>JAHIAL010000061.1:1515000-2254263 GCA_021605145.1 Aegilops bicornis | reverse complement strand
GGGGTGACCAACCCGATGCTTAGCAGCAGAAGTGACCAGTGGTGATGGTGACCAACCAAGTGGCGTGGCAACAGGCTGTTGTGAGTGGTTGGTGACCAGCCGGTGGCCCGGCGCATGAGGCGGTAGAGTGGTTATGGTGACCAGCAGTGGCTGACGAAGTGACTTCAAAGTGAACGTAATGGTAACCCGGTGGCGTGGGCCCGGCAGTGGTTATGGGGTGATAACCGGTGGCGAGTGTGTGGTGAAGTATTTGAGTGGTGATAAGGGTGACCAACCCGATGGCGTGCAGAAATGACCGATGGTGATGAGGTGACCAGCCGGGTGGCGGCAGCAGCAGTGGCGGCGGTGTAGCGACGGGCCGGCTGGTGATGAATTTGACCAACCCGATGGCGGCAGCAGCGGCGGCGAGTGGTGATAGGGTGACCAACCCGAGTGGCGGCGTGGCGAAGCTGGAAAAAGGTGGTTATGAGGTGACCAATAAGTGGCGGCATGACGTCTTGAAGCGGCCGAGTGGTTATGGGGTGACCAACCGTGGCTTGTAGTTGCAGTATTATATGAGCCTTGTGCGGCGTGCTTGAGCGGCCAGTGGTTATGAGGTGACCAACCGGTGGCGGCAGGCGGCCCCAGTGGTTATGGGGTGACCAACCCGATGGCGATGCAGGCGGGCCGGCTGGTCAATTATGGGGTGACCAACCCGAGTGGCGGCAGGAGGCGGCAGTGGCGTGATGAGCGGGACGGCCGGTGGTGATGGTGACCAAGTGACGATGGCGGCCAGCAGGCGGTTTGACAGTGGTGATGAAGGTGACCAGCAGGGTGGCGTGGCTGCGGAAGCGGCTGAGTGGTTGATGAAGGTGACCAACCCGTGAGTATGGCGGCGTCTTGAAGCGGGCTGGTGGTTATAAGAGGTGACCAACCAGAGTATGGCGGCGGTGCGGAAGCGAAGCGTGAAAGTGGTTATGGGGTGACCAACCCGAGTGGCGGCGGCAGAGGCGGCAAGGTGGTTATGGGGTGACCAGCCAGGTGGCGGCAGCAGGCGGCGAAGTGGTTGTAAGCGTGACTGCTGCGGTGGCGGCGAAGCGGCCCGGTGGTGATGAGCTGACCAACCGGTGGGGGCCTTGAAGCGGCGATGGCGGCTGGGGGCCAGCCGGCCCAGTGATGAGGGTGATAATCGATGTGACAGCGCTGGGCGGCCGAGTGGTTATGAGGTGACCAACCGAGTGGCGGCGTCTTGAAGCCCGGTAAGTGGTTATGGGGTGACTAACCGGTGGCGGCAGGCGGTGTGGTATGGGGTGACCCAACCCGGTAGCGGCAGCGGGCGAGTGGATTATGGTGACTAACCGAGTGGGCGATGCGCTGGGCGGCCGAAAGTGGTGTAAGGCGACCAACCGAGTGGGCGGCGCTGCGGCCGCTGAGTGGTTATGAGGTGACCAACCGAAAGTGGCGGCCTTGGCGAAGCGGCCGAGTGGTGATGAGCTGACCAACCGATTGGCAACGCGGGACGGCAGTGGTGATGAGGTGACCAACGATGGCGGCAGAGGCGGCCGAGTGGTGATGAGGTGACCAACCAGAAGTGACGTGGCGAGCGCTGAGTGGTTATGGTGACCAACTGAAAGTGGCGTGGCGGCCGAGTGGTATGAGGTGACTAACCGAGTGGGCGACAAGGCGGCAGTGGTTATGGGAGGTGACCAACCCGGTGGCGGCGGTCGAGTGGTTATGGTGACCAACCGAGTATGGCGGCGGGCGGCAGTGGTTATGGTGACCAACCGAAAGTTGGCAGCGAGTGAGCAGGTGGTTATGAGGGTGACCAGCGAATTGGCGACACGCATGGGCTGGAGTGGTTATGAGGTGACCAGCGAAAATTGGCGGCAGAGGCGGCCGAGTGGTTAAGAGGTGACCAACCGAGTGGCGACCTGTGAGCGGCCCAAGTGGTTATGAGTTGACCAGCAAAGTGGCGGCGAATGACTTCTGCGCCGTGGTTATGAGGTGACCAACCGAGTGGCGGCCAGCAGGAAGCGGGCCGGTGGTTTATGGTGACCAACAAGTGGCGGCGTGCGGGGCGGTCGAAAGTGGTTATGAGGTGACCAACCGAGTGGCGGCAGGGGGGCGGCCGAGAGTGGTTATGAGGTGACCAACCGAGTGGCGGCAGGCGAGGGCGGAAAGTGATGTACCAGCGTCCGTAAAGTGGCGACTACGGGCGTCCGGAAAGTGACATAGACGGCGTCCCGTGGAGTGGCGGCCTTGTGAAGCGTCCGACCGAAAGTGGGAACACGAATGATCAAGTACTTTTGCCCGTTGAAATGCGCTTTGAAACGATGTCCAAGAAAGCGTTGCGTGCCCAAAGTGTTGGGTTAACGGTCCCGGGCTGCTTGTGTTGCATATGTCGAGTGTAGACTTGTACTTGTCTCGGAGTGTGCCAGAGTATAAAGTCAGAATGAGTAGGCGGCTTGGGCGGCTTTGAAGTCAGCAACGCAAGTTGTGTGTGTTGGTTGGAGGCTGGTGCGGTGGCTGCGGAAAGAAATGAATAGACACACCTTGTTTGAATGGCTGATTAATGAGGCAACCAATTAATCCGGCGTTGATGATTTCTTCCGTTTCCAAATTTTCACGCATGCAGTTAATTGATGGAAGAAACAGCCCGTCACGACCATGTAGGTGTACGTAAGAATCGCATGTAAGATGCATTAGTGGCGCTAATTAAGCGGAATTAAAACATGGAAGTTTCACGCATGTGATGCGGGTTGAAATTAGGAGAGTTGAGAAGGCAGCCCGAGTCACAGGGAGGCAGGCTTTGCGGTGTAAACTGTCGGTCACGCCCGGAATCGGCGGCGGCGAGAGATGTCGATGAGGGAGGATAAGCAGGCTGGGCTGCAGTCGAGCTAGCCGAAGGTCGCGGTACGGCACGACCAAGGCGAGGCCGATGCTAAGCGGCCCGTGGTCGTGTTTGACTGCTCGGGGCGAGAGTCGTGCGCCGGTAGGAGTCGCCGACACCCACGGAGGCCGAACCAGTGTCGGCAGCCGTGCCTCGCGTCGTCCGAGAGCCGGGTCGACCGGTCGCCGCAGATCCTCCGGCCGTGGAGCCAGGCCAAAAGCGTTAGCGGGCGGTATGTCGCGTGTGTGGGCGCTGGCTGACGGCGTTCATGAATGAGGCCGAGAAGATGATGACATGCGGAAAGCGGCGCTATATCGTTCGGGATCCTACCCCCCAATCTGTACAAATGGAGGCATCCTTTTCTATGAACTTCGTGTGCATACGAAAAAGAACAAACCATAGTTAGATAATTGTAATGTTTGATTGTAAAGAGGATGATTTGAGATGAGCAACTCCACGATCCTGTGAGAAATTAGTCCGTTGCTTGGCGATTGAAGAAAAAAACCATACTGCATCATGGCTCGATAGGACGCCATGCCCCACTGATGAAGCGCCAAGCGTCGTAGGAGAACGACTCAAATGATGAGAGGGGTAGGATAACGGGCATGATCTATCGAGATGCATATGGGTGACACGGGTGGTTTTAGCGAGTTCGGGTCTCTCACGATGGAGATAACAACCCTACGTCCTCGTGCTTTCACAGGAGGCTTTGTTTTATCTTAGTATGTATCCGGAGATTACAATGTGTGTGTGTGAGCGAGGAACGGATCCCCATGCCTGAGCTAAGTCCTGAGACTAATGGTGAAAAGAGAGAGGTGGTAGCCAAGACCCCCTAGTCTAGTGGTGGGGGGTGGCTTATATAGAGTGCGCCACCCCCTCACCTCCTATGTTACAAGTGGGGGCGTTAATGCTATAACTCAGCCTACTACTAGGATGATGCTTCAAGTGCCTTGTTATCTGCTTTGGTCTTTGCATATCCGAGTGAGTCGTAAATGCAGTCGAGAGTGGTGAAACTGTCATCCCGAAAGTGGACGGTATGCTGCTTGGTCGAGTGGATAGTATATGCTCTGATGAAATTTACTGGACCCACATGTTGTGTGGACCCCATGCTTCATTATATTTAGACCCTTCATGGGCCTACCTGTTATGTATATCCCTCAACAGGACTGGTCGTCATTGAAGCACAGGTCTAGAAGCAACCGAGGGAGTCTGGATTAGGGTGTCCGGATAGCCAAACTATTCTTTGTTGGCCGGACTCTGGACTATGAAGATACAAGATTGAAGACTTCGTCCGCGTGTGGGATGGGACTTTCTGGAGTGGAAGGCAAGCTTGGCGATCTGAGATATGTAGATCTCCTACCATTGTAACCGACTGTGTAACCCCTAGCCCTCATGGGGTGTCTATATAAACCGGAGGGTTTTAGTCCGTGGGGCGAACAACAATCATACCATAGGCTAGCTTCTAGGGTTTAGCCTCTTTGATCTCGTAGTAGATCTACTCTTGTACTACCCATATCGTCAATATTAATCAAGCAGGAGTAGGGTTTTACCTCCATCGAGAGGACCCGAACCTGGGTAAAAACATCGTGTCCCTTGTCTCCTGTTACCATCTGCCTAGACGCACAGTTCGGGACCCCCTACACGAGATCCGCCGGTTTTGGCGCCGACATCGAGCCTCCATGGGCGCACGGAGTGCGTGGGATAGGGAACCCGCTGGGGTGAGCGAGGGAGTAGCGGCTGCCTCGCCTTATACGGACGGATCTCGGGGCGACGCTTGCTGCTCGTTCACCGCGGGGCCAGTGGCGGCGTTGACGGCAGGCGATGGGGAACGACGAGGGCGGCCGCCGACGGGGGCCGTCTAGGCGACGCTGAAGGCAGAGCGGCCCGGCCTCGCCAAGGCCCGACGAGCAGCGTTAGATATGGACGCCAGTGGTCGGCGGAGAATGTGGCGGCGGAAGACGCAATTCCGCGCACTTACTGGGCGCGCCAAATGTCGGATTTCGGGTTCCGGCAGACCCTCTAGGTCCGAACACTGGGGTGCACGTGGAGATTTCGGCCCCTACCTACCTGAACCTCGCCGCCTCGCTAGGATCTAAGCTATGAAAAGAACAGCACAAGAGACACAGGGTTTATACTAGTTCGGGCCACCATTGTGGTGTAATACCCTGCACTAGTTTGTGGTGTGGTGGATTGCCTCTTGGGCTAATGGTGATGAATAATACAAGGAAGAACAGCCTCAGGGTACATCCTTGGCTGATGCGATGAAGCGCTAGGGGAGTTCGGTCGCTTCTCTCTCTCTCTCTCTCTCTTGATCGATCGGATCGATGGCCCGCGTCTTTGGGCCTCCCCTTGAAACCACCCCGCAGGGCCGAGCAGGCAAGTCTGGGGACCCCGTTCCCCGAGCAGCAACGCCGATCATTACAAAAAATACACTTCCGTGATGATACGTGTTTGTCACAAAGATGGTCGTGTTTTGTCATGCATGTACATCCATGACAAATTCTGACGTAATCAAGATAGTAATACCTGTGCTGTCGTAGAAGTGTTGCATGACATTACCAAAATTATCATCACGAAAGTGTCCACTTCCATGACGACAAATCGCGCATCACAGAAATGCTTTCGTCAAGGGTGGCCGACACGTGGCATCCACCGTAACGGAATGCCGTTAAGCTATCGGGTCGTGTTTTGGATCCGATAACCCGTTAACAGCCCGACCAATTGGGATTTTCCACGTGTAAAATCATCATTGGGTTTGGAGGAGACACGGTCAGTCCGGCGTGGCACAGGTGTCACTCATCCAATGGGCGAGACGCACCTATGATATGTTGACACGTGGACCGGCCCATCAAGTTTAAATGGGCCGGCCCAACTGAAGGCCCACAAGATTTTGCGGACCATAATGGGCCGGCCCAGCTAAAGGCCCACGAGATTTTGCGAACCATAATGGGCTGGCCCAGCTAAAGGCCCACAAGATTTTGCGGGCCATAATGGGCTGCCTGGTAAACCCACAAGATTTTTGTGTGCCATAATGGGCCGACCTGTAAAGTCCCACAAGATTCTTGCGGATCATAATGGGCGGCCCGACTAAAGGCCCACGAGATTTCGCCGACATTAATGGGCTGGCCCAGCTGTAGGCCCATAAGATTTTGAGGACCCTAGTAGGCCGGCCCATTAACTGGTTGCCATGTTTTGGGCCAAGTGCCGGCCCATATTTGATCCGGTCCATTAATGGCATGCCACGCTTCGGGCCTAATAGTGGCCCATATGAGATCCGGCCCACTAAAAGCCTACCACGTTCTGGGCCACATTATGGCCCAGATCAGGTCCGACCCTTTAAGAGGCTTTGGGCTCAATTATGGCCCATATCAGATTCGGCCCGTCAACTGGACACTATGCTTTTGGGAACACTTGCTAAAGGCCCACTTAGTAATTGACTGATATTAGTTTTGGCCTGTTAAGGGCCCATTTAACATTTCGGCCCTATATTAATTTCGGCATGTTAAAAGCCCGTCATATAGTTGGGCCTAACTACGGCCCGGTTTGCATCCGGCCTGCTCGCAGCCGACATCTGATTGGGCCAAACAAGGACCGAGACAATTTTGGCCTATTAAAAGCCCGTGATTTGATTCGCACAATCATGGGCCGGGGTTCATTTGAGCTCTTTGCCAGCAGTGAGCTGTTCGGCATGTTTCGTGCCCAACCTACATCGTGATTGCATGACGGCCCAATTATGTACCGTAATTTTCACGGTTTGGCGATTCTTTACGAAGACAGGATATATATATATCTGATACAAAATAACCGCAGCATCGTGAATAAGATAAAACCTAGACTATACAATAAAGAAATTACGGCATATTACATCCTTTGGGCATCAAAGTTTGCCACTATGATAATAATGCACAAGCAGACAGCAGATTACATACTGGGCATCAAAGATCGTCACCGATTGCAAATAAACACGCATACAAAATAATATACAAAACCGATGACACTTCAATAGAGTTCAAGAAAGGTTAGCCTACTTTGGCTGAAACTCTGGCATAAGCAATGGAAACAAGATGATGAGATCGGCTTGTTCAACACTTATATCTTCCTCACTCTGAAAGATAAACAAGCGAAGACAGATGTGAGGGTTTTGCACATAAAAGTATCAATGCTAAAAATTCATCACATTTCTTACTGACGAATAAAGTGACACAGTTTAAAATTGCATTAACACAATATGGTATTGTTCAGGTCAAGACATGGCAGTAAATGACATTGTGAAGGAGTTGGCAGCTTCACGACACCACTGGATTATAGATCAAGAACTCAGAAGTATCAATGGTTAGTGTGCTGTCAATTTATACAATTTCAGATTGGCAAATAAAGAGACGGTTTAAATAATAGTAGAATGATATGACATTGTTCATAGTTAAGACATTGCAGAATATGACATTGTCTTTGTAGTGGGTAGGTTCACCACACCAACTGGATTACGGATGAGGAACGAAGCGGACATGTAGTGCAAACGAAGATCACTTGCTCTGTATAGTTTAATTTACATGGTATGAAGAAGGAACTTGGTTGTACAACTGAAAACTTAAATTGAGAAAGGACAAACTTTTGTTTATGAACTACATAATAAACTTTAAACAAGCAATTTGATGCAAACACCAAAATAAACAGCTATTGCAGTCATGCCTAACCAAATATATACAACAAAGTTTGTGGCTTGAGATGGACAAACTTATATTATTGGTGAAACCGGACTCTATAAAGGCCTTGTCCATCTTTGATGGGGGGCAATTCAAGAAGTTTACCATGAGAATCTTCTTCAAAAGCATTGCCTTTATTCTACATTTTGTTAAGAGTAAATATAGATGTGATAATATACGAAAAAAATGGAGAATATTTAAGATAAGATGAAGAGTGATGCTACATAACCAAGTAGCTATAAATGTAAATCTTATCTGATACAGGCAAAAGGTACAGCCAAGAGCAATGCACAACTAAACTTCTTGAGTACCAACCTTATGGTAAGAGTAAATATAGATCGATGTGTAGAAAATGGAGGCAAAGGAAAATAAGCTGCAGAGTGATGGTACATGAACAACTACTCCGGCCATTATAAGTACCTTTGATAAAAGGACAGTATGTACTTACAAGAACAATGCGAGCTAAAAACATTGGCATTGGATATATTCTACACTAATGTAACCATTCATCTGAGATCGAGATAATTTGGAGCGAACAATTGATAAGCAAGCTATCATGCATCTCTTTGTCACATAGTGAACCGGTATGTATACCGTAGATGATCTGGACAACAGGTACTAACAAGAGCAAAGCAGCGGGCAGCATATTTGCGATATCTTGTCGTTCTTGTCAAACCGAATTCTTCTTCCAGATTTCCTGCAAAAAAGATCCGTCAGGGCACATGCGGAAAAGTAGAAGTTCAAATTGTCATGTGATTTCATAGACGGTACCTCATCCTCAGGAGCGAGACCGGTGCATAACAAGGTTTTTCCATTCAATGTCTTCTAAATTTAGCATAGGAGACTTCACCGTAAATTCGTTTATAGACTTGCCATCAAAGTGTGATTTCCTCGGGTAACACCGATCTGCTGCAATGCTTCCTTGAAAAGCACAAGCAAGCTTTGCTCGTCATGACTATCCGGATTGACCTCGCCTAGTTACAACAATGTAATGTAAATCATTGATGTGTTCAATCAGCGAGAAAACAGGAAAATAATAACCATGAATAATAGCACTTACACGTAAGTTGGACAGGAAGATGTGAAAATGGTGTTTGTCTTCACAATAATCTTCCCATGATGGGAATATATGCACGTAGTCCCTAACAACATTGAAAGCATTGTCTTTTAAACTGGGAATAAATAGAATGGGGTTCTAATCTGCAGGAATTGGCCGTCTCTGCAGTTGGGATAGGTCTTCCTTGATGGACTTGATGTACTTTTTTTCAGGTGGGATTTTTCGTGGTACAGCTGGTTCTATGGCAAATGAAATCGGTATACCTTTTGGTTGGAGTGCAGGTCCTGTGGTGGTGGGGCAGTGGTGTGGCGATGAAGTATGGAGTGCAGTCTTTGGAGTGGGTCCTATGTTTTGTGTCACCGGGTTGTACAGCCAATATAAGTGGGTGTCAGTTCTGATTTCTCCGCACCACCACGCTTTTTCAAGGACTTTCTTTGGTGCTCCTTCAGGTTCGGCAATCACCCTCTTCCTTTTTGATGTCTGATGCACAAGAACAACATTTGAGTGGAAAAACATGGTATGATGGCAGATGGAATATGTATTGATAATGGATAGGCATGGCATCTCGACATATAGGATGAGTAAACTAAGCAGATGGCGGTGCAACAAAGTAGAAGAAATGCAAGACAACATATGCAAGATACCGCCAATCAATAAAACATTGCCAAATTAGAACAGGCACCTTGATGGGCGAACAGGACAGGCCATACGCCTTTGACTCCTCGAGGTTAGAATAGTCATTAGGATCTTATTACGAACAAGAATCGGCCAGTGGGGAGCGTATGAGTTTCATTGCATCCAGAATGGCACTCAATGCCTTGGTGCCAATTTTGTAAGTCATTGCAGTGTTTAGCTTCAAGAGTGGACTGCTGCTAGTGCGACACAAAGCAACTACACAGATCATAGTGTAGATATAACGGGAAAACCTTAAGCATCAGAGTAAAATCAGCAAAGTGGAACTTGCTTTGGAATATATGTGCTAGTATTGCTTGCAGACGGACTAGAAAGGCTTCGGATACCAACTCTCTTCAAGTGAAGGTGCGATCTTTATTAATATCGAGTGTAACTCTCAAAGGCGACACAGCTCCCGCATTTCCTTGCTATTCTTATAGGATTCAAGTGGGCAGGCCACTACAAATCCTATTCCTATGCTTACAAGATCCAACGAATCAAAGAGGCTCAAAGTGTCCATCACAACCTGTGACCCGTATAGACCTCTACAATCGCAAATGTCCTCGCTCATCTTGATGAGAAGGAACATCTTGTACTACTATCATACTCCCTCTAGTTCCAAAATATAAGTCTTGGTAGAGATTTCCACTATGGATCACATCTGAGATGTATCCAGATACATTTTAGAGTGTAGATTCACTCATTTTGCTCCATATGTAGTCCATGGTGGAATCTATACAAAGACTTGTATTTAGGAACGGAGACAGTACGTATTAAAGAAGAAAGGAAGAGGAACATGGTAAAGAAGAGCAAGCAGATTTTGGATAACAAAATGTTGGTTGCGCAGTGTGCACACATGATGAACCAAAGAGCATTAAGAATGCAACTCCCAGCTGTCTCTCGACCATTTCAAGCAGTTGGATGAAGATCCTACGTCTCCTAACCCTTCTTCTTCCTCGTCTCTGATTCTTCCCATACGTATCAATCGCACGGGCCGGCCGACCACCGCCCCACCGCTGTCGTGGAATTGTCACGGCGAGATGTCCTCATGAAAGGACTTAGTCGCGGGCCATCGTCACGGAGTTAACTTAGTGGGGTTAAGCGGATGCAAGGACACGAGAGTTATACTAGTTCAGCCCCTTCGATGAAGGTAAAAGCCTCACGTCTAGTTTGTGATGGGATTGATGTGATTCCGGCGACTAGGAGCAATAGCTTCGCCTAAGCCTCGGATTGTTGTTGTCTGTCCTCAAACCGCCGCCGGGTCGTCCCCTTATATACACGGATTGACGTCCCGGCGGGTCTACAGAGTCCCGAGGCCGGCTCATACAAGTGTCCGGCTCGGTCTCTCCTTTCTCTTATCTTACAACACAAGTTACATGGTTATGGCGGTTCTACCATTATGGGCCCTAATTCGCCCCTGGGCTCCGGGCCTCTAAGCTCTACAGCCATCGCCACCTTCTGAGTCTTCGTGGGCTCCAATTATGGCTGAGGGTAAACCGGCCCCTCCAGGGCGGTTTATATTCAGTAGTTACATCCCCAACATTAGGCCCCAGATTGACTTGAACCTGTTCATGTTAATCTTCAACATCTTACGAAACTCTGAATACCTTCCTTCATATTTCGTAAACCGCCATCTTCTTAAACCGCCGTGACGTCATCCTCCGACCACAACGACAGAGCATCTTGACGTCATCTTTATTAAAGAAGCCCAAACAATAAGATTCCCTTCATTTAATACTATCCCGGAAATCGAGGCGCCTATCACGCGCTCCGCCGCTTTCAACTCCTCGATTCTCGGCTTATCAATTACTCCGTCTCATTATAAATAGACGGAAGGCCCTTTCTCTTCTTCCTCCTTCCGCGCTTCTTCTTCCTCGCGACGCTCCATTTCAAAAGCTCCGCCCGTCGCCGCCTCCGACCTCAACGCTTGGCGTCGATGCAAGGCCGCTGCATCAACCTGGTTGTACCAGAGACTCTCGGCGCTCCTCCGCTATTCTGTGCATCGGGTAAGGCTCCTCCTCATACCCTAGATCTGCATCTTAGGGCTCCTGTTCATATCGTTGTTCATAGGTGTTCATCCCTAGTCTCTTCATACCTGCTCTGCCATGGCTTTTTAATCCAACCGTAGCATATATCCTGTGTAGTAATCGCCCGCCTTCCGTTTAGCACTTTTGCACATCTTTTCTTTTTGTTCCGACCCTCTTAATAGAAGCACGAACTTCCCTGCCTTTTATAAGGCTTGCACGGATCATGAAATTTTTCCTTACTTGAATCTTGGTGAGATCCAAATGAACTCCATTCATATGTGAAACCTGTTTACATCCACACTTAGCAGATTTTCGATTCTGTCCCTTCCTCCTAAGGGCGGTTTAATTTTTGATAGCTAATCCGCCATACTCCATTAGTCCTCGATTAACCGGAAATATGAACTGAATGCCAAATTGCGGTTTAGCATTGTATAATATGTCTGAACCATTAACGGTGAACCGCTTTTTACTTTTCCTTTCGCAGCTTTCTTCTTCCGGAATGGCCAAACAATTCTCGACTTTGTAATCGGGTCCGGTCCAAAGATTCTTGAGATGCAACTCAATGGATATGTCACCACCGGCGCTTTAGCCTCCAAAAATGTCCTTCATTGGCGTGTTCCGGATGCGAATGCCCTCTGAACCTCAAGAAGGAGAAGTAATCGTATGTTATGCAACACTTAGACCGGGATTCAGCCCGCCGGATCAAAATTCTTTCGGATGTCCTCGCAAGTTTCCAACTCCATCCACAAGATATTGGTCCGAACTCTATGTCCAATATATGCAATTTCCAAGTTTTACGTGAAGTCTATCTTCAAGAAGAACCATCTGTGGAGCTGTTCCGGATTTCTTTCATTTGAACCGCCAGACAGAGTTTTCGAATTGGGTGGTCCTAACACGGAACCGGGTATGGCGTTTCAATCCGTAAAAGGAAGGAAGTAGACTTTCCTCACGCAAAACACCATAGCCATCCGAAAGATTGGAACCAAAACCTGGTTCTATTGCGGAATACCGCTCTAACAGCGAGAACCCTTTGCGGGCTACCGCCTCACCGGCTTACCAACCATCACCCATTGCCTTTACGCTTGACCGCCGCAGAGCGGAAGAATTTTGCGCCTCAAATTATCAAACTCCGGCTCTAATGGCCAATGGCTTGACTGGTGTTGACCTTTGTCCGATGTTGGGTTTCACAGGGCATCTTGCCATTAAGCCGCCCGGATTGATGCGAATACACCGGTAGCGCCAAAGACCCTCAAAGACGCCACGAGCTACCAATAATCGAGCTTGAAATCACCGAGGCGGTTGAAGAAGATGCTCGATGAATCGGTCTCCGTCGCAGCCAAACCGGGTTCGCCTGCTCGTGTTTCCAACAAACCGTCATGTAAAGCTCCGCTCATCACTCTTCTGATATTAGTTCCTTATTGATATATACTAATCCTTGTTACTTCTCAGGCTAACAGCTCCTTCTGGAAATGAACCAAACCGGCCTGGGTTCCTCGTGTAAAGTCCAAGACCACCAAGAAAGCTGGTAAGAGGAAAACCGCCGATTCTTCTAATCCGCCGGAAGGAGAAGATTCGGAAGCTGAGGTAAAGCTTGATTTACCTTGTCCCTTTTTATCCTTCATCCTATTGACAGTTACAATTCCCAGGACGATGCTGAAGCTAGCCATGCCGATCCTGTTGAGGTAATCCTTCTCTCTTCCGAATCTGATCTTGTGCGGTTAAAAGAATTCACGGACAGTCCGGAAAGTGAAAAATCTCACCCCGTGCTCATTTGAATCCGAACCTTTCTTTGAAGACACAGCAGGCTGAATAGCGCCCGTCTGACCCGGCACAGCCGTCAACAAATTACATCGTCCGGTTTACTCGCACCCCAACCCTAAGCGTCGGCCCGTGAGGTGATTTGTTCTCCCGAAAGCGTTATCCTTTGAAAGGTTTCTTCCGATGTCCTCTCAATCCGTCCGATCCGAATTATCAGGCCTCTTCCAACTCATCCGGCGGTTCAACAACCACTCAACGCCTCCTCTTAAAGTTCTCAAGGTAAGCATAACACTCTTTTTGTTTTCTTCGCATTTGTCGTTTTACCATACTCTAACTCTGAATATTGCAGCACCAAGGCTCGCTTAAGTAAGAAGGCGAAAACCCTTGACCTTACTATGGATGTTCATCCGGAGAAGACTCTAGAGCACCATGGCGAAAAGCCTGAAGTTGCTAAAAACAGTTCTGCCGGGTTGAACCAAGACGACAATGCTAATCCGCCAGAGGTTGAACCGGATGCCCAAGTGGAAACCTCACATCCTGCTCCACCAAGTCCTGCAGCGGAACAGGTTGCAGGTGCTGAACCACCGAGCCTGGGTATGAAAATACCAAGTCCAAGGAAGAATGCCAATCCGGCCAGCCCGGCCAAAGATGAATATGTCGTAGTGAGCGGGCACCGCCTATACCGCACAGCAATCCGGTGCGCTCTATCAAAACACAGCGCCAAGGAAGAGTCTATCGCCATGAGTAAAGAGAAGGGAAAACTGATCTGTCAGCTTATGACAACTTCTACGCCCAAGAACTTCACTCCGGCTTCTCGAACCGACTCTTCACAAGTCGTGACTTGAAGCCGGTGCAGGTGAATCGTATGAAGGAACGCTTATGAGGTAAGGAGTTATGCCTCTCTTGTACTTTTGTTGTGTAGTAGCCCCAAGTGCCGGTTTAACTATGCATAGTTAAACCGGGACTTAATATAAAACTCATACGTCTCAAACTTCGGTCAGAGGCCCCCAAGGGCAGTTCAACTTAGCATAGTTAAACTGGGACCGTAACTTGTATCACCATAGCAAGATGAGATCAATTAGCCATTAGCCCCCAAGTGCCAAGTTGAATACCGTATTGAGCTTGGGACTTCATAATGAAACAACTAACGTGATCCATTTTTTATCAGAGTGAGATATACCAAAGAAACCGTACAACTCAAGGACCTTCATGCCAATCGAAGACTCAACAAGCGAAGCCACCAAGGCCAAGGATGAATTGAAAACCGCCTTGACCACTATGGAGCAGCTCAAGGAGTGGTATAAATCCGAGCAGCCAACTGGGACACCGAGAAGGCTGGTTTGCTAAAGCGGGCGGAAGAATCTTTGAAGCGGCTCAAACCGGTGACGGAGAAGAGCTCACGGACTAAAGCGCCAAATTAATGCCATGACCTTCGCGATCTTTGGTAAGAGATTTTTCACCGATTACTATTCCGCTTTTGATATTTCCGCGGTTTAACTCGAGCTGTGGTAAACGGTATAGGGAAGCGTATTGCTCATCCGGGCTCACGATATGCGGAAGAAGCTCAAGGCTGCATACACGCTGATTGAGCAGTCAGACACGGCACCCAGCCGAAGTCATATGCGCCACGTCGTATGATAACACAGCTCCATCCTTGATCAAAGATACTGCTGGACCGCTATCCATGATTCCGCACAACTTGAAGAGTTGAAACGATCCGCGATTGGCTGGCACTTTATTGGCTCTAACTCGCGCCAAAGCGTGGATAGCGGACCTTGATCCGGTGACATAGCCAAGGGCTTCCCGGCGCTCAAGAAAATGGCGAAGTTTTGATAATGACGCCCTCAAGCGAATAACAAAGGAGATCGTCCTCTGGCGAAGTCAACTGGCAGCGAAGCCAACCTGGCGGTTTACCGCTCTTTCTATGATGCAAACAACAAGCGGGTGGAATTTGTCATTCCGTATGCGTAACCTTGTTCCTCCAATCCGTAAGCACACTTATGCCCCGACGTTGATCCGGCTGAGCTTATAAGTGAAGAGGCTGTCTTCGTGCTTTAAACCAGATTGATCGGTCCACCAATGACTTCCGGCCATTGGGTGATGAAGGGAAAAAAGCTGAACCGACGCTGCACGCACCCAATTTCTTCACGTCAACCCGGCGAGGAAGCTTAATCCGTCAAGCTTACCGATGCATCATAAGCTGCTAGTTATAACGCCATTTGAAATGTTGGGCCTCACGAAGGTCTTGTAATAGAATAGCCAAAGACCTTTGTTTTGAATATGCCTTTATGCTTTCGATCTGCAACCTTCGCATAGAGGTGCTGATATTTTGATTGAATAATCGAAACCTTGATCTATATTGCACGCAATCACAAATTCTTAAACTGCCACGGCGGCTTGTGTCGCCAAATGCTTTGTGACGCTCATATGTATATATGTAAGGAAATATTGAGGTATATGATCAAAATTTTGTGATACAAAAAATACCTTGTTGTCGGGCCTGCGGTGGTGGTGAGCCAACCTTGAAGCGGAGGTTGTATAAACCATTACCACAAAGGAGACAACAGCTCCTGTGTTTTAGAATGCCGGTTTACCAGGTAAACCATGCCGGGTCATGTGAAGCCCCCTGTTACTCCATAATGGGACGTTTAACAGGAAAAATCAAACCGGAAGAGTTATCTCCGGTTTAAAAAATAAACCGAATTCCGTTAATGGATTGGTTGAACTGATTTTAATAAGAAATACGGAAGCAAAGGCAATGATAAAATCATTTGCGAAAAGAGGCCTTACTGAGCCGATCAGATGGCGTTACCATGGTCGGACACGACCAAGCTCCCAATAAGGTGTAGCTATGGTTCAAGTCAGCCAGGTCCCCAACTGAAACCGTGGCATTATGCCGATCAAGTGGGCGTGGCAATGGTTCGGGTTCGACCAAGCCCCAAGTGACTCTATGACCTTAGGCCGACCAAGAGGCGTGACTGGTTCAGACTTGACCATGTCCCCAAGTGATCCGTGGCTTCGCCTATCAAAAGGTGTTGCATTGGTTCGGACACCCACCAAGCCCCCAAATGACATCTAAAAGCTTAGAAGAGCAAGCTCAAGGGGTAAACCGGAGGCCGTTTTAAGACAACAACTCCATGTACCCAAGCCGGATCTTTACAGCACGGATACCCCGCTTTAGCCGAGGCTCCGATTTATTGCTTTTATTCATAATATAAACATTGTCATAATATGTACATAAGGAGAGCCGATGGCTTAGGTATAATAAGGCCGAAGATGAGCTATGTTCCACGGCCTGTTGGTCTCCTCTTCTGACGTCGTGAGTCTTTATGCTCGAACATCAATCGGATAGTATGACCCGTTATGCAGATTCTTCTTGACCACAAAAGGCCCTTCCCAAGGTGGGGATAGCTTGTGCATATCATACGGTCTTGAATGAGCCAAGCACCAAGTCTCCTTCTTGAAAGGTTCTGTTCTCGAATTCGCCGATTGTGATACCAACGAAGATCCTGCTGGTAAATCGCCGAGCGAGCAGCCGCCATATCTCGTTCTTCATCCGGTCGATCCAAAGCGTCTGTCAGGTTGCCTCGTTATTCGCCTCAACATAGGCTGCCACACGAGGTGAGTCATGACGGATATCGCTGGGAGGACCGCCTCCGCTCCATAGACCATAAAGAGCGGTGTGTATCCAAAGTGGATCTGTTAGGGGTAGTATTTATACTCCATAACACGATGGTAGCTCTTCTACCCAACAGCCCGACGCCCTCTGTAAAGGGACCATAAGCGGGGCTTGATACCTCTCGGGATCTCCTGATTAGCTCGTTTGCAGCTTGACCATTGGACTGCGGGTGAGCTATCAAGAAACGCTCAAGCCGGATGTGCTCACGTTCACAAAACTCCTTCATGGCACCTTTGGACAAATTGGTACCATTATCTGTCGCGTCATCGTGTGGAAACCCAAACCGGAATATCACCCTTTTGATGAACTGAACCGCCGTGGCCGCATCACACTTGCTAACGGGCTCTGCCTCGACCCACTTTGTAAATTTGTCAACTGCTACTAGCAAGTGTGTCATGTTGTCCTTGGACCTTTTAAAAGGTCCCACCATGTCCAGCCCCCAAGTTGCAAACGGCCAAGTAATTGGAATCATCCTCAATTCTTGGGCCGGTATATGAGCACGTCTAGAAAACTTCTGGCAACCATCACATCGCCTGACCAGATCTTCCGCATCAGCATGGGCAGTCAACCAATAAAAACCATGGCAAAACGCCTTAGCCACAAAGGATTTTGAACCGGCGTGGTGACCACAGTCCCCTTCGTGGATCTCACGCAATATTTCACAGCCTTCCTCAGGGGACACACAACGCTGAACGCATACGACACCTTTGCAATGATGCAGCTCGCCATTAACAATGGTCATAGACTTAGACCGCCCGAACTATCTCGGGCCAACGTCTCATCTTACGTAACTTCGCCCCGCTCATGTACGCCAAATAAGGGAGCGTCCAATCCGGAATGATATGCAGGGCTGCCACCAACTGAGGCTCCGGATCAGGAATAGCCAAATCTACTTCATCGGGAAGCTTGACTGACGGGTTGTGCAGTACATCAAGGAAGACATTGGGCGGGACCGGTTTACGTTGAGAGCCCAACCGGCTTAAAGCGTCCGCCGCTTCGTTCTTCCGACGATCCACATGGTCCAATTGATAACCTTTAAAATGACTCGCAACAACATCCACCTCCCGACGATACGCAGCGATGAGTGGGTCTTTGGAATCCCAAGTGCCTGACACTTGCTGGGCCACCAAGTCCGAGTCACCGAAGCACTTAACCCGGCTTAGATTCATCTCCTTAGCCATCCGAAGACCATGGAGCAAGGCTTCATACTCAGCTGCATTGTTAGTACAAGGGAACATTAAGCGGAGGATGTAACAAAACTTTTCACCTCGTGGGGAAGTTAACACGACTCCATTTCGAGCCCTCCAACTGCTGGACCCGTCAAAGTGGATGGTCCAATAGGTATGATCCGCTTTTCTTCAGCGCTTGTAACTCCGTCCAATCATTAATGAAATCCACAAGTGCTCGGGATTTTACTGCCGTCCGAGGCACATACCTTAAACCGTGCGCCCAAGCTCTATAGCCCACTTAGCAATCCGCCGCCGCTTCGCTCAGATGATATCACCCAAGGGAGCCGAATCGACCACCGTGATGGGATGCCCTTGAAAATACTGCTTCAGCTTCCGACTTGCCATAAAAACTCCATACACCAGCTTACGCCAATGCAGATATCTCTCGCTTGGACTCAATGAGCACCTCACGATATAATAAACCGGACGTTGAACCGGATGTTCCTTCCTCGCCTCCTTCCGCTCTACCACAATGGCTACGCTTAACTGCCGCATTAGCAGCAACATATAATGAAGCGGCTCTTTTGTCAATGGGAGCGGCGAGAACATGCGGGTTGGCCAATTGCCGCTTCAAATCCTCCAATGCTTCATCGGGCGGTGAACTCCGCATAAACCGATCCGTCTTCTTCAAAGATTCCGGTACAAAGGAATGGCCTTCTCTCCGAGGCGGCCGATAAACCGGCTTAGCGGGCAATCCGACCCGCCAAACGCTGGACGTCATTAATACACTTTGGCTTAGCCAAGGAGGTGATAGCCGTAATTTTCTCCGGATTAGCTTCAGTCCCCCTGTTGGACACAAGGAAACCCAATAACTTGCCTGCTGGAACAGTGAAAACACATTTGGCCGGGTTAAGCATCATCTTGTACACCCATAAGTTGTCAAAGGTTTCTTTCAGATCCGCAATCGGTGTTTCCTTCTTCCTTGATTTAACCACAATATCATCCACATAAGCATGCACGTTACGGCCGATCTGTTCGGTGCAAGCAATTACATACAACGCCGATAAGTCGCTTGGGCGCTTTTGAGCCCAAAAGGCATAGACACATAGCGTAAGGCTCCAAAGGGAGTGATAAACGCTGTCTTCTCCTGGTCCTTAACCGCCATTTTGATCTCGATGATATCCGAATATGCATCCAAAAAGCTCAAACGCTCACAACCCGCCGTAGCATCAATAATCTGGTCAATGCGGGAGGGCGAAAGGATCTGCTGGACGAGCCTTGTTAAGATCTCGTAATCCACACACATGTGCCAAGTGCCGTTTTTCTTAAGGACCAACACCGGATTAGCAAGCCACTCTGGATGGAAAACTTCAACGATAAAACCTGCTGCTAAGAGCCTGGCAACCTCCTCTCCAATGGCCTTGCGCCTTTCCTCGTTAAACCGGCGAAGAAACTGCTTTACCGGTTTGTACTTGGGATCAACATTAAGAGTGTGCTCAGCGAGTTCCTCGGTACACCGGCATGTCGGAAGGCTTCCATGCAAAATGTCCCGATTCTCACGGATGAACTTCGATGAGCGCGCTTTCCTATTTAGGATCCAAGTTAGCACCGATGATGAACTGCTTGGACGAATCACCGGGCACAAAAGTCAACAAGTTTAGTCTCGGCCGCGATTTAAACTTCAGATCCGGATCGTGCTCGTGAGTTGGCTTCTTCAACGGGGTCATATCCACGGATCAACATTATCTTTATAGTACCTTAGCTCTTCGGTGGCACAAACCGACTCTGCGTAAGCCGAATCACCTTCCTCACACTCTAAAGCGATCTTGCGGCTCCCATGAACCGTTATCGTCGCTTTGTGACCCGGCATTTTTAGCTGCAAATAGACATAACAAGGTCATGCCATGAACTTGGCATAAGCCGGCCGCCCAAACAGGGCGTGGTAAGGGCTTTGAATTTTCACCACTTCAAATGTCAATGTTTCCGATCTGGAGTCATGTTCATCCCCAAAGGCCACCTCCAGAGCTATTTGGCCAACCGGATATCTTGACTTGCCGTGCACCACACCATGAAACACTGTATTGGGCGGCTTGAGATGTTTATCCGTTAATCCCATACGACGGAAGGTCTCATAATACGTGATGTTGATGTCGCTTCCCCCATCCATCGATTACCTTGGTGAACTTGTATCCTCCCACCGAGGCGCCACCACTAGGGCTAGCTGACCCGGATTGTCAACCCGGGAGGATGATCCTCTCTACTCCACACAATAGGCTGCTCGACCAGCGTAGGTAATGCGGCATGGCCGTTCAACAACGTTGACCGCCCGCTTCAAGTTTCTGGTCTCGCTTGTCCAAGCTAGTGGTGAAGACGTGATATCATCCACCATTCATCTGCTTCGGATTGCGTTGATAACCCGGCTGCTGCTGCTGATTGTAACCACCTTGGTTGTTCCGATTGTTCGATTGTTCGATTGTTACGATTGTTACGCCCGCCGATTACCATTAAACCCTCGGACCGGAATTTCCTCCACCGTAATCCAGCCGGACCACGAACCGGGCGGGCCCTTGATCATACCGGAAAGCATTAGAACTTTTGAACTCCTGCATAATGTAACAATCCTTCCAGAGGTGGTTCATGGCGCCTTCTTCGTCCCATGCTTGATTGTGGTTGATTCAACAGATAATTCAACGGTCCGGATTGTGATTAGGCGCACCACCTCGGTTCGGATGCTTACCCTTGCGCCGTTGACCCTTATCCTGCTGGCGTTGGTGTTGGCTCTGAAGCCCATGTTACCATTCGCTTTACGCTTGTTTCCTCCATTACCCGCCGAGTGATCTTGCTGGCCTCTGGAGTTCTTTATTACATTTTCCCTTCCCTGTTTCATCCTCCTCCTCAGACTCGGGATCCTTGGTACTATCAGAATCAGCATACTTCACTAAAATGCCCATGAGAGTGCCCATGTCATTGCAAAAATGCTTCATGCGACCCAGCTTCAATTTTAAAGGTTTGAACCGACAGTTGCCTTCGAGGGTTAAGATCGCAGAATCAGTGTTGATCCGTCTCAAGAATGCAAAACTTCTGAAGCAGCGTGCCCAACGGGTTGTGGATTCTCCTCTGCTCGGACACAAGCCGCCAAGTCCACCACCGGACATGGGCTGCTTACAGTGTCTTTGAAATTTTGAATGAACCGGTCCGCAATCGGGCCCATGAACTGATGGAATTGGGTGGCAAGTTTTCCAATCAAATGCACGGACGTGCCTTCAAGCATCATGGTGAAATACTTTGCACACGCAGCTTCATCCACATCCAGCATCTCCATGGCCATCTCATAGCTTTCTATCCACGCACGAGCGGATCGGCGGTATAATTGGGAACCTTGCGTGGCCCCTTGAAGTCTTTGGGCAAGCGTACATTGCGTAAAGCGGGACGAGGCATGGCACCCCAAAGAGCCAGATGTAACCCCAGGCTCGAAGATGGTCGGTCGAACCGGCGCGAGCTGATGATCCAGATGCTGTGCTGCTAAGTCGGCCTCCCTACGTGTTCCTCCGCCACCCCACCCCCACCCCGCCCCAACCCCCACCCGCGTCGAAGTTTTCTTCGTTCGTGAGGCCACACAACCACCCGAGCCCTTGATCGCGACCGGCGAACTCCGAGCTCAAAAATCGGTGACCCAATTTTGAAATTTAGTCTACTGTGATTTAACTAGTGTGGAATATAAAAGGGGAAAACCATAAGCATTGGGAGTGTAGTGTTGAGCGTGCCATGGCGGATCTGAAGGTGCAAACCGGACAAAGGCAACTTCGCAACCAAGACAAGAAATCAGAGTAAAGAAGTGGCGATCTATTCTCTTGCTGCGATAAATAAGTTGAGCAGATGCGAAAGAGTACCGCCTCTGGTGCGGTGCCGTGTACGCATTTGCTGAGAATTTGATGTTGCTGCTTGGTAGCGATGGCTGTCGTGCGGCGTGGAAGGCAGATCTAGGAGGGTAGACGGTGGCGGCAGGTATGGGTGGAGGAGACGTACGAGGAGCATCGATGGCAAGGTGGACGACGGCGGGGATGAATTGAGGGGACGAGATGCAAGGATCCCGGTCTGAAGCCATGGATGAGAGAGGTCGATCTCTTGTAATGGATGGTGGCGTCGGGGTATCAGCTCCGGCATGGTGGAGGAGGATGGCGGTGGATGGGGTGGCCAGACGGTGACGGAGGAGGTGGGGTGGAGAGGGTGTTTTGGCACCCACGGAGTACGAATGGGGAAAAGGGAGGTAGAGAGGAAGGGGAACAATGTATTCAGTATGCCGCTTGTCTCAAATGCGAGGAAATTTACAAACTTAGCCCTGCTTCAAATTTCTACTACATCACAACAACATTAGTCGGTTGGGGACAGGACGGTAATCTCGCATACAATCGAATATTTGTCGATTTAGAGTTTGTTTTTGGCGCCCACCGTGTATGAATATGAATCGGGAGGGAGTCGATTTCGCTGAGGACACACCGTGTTTTGGCGCCCACCGTATGAATTCGGGTGAGAGGCAGTACGTCACGTTTGGGTGAAATTACAAACCTACCCCTACCGAAACCTATAGAAATCCAAAGAGATAGGCTTTATGCGTGGCAGGGATAGGCGAGTGATTTCCATCTCGCAGATTTTGGTTTCAAGTTCTCGCGACTTTTCCCCGCTTCGTTCAAATTTTGCAGAGTGCACGCCATCGTGCCAACTCATTTCGAATCCCGTTTGTATTCTTTTTTTTCCGGGCGGGATCCATTTTCAATTGGAATTACATTCTATATACATAATTTTTTATATATACTTTCAAAAGCACAACACCATTTATACATAAATATGGTTTACAAATGGCATGACCTCAGATTCATAAGGTTGTATCCATCAATTTGGTTTTTCAAATATTTGAAACCACTTTATGTTGAAATTCAATGTATGCATTCCTCGCTAACTGTCTCCAATTAATGTGTGTTTCATGCGGGTTTTTTTTACTTCTCAAACATGTATAATGTGTTTCACACACGCAACATATAGTGTGATCCCATTTAGACATTAATTGCATATAAACCATGCATGTTTGTAATTGAAGAATCTATGGATCACCAATATTGATAAACTATATAACATTACACGTGTGCCCAAATTCAAATGAATATGCATGTTTGATACACCAATTTGCGTTATGATATTATCGATGTCGTGATCTCCAGTTTAAATATTTGAATACCCTTTAATCCAGATATTCGTCTCATATAGCTATCGCTCATGCTTATATAGGACTATCTCTCTGTACCTATACGCGTTCATCGTCTCCCTCAGGTATCTCTCGTGCTACCTGTATGTCGACAATGATCTTTTATCTTAGTAACACACTGACGGTACTCTCTCCCTCGACCTTCATCACTCTATCTCTCTCTAAGTATATCTCGCTCCCTGCTATGTGTCTCTAACTATGATTCTCCATGTGGAATCTCTTTCTCTCACACAAACACAAAACTTTGTCTCCCGGGTTCTCATTTCTCTCTACTATTCCCATGTGTGACATTTCAGACACCCCCTCATACAGAGATGTCTTCGCTCCATAGAGATGAGAACCCACGACTCTTCCTCTTCAATATCTCTTTCTCACACACAAACACAAACTCTGTCTCCTGTGGTCTCATATTTCTCCATTGTTCTCTTGTATGTCGCCACACACACCCTCTCTCCCTAGAGATATCTTATGCGTTCCTCGTATGTCTCTCTAGCTATCACTCTCCTTGTGAAATATCTTTCTCTCTCAGCAGACACAAAACTCTGTCTCTCTGGATCTCATTTCTCTCGATATCTGTTTGTATGTGACTCACATGCACCCTCTCTATCTCTCTCACACCCACACACATAACCCAGCCTTCTGATCCACTCGACTCCTATCTCTAAGGCACACTAGCTAGCATCTTTATCTTTCTATTTATCTGTTTCTCCATCAACCTTCTTTCTCACCCTCACTCTTTATTCCTGTCATGCACACTACATATGTTTCTCTCTACATGCAGTCAAGTGCCCTCTCACGCACATATATAACTTCACCCTTTGAACCACCCGACGGTCATCTCCAACACCCAAACTAGCGGATGTCCCTCTAGCTAGCATCTCCATCTCTATCTGTAGTTTCTCCGTCAACATTTCTTTCTCGCACGGAGTCTTGCTTCCTATCACCCACACTATATATGTCTCTCCATACATATGCATTTATAGGTTGGTCTCTTTTGCACAATCGTTGCCCTCACTCCTCTCTGCCGCCATAGATGCATGCTCAGCCCACGCCACTATCTCTTAAAGACAAAAACACATGCTCAATTGTCGGGCCTTCTTCCCTACATTCTCACATGCATGCATATTGTCATACCGATCCGTCTCTCCCATGCCGTTGATCTTATGACTTATGTCTTCTTTCTTTTATCTCGATCATGCACAAGACACACACACATCCCACGTATACATGTATACCTCTCACACATGCACGCTCAAGGTCTCTATGTCTCCATACGAAGTTAATTACCTCAATCCTAACGCCACATCGAATCGTTCTCCTCTTTTGTGCACATAACTTCCTACCTGGATGGGTAAAACACACACTCACACTTAACAATCTCCTTCTAGCTACCCCCCGCCTCTCACTCTTCCCCAATATCCCCGAAACCAATAAGACCATCCCTTTGTTTAATTCCCGCCAACATTCACCATCAATATATATTAATCTTCCTCGGTGTCACTCAAACAAACACGTTCTCTCGATGTCGACTCCTCTCACACGCACACACCTTCTCTTCCCTCTCACGGGCATTTTCTCTCTCGCACCCCATCGTTGGTGGCCCCTGCCATACACATCACCTCTCTATGATGAAGCCATGCACACTTAAATTACATCCGCCATAGAGGACCCCGTGACACACACACACACACACACACACACGCATGCACCCCCTCCCACACACACACACACTAAGGCTCCATCTCTCTCTCTCTCTCTCTCACATACACACACAAAACACGCACACACGCACGCACACCCCCCCCATACACACACTAAGACTCCATCTCTCTCTCTCTCACACACACAAACTAAGACTCCATCTATCTCTCCTCTCTCTCTCTCTGTCTCTCTCTCTCTCTCACACACACACACACCCCCCACACACACACTAAGACTCCATCTCACACACACATGCTCTAGGCGGAGCATTTGTTCCTACCACCCTTCATCCAACCTTACCCGTATGATAAACAATCACCTTTATTTACTTGCATAACATAGACAAATTCCACTTTACTTTAGTAGTCAGCAAACTTATCATCTGTACCCTTATAAAAAACGAGTTGGCGCTGATGGTGTGCCTGCCATCTTGTAATACAGACCATATGATCTATATCTGAGGATAGAAATCAAACTATGATAATTTTACAAAAGATACCCGCACCTCTCTCCACATCATTATCTCCCGCAACCTCATTGCTCAGCAATTAAAAAAGGAATAAGTCTCTGGAACAATCTAGCATGCATGGTGGCTGCCATGCCTCACGGGCGCCAAATCCATCCCCATGCCCCCGCCCATTCCGACCACGGTCCACCACCACGCCCACTCCTCCTCGCCTTATCTCTCATCTTTCATTTTTCGATGACATTCTCGAGATACCAGTTTTTCGATAAAATTCTCGAGATATCATTTGTTTTACACATGGGATTACTCCTGCATGGGTCAATCACAATAGGTGTTTTGTAAAAAAATGCATATTGATGTTCCGTGCAATGCCACGAGAATCTTGCTTGTAATTATATAACGCAAATCACAAGGCGGAAGTGACATTTTTTGACACGTACCACGTTAACTCGGCCACGTAAATCACTAGCTAAAGTAAATACCATTATACTTATATCCCGATGCAAAAGGTTGAGTACATGTCCGAAGAGTAGAGTCGCATTACACGCACTGCATCTCTCAAAATCTCTCTCACACACACACCGGTTACATGACGCCCACTTAAGGCACACATATGTTATAATTTGTGCACCATGGTACACGTGATGCTTTGTGCATTTATTTAAGCCGAAAGCGAACCCAAATAGTAGTTGCATTCATTCCCCTCTCGCCGCCTCTTCTTCTCGTCGCCGTCGCCCGGTAGCCATGGGCCGCCCAAGGTAACAACATACGCCATACTCACTTGAGCGGCGCTTTAATATGGAAATTTTTGGTGGTCATTAATGCATCTTTTTGTGCTAGCACTCCTATATAAGGGTTGACCGGTCGCTTCCCGCAGACTTGCGCGGGCGATGGAAGAGGAAGGAGAATGGAAGCGGGCTGTGGAGTAACGTTTTTTACCACAATTTCTTAGGAAACTGAGTGCAATAATTCAGTAGTTTTGCAAACTACCAAGATTACACCTAAACGGTTCAAAACCTATAGTCGCCGCCATCGCGACGCTTCGCGTGAACGGTCGTGTCCGCCTCGAGCGTCGATGCCCGATTAATGCCCGGCCAGAGCGGGAGGCGACCTCTCACCGGCGCCGCTTTGAAGTGGCGCGACGGCCGAGAGAGCGCCGCTTCCTGCATGCGATCGCTGCTCATCGGCCATAGGCCCTGTTTGGATCCATGGGTTAGAGTTAGTTTGATCTAGTTGGGGCTCAAATAGCCCGAAAGTATCCAAGCATGAGGGTTTAAATTGGAGCAAGTTGCGCCGAACCCACCAAAAAAACTATCCCACCCAAGAGGTGCTAATCGAGATAGTTCTCATTGGGACCACCGAAAAACCACTTTTCTCTCTCCATGAAGTGCATTTATTGTCAATCTAACCTGTCACCCAAACACCTCTTTAGCTACAGCTTAGTTCAGGTTAGTCATGAGTTAGTCTAACCTCTAGCTAAGTTAGAGTATCAAACAGGAGCAGTATAGGACATGCAAGTTGCTCAAAGCATACAGGCAAATTCGTACGTGAAAGGATTTTTTCTTTTTGAAAACGGAGCGTGTAAAGAATTTTTTTTTAGAATGCTCTTGGCATGTCGCTAACATGTGATAGTTAACCGACCTCCATAGACAACGCCAGCCCGCCGCACTTTGATAGAGACGAGGAGGGAGAAGCGATACAGGCTGCTGGATTACTAGAGATAGGTGTTGCACGGAAGCCAAGAAATATGGTGATAGCGTGGGTAGCCATGTACTAGTATGATCTAACTACACTGGGCTCCAGTCCACTGTGGAGATGATTGGTTAATTTTATATCGCTGAATAATATTAAATATTATGAGTGCAGACGCTCCACCACGAGGTTCCTTGCTCCTTCTCGGTACGTCCTAATCTATGTTCTTCCACTCTATTTTTTACGTGAGCTTTGTTCATCCTTTTGCCAACATGCAGACATCTAGCATCAAGGTGCACGTGTTATGCAAGGATCGCTCCATCTATATGAAGAACACGTGGATCGGAACTACGAGACGGACATGTACCCGAGGTGGACGTCACGAACCTGCGTAATGTAGCGCAAGAAGTGAAGTAGAAAGGCACAAATGGTATGAACATGCGTGGCATATAGTGTGTGTTTGGTTGCGTTCTCGTCTCAACATAGTTGTTCCCTCTTCATGCATGCTCAACTCAACGCCCCTCTTCATACATGCTCTCTTCATGCATGCTTCTAGTGTATTTGTGCTAAACTAGTGTGGACTCATGCACCCTCCATACACTCTACCAAACACCCAAAAGTAGGTCGAGAAGGGAACTCTTGGGCAGCATTTGTCTCTTACTACGCACTACCACTAAATGTTGTAATGCGTGCAATGCACTGATGATGTTATGGAGTACGTGCCTAAGTACTCTACTACTACTATATTAGTTGGAGGCACATATTAACTTTTATATTTGTTTACGTGTATGCCCCGAGACCTTCCAACTAGACGTGTCTTTCTCTCCAGGTCGCACTTTGTATCGTTCATACCACTAAGTACTACTACGTGTGGTCTCTGACCCAGAAGTGGAAGAAGTGGAGACGCTCTACCACGCTTTTTTTACGCTGGGCTCTACCACGCTTTTCATGTCCCACTCTTTCACGACGTAGGGACATCCAAAGACGTCCGTGTTTGGCACCCTTCGTCGTAAGAGTTGAAACGCTAGCATTCATCAGAAATAAAAAATAACTATAAATCGGCAGTGATACTATTTTTTTGCGAACCAATCAGCAGTGATACTATACCATATGGTTTCCTTGCTCCTCGATATCGGAAAGAATACTTCTGTTCGCCAACATGTGGGACGTCGACCATCCTGGTCCACTTGCCATGCATGCAGAACTCCAAGGGAGAGTCACCCAGTGTCGTCGCCCGCTAGCATAATAATGACTAATGAGCCGTCAAATCACGTGCCCACTTCCCACTTTGAAGTTGCTCGGACGAAGGAACCATCATGACTTAGTTGAATTCGCTTCTTGAAGAAAACTACTGTATCAGCAAGCATCGCTAGCTACATGAGTTACTCCAATGAGGCCTCCTTTCGTTCATACGATAGGAATATGAAAATCATAGGAAGTGAGATGACATGCATCTCAATTCCTATAGAGAAAGAGATGCCATTTGATGCTTAGGATAGGAATTTTTCCATTTAGTCACAGCTAATGTACTTTGGTAGTTTGCTCTAAAAACTACGGTAGTAACTAGTAGTATTTGTACATGCTCGTACTCGCATTACAGAGACACACACACTAACTACTAGTACTACTACTTCTCACATGCTGGCCAGACGACGTCGTTCTCCTTCCCGGCTTTGTCGTGACACCCCATCGCGGCTTGGATCTCTGCCGACCTCTCCAAGCAGTAGCGGCACGTCCTTTATTTCTTGCGGCAGGGCTCTCTTTTCTTGAGTGCTTTCTGTCTTTTCTGCTCCCTCTGTGCGGCTTTGGCCTCCTCTTGCTCTACCGCCCATTCGGCCTTGGCATCTTCCAATTCCTCCCACATAGTTGTGAGGTTGCGAGCGGCGATGAACTTGGCACGGTGGGATGCCATCGCTTCCCTACCATTTTGTGTGCTTGGTCGTGGGCGTGAGGAACTTCGGCCAGCGGGATGCCATCGCTGCCTTACCAGCTAGTGTGCGGGCGCCGTGGCATGAACGACGCTTTGGTGAGAGCTTCCGGGGTGGAGTGGCTTAGGACAACCGTATAGTGCATTGGTTTGTCAGGAGCTCAAGGACAGAAGACGAAGCAAATTAGGATTCCCCTTCAATACTGGTAATTTATTACCGAGTAAAATGCATTGGCGGTCATCGAACTTGTCTTGATAGCTCACTTTGATCATTGTATACGAGATATGGTGATTATACGGTCCACCGGCTCGATGTATAGCTCCGTATTTGTTTGGTTGACCAGTCAAAGAGTCCACATGCGCCTCATCAGCTTCGTGTTCTTTATCTATCTACGCCGGGCCTACATCAATGGAGAAAGAAATACCGTAAAACCAAAATTATGCGTATGTGGGGAATCAAACCACGGACTCGGCTGCCGCAACGCACCTCGCCGTACCAAATGAAAATGAAATACTTGGCGTCAGACACTCACACTCATGCTGCCAAAGCATGTTAATGCATGCACGCCGCCTCTAAATCAAAGTCCTGCTCATGGCGCAACGCAAACGGGCGAGCCCATCACTGCGGCCGGCCAGTGCTCGACATTCTTGTTTAGACGCTTGATGGAGGCCTACGCGAACGCCGAGCATCTATTCACCTGGCTCAACAACAACGGTCATACTCGGACCGCCTTGCTCATGTATATCGTCCATCACAACGACAATCTATAAAACAGCCTAAGCTAGAGAGGGTACTATGGTAGTATGGTACGGAGTATGTACTATCGTGAGCGATCGATCTTAGTGCCACTGCACACCGAAACCCCTTCCATCGCTAGCGCGCGCTTTCCGCCTGAAACGGTCACCGTCTCTCGAGAATGTCAATGCCGCATTCACCGGCCTTAATCGCAGGTGCAATTGGTGTGTCACCGACATGCGGGTCGATGCCCGTTAGGGCCCACATGTCAAGATAACTCCAAACGCATCTGCGGTTAAGTCACCGGCAGCGGCCCGCATTCACGCCCGACGAACCTACTTCCGCGCCAGCTTGTCCATCTGGTTCGCCATGCTCATTGCCATTCGACCGCTTATATTAACTTGAGCCCCAGCTCCCAGCCATAGCCAAAGACCCACACTTATTCTCCTCCGGTCCATTCCTTCAGCTTGGCACCACTTCAACCATGGCCTCCTGGCGCTCAAGCTTTTCTTGGACGCATCGTCGCAGGAGCAGACGTAGGGACATCGGCGGCTCCGCCTCCGAAGCGCTTCCAAAGCTCTTCGACGCATTTATCGCAGGAGCAAACGGCGAGATCGCCGCACCCTCCCCGGACGCCCTCGCCGCCCACGACCATCATTTGGCCAAGACGCTACGGCCAAGCTGGCAGCGAGGAAGAGTAGTACACGGTAGGTCGCCGCCGCTCTGCTCCCAGGAAGGCCACCACTACTCCACTCAGTCGACGCCAAGCTTGGTGGGGTAAACATCGGCGGCCGATTAGCCGCTTGACGGTGACGTGGAGGCGGAAATCTTGAACCTTGTGCTCCGGGAGGAGGAGGTTATCGAGGCGGATGAGGAGGAGGCAAAGGCAATGGCCGGCTTTCTCGGGTTCATGGCGGACATGGTGGTCGGCGCCATGCCATTGTTTAGATTAGGTTTCTGATGGGTTTTAGTAATGCGGTTTGTGCGAAATATGTAATGAATTTCGTCTAGTTTGTAGGAATTTTTTCAAATGTAATGAATTTCATCCGTTAATTTGAAATTTGCTTTGTTTGCACGAATTTCGTCCGTTAGTTCATATAGTAGCTCGAAAGGTATCGCGGCAGCATCGGATGGCATCCATCGTTGTCCTCGGACCGGTCTGCGGTGTAAATTTGTGGGTCAAATACGGGGAGATACCCTAACTATCATGCTATAATCGCTAACAATCCTCCATTATTTGGTGGAATAGTGATCCCTCGATCAAAATTAGATCCATGTTTCGTGACTCCTCCACAGAAGAGTGTAAACTCTTGCTTACATAAAATGGAGCAAGTGGATCGTGTCGTGGTTCTAAGTCCGATAGTAGAATGGGGGTAGGTGATGTATAGGCAAGATCCTAGCTATGGAGGAGTTGTACACGCAAGTTTTACGAGTTCAGACCCTTCTCGAAGGAAGTAACAACCCTACGTCTCGGAGCCCAGAGGCGGTCGACTGGATTATATGCGCGTGAGTTACAGGGGGTGCGAACCCTTGTCCCAGAGGAGGGGGTGGCTTATATAGAGTGCGCCAAAGACCCTCAGCCCTCCTCCGCTACACAGTGGTTCAATGTACATTAAGAAGGGGCGTTCGTAACGCCAAGAATAAAGATACATAATGACCATTAAATCTATGACTTAATTCCCGACCGTTGGCAGAGCGGAGTGACTTCTAGATCTCTGGTAGTCGAAAGTGATTGTCTACATGGTCGAGTGTCTTCAAGACCGCCGAGTGGAACATAGCTTCATGGTCGAGTGGATGATGATTTTTCTTGAATGCTTCGGTTCATTTAGAGATGTCCTTGGGAGGGTATCTTGGATATGTCCATGACCCTAACCTAGGTACATAGCTTCATCATTAGCCCCGAATGGATCGGGGTTTGAGTGAGGAAGGAGTTGAGAACACTTCCGACCCATTTTTTGGCGCTTATGAGTATATCTTGTTCTCGATCAATGAACCGAGGTGACGACACCAACTTGTTTTTGATCGCCTTTGATCCATTCCTAGTTTTTGTCGAGTGAACTTTCATCAAGATCTCCGAAAGTGATGATGTGGAGGAGATCTTCCGTCCGACAAGTTGTTCGCTGTCCGCCGGATTTCAAGGGATTCAATTTCGAAGCGCAGGGCGGAGGAGGCCACAAGAATCGGATGGGATAAGGCAGGGCCGCCTTGATTTCGCGCCGCCTTTTTTCGCCACGTATCGCAAGGCGAAAGTGTTGCTGGATTTGATAAGATCGCCTGGGTTCGCAAGTCACCACTAAGTAACCTCATATAAGGCGCCAGACCGGGGTTTTTGAACAGTGCGCTTTCATTCTTCCCCCTCCTTCTCAGACTTCTCCGCCGCGCCTGCTCTCGCCCTAGTGCCGCTGCTCCGTTCGTGTTTCGCCTGCGACGATGGGGAAAGAGAAGACGGTGGCTCTGGAGCGGGCGAAGAAGGCGACGGCGAAGGCGAAGGGGAAGAAGTCCAGCCGGGGCGGATCTTCCTCGAGGGCCGGCCTGCCGCAGGGCTGGATCCAGGGCGACTGGATCCGCTCGACGATCCGTCAGGACGACATCGACGACTTGGTCGAGGGAGGACTGATCCCCCACGAATCGGCGTGGCTTCCGGGAAGCGAGACTGAGCCGCAACCTCGGGAGGGTGAGTGCGTTCTCCTCGCCAGTCACGTCGACCGTGGGTTTTCCTTGCCTCCCCACCCTTTCTTTCGGGGCTTCTTGAATTTCTTTGGGGCGCAACTCCACCAGTTTACTCCCAACACAATCGTGTACCTTGCTGCCTTCGTGTCTTTGTGCGATAATTTCTTGGGCTGCCGACCTCATTGGGGCCTTTTCAAGCACATTTTCACCGCCGCTTCCCAGACGGTAAAAAGTCCAATCCGAAAGGACGAGAGGACACAAGTGATTCAGATGTGTGAGGGTCTTGGGATTCAGATGAGGGGCAAAGTTCCTTTCTAGCCATGATCCTTCCCGATTCGTCCGCGGATGGCGATCGGCTTGGTTCTATCAGAAGACCAGCCGACTCCATGGCAATCGATCGGACTTCCTCCTTTTCCATGGTCCGAGTGGAAGCCCTCCCTTTGAAGGTGATCCCGGAGGAGAAAGTGCAAGTTAAGGTGCTTGTCGAATGAGTAGTTCAGCTTATCCGTGACGGGGTGACGCGTATGGATTTGTTGGAGGTCTTCCTCCAGTGACGTATCCAACCGCTTCAAGCTCGAGACCATCCGATGTGGATGTATTCGGGCACTGATGACACCACTCGGACCCATCCGGAGGAGGTCGACGAGACCAGGTTGGAGGGGTGGCTGACGAGTATCACTGGAAACAAAGATAACCCCAGGGGAGCCAGGAGAATTCCTCCACTCGACCAGTCTTACGAACCAGACAAGGTCTAATTCTGAACTTCCGACTGTAATCTTGATTTAATCGTGCAGCTGTTTATGCTTCGTCGACTGACTTTGTTTTGCTTGTTTTCTACCAGGCCCTTACCAAAATGTACTCGATGCCCAACGGAGAGCAGGAGCAAAATCCGGAGGGGGAGGCAAGCGGAGGCGAAAGTGGCGAGTGGCATTCTGACGGAGAGGGGAACAAGGAGAGCAACGACTCGAGTGACGAAGAATAAGTCGATTCGCCTCCTCGCAGGGAGAGGCGATCCAAGCTCGACCAAGACCGGGCGAGCGCCCGTGAAAAGGCGATCGCTAAAACTGGCCAGTCTTCAAAGCGTCCTCGGATGTCCTCTCCGGCACCGACTGAGAAAGCCCCAAAGCAGTCCAAGGTTGTAGTGCAGAAGCCTCGGGCATACCGGCCAAGATTGAGATTGATATCCCGTTATACGCATGAGTGTTTTTCTTTCGCATTCACTCGACGTTCTGTGCTGTTTATTTTTCCTTTGATTTGACCAGATGAATCTTGAAACTGGTAGTGCTACTACCTCTGGAACTTCAGCTTATAGGGACGAGGATGAAGAATGTAGCGACCAGACCTCAAACAGTCTGATCTCTGTGCTCAGTGTCATCCCTGGATCAGTAATGCTGACACCACACAGTACTCGCAGGATTTATAACAGAGTAGCAATCACACACTTATTACAATCGATTGTCTCAAGAGAGAACTTAATAAAATAAATATGGCTTAAGGCCATCTAAATACGATAACAGCGGAAGGCTTGGAAGAATAAGCGAGTCCATCAACTCCAACGACATCACTGAGTATAGAACCACGACCTAAGCACCTTACTCATCGTTTGAAAAGTCTGCAACACGAAACGTTGCAGCCCGAAACGGTCAAGACATGGAATATGCCGCAATGTAACACATAGAGAATAATAGTGGAATAAGCTATACTACATGCATATTTGGCTGGTGGAAAGCTCTAAGGTTACAGTTTTGTGTAAAGCCAATTTTCCCCTACTACAAAGGAATAAATTTATTTAACTATCATGGTGGTTGTGAAACATTGAGAATGGTTGACAGCATCCTCAATCCCAATTAAAAGTACTCATTAAAAACCCAACAATGTTAATTAGAAGTAACATGATGAGATTCACATGATATCCAAGTACTAGATACTCAAGATGTCCATAACCAGGGACATGGCTAACCATGATTAGTTTATACACTCTGCAGAGGTTTGCGCACTTTTCCCCACAAGACTCGACCGCCTCCGTTTGATTTCTCGCACTACAAGGTGTTTGAGAGACGGATGACCGAGACATAGTCTTTCAGAAGCGCTAGCACCTTACATGTGGGTAGACCGTACCAACCTACAACCCCTACATCAGCTAGCCTACCCGTAAGAGTTGGCAAGAACTTAATCAACTACGCCAGAGCCCATAATGGCTTGTGGCTGCACACGTAAGTTTCTAGCATGAATAATCTCATGATCCCTTTGAGCCTGGGTGGCGGTCTGAAGAAAAACAGGCAAGTCCTGATAGAAACCAGGTGCCTCAATCCACCCAGGATGTGTTTAAGTTGCCACCTTAAATAAACCATTAATTAACAATCTCACATCTGTCATGGATACACTCACCCAATCCACGTCTACTAGCATAGCATGGCATAATAAGCAAACGTAGAAGTAACTCCCAAGGGTTTGATAATAAAATAGGTAATAGCTACTACCTCAACAACTTCCCATCCCACAATTTAATTAGATCCTAATCAATGCAAGGTTTGAGGATAGATCTAATGCATAAAACTGGGTAGTAGAAAAGGTATGATCAAAGTGTTACTTGCCTTGCTGATGATCCGCGAAACCTAGAGACTCGAAGTAACAAAGGCGCACTCGGTATCCTATCACGCATAAACAAACAAGCATACAATAAGTACTCATCTAATGCACAGGTAAAACTCAAATAGATCTAACCAAATAGTTCAACTTAAGGACTCCGGTTTGCAAAAAGAATCAAATCAAACGAAGCAACGAAAGTCAAACGGCGGAAGAAAACAGCTTCGTTTTACTAATCTGGATCTAATTCAAATTTTACAGAAGCAAAAACTTGTTTAAGTAGGTTATTCGGAAAGATGGTTTCGAGACGAAACTCTAAGCGCTTGAATCGCCTGATTCCGATAAACGAGCGAAAAGTTATACTAAAACGAAAATCGGATCAGAAATCGCGATCAGAAAAATCACGAATTAAATCGAGAAAAGAAAAAGCGACGAACGGGTTAACGAGCGGACGTTCGTTAACTAAACTAATTCGACGAACGCTGTCATAAAACGAATCTAACGAACGTAACGCTCGCTATTTAACCTAAACCGAAAAACCAAAACTAAAAACCGAAAACTAGAAAATCGAAGAAAAACCTTCGGTTTTAAAAAAAAACGGCACGCAGCGGGCGGCGAACCTCGGCGGTGGCGTGAAGTCCGGCAGAACTCCGGCGGCAGTGTCCGGCGACGGACAAGGCCATGATGGCGAAGCGGATCAGCTAGGGTTAGGGTTTGGTGAGGGGCTGAGGTGGCTCGGGTGAAATTTGGGCGCCGAGTGGCGCTATTTAAAGCGCCCCGGCGGAGTCCCTTCGGCACGCCTGAAGGTCGGTGCGCGTTTTTTTTAAATAATTACGCGCAGAAAAATAAATAAAAAGAAATACTAAACGGACTCCAAAAATCCCGAAATAAAATTTCCCGCTTCTAAAATCAAGCGGACAAGATGAACTTTTATTTGGGGCCTAAATGCAATTTTGAAAAACGCAGCATTTTCCTAAATTCAAATAAAAGGCGAAAACTCCAAAATAAAATCTTATTTGATTTTATTATTAAATCTTCATTATTTCTTTATTTTGGGAAAGTCATTTTATTCCCTCTCTCATATTTTTATAGTAGAAATAAGTGAAGATAAAATAAATAAAATCAACTGATTCTATTTTCAAAATTTGAGAAAACTCAAATATGAAAATAACGAAATCCCCAACTCTCTCCGTGGGTCCTTGTGTTGTGTAGAATTTCTAGGATCGAGCAAGAATGCAACGAAAAAATATGATATGCAATGATGCTGTATGTATAACATTCCAAATTGAAAATTTGGGATGTTACAAAGAAATGTCGACTGACTCTCTTGGCTTGTTCTGTTTAGGATATGGTACCTGAGAACTCTCTTTCCAAGGATCTTTGCATCTGTACACCCACTTGGTGTTTCGATTTGTCACTGAACAAATTCATACTTTGAGCTGAATTTTTTGTGGTCGTCGATTGAATTTTTGGACTAGTGGGGGCACGCTGAGTGCGCCCACTGGGTGTAGTCCCCGAGACTATGGTGGATTGCGGGTAGTCGACTGTAGTCTTGAATTTTGAATTCCTTCACTCTGGTCGGTTTGCCATGTCGAGTGTAAACTAAACCAAGGGGGCATCGCTAAGTGCACCCATGCTGGTGTAGTCCTCGAGATCGTGGTCGATCTTTGGCGATGACTATGGTCTAAAGACTGTTGTTGTCAGTCTCTTTTTTCTTGCACTGCTACCGAAAGGTCTTGTCGAGTGTAAACTGAACCAGTGGGGGCATGCTAAGTGCACCCACTGGGTGTAGTCCCCGAGACTATTGTTGGATGTTTGATTCGACATTAGTCTTAGAATTTGTTGTCTTTATCCTTTTATCTCTCTGACATAACCAATCTTTTATACAAATCAGTGACTCCATTCCTTGATTGCGTAAATCTTGTGATCTTGGAGCTCGCTTTGGTGACTCGGAGAAACAGCAGATTCAACTCAACCTTGACCTGGAGTTGGCCAAGACAGAACTGCAGAAAGCCAAGGATGACGCCAGTGGTAAGACAGACTCGTCGACTGGTTTGTCTTCCATCCAGATTTCATTCTGCTTCTTCTCGAACCAAGCATCATTTCTTTTGAGAAAAAACTGAACCAGGCTCGGCAAAAAAGGATCAAGATCTGGCCGCCGCACGTAAGAAGGTTGATGACAAAACTTCTCTTTGGTGAGCGAGTTGGCCCGATTCGGCAAATTGGAGCAAGAAAACGCCAAGATAAAAATCTGCCTGGATTTAAGCCAACACGAAGTAACCCGCTTGAAGAAGGACAAGGTCAATCTGAACGAGAAGATGGAAGGCATTGCTCGCAGGAGGGATGATCCGGAAAGTTATCCGAGGAGCCTTGCCAAGAAGCTGTTCATCAAGCTTGAAGGTATATACTTTATTCCGACTGGTTTATCCTTGTCGACTCGGCATACGACTATTGACTCACCCTTGGATTGTGCATGCAGATTTTTGCCGAGACTTCGAGGAGGAGATCGGGCGAATTGAACCAAGCTTGGACCCCATCAACTCCCCCGTGAAAGATGAAGCTGCTATGAACTTGCTTCGACTGGAATCTCGCATTGACTGTATTGTTGACTACCTTGCTCGGGTGAAGGTCGCAACGTCGTGGATCGACACAACACTCTGGCCAAGGGCAACATTCCAGAATGACCTTGAGTCTCTGATGACTCGACTTAACGAGATCCCCGGTCGAGTGCAGGATTGGAAGAAGTCTTACGCTTGGCTTGATGTGGCTCATCTTTTTTCGCGTCCATTGCAAAGAAGCGAGAAGATAAGCTAGCAGCGATCAAGGTCGCCAACACCAAGAGGCATGATTTTCAATCCTTTATGGAGACTTGCATTCTTGCCGCCACTCGGATTGCCGATGGCGCTGACTGGACGAGTTAAAGTTCGAGCCTGCGACCCTCCTCTGCGGAGTGAACAAACTTTATGCTCCTCCTTAAATTTGCCTCGGGATGCCGAGTGGTTTTGTAACCGTTAAACACTTTCGGGCTGAATGCCCGAGTACTTTGATCTCGTTCTTGAACTCTTAGGGTTCATCTGAATTTGATTGATCTCAAGATATGCTTGCGATTGCTTTTGGAATTTGTTCTTCACTTGGAATGACCTTTATGTTTGAGATGCATCCCTGAAGTGGAGACTTCAATCGACCTGCGCCTCGTCGTCTTTGCAGACAAGGATGGAGCGCATGTTGTATTTATGGCGTAGCTCCGAAGGAGAGGGTTGCAGTCGACCTGCACCTCATCGTCCTTGCGGATAGGGATGGAGCGCACATGGTATTTGTGGCGTAGTTCAAGGAGAAGGTGGCGATTGACCTGCACCTCGTCAGCCCTTGCGGATAGAGATGGAGCGCTCATTGTATTTGTGGCGCAGCTCGAAGGAGAAGGTTGCGATCAACCTGCACCTCGTCAGTCCTTATGGATAGGGATGGAGCGCACATTGTATTTTTGGCGCAGCTCGAAGGAGAAAGGTTGCGATCGACCTGCACCTCGTAAATCCTTGCGGGATAGGGATGGAGCGCACACCTGTATTTGTGGTGCAGCTCAGAAGGAGAAAGGTTGCAGCCAACCTGCACATCATCGATCCTTCTTGGATAGGGATGGGTTTCACACTTAGGCAAGTACAAGATCATGCGGCTAAGCCCCGAGTGGGAGGATCGCTCACCACTCGGTAGGATTTTTAAACTTAGGCGAGTATTGGACTGCAGCTTAAGCCCCGAGTGGGAGGTTTTCTCACCACTCGGTAGGATTTTTAAACTTAGGCGAGTACTGGACTACAGCTAAGCCTCCGAGTGGGAGGTTTGCTCACCACTCGGTAGGATTTTTAAACTTAGGCAAGTACTGGCCTGCAGCTAAGCCCCAAGTGGGAGGATTGCTCACCACTCAGAGGGATTTTGTAAACTTAGGCGTAGTATTGGACTGCAGCTAAGCCATCGAGTGGGAGGTTTGCTCACCACTCGGTGAGGATTTTTCAAACTTAGGCAGTAATCTTGGACTGCAGCTAAGCCCCGAAAGTGGGAGGTTTGCTCACTGCTCGGTAGGAATTTTCAAACTTAGGTGAGTACTGGACTGCAGCTAAGCCCCCGAGTGGGAGGTTTGCTCACCACTCGATAGGATTTTTCAAACTTAGGCGAGTACTGGACTGCAACTAAGCCCCCGAGTGGGAGGTTTGCTCAACACTTGGTAGGATTTTTCAAACTTAGGGCTAAACGATTCGCAGCTAAGCCCCCGAGTGGGAGGTTTTCTCAAAGACTCTAGAGGATTTTTTCAAACTTAGGCTAGTGCATCGGATCTGCAGCTAAGCCCCGAAAGGGAGAGGCTTGCTCACCACTCTGTAGAGGATTTTTCAAACTTAAGTAGTCTTGGACTGCAGCTAAGCCCCGAGTGAGAGGCCGGCTCACCACTCGGCAGGATTTTGTAAACTTAGGTGAGTCTTGGATCGCAGCTAAGCCCCCGAGCGAGCTTTGCTCACCACTCGGTAGGATTTTTCAAACTTAGGCGAGTATTGGACTGCAGCTAAGCCCCCGAGTGGGAGGTTTGCTCACAACTCGGTAGGATTTTTCAAACTTAGGCGAAACGGATTCGCAGCTAATCCCCCGAGTGAGAAGCTTGCTCACCACTCGGTGGGATTTTTCAAACTTAGGCGAAATGGATTCACAGCTAAATCACCCACTGGGGGATTTGAAACGCAAACAAAAGCAATAACAATTGTTTAGGAAGATTATAAAGCTCTTGTCTTTGATAAACAAACTACAAAGGTATTTCTTATTACATCTCATCCGAGTGAGTACTTAAGTATAAAAGGGGCGGAGCAGCTCCGCTGCTCCAAGCTCGTGGCTCGCCTTCGATGCTCGACATTGTAAAGATGGTACGCTCCATTGTGGAGAACTCTGGTGACAATGAAGGCCTTCACAAGCGTGGGCGAAGCTTGTGTGGCTTCTGTTGATCCACTCGAAGAACCAAGTCTCCCTCTTGAAAGGCTCGACCCCTCACGTTTCTGGCGTGGAATCGATGCAAGCCTTGCTGATAAATGGTCGACCGGATCAAGGCCATCTTTCTAAGGGGTCGACTGCATCCTGCCGGGCCTGTTTTGCTTCCTCCTCGGAGAATAGCTCGTCTCGGGGTGCATTGTGGAGCAGGTCACTTGGCAGAACTGCTTCAAATTTCCATAAACCAAAAAGAACGGAGTTTGGCCAATCGACCAATTGGGAGTTGTCCTCAAACCCCAAAGAACTGATGGAAGTTCATCAACCCATGATACTGCCATGTGCTTGAGATCACACATCAGTAGGGGTTTCAGTCCTTTGAGAATTAAGCCATTTACTCTTTCTGCTTGTCCATTCGACAGAGGGTGAGCAACTGAAGCATAGTTGACTCGTGTGCCTTGAGAAGCACAGAAGGCTCTAAACTCATCAGAATCGAAGTTCGACCCATTGTCAGTGATGATGCTGTGCGGAACTCCATATCTAAATGTCAACTCTATGATGAAACTGACAACAGTGCTGGCTTCAAGTTTCTTGATAGGTTTAGCTTCGATCCACTTGGTAAGCTTGTCGACTGCTACAAGCACATGAGTGAAGCCGCTCCTACCAGTTCTCAAGGCTCAACCATATCCAATCCCCAAACGGCAAAGGGCCGCATTTAAGGGAATGGTCTTCGTGGTCGACGCAGGCTTGTGAGACATAACAGAGTAAACCGGCAACGTTCACATCCGTCGACTATATCTTTTCGCCATTTCATTTGCTCGTGGCCAATAAAATCCAGCTCGGTTTGCTTTAGCCACAATGGCCCGAGAGGACGATGGTGACCAGCAGTCCTCGAAAGTGGATGTCGTTGAGGATCATTCGACCTACTGGGCGTTATGCATTTCTCGATCGACCCCAACAAGGCTTTTCTCCTAATGCTTGTCCTCTTATCATAGTAAAGGCTTTGGATTGATGGACGATCTGTCGAGCCTCTTCTTCATCCTCTGGGAGTTCCTTCCTAAGGATGTACGCAATGTATGGCACTGTCCAGTCAGGAGTGATGACCAGAACCTCCATGATTAGGTCGACCACTACCGTGGGACCTCGACTTCAGTCGGATCTGTGGTGCTCTTAGGCTGCGGGGGCTCTTCAGTGAAAGGATCTTCCTGAACTAACGGTGTGTGAATGTGTTCCAAAAACACATTGCTGGGAATGGCTTCTCTCTTGGAACCTATCTTTGCCAAATCATTGGCAGCTTGATTTTTCAGTCGGGGTATATGATGGAGCTCTAACCCTCGAACTTCTTTTTCCAACTTCCTTACCGTGCATTGCAAGAATCCAGTCATGGCTGGGCTTCTGACGTCCCACTCTTTCATCACTTGATTGACTACCAAATCTGAGTCGCCATAGACCATAAGGCGACGGACGCCGAGTGAGATGGCCATACGCAACCCATACAAGAGTGCTTCATATTCTGCTTTGTTATTGGAGGAATCAAAGTGAATCTGGAGGACATATCTGAGCTTGTCTCCTCGGGGGGATACCAGTACTACCCCAGCACCAGAACCATTCAGCATCTTGGAACCATCAAAGAACATGGTCCAGTGCTCCGAGTGAACTTGAGTCGGCAGTTGCTGTACGATCCACTTGGCGAGGAAATCTTCTATTGCTTGGGACTTGATAGCTTTCTTCGCCTCAAACTTGATATCTAAGGGAAGGAGTTCAATCGCGCATTTTGCCACTCGACCAGTTGCGTCTCTGTTGTGCAGAATCTCTGACTATGGACCGTCGCTGACGACTGTAATTGAATGGTTAGAGAACTAATGTGCAACCTTCTTCGTGGTCATATAAATCCCATAAACAAGCTTCTGATAATGTGGATATCTTTGCTTTGATGGAGTCAAAACTTCAGAAACATAATATACTGGGCGCTGAACTTTATAGGCTTTTCCCTCTTCTTCCCGCTCGACCGTAAGTACTGTACTGACGACTTGTCCAGTGGCTGCAATATAAAGCAGTAAAGGCTCTTTGCTGATTGGGGCAGCAAGCACCGGTTGGTCGAAAAGCGCAGCTTTTAGCTCGCAAACGCTGCATCGCCTTCAGGAGTCCACTCGAACTTATCTCGACTTCTTCATTAGTCAAGAGAGGCAAGGCCTTCTCACCGAGTCGAGAAATGAATCGACTTAGGGCAGCCAAACAACCAAAGAAGCTTACGGACATCATGCACACGCCTGTGGGCATTTCATCCGGAGTATGGCACCAACTTTCTCTCGATTCGCGTCGATCCCGCTCGAAACGAGAAAACCGAGTAATTTTCCGCTGGAACTCCGAATGTGCACTTTGATGGATTAAGCTTGATATCATACCTTCGAGGTTGGCAAAGGTTTCAGCATGGTCACCAAGAGGCTCGGAACCTTTACGTGACTTGACCACAATGTCATCCATATGTACGCTTCCACATTCCGACTGATTTGAGTGAGTAAACACTTCTAAATCATCCGCATGAACGTGGCTCCAGCTGCTCTTCGTCGTAATGGCATGGTGACATAATGAAGCACCCGAATGGGGTGATGAAAGCTGTTTTAATCTCATCGGGTCCATATAGACGGATCCGATGATACCGAATACGGCGTCCAAAAGGACAAACGCCACACCCCATGCCAAATGAGTCGACTATTTGATCGATGCGAGGGAGAGAAAGTGATCCTTTCGGGCAGGCCCGATTGATATTCTTGAAGTCAATGGACATGCGAAGTGAGTCGTCCTTCTTAGGGACCATGACAACATTAGCTAACCACTCGAGTGGTAAATCTCTCGAATAAACTCAGCTGCCAGAAGCCGAGCCACTTCTTCACTGATTGCCTTTCTCTTCTGTGTGGTGGACCATCGAAGATGTTCTTTGACCGGTTTCACTTTTGGGTCGACTCACAAACGATGCTCAGCCAGTCCCCTGGGAACACCTGGTAGCATATGTCAGAAGGTTTCCATGCAAAGATGTCCCAGTTCTCATGGAGGAACTGGGTGAGCGCTTCTTCCTATTTGGAGTCGAGTATTGTTGAAATCTGAGTCGGAGCAGCATTGGATTCGGGCGGGTCAATATGAATTGGTTTCGTTTCACCGGACGACTGAAATGCTGAATCCGTGGCAGGCTTCTTCGCTCGCAACAAATCACTCGGATCTGCATTTTTCTGATATTCCTGCAATTCCACCATCGCCATCCGCAGCATCGGCGATCTACGAGCCCCTTCCGAAGCACTCTTTCCGCCTTCTTTCGATTGCCCGTTGATAGTGATCACACCTTTTGGACTAGGCATCTTCAATTTGAGATACACGTAGCATGGTCGAGCCATAAAACATGCATAAGCTGGCCTACCTGCATTAGCGTGATAAGCACTGTGGAAATCCACAACTTCAAATGTCAACTTTTCTTTGCGGTAATTCTTGGAATCACCGAAAACCACATCAAGAGCGATCTGGCCGAGTGACTCAGCCTTCTTGCCTGGAATGACTCCATGGAAACTCATATTGCTTTCACTGAGTCTGGACATCGGAATGCCCATTCCTTTCAACGTCTCTGCATATAGGATATTCAGCCAACGCCACCATCCATTAGAACTTTAGTCAACCGAGTGCCTTCGACGAATCGGGTCGACCACCAATGCTTGCCTCCGGGGTGGCTATATGTGTCGGGTGATCGGGCCGGGTCGATTGTAATGGCACTCGAGACCATTTCAAATAATCGGCGTCACGAGCGACCATGTTTACTTCTCGGTTGATGACTTTCAGTCGACCTTTGCTCTCAACATCAGCAAAAATCATCAGAGTGGAATTGACGTGAGGGTAACCATCATCACTTTCCTCTTTGTCCTCAACTCTGTCCGACTCTTTTTCCTTCTCTTTGGGCTGTTTCTCTTGGAACTGCTGGATTAGGAGCCGACACTGTCGAGTGGTATGCTTCGGGTAAATGAATTTACCCTCTTTGTCTTTCTTTGTGTGGATGTGGCATGGAAAATCCAGCACATCATTTCCATCTGGGTATTTTACTTTCTTAGGATTCCATGGCCCTTTGGGCTTCCCCTTGAATTTTCCCTGGGTCACGGCCAAGGTTTCTCCAGGAGCAGCCGGCTCGGCTTTGCGCTTCCGCTTCCGACTGGAGTTTCCTCCTCCGGTTTCATGGGCGACTGTTTTGTGTTTGACACTCCGGAGTCGATCCTCCTCTTCACCATTAGCATACTTGGTGGCAATCTCCATCATTCGACTCAGAGACATGTCCCCGGTCCGACCGAACTTCAGATTCAACTCTCGATATTTGACGCCTTCTTTGAAGGCACAAACTGCTTGGTGATCGTATTACATTCTCCACCGTGTGATGCAACGTGATCCATCTCTCGATATAATCCTTCAAAGTTTCATTTGGTTTCGCGCACGGGATTGCAGCTCCGTGAACCCTGGTGGCCGTTTGCATGTTCCTTTGAAGGTTCTGACAAACACTCGGGCAAGCTCTTCCCAACCGCAAATGTTGCTGGGTGCTAATTGATTCAGCCGTGCTCTGGCCGAGCCCTCCAACATCAGAGGAAGGTGTTTCATAGCCACATCATCATATCCTCCACCAATCTGCACAGCCACTCGGTAGTCCTCAAGCCAAGTGTCAGGCTTGGACTCCCAAAGGAACTTATCGACTCAGTCGCCAACCTGAAGTTGGGAGGAATCACCGCGGCCTCGATGGCTCGGCCAAGCACTCTCGACCGAGACATGTACTCGCTTCTCGTTGGTAAATCTCTATCATGGCCTTCTCTCGTGAGCTCGCTTTACGCCGACCAAACCTCGAACGAGAATAGATCTCGCATCAAAGCCCGACTCCCGGGGGTCGACTGGAATCCTCTGCCCACCACTGTGAGGGCGTCTGTCATCATGCTGCCGAGGAACGTATGACCCACTCATTGGGGGAGGCGTGGGCACTCGACGACGATCATCGTGATCGAGTTGGTGATCATACTGCTCACGGTTTCTGTACTGATCTGGCGGGTCTCCACGCCCCTCACGCCTGGGGCGAAGCTTGAAATTTGTGGACCCGAGACTTTATCTCGCCATAACAGATCTGCTATGGATCCTATTCTGGCGATCGTGACACAACCAGATATTCTGTTCTCCCGCTGCCCGGAGTAAAGCCCTGATCTGCATCAGTCCTCTGCCAGCTTCTGACTGGGAAGGCTGGATCGACTCTGCTATACGGGCCGCAGCTGTGAGATTCTGGTTCGGAGTTTGATATACCTGAGTCGGAGGTGGAAAAAGTTGGTGTCGACTGGATTCTGGAACCCGCTGTTGCGCACGCTCGTCGAGTACACGCTGGAGGTTTTCCAGTCGAGTGCGCTCAGCCAAGTTGGCCTGGCGCGCGTCCTCCAAGGCCCGGGTCTCGGGGGTTTCTTCGCGTCAAATGAAAATGAAATACTTCGCGTCAGACACTCACACTCATGCTGCCAAAGCATGTTAATGCATGCACGTCGCCCTCTAAATCAAAGTCCTGCTCATGGCGCAACGCAAACGGCGAGCCCATCACTTCGCGCCGGCGGTGCTCGACATTACTGTTTAGACGCTTGATGGAGGCTTCACGCTAACGCCGAGCATGTATTCACCGGCTCAACAACAACGGTCATACTCGGACCGCCTTTGCTCATGTATATCGTCCATCACAACGACAATCTATAAAACAGCCTAAGCTAGAGAGGGTACTATGGTAGTATGGTGCGGAGTATGTACTATCGTGAGCGACCGATCTTAGTGCCACCGCACACCGAAACCCCTTCCATCGCTAGCGCGCTTCCCGCTGAAACGGTCACCGTCTCTCCAGAATGTCAATGCCGCATTCACCGCCTTAATCAGGTGTAGTTGGTGTGTCACTGACATGCGGGCCAGATGCCCGTTGGGCCCACATGTCAGTAACCCAACGCATCTGCAGTTAAGTCACTGAAGCAGCGTCCACATTCACGCCTGACGAACCTACTCTGGCACCAGCCGTCCATCCGTCTTCCGCGGCTCATTGCCATTCGCCCGCTATATTAACTTGAGCCCTAGCTCCCAGCCATAGCCAAAGACCCACACTTATTCTCCTCCGGTCCCTTCCTTTTGTTGGCATCACTCCAACCATGGCCTCCTAGCGCTCCGAAGGTCTCTTGGACGTATTGTCGCAGGAGCAGACGAGGGACATCGGCGGCTTTCCGCTCGAAGCGCGCTCAAAGCTCTCTTCGACGTACTATCGCAGAGCAAACGAAGCGAGATCGCGGCACTTTCCCCGGACGCCCTCCGCCGCCCGACCATTTAAGCACGAAGACGCGACGCAAGCGGTAATGGCAGCGAGGAAGAGTAGTACACGGTAGGTCGCCGCCGCTACGGTCCCGGAAGGCCACCGCTACTCCACTCGGTCAACGCCAAGCTTGGTGGGTAAAACATCGGCGGTCGATTAGCCGCTTGACGGGCGACGTGGAGGCGGAAATCTTCAGAACCTTGTGCTCCGGAGGAGGAGGTTATCGAGGCGGATGAGGAGGAGGCAAAGGCAATGGCCCGGCTTTCTCGGGTTCATGGCGGACATGGTGGTCGGGCGCCCGGCGATTGTTTAGATTAGGTTCTGAAGAGGTTTTAGTACGGTTTGTGCGTAAATATGTAATGAATTTCGCCTAGTTTGTAGGAATTTTTTCAAAATGTAATGAATTTCATCCGTTAATTTGAAATTTGCTTTGTTTGCACGTAATTTCGTCGGTTAGTTCATATAGTAGTAGTCTAAAGGTATGCGGGCAGCATCGGATGGCATCCATCAGTGTCCTCGGACAGATGCCGGTGTAAATTTGTGGGCCAGCGCTGGAGATACCCTAACTATCATGCTATAATCGCTAATAATCCTCCATTATTTGGTAGGGAATAGTGATCCCTCGATCAAAATTAGATCCGCGGTGTTTCGCACTCCTCCCGCGTAAGAGTGTAAACTCTTGCTTACATAAAAATGGAGCAAGTGGACGGTGTCGTGGTTCTAAGTCTGATAGTAGAATGGGGGGTAGGTGATGTAGAGGCAAGATCTTAGCTATGGAGGAGTTGTACACGCAAGTTTTTCGAGTTCAGACCCTTCTCGGAGGAAGGAACAGCCCTACGTCTCGGAGCCCAGAGGCGGTCGACTGGATTATATGCGCGTGAGTTACAGGGGGTGCGAACCCTTGTACCAGAGGAGGGGGTTGGCTTATATAGAGTGCGCCAGCACCCCAGCTCCCCTCCGTTACACAGGGTTCAATGTACATTAAGAAGGGGGGCGTTACTGGTAACGCCAGTAATAAAGATACATAATGACCATTAAATCTATGACTTAATTCCCGACCGTTGCAGAGCGGAGTGACTCTAGATCTCCTGGTAGTCGAGTGATTGTCTACATGGTCGAGTGTCTTCAAGACTGTCGAGTGGAACATAGCTTCATGGTCGAGTGGATGATGATTTTTCTTCGAATGCTTCTGGTTCATTTAGAGATGTCCTTGGGGAGGGTATCTTGGATATGTCCATGACCCTAACCTAGGTACATAGCTTCATCATTAGCCCCCGAATGGATCAGGGTTTGAGTGAGGAAGGAGTTGAGAACACTTCCGACCCATTTTTTGCGCTATGAGTATATCTTGTTCTGGATCAATGAACCGAGGTGACGACACCAACTTGTTTTTCAGTCGCCTTGATCCATTCCTAGTTTTTGTCGAGTGAACTTTCACTGAAGATCTCCGAGTGATGATGTGGAGGAGATCTTCCGTCTGACAAGTTGTTCTGCTGTCCGCGGATTTCGCGGGATTCGAATTTCGGGAAGCGCGCAGGGCGGAGGAGGCCACAGTAATCGGATGGGATAAGGCAGGGCCGCCTTGATTTTCGCACCGCCTTTTTCGCCACGTATCGCGCGCGCGAGTGTTGCTGGATTTGATAAGATCGCCTGGGCCTGCAAGTCAGTCACTCGGAAGTAACCTCATATAAGGCGCTGCATCGGGGTTTTTGAGCGAAGGCGCTTTCATTCTTCCTCCTTCTCGAGACTTCTCCCTTCGCTGCTCTCGCCCTAGTGCCGCTGTTCGCTTTCGCGTTTCGCTGCGGCGATGGGGAAAGAGAAGACGGTGGCTCTGGAGCGGGCGAAGAAGGCGACGGCGAAGGCGAAGGGGAAGAAGTCCAGCCGGGGCGGATCTTCCTCGAGGGCCGGCCTGCCGCAGGGCTGGATCCAGGGCGACTGGATCCGCTCGGCGATTCGTCAGGACGACATCGACGACTTGGTCGAGGGAGGACTGATCCCCCACGAATCGGCGCGGCTTCCGGGAAGCGAGACTGAGCCGCAACCTCGGGAGGGTGAGTGCGTTCTCCTCGCCAGTCACGTCGACCGTGGGTTTTCCTTGCCTCCCCACCCTTTCTTTCGGGGCTTCTTGAATTTCTTTTGGGGCTATAACTCCACCAGTTTACTCCCAACACAATCGTGTACCTTGCTGCCTTCGTGTCTTTGTGCGATAATTTCTTGGGCTGCCGACCTCATTGGGGCCTTTTCAAGCACATTTTCACCTGTCGCTCCCAGACGGTAAAAAAGGCCAATCCGAGTGACGAGAGGACACAAGTGATTCAGATGTGTGAGGGTCTTGGGATTCAGATGAGGGGCAAAAGTTCCTTTCTAGCCATGATCCTTCCCGATTCGGTCCGCGGATGGCAGTCGGCTTGGTTCTACTGCAAAGACCAGCCGACTCCATGGCAGTCGACTGGACTTCCTCCTTTTTCCATGGTCCGAGTGGGGAAGCCCTCCCCTTTGAAGGTGATCCCGGAGGAGAAAGTGCAAGTTAAGGTGCTTGTCGAATGAGTAGTTCAGCTTATCCGTGACGGGGTGACGCGTATGGATTTGTTGGAGGTCTTCCTCCAGTGACGTATCCAACCACTTCAAGCTCGAGACCATCCGATGTGGATGTATTAGACGCGATGACACCACTTTCCGGACCCATCCGGAGGAGGTCGACGAGACCAGGTTGGAGGGTGGCTGACGAGTATCACCGGAAACAAAGATAACCCCAGGGGAGCCAGGAGAATTCCTCCACTCGACCAGTCTTACGAACCAGACAAGGTCTAATTCTGAACTTCCGACTGTAATCTTGATTTAATCGTGCAGCTATTTATGCTTCGTCGACTGACTTTGTTCTGCTTGTTTTCTTCCAGGCCCTTACCAAAATGTACTCGATGCCCAACGGAGAGCAGGAGCAAAATCCGGAGGGGGAGGCAAGCGGAGGCGAAAGTGGCGAGTGGCATTCTGACGGAGAGGGGAACAAGGAGAGCAACGACTCGAGTGACGAAGAATAAGTCGATTCGCCTCCTCGCAGGGAGAGGCGATCCAAGCTCGACCAAGACCGGGCGAGCGCCCGTGAAAAGGCGATCGCTAAACCGGCGATCTTCAAAGCGCCCTCGGATGTCCTCTCAAGCACAATCGAGAAAGCCCCAAAGCAGTCCAAGGTTGTAGTCTGAAGCCTCGGAAGGCCACGAAGATTGAGATTGATATCCCGTTATACGCATGAGTGTTTTTCTTCGCATTCACTCGACGCTCGCGGCTGTTTATTTTTCCTTTGATTTGACGGATGAATCTTTGAAACCGGTAGTGCCGCTACCTCTGGAACTTCAGCTTATAGGGACGAGGATGAAGAATGTAGCGACTAGGACCTCAAAGCAGTCGATCTACGTGCTCGGTGTCATCCCCGGATCAAGAATGCCGACACCACACAAAGACTTCGCAGGATTTATAACAGAGTAGCAATCACACACTTATTACAATCGATTGTCTCAAGAGAGAACTTAATAAAATAAATATGGCTTAAGGCCATCTAAATACGATAACAAATGAAGGCTTGGAAGAATAAGCGAGTCCATCAACTCCAACGACATCACTGAGTATAGAACCACGACCTAAGCACCTTACTCATTGTTTGAAAAGTCTGCAACACGAAACGTTGCAGCCCGAAAACGGGTCAGCACATGGAATATGCTGGCAATGTAACACATAGAGAATAATAGTGGAATAAGCTATACTACATGCATATTTGGCTGGTGGAAAGCTCTAAGGTTACAGTTTTGTGTAAAGCCAATTTTCCCCTACTACAAAGAATAAATTTATTTAACTATCATGGTGGTTGTGAAACATTGAGAATGGTTGACAGCATCCTCAATCCCAATTAAAAGTACTCATTAAAAACCCAACAATGTTAATTAGAAGTTACATGATGAGATTCACATGATATCCAAGTACTAGATACTCAAGATGTCCATAACCGGGGACATGGCTAACCATGATTAGTTTATACACTCTGCAGAGGTTTGCGCACTTTTCCCCACAAGACTCGATCGCCTCCGTTTGATTTCTCGCACTACATGGTGTTTGAGAAACGGATGACCGAGACATAGTCTTTCAGAAGCGCTAGCACCTTACATGTGGGTAGACCGTACCAACCTACAACCCCTACATCAGCTAGCCTACCCGTAAGAGTTCACACAACTTAATCAACTACGCCAGAGCCCATAATGGCTTGTGGCTGCACACGTAAGTTTCTAGCATGAATAATCCCATGATCCCTTTGAGCCTGGGTGGCGGTCCGAAGAAAACAGGCAAGTCCTCGATAGAAACAGGTGCCTCAATCCACCCAGATGTGTGTTTAAGTTGCCACCTTAAATAAACCATTAATTAACAATCTCACATCCGTCATGGATACACTCACCCAATCCACGTCTACTAGCATAGCATGGCATAATAAGCAAACGTGAAGTAACTCCCAAGGGTTTGATAATAAAATAGGTAATAGGTACTACCTCAACTACTTCCCATCCCACAATTTAATTAGAACATAATCAATGCAATGTTTGAAGATAGATCTAATGAATAAAACTGGGTAGTAGAAAAGGTATGATCAAAGAGTTAGTTGCCTTGCTGATGATCCGTGAAACCTAGAGACTTCGAAGTAACAAAGTAGGCGCACTCGGGTATCCTATCGCGAGACAAACAAACAAGCATACAATAAGTACTCATCTAATGCACAGGTAAAACTCAAATAGATCTAACCAGATAGTTCAACTTAAGAACTCGGTTTGCAAAAGAATCAAATCAAACGAAACAGCGAAAGTCAAACGGCGGAAGAAAACAGCTTCATTTTACTAATCTGGATCTAACTCAAATTTTACAGCAGCAAAAACTTGTTTAAGTAGGTTATTCGGAAAGATGGTTTCGAGACGAAACTCTAAGCGCTTGAATCGCCTTTGATTAGATAAGCAGCGAAAAGTTATACTAAAAGCGAAAATCGGATGAGAAATCGCGATCGTAAAAAATCACGAATTAAATCCGAGAAAAGAAAAAGCGACTTAACGGGTTAGCGAACGGACGTTCGTTAACTAAACTAATCTGACGAACGCGTTCGTTAAAAACGAACGAACGAGCGAACGTTCGCTATTTAACCTAAACCGGAAAAAACCGAAACTAATAAAAAAACCGAAATAAAAACCGAAGAAAAACCGCCGGTTTTAAAAACCGGGCGGCACCTGTGAACGGCGGCGGCGAACCTCGGCGGCGCGGCGGGGTAAGTCCGGCAGACTCCGGCGACGGTGTCCGGCGGCCAGCGGCGGCAGCGGTGGCGAAGCGGATCTGGCTAGGGTTAGGGTTTGGGTGGGTTTGAGAAGCGGCAGGGTGGCTCGGGTGGGCTGAGGCGCCAGGCGGGCGCTATTTAAGCGCCCGGCGGAGTCCCGCCGGGCACTGACCCAAGGTCGGTCGCGGCGTTTTTTAAATAATTACGCCGCAGAAAAATAAATAAAAAGAAATACTAAACGGACTCCAAAAATCCGAAATAAAATTTCCCGGCTTCTAAAATCAAAATAGGACAAGATGAACTTTTATTTGGGGCCTAATGCAATTTTGAAAACGCATTTTTCCTAAATTCAAATAAAAGGCGTAAAACTCCAAAATAAAATCTTATTTGATTTTATTATTAAATCTTCATTATTTCTTTATTTTGGGAAAGTCATTTTATTCCCTCTCTCATATATTGATAGTAGAAATAAGTGAAGATAAAATAAATGAAATCAACTGATCCTATTTTCAAAATTTTAGAAAACTCAAATATGAAAATAACGAAATCCCCAACTCTCTCCGTGGGTCCTTGAGTTGTGTAGAATTTCTAGGATCGAGCAAGAATGCAACGAAGAAATATGATATGCAATGATGCTCTATGTATAACATTCCAAATTGAAAATTTGGGATGTTACAAAGAAATGTCGACTGACTCTCTTGGCTTGTTCTGTTTAGGATATGGTACCTGAAAACTCTCTTTCCAAGGATCTTTGCATCTGTACACCCACTTGGTGTTTTGATTTGTCACTGAACAAATACATACTTTGAGCTGAATTTTTTGTTGTCGTCGATTGAATTTTTGGACTAGTGGGGGCACGCTGAGTGCATGCTTGGGTGTAGTCCCCGAGACTATGGTGGACTGCGGGCAGTCGACTGTAGTCTTGAATTTTGAATTCCTTCACTCGGTCTGGTCTGGCCATGTCGAGTGTAAACTAAACCAGTGGGGGCACGCTAAGTGCACCCACTGGGTGTAGTCCCCGAGACCGTGGTCGACTGCTGGCAGTCGACTATGGTCTAAAGAGCCTGTTTGTTGCTGTCTCTTTTTTCTTGCACTCGCGCTGGAAAGGTCTTGTCGAGTGTAAACTGAACCAGTGGGGGCATGCTAAGTGCACCCACTGGGTGTAGTCCCCGAGACTATTGTTGGATGTTTGATTCGACATTAGTCTTAGAATTTGTTGTCTTTATCCTTTTATCTCTCTGACATAACCAATCTTTTATCCAGTCGACTGACCCATTCCTTGATTGCAGAAATCTTGTGATCTTGGAGCTCGCTTTGGTGACTCGGAGAAACAGCAGATTCAACTCAACCTTGACCTGGAGTTGGCCAAGACAGAACTGCAGAAAGCCAAGGATGACGCCAGTGGTAAGACAGACTCGTCGACTGGTTTGTCTTCCATCTGTATTTCATTCTGCTCTTTCTGAACCAAGCATCATTTCTTTTCAGAAAAACTGAACCAGGCTCACGGCAAAAAGGATCAAGATCGGCTGCCGCAGGAAGAAGGTTGATGACAAAACTGCTCTGGCTGAACAGAAGTTGGCTTCGATCGGCAAATTGGAGCAAGAAACGCCAAGATAAAATCTGCCCTGGACGAAGCCAACAAGGAAGTAACCCGCTTGAAGAAGGACAAGGTCAATCTGAACGAGAAGATGGAAGGCATTGCTCGCAGGAGGGATGATCTGGAAAGTTATCTGAGGAGCCTTGCCAAGAAGCTGTTCATCAAGCTTGAAGGTATATACTTTATTCCGACTGGTTTATCCTTGTCGACTCGGCATACGACTATTGACTCACCCTTGGATTGTGCATGCAGAGTTTTGCCGAGACTTCGAGGAGGAGATCGGGCGAATTGAATAAAGCTTGGACCCCATCAACTCCCCCGTGAAAGATGAAGCTGCTATGAACTTGCTTCGACTGGAATCTCGCATTGACTGTATTGTTGACTACCTTGCTCGGGTGAAGGTCGCATAGCGTGGTGGATCGACACAACACTCTGGCCAAGGGCAACATTCCAGAATGACCTTGAGTCTCTGATGACTCGACTTAACGAGATCCCCGGTCGAGTGCAGGATTGGAAGAAGTCTTCTGCCCGGTGCGGCGCTGATGTGGCTCTGTCTTTTTTTCGCGTCCATTGCAAAGAAGCGCGAGAAGATAAGCTAGCAGCGATCAAGGTCGCCAACACCAAGAGGCATGATTTTCAATCCTTTATGGAGACTTGCATTGCTGCCGCCACTCGGATTGCCGATGGCGTTGACTGACGAGTTAAATCGAGCCTGCCAGCCCTCCTCCTGCGGAGTGAACAAACTTTTATGCTCCTCCTTAAATTTGCCTCGGGATGCCGAGTGGTTTTTGTAACCGTTAAACACTTTCGGGCTGAATGCCCGAGTACTTTGATCTGCGTTCTTGAACTCTTAGGGTTCATCTGAATTTGATTGATCTCAAGATATGCTTGCGATTGCTTTTGGAATTTGTTCTTCACTTGGAATGACCTTTATGTTTGAGATGCATCCCTGAAGTGGAGACTTCAATCGACCTGCGCCTCGTCATCTTTGCAGACAAGGATGGAGCGCACGTTGTATTTGTGGCGTAGCTCCGAAGGAGAGGGTTGCAGTCGACCTGCACCTCATCGTCCTTGCGGATAGGGATGGAGCGCACATTGTATTTGTGGCGTAGCTCCGAAGGAGAAGGTGGCAGTTGACCTGCACCTCGTCGTCCTTGCGGATAGAGATGGAGCGCTCATTGTATTTGTGGCGCAGCTCCGAAGGAGAAGGTTGCAGTCAACCTGCACCTCGTCGTCCTTGCGGATAGGGATGGAGCGCACATTGTATTTTTGGCGCAGCTCCGAAGGAGAAGGTTGCAGTCGACCTGCACCTCGTCGTCCTTGCGGATAGGGATGGAGCGCACACTGTATTTGTGGTGCAGCTCCGAAGGAGAAGGTTGCAGTCAACCTGCACATCATCGTCCTTGCGGATAGGGATGGGTTTCACACTTAGGCAAGTACAAGACTGCGGCTAAGCCCCCGAGTGGGAGGATCGCTCACCACTCGGTAGGATTTTTAAACTTAGGCGAGTACTGGACTGCAGCTAAGCCCCCGAGTGGGAGGTTTTCTCACCACTCGGTAGGATTTTTAAACTTAGGCGAGTACTGGACTACAGCTAAGCCTCCGAGTGGGAGGTTTGCTCACCACTCGGTAGGATTTTTAAACTTAGGCAAGTACTGGACTGCAGCTAAGCCCCCAAGTGGGAGGATTGCTCACCACTCGGTAGGATTTTGTAAACTTAGGCGAGTATTGGACTGCAGCTAAGCCCTCGAGTGGGAGGTTTGCTCACCACTCGGTAGGATTTTTCAAACTTAGGCGAGTACTGGACTGTAGCTAAGCCCCGAGTGGGAGGTTTGCTCACCACTTTCGGTAGGAATTTTCAAACTTAGGTGAGTCTTGGACTTTTGCAGCTAAGCCCCCCAGTGGGAGGTTTGCTCACCACTCGTTAGGATTTTTGAAACTTAGGCGAGTACTGGACTGCAACTAAGCCCCCGAGTGGGAGGTTTGCTCACCACTTGGTAGGATTTTTCAAACTTAGGCGAAACGGATTCGCAGCTAAGCCCCCGAGTGGGAGGTTTTCTCAGCACTCGGTAGGATTTTTCAAACTTAGGCGAGTACTGGACTGCAGCTAAGCCCCCGAGTGAGAGGCTTGCTCACCACTCGGTAGGATTTTTCAAACTTAGGCGAGTAGCATCTTGGATCAGCTAAGCCCCCGAGTGAGAGGCTGGCTCACCACTCGGCAGGATTTTGTAAACTTAGGTGAGTACTGGACTGCAGCTAAGCCCCCGAGCGGGAGCTTTGCTCACCACTCGGTAGGATTTTTCAAACTTAGGCGAGTATTGGACTGCAGCTAAGCCCCCGAGTGGGAGGTTTGCTCACCACTCGGCAGGTTTTTGTAAACTTAGGCGAGTACTGGACTGCAGCTAAGCCCCCGAGTGGGAGGTTTGCTCACAACTCGGTAGGATTTTTCAAACTTAGGCGAAATGGATTCGCAGCTAATCCCCCGAGTGAGAAGCTTGCTCACCACTCGGTGGGATTTTTCAAACTTAGGCGAAATGGATTCATAGCTAAATCACCCATCGGGGATTTGAAAGCATAAACAAAAGCAACAACAATTGTTTAGGAAGATTATAAAGCTCTTGTCTTTTGATAAACAAACTACAAAGGTATTTCTTATTACATCTCATCCGAGTGAGTACTTAAGTATAAAAGGGGCGGAGCAGCTCCGCGTTCCAAGCTCGTGGCTCGTCTTTCTGATGCTCGACATTGTAAAGATGGTACGCTCCATTGTGGAGAACTCTGGTGACAATGAAGGGGCCTTCCCAAGCAGGGGCGAGCTTGTGTGGCTTCTGTTGATCCACTCGAAGAACCAAGTCTCCCTCTTGAAAGGCTCGACCCCTCACGTTTCTGGCGTGGAATCGACGCAAGCCTTGCTGATAAATGGTCGACCGGATCAAGGCCATCTTTCTAAGAGGTCGACTGCATCCTGTCGGGCCTGTTTTGCTTCCTCCTCGGAGAATAGCTCGTCTCGGGGTGCATTGTGGAGCAGGTCACTTGGCAGAACTGCTTCAGCTCCATAAACCAAAAAGAACGGAGTTTGGCCAGTCGACCAATTGGGAGTTGTCCTCAAACCCCAAAGAACTGATGGAAGTTCATCAACCCATGCGCCTGCTGCGTGCTTGAGATCACACATCAGTAGGGGTTTCAGTCCTTTGAGAATTAAGCCATTTACTCTTTCTGCTTGTCCATTCGACAGAGGGTGAGCAACTGAAGCATAGTTGACTCGTGTGCCTTGAGAAGCACGAAGGCTCTAAACTCATCGTAATCAAGTTCACCCATTGTCAGTGATGATGCTGTGCGGAACTCCATATCTAAATGTCAACTCTATGATGAAACTGACAACAGTGCTGGCTTCAAGTTTCTTGATAGGTTTAGCTTCGATCCACTTGGTAAGCTTGTCGACTGCTACAAGCACATGAGTGAAGCCGCTCCTACCAGTTCTCAGTGGTCCAACCATATCCAATCCCCAAACGGCAAAGGGCCAGACGAGGGGAATGGTCTTCAGGGCTGACGCAGGCTTGTGAGACATAACAGAGTAAAACTGGCAACGTTCACATCTGTCGACTATATCTTTCGCCATTTCATTTGCTCGTGGCCAATAAAATCCAGCTCGGTTTGCTTTAGCCACAATGGCCCGAGAGGACGCATGGTGACCACAGGTCCCCGAGTGGATGTCGTTGAGGATCATTCGACCTACTTCTGGCGTTATGCATTTACGATCGACCAACAAGCGCTTTCTGAACAGTTGTCCTCTTATCATAGTAAAGGCTTTGGATTGATGGACGATCTGTCGAGCCTCTTCTTCATCCTCTGGGAGTTCCTTCCTAAGGATGTACGCAATGTATGGCTTGTCGGTCGGGGAGTGATGACCGAACCTCCATGATTAGGGCGACCACGGCTGGGACCTCGACTTCAGTCGGATCTGTGGTGCTCTTAGGCTGCGGGGGCTCTTCAGTGAAAGGATCTTCCTGAAATGACGGTGTGTGAATGTTTTCCAAAAACACATTGCTGGGAATGGCTTCTCTCTTGGAACCTATCTTTGCCAAATCATTGGCAGCTTGATTTTTCAGTCGGGGAATATGATGGAGCTCTAACCCCTCGAACTTCTTTTCCAACTTCCTCACCGCATTGCGATTAATCAGTCGCCATGGCTGGGCTTCGACGTCCCACTCTTTCATCACTTGATTGACTACCAAATCTGAGTCACCATAGACCATAAGGCGACAGACGCCGAGTGAGATGGCCATATCGCAACCCATACAAGAGTGCTTCATATTCGCTTTTGTTATTGGAGGAATCAAAGTGAATCCCGGAGGACATATCCGAGCTTGTCTCCTCGGGGATACCAAGATTACCTCAAAGACACGTAACCATTCAGCATCTTGGAACCATCAAAGAACATGGTCCAAAGGTTCGAGTGAACTTGAGTCGGCAGCTGTCAGTATTTATCCACTCGGCGAGGAAATATTCTATTGCTTGGGACTTGATAGCTTTCTTTGCCTCAAACTTGATATCTAAGGGAAGGAGTTCAATCGCCCATTTTGCCACTCGACCAGTTGCATCTCTGTTGTGCAGAATCTCTGACTATGGACCGTCGCTGACGACTATAATTGAATGGTTAGAGAACTAATGTGCAACCTTCTTCGTGGTCACATAAATCCCATAAACAAGCTTCTAATAATGTGGATATCTTTGCTTTGATGGAGTCAAAACTTCAGAAACATAATATACTGGGCGCTGAACTTTATAGGCTTTTCCCTCTTCTTCCCGCTCGACCGTAAGTATTGTCTTCGATGACTTGTCCGGTGGCTGCAATATAAAGCGATAAAAGGCTCTTTGCTGATTGGGGCAGCAAGCACCGGTTGGGTCGAAGCGTAGCTTTTAGCTCGCAAACGCCGCATCGCCTTCGTGAGTCCACTCGAACTTATCTCGACTTCTTCATTAGTCGGTAGAGAGGCAATGCCTTCTCACCGAAGTCGAGAAATGAATCGACTTAGGGCAGCCAAACAACCAAGAAGCTTACGGACATCATGCACACGCATGTATGCGTTTCATCCGGAGTATGGCACCAACTTTCTCTGGATTCGCGTCGATCCTCTGCTCGAAACGAGAAAACCGAGTAATTTTCCTCACGGAACTCGAATGTGCACTTTGATGGATTAAGCGATATCAGACCTTCAGAGGTTGGCAAAGGTTTCAGCATGGTCAGCCAGTAGGTCGGAACCTTTACGTGACTTGACCACAATGTCATCCATGTACGCTTCCACATTCCGACTGATTTGAGTGAGTAAACACTTCTAAATCATCCGCATGAACGTGGCTCCAGCGTTCTTCAAGCCGAATGGCATGGTGACATAACAGAAGCACCCGAATGGGGTGATGAAAGCTGTTTTAATCTCATCGGGTCCATATAGACGGATCTGATGATACCCGGAATACGCGTCCAAAAAGGACAAACGCTCACACCCCACAGTCGAGTCGACTATTTGATCGATGCGAGGGAGAGGAAAGTGATCCTTCGGGCAGGCCCGATTGATATTCTTGAAGTCAATGCACATGCGAAGTGAGTCGTCCTTCTTAGGGACCATGACAACATTAGCTAACCACTCGGAGTGGTAAATCTCTCGAATAAACTCAGCTGCCAGAAGCCGAGCCACTTCTTCACTGATTGCCTTTCTCTTCTGTGTGGTGGACCATCGAAGATGTTCTTTGACCGGTTTCACTTTTGGGTCGACTCACAAACGATACTCAGCCAGTCCCCTGGGAACACCTGGTAGCATATGTCAGAAGGTTTCCATGCAAAGATGTCCCAGTTCTCACGGAGGAACTGGGTGAGCGCTTCTTCCTATTTGGAGTCGAGTATTGTTGAAATCTGAGTCGGAGCAGCATTGGATTCGGGCGGGTCAATATGAATTGGTTTCGCTTTCACCGACGGCGGGAAATCTTGAATCAAGTGGCAGGCTTCTTCGCCGCAACAAATCACTCGGATCTGCATTTTTCTGATATTCCTGCAATTCCACTACTGCCATCTGTGCATCGGCGATCTACGAGCCCTTCTGGAAGCACTCTTCTGCCTTCTTTCGATTGCCAGTGATAGTGATCACACCTTTTGGACTAGGCATCTTCAATTTGAGATACACGTAGCATGGTCGAGCCATAAAACATGCATAAGCTGGCCTACCCAGAATAGCGTGATAAGCACTGTGGAAATCCACAACTTCAAATGTCAACTTTTCTTTGCGGTAATTCTTGGAATCACCGAAAACCACATCAAGAGCGATCCGGCGAAAGTGACTCAGCCTTTCTTGCCCGGAATGACTCCATGGAAACTCATATTGCTTTCACTGAGTCTGGACATCGGAATGCCCATTCCTTTCAACGTCTCTGCATATAGGATATTCAGGCCACTGCCACCATCCATTAGAACTTTAGTCAACCGAGGTGCCTTGACGATCGGGTCGACCACCAATGCTTGCCTCCCGGGGTGGCTATATGTGTCGGGTGATCGATCGGGTCGAATGTAATGGCGATCTGAGACCATTTCAAATAACTGGGCGTCGCCGGAGCGACCATGTTTACTTCTCGGTTGATGACTTTCAGTCGACCTTTGCTCTCAACATCAGCAAAAATCATCAGAGTGGAATTGACGTGAGGGTAACCATCATCACTTTCCTCTTTGTCCTCAACTCTGTCCGACTCTTTTCCTTCTCTTTGGGCTGTTTCTCTTGGAACTGCTGGATTAGGAAACCCGACAACTGTCAGTGGTATGCTTCGGGTAAATGAATTTACCCTCTTTGTCTTTCTTTGTGTGGATGTGGCATGGAAAATCCAGCACATCATTTCCATCTGGGTATTTTACTTTCTTAGGATTCCATGGCCCTTTGGGCTTCCCCTTGAATTTTCACAGGTCACGCCCAAGGTTTCTCCAGAGCAGCGGCTCGGCTTTGCGCTTCGCTTCGATCGGAGTTTCCTCCTCCGGTTTCATGGGCGACTGTTTTGTGTTTGACACTCGAGTCGATCCTCCTCTTCACCATTAGCATACTTGGTGGCAATCTCCATCATTCGACTCGGAGACATGTCCCCGGTCCGACCGAACTTCAGATTCAACTCTCGATATTTGACGCCTTCTTTGAAGGCACAAACTGCCAGTGATCGACACATTCTCCACCGTGTGATGCAACGTGATCCATCTCTGGATATAATCCTTCAAAGTTTCATTTGGTTTCTGCACACAGGATTGCAGCTCCGTTAACCCTGTTGGCCGTTTGCATGTTCCTTCGAAGGTTCTGACAAACACTCGGGCAAGCTCTTCCCAACCGCAAATGTTGCTGGGTGCTAATTGATTCAGCCGTGCTCTGGCCGAGCCCTCCAACATCGTGAGGAAGGTGTTTCATAGCCACATCATCATATCCTCCACCAATCTGCACTTGACCACTTTCGGTAGTCCTCCAAGCCAAGTGTCGGGCTTGGACTCCCAGTGAACTTCTCGACTCAGTCGCCAACCTGAAGTTGGGAGGAATCACTGCGGCCCTGATGGCTCTGCTGAAGCACTCTCGACCTAAGACATGTACTCTGCTTCTGGTTGGTAAATCTCTATCATGGCCTTCTCTGTGAGCTCTGTTTCTGTCGACCAAACCCAGAACGAGAATAGATCTCGCATCAAAGCCCGACTCCTGGGTCGATCGAATCCTCGCCCCACCTGCTTGTGAGGGCGTCTGTCATCATGCTGCCGAGGAACGTATGACCCACTCGTTGGGGGAGGCGTGGGCACTCGACGACGATCATCGTGATCGAGTTGGTGATCATACTGCTCACGGTTTCTGTACTGATCTGGCGGGTCTCCACGCCCCTCACGCCTCAGGGGCGAGCTTGGGCTGTGACCCGACAGGACTGTATCTGCCATAACAGATCTGCTATGGATCCTATTCTGCGACTGTGACACAGCTGTATTCTGTTCTCCCGCTGCCCGGAGTAAAGCCCTGATCTGCATCAGTCCTCTGCCAGCTTCTGACTGGGAAGCCTGGATCGACTCTGCTATACGGGCCGCAGCTGTGAGATTCTGGATTGGTGTTTGATATACCTGAGTCGGAGGTGGAAAAAGTTGGTGTCGACTGGATTCTGGAACCCGCTGTTGCACACGCTCGTCGAGTACACGCTGGAGGTTTTCCAGTCGAGTGCGCTCAGCCAAGTTGGCCTGGCGCGCGTCCTCCAAGGCCCGGGTCTCGGGGATTTCTCCAATGATAGGAGTGTGAAGTGCATCCATGTTCCGGCGGCGAAGTTCTTCCCTCTGCTGCGAAGAGAGGGGCTCGGGGAGGTACTCCTCATGGACATGCGACGGATCACCTCCGCCGTCGCTACCGTCGGCGCGGGGGAAGCCGGGAGGACTGCGGGGTCCATCGACCATCAGGACCTCCGCTGCTGGATCACTGCTATCACACTCAGATGCTGTCTCTGCGGAGCCAGTCGACAGGTCGAACAGGCCATAGAGAGTTTCGTTGGGCTCGATTGCCGCGACTTGGGGGGTGGCCGACTGGCGAGCCACCGCATGCCTCACCCACCGCTGAAGCCTTGATCGACCGAAACGCTTGTGCTGGCGGGCAACAGGGAGGGAGGACGCCAAAGGAGCCGACTGAGGGAGTCCTGGACAAGGGGGTGTCCGGATAGCCGAACTATCAGCCTTTGCCGGACTCCTGGACTATGAAGATACAAGAATGAAGACTTCGTCCCGTGTCCGGATGGGACTTTCCTTGGCGTGGAAGGCAAGCTTGGCGATACAGATACGTAGATCTCCTACCGATGTAACAGACTCTGTGTAACCCTAACCCTATCCGGTGTCTATATAAACCGGAGGGTTTTAGTCCGTAGGACGAACAACAATCATACCATAGGCTAGATTCTAGGGTTTTAGCCTCTCTGATCTCGTGGTAGATCTACTCTTGTACTACCCATATCATCAATATTAATCAAGCAGGAGTAGGGTTTTACCTCCATCGAGAGGGCCCGAACACAGGTAAAACATCGTGTCCCTTGTCTCCTGTTACCATCCGCCTAGACGCATACGATTCGGGACCCCTACGCAAGATCCGCCGGTTTTGACACCGACATTGGTGCTTTCATTGAGAGTTCCTCTGTGTCGTCACCTTTAGGCCCGATGGCTCCTTCGATCATCAACAACGACGCGGTCCAGGGTGAGACTTTTCTCCTCGGACAGATCTTCATATTCGGCGGCTTTGCTGCGGGCAATTCACTTGGCCATCCGAGCAGATCAGCTACGCCCCTGGCCATCAGGTCAGATTTGGGAGTTTGAACTACACGGCCGACATCCGCGGAGACTTGATCTTCGACGGATTCGAGCCACAGCCAAGCGCGCCGCACTGTCTCGATGGGTATGATCTAGCTCTGCCGCCGAACAGTGTCCTGGAGGCCGCACCAGCGTCTGCTCCGACCCTTGGTTCGGAGCCAACTTCGCCGATCGAGGACGAGTGGTTGGACACCGCCTCGGGGGCTGAAATCTCTACGGCGATTGAGCCGAACACCATCCCTGTCCTTTGCAAAGCCCGTGACTCCTAGGTGCCGGACTCCTCTCCGGACTCCGAACCTCCCGCGCCCCTGCCAGTCAAATCCGATTGGGCGCCAGTTATGGAGTTCATCGCGCGGACATCTTTCGACACTTTTCGCCCTTTGGCGACATCCTGAATTCCCGAAGTCTCTCTCTCTTTGCTCGGAGAGCCTGGCGGACTATGGTCGGGACGGTTGGGATGACGACGAAGAAATTCAACGCCCACCCACCACCCACTTTGTAGCCATTGTCGATGATTTAACCGACATGCTCGACTTTGACTCGAAGACATCGGCGGTATGGACGGCGATCTTGGAGACAATCAAAAACCAGCGCCCACGGCAACCTGGAAGGCCACCTCGTCATACGACATATACATGGTGGACATCCCAAAAAGATGGGAATGGCGATGGAACAGCGAGGATGACTCCTCTAAGAAATAGCCAAACACCCGGCGTCGGGCGCCCGCTCTAAATCCCGCCACGGCAAAAGCGGTGATTCCGACATGGGAGATAGTAACACCGGACGGTGCGAAGACAACCCCCCTCCAGCCGGATTCAGCCACGGGAGGAGGGAGAAGCCAGCCCTCATGATAGAGCGGCGACGGAGAGGTAGAGGGCGATAATTATATGCCTCCTTCGAAGATGAGGCAAGCCTCAACGACAGCGAATTTATTTGTCGCGGCACGAGGATCCACCGAGCAGGAGCATTTCAAACGCAGGCTTATGGCCACGGCAAGTAGCCTCAAGAAAAAGCAGCAGCAACTTAGAGCTGACCAAGACTTGCTGGTGGCGGATGGACGAAGTCCTTGCGGCCAAGAAATCTGAACTCGAACACCCCTCAAAAGCTACCCCAAACGCAGGCCGTTGCCCTTTCGATCCAGAGGAGGAAGCACCAGCGTCACCAGCGCCGCGACATGGCAGACCCGGCCACCCGTGGCCGTGACAGAAGCCTCTCGGCCCTCCGCTCAAGCCACGCCCAGCGCCGCTCAAAAAAGTACCAAGGCACGGGAGAACGCAGCGGACTTGCGAGATATCTTTGGAGGATAAGGCAAAGCAAACAAGATCGATCTACAGATCGCGTGGGTGCCCAACGACTCGGGATGATTACCGTCCACGCGGATTCAAAGCAAACCCGGCCGGGCGAACACGATTGACAAAGCTCATATGAGCTACAGCGTGATATAGCCCAATCTGAGGCGCCGCACACCCACTATGCTTCCTGAGATGAAGTAATGGATCATCAAATCCTTGAGGGCTTCAAACCCATAAACATCGAATCATACGATGGTACCACAGATCCCGTAGTGCGGATCGAGGACTATGTCCTCCATATCCCACATGGCTCATGGTGATGATCTACACGCCATCAAATACCTCCCACTCAAGCTTAAAGGACCAGCTCGGCATTGGCTCAACAGTTTGCCAACACAATCAATTGGTTGTTGGGAAGACACGGAAGCCGCATTCCTTGATAACTTCCAGGGCACATATGTGCGACCACCGACGCCGATGACCTAAGCCACATAGTTCAGCGGCCGGATGAATCGGCGGACAATTCTGGACACGGTTCTTAACCAAGAAAAATCAAATCGTTGATTGTCCGGGATGCACGGAGGCCCTTGCAGCCTTCAAAACATAATAACATCCTGACGAGAGTGGCTTGCACGGCACCTAGGACAGGAAAAGCCGAAATCCATGGCAGCCCTCACATCACTCATGACCCGCTTTTGCGCAGGCGAGGACAGCTGGCTAGCTCAAGCAACAACAGGCCAAACACTACGGGTAGTTCGGATACCAAGGACAGCAATGGCAGGCAGCGTCGCAACAAGAATAAACGCCGCGTGCGGTGACAATGCTGAAGACACGACAGTAAATGTCGGATTCAGATGCTCTAAACCCGGTCAGCGGAAGAAGCCATTCAAAAGAAATACTCAGGGCCCGTCCAACTTGGACCGAATACTCGATCGCTTGTGCCAGATACATGGCACTTTTGGCTCCAGCCAACCACACCAATAGGGATTGTTGGGTGTTCACAAGCAGGCAAGTTAAATGCTGAACTCAATGACAAGGCTGCATAAGCGGTGACGAGGAGGAGCCCGGCCAAGAACAATAGAGGACGAAGGGCTTTCCCCACAAATGCGGACGGTGAACATGATATACGCAACCCACATACTCAAAGGAGCGGAAGCATGCACTAAGGGGCGTATATGCGATGGAGCCGATCGCCCCAAAGTTCAACCCGTGGTCCTCTTGCCCGATCACTTTGATGAAGGACCACCCACCGGCATCCGCCACGGCGGATTCGCGGATTGGTTCTTGACCCAATTATTGACGGATTTCACCTCACTAGAGTCACGATGGGCCGGTGACGGCGCTGAACCTGCTTTACGGGATACGGTCGCCAAAATGGGCATAGACCCATCAAGGATTAAACCCACAAAGGCGACCTTTAAAGGCGTCATACCAGTGTAGAGGCCAATTGTACAGGCTGAGTTACAAGTGAAGTGGTCTTCGGTTCCCCGGATAACTTCTGATGCGAAGAGTTAATCTTCGACTTAGTCCCGTTCCATGGCGGCTATCACGCCTTTGCCGGACGAACCGCATTGCTAAGTTCAATGCGGTGCCGCACTATGCATACCTCAAGCTCAAGATGCCAGGCCCTCGAGGAGTAATTACGGTCAATGGAAACACCGAGCGCTCCTTGAACGGAGCAGCATACGGCTGACCCTAAGCGGCGGAAGTACAAGGCAGCCTCTTAAGGCAATTCTAGTCCGGCTACTAAGCGACCGGACACCGTCAAGCGAGCCCGGAGTAACCTACAACAAGACTGCCTGGCACGTCCCGAGAACGTGTAGCAATGCGGCCCCAACCCCAGCCCTCGCGAAATTGTGAAGCCAGTACTACGCGTACATAACTATGCTCTGGAGATACCATGGGCATAAGGGGAGAACACGACCACGGCTGCGCCAGAATGCGGCTCAACCGCAGGGGGCTCCCATTTGTGTCATTATTTTTTTCTTTCTTTTTACTTTCGGGACTCCGTTTTCCGAAGCCCTGTCCGCACTAGAATTGCCGGACTCACGATCTAACAGCCGGGGAAGCGTAGTTACGTCGAGTGTCCAGGTGATCTCTACTACGAGCATAATACCTGTTTTACACACCATTCCGCAGCTTACCCCTGGAGGGGGACATGTTAGATAGTCCCATCCCTTGCTTATCGCACTATTTGTATCGTTCTGCTTTCATCGCAGTATCTTTTTGAATAAACAATACATAGCTTCTGCTTATTATTGCATTCCATTTTTTTCCATATATGTTCATCTATGACATGTTGCACCCATACACTTTTGTACGGCCAATACACCAGTGGCTTAAGTACCCCAAAGAATGGTGTGATAAGTCCGAACACTTTCACAAGTGCGGCACCCCGAACTTATAGCATTATATGCATCGGCTCCGAATCATGTCTTGGGTCAATAGTTGGGTTTGCCCGGCTCCATGTTTTTCTGCCTTACGTTCCGTTATATCGGCTAAGGTAGCACCGGGAGAACTCACTGCGATTGTGCCCGGTTGAGCTAGGTTGAGCACCTCGGTGGAAAGCTAATACTGACCGTAATGTTAGGGGGAGAGCTGGTCGCTGTTTGAGAGGTTTTTTCGGGTACCTAAAGACTTATGCCGCTTAGGCGAGGAACCGGCATTGTAAAGCCAAAGGCGTGGATAGCGCCCGAACTCGGTCTTCGAATACTAGGGGCCGCCGACATTTAAAATTATAGAATTCTATGGTTAAGTGAGTGTTCAAGCACTATAAGTCCGTTGCCTGGTTACGTTCGTTGGCGCCTCCCTCGTAGGACCCAAGAATGGGAACAAGAAGCGCTCAAGTTTATCCCGAACACCCCAAAGACTTTTCGTGGCATGGAAATTTGAAGCCAACGACTTGCCATCTCTCGGATTTTATAAGCGGCCGCCTGAAGGTAATATTTTAAAGTCACAAGCGTTGCTTAGCGCATATGAACTTGAGCGCACCGGATAACAAATGCGAGTCTATTCAAAAATTACATCTTTGGAGCATTCACCCGCTATAAGACGGGCACCCTTCAGGACGCCCTCATAATACATTTCAGGCGTGCGATGCTCCTTGCCCGGTGGTCCTCCGTCCTTCACGAGCTTCTCACCGTCCAGCTTGCCCCAGTGCACCTTAGCACGGGCAAGGGCCCTCTGAGCACCTTCAATGCAGACGGGCGCTTGATGACTTCAATCCATGGGCCAGGGCGTCCACCGGCCGCCGCACTAGACCCGAAGTAGCTCCAGGCATGGCTTCCGTTAGCCCACAGCCGAACTCTGAGGCCCTTCATGGCCTGTTGGCGACCTTGTGGAGCTCGACCATTGCTTCCGCTGGTCGCTTCAGGGGCACCGGATGTTCGGCCTCGGCATCTGAAGACGAACACCTTCTCCGTCGTGCTCCCCTCTTGGCTCGGTAGAAAGCGGCGGCATCGGATATCTGCTGGGCAGATCTGCGAAGGCTCTGGAAACTCCGGATTGGGTAAGTAGCAGATAATTAACTTTTACATTCTTGCTTTGCATAAAGAATGCCTTACCGCCGCTATCTTCCTCATCGCCTCAATCTCTGGAGGGCTTTACAGGCTCCGGCCTTAGCGGCCTCGGCACTCTCAAGAGCCGAGGCAAGCTTCGAACTCTCAGGTCTTGAGTCACGCTCCAAACCCTCGTGTTTTTTCACGAGAGCACAGGAACTCTTGCCGTACCTCCGCCAGCTGCGCCTCCCCCTTCTCTCGCTCGGTGCGCTTCGCGGCCGCTTTGTTTTCGGCCGCGGCCACCGCTTCCTTTAGGGTCGCCACCTCATTCGTGGCCCCTACAATACCCATGTTATTCCTGTCCTTTTTGCAACCAACTCCTTTCTATAAGGTATTACTTACCTTCCTTGTCCTCGAGCTGCTTCTTGGAAATGCCGAGCTCGTACTCGGACCGCTCGAGCTTATGCTTCAATGTATTGACCTGCTTGTGATCGGTCACGGCAAAAGGTCGGCGGCGCCTGCATTACCATATTGACATATTTATGTTAGACTCCTGCGTATATCTTTTTGGATCCTCAGTCGGCTTTTCTTTCGAACACCGAACTAAGCATCGAGGGCCTCTTGTCTATGCGGTAATATTTTTACATATTCTAAACTTACCTCAAAGCCTATTAGAAGGCTGTTGCAGGCTTCGATCAGCCGCCCTTGGCGGATCGAACTTCTGGATCACCGCACTCATAATGATGCGGTGCTCCTCCTGATGGAGGCTGTTGGCGCCTCTAGCAAGTTATCCGATGCCTCGATTGGGCGGAGGACACGGCGTCTTACCCTTCTTATGAAGGGGCGGACGATTAATACATCCCGGGCGTCTTCGACCAATCTGTCAAAGGTTAGGGAGTTTTAGATCCGCATAGAGTCAAACTATGAAAATGAGTCCCATAAAGGGCAAAATAACTTACCTCGCTGGCTTGGCGCTGCGGCGGAATCCGCGATCTTGATGGCGGATGCGGGAACTTCGGCGCCAAACAGCACACCTTCCGAGCATCTTAAATGCGTAGTGTCGAAGAGCCGGCTCAAGTCGGTCTTGTCTTGCGGATCAAACTCCCACAAATTGAAGGCCCGTTGGTGGCATGGGAGAATCCGGCGGATGAGCATAACCTGGACTACATTGACAAGCTTGAGGTTCTTGTCCACCAGGTTCCGGACACAGGTTTGGAGTACGGCCAGCTCTTCCGAGTCACCCCACGTCAGGCCCGTCTCTTTCCATGATGTGAGCCATGTGGGGGAGCCAGATCTGAATTTGGGGGCCGCCGCCCATTTGGAGTCACGCGGCTCGGTGATGTAGAACCACCCCGATTGCCACCCCTTTATGGTCTCCACGAAGGAGCCCTCATGCCATGTGACGTTGGGCATCCTGCCCGCCATGGCGCCTCCGCACTCCGCCTGTCGGCCGCCCACTATCTTGACGGCGCTAAAGGTCTTCAACCATAAACCGAAGTGGGGCTGGATGCGGAGGAAGGCCTACGCCTGACGATAAACGCGTCGAGATATTGAGGATGAAGTTTGGGGCCAGATCATTGGAAATCCAGGCCGTAATAGAACATGAGCCCCCGGACAAATGGGTGAAGTGGAAAACCTAGTCCGCAGAGGAAGTGGGTGAGGAATACCACCCTCTCATGGGGCCTGGGGGTGGGGATGAGCTGCCCCTTGGTGGGGAGCCGACACGCGGTGTCGCCGGACAAGTATCCGGCCTCCCGCAGCCTTGTGATGTGCCCCTTTGTGATGGAGGAGACCATCCACTTGCCTCCCGCTCCTGACATGGCTGGAGAAGGTTGAGGAGAGATGTGCGGACTTAGGTATTTGGGCTTCAGTCTTGAGGAATGGATGAGCAAAGGAGGAAGAAGGCGTAGGTGAAAAGGTGGATCCTTATCCCCTTATATGGACGGACGGAACTAAGCGCCCCCACCAGCCTGGTAAAACTCTCTTATCTGGAGGCATTAAGTCATCAACTGCTGCACCATTATCCACTATGACATGTGGAGGCACTAGTACAGAGTATTAGTCCGGTCTTTGTTTTTTCCATCAGATGCCGCGTTCACCGAGGCATATTACTGCTGGCAAAGGTTGCTATACATAGAAGAATAAACGGATCTAAACCGGATTGCTCAAGCGTATGAAAAAATAAAAGGGGTACCAATGACCCGGACGTGGATAAGGCCATGACCGCGCCGGATCCGCCTCTGCCTCAGGCCGCCGTGCCTCGCCCTGCATCCACCTTCGTCCCGAGCCACAACCACAAGTCGCCGCCTCAGCTGCTGTTGAGCCACCCACATCAGCGGGGTACACCTCGCCGCCGGTTTGTTATCATTCAAGGTGAGCCGGATATGACCCAGGCATGGACGTGGACTCGGCCTCCGTCGCCATCAGCCGCTGCCGCTTCTGCTGTCACCGACCTCCACCGCCGTGGGCTCGCCTCACCACTCTACCGCGTGATCACAGATGGCTGCCTCCGAACCGCCGGCTCTACCGAGCCGCCTGCGGCCTCGTCTCTCTGCAGAGAGCCGCCTGTCGCCGCCGAGCACACCTCTACTTGCCTCCATGGCCGCAGCCCTAAGTTGCCATCACCAGGGTTACCGCTGAGCTCACCTCTGTTGGCTTCCGTTGAACCGCCGCTTTGCGCCTTATCAAGCTGTCGCCACGGAATTATTTCCGCCGAAGTCGACGGCTCCCTTGCGCCTTCACCGACCTACATCAACTGCCGTCCGAGCCGCCCTCCACCTCAACTCTGCGGCAACGACGTGCTTGCCTCAAGCCTGCCATCCTCGAGTCTGCTCCCGCGGCGCGTTCGCCTTGAGCACCTGCTGCCGCCGCTGCTGAGAGGCGCACCCGGGTCTTCAAGTCACCGGGATCCGGGCCGACCGTCGAGCCGGCAGCTCGCCTCTGCCGCACCAGCGGCCTTCCTTCGCCTCGGCCTTCCCGGTGAACCGGCCCGCTTCACTCTACCTCGGGCTGGCCACGCTGAGCCGCCGTTTCGGGTCGCCAGGGTTGAAGCTGCTTCAAAGCGCTGTTTCCTTGAGTCACCATAGCTATGCGGCCTGCCTCATATCTACTGTTGAGGTTGCGGCCGCGCCTTGAGCCGTCTACGCGCGCCCCGCCGCTTTAAGTTGCCGGCGGGTTGAGCCGCCGCTTTACGCCTGTCCGCACTGCCGCAGGTTTGCTTCGCCTCCACTATAGGCTCCCGCTGCCTCAAACATAGCAGCGTCAAGTCGCCGTCCACTTCCAGGCCGCCATGGCCTTGTGCCGCTCCTGCTTTTAAACGCCGGCGCCGTGAGTCGCCGTCACCGTTTTGCCGAGTCGCCACCCTTTGTTGCTTCTGGACCATCACCGCTTCACCAGCTGCTGAGTACCTTGGGCTGGTTTGCCGCCCTACTTTGCTTCGCTTCAGACTGCGTAATTACTTACAAACCCGCCGGTGCCTCGGCTCGCCTCCGCTACTGATACGTCTCCAACGTATCTATAATTTTTGATTGCTCCATGCTATATTATCTACTGTTTTGGACTATATTGGGCTTTATTTTCAACTTTTATATTATTTTTGGGACTAACCTATTAACCGGAGACCCAGCCCGAATTGCTGTTTTTGCCTATTTCGGTGTTTTGAAGAAAGCAGAATATCGAATCTGAGTCCAAAGCGGAATGAAACCTTGAGAACGTGATTTTCTCATCAGATATGATCCAGGAGACTTGGAATCTCCGTCAAGAAAGCCACGAGGCGGTCACGAGGGTGGGCGCCCCTAAGTGCGCCCCCACCTCGTGGGCCCTCAAAGCTCCACCGGCGTACTCCTTCCTCCTATATACCTCGTACCCCCAAACAATCGAATCTGGAGCCAAAAACCTAATTCCACCGCGCAACCTTACGTACTCCATGAGATCCCATCTTGGAGCCTATTCCGGAGCTCCATGGGAGGGCACCCATCAATCGAGGGCTTCTACATCATCACCATAGCCTCTCCGATGAAGTGTGAGTAGTTTACCTCGAGACCTTTGGGTCCATAGTTAGTAGCTAGATGGCTTCTTCTCTCTTTTTGGATCTCAATACAATGTTCTCCCCCTCTCTCGTGGAGATCTATTCGATGTAATCTTCTTTTTGTGGTGTGTTTGTTGAGATCGATGAATTGTGGGTTTATGATCAAGATTATCTGTGAACAATATTTGAATATTCTCTGAATTCTTTTATGTATGATTGGTTATCTTTGCAAGTCTCTTCGAATTATCAATTTGGTTTGGCCTACTAGATTGGTTTTTCTTGCAATGCGAGAAGTGATTAGCTTTGGGTTCAATCTTGCGGTGTCCTTTCCGGTGATAGTAGGGGCAGCAAGGCACGTGTTGTATTGTTGCCATCGAGGATAACAAGATGGGGTATTTATCATATTGCATGAATTTATTCCTCTACATCATGTCATCTTGCTTAAAAGCGTTACTCTGTTTTCATTAACTTAATACTCTAGATGCATCTTTGGATAGCGGTCGATGAGTGGAGTAATAGTAGTAGATCACGGCGAGAGTCGGTCTACTTGTCTCGGACGTGATTCCTATATACATGATCATACCTAGATATTCTCATAACTATGCTCAATTCTGTCAATTGCTCAACAATAATTTGTTCACCCACTGTAGAAATACTTATGCTCTTGAGAAAAGCCACTAGTGAAACCTATGGCCCCCGGGTCTATTCTCATCGTATCAATCTTCCATCACTTTATTATTGCTTTGCTTTTTTACTTTGCCTTTTATTTTACCTTGCATCTTTATATCAAAAATACCAAAAAATATTCTCTATTAGATCTCACTCTCGTAAGTGACCGTGAAGGGATTGACAACCCCTAATCGCGTTGGTTGCGTTGAGCTATTGTTTTGTGTGAAGTCACGAGGGACTCAAGGCGTAGCCTCCTCTTGGATTGATACCTTGGTTCTCAAAAACTGAGGGAAATACTTACGCTACTTTGCTGCATCATCCTCTCCTCTTGGGAAATCCAACGCCAAGCTCAAGAGGTAGCAAGAAGAATTTATGGCGCCGTTGCCGGGGAGGTCTACGCAAAAGTCAATATACCAAGTACCCATCACAATCCCTTATCTCCCGCATTACATTATTTTTCATTTGCCTCTCGTTTTCATCTCGCCCACTTCACCCTTGCTGTTTTATTCGCCCTCTCTTTTCCGTTCGCCTTCTTCCCGTATGTATCTTTGTTTGTGTTTCCTTGTGCCTTCTATATGCTTGCATCTTCGCTTGCTGAAAATCTATTGATATGGATCCACTTAAAGTGTTCTACTTGGATCATCTTCGATCCTTATGCGCTCGTCTTTGAAACCCCAACTAGCCTAGTTGATGGGAAATCTTTAGATGAGCATGCTCATTTTGTGTGCGTCACCGTTTATGCGAAAAGGGAAGCTCTTATGGTATCATATAAATAGTTTGCTATGCTATGCTTGGAATCTTTGTGAAATGTGTGATTTTACTTGCTGCTCTAAGAACCCTAAAAACACCTTCCCTACCTATGTGAGTTCAATGATAATGAAATCTTATCTTCTTATGCAAAGGGTGTTTATAGTTACTATGATATCGAACAAATTGAAGAATTTGTCGTTTTAAGGAGTGCTCATGAAGTTGCTTCTTTGATTGAAAAGTATGATTTTACTCTTAACAAATCTGAAAATTCCGTCATACTTAAATATTGCAATGAAAACCTTGCTCATAATGTCTATGTCCAAGAATTTATTGAAAGAATGACCGTTGCTTTGGAACAAAATAATGATATGCATGAAGCTATAGATAATGATGATTCCGATGATTTGGTTGAAATATCCCTTGATGAACATGATGCTTGCTATTCTTGTGGCCACGATGCCAATATTTATGAAGACGAATTTGCTATAGTTCCTTATGTTAAAAATGAGATTGTTGCTATTGCACCCGTGCTTGATAGTTCCCTTGATGAAAAGCATGATTTCAATGATTATACTATAAATTCTCTTGATGTCATTTGTGCTAATAATATGCAAAACCCTAAGCTTGGGGATGCTAGTTTTGCTATGTCCACTATTTGTTGCAATGATCATGATTGGGGTGATTTTTCTTATGATCTTGAAAATTTATTTAATCCTCATGATGAATATGAGATTGATAACATTGTTTGCAATAATATTGAAAGTGGGTTTGGAAGAGTGTCAAATTTTGATCCGACATATTTGGAGAATATTCAATCTTATGAAATTTTTGATAAAAGTGGGTTTGGAGAGGTCATGACTTTAGTTAATGTTAATCCCACTATTTCGGAAGAGTGTCAACTTTGCATGCATGTGGATCGTGTTGAAAATATTTTATGGGATAGCTATTTTATTGAATTTTCTTATGATCCCACATGTAATTATTATGAGAGAGGAAAATATGGTTGTATAAATTTTCATGTTACTAAGTTACCTCTCTTTATGTATTGTTTCTTTCCGCTTCCTTGCATATGCTAGTTTTTTTGCTTGCCTTGATAATTTTTTTGCCTATAAGATGCCTATGCATAGAAAGTATGTTAGACTTAGATGTGTTTGTCACGTGTTTTATGATGCTCTCTTTGTGCTTCAATTCTTCCCTTTCTTGTGAGCATCATTGAAATCTCAATGCCTAGCTAGGGGCGTCAAACGATAGCGCTTGTTGGAGGCAACCCAATTTTATTTTAGTTTTTTGTTTTTTTGTTTCTGTTTAGGAATGAATAATCCATCTACCTTCTGTTTAGATGTGGTTTTATCTTTTAATTAGTGTTTGTGCCAAGTTAAACCTATAGGATCTTCTTGGATGATAGTTATTTGATCTTCTTTGTAATTTCCGGAAACTTTACATTCACGAAAACAATTGTTAAAAATCACCAGAACATGATAAAATACTGATTCCAATTGCTTCTGATCAATAAATAATTTCCTAGGTCTTCCTATTTTGGCTGATTTTTGGAGTTCCAGAAGTTTGCGTTAGTTACAGATTACTCTGATATTCTGTTTTTGACAGATTCTGTTTTTCGTGTGTTGTTTGCTTATTTTGATGAATCTGGCTAGTAAAATAGTTTATAATCCATAGAGAAGTTTGAATACAGTAGGTTTAACAACAATATAAATAAAGAATGAGTTGATTACAGTACCTTGAAGTGGTCTTTTGTTTTCTTTCGCTAACGGAGCTCACGATATTTCTGTCAAGTTTTGTGTTGTGAAGTTTTCAAGTTTTGGGTAAATTCTTTTGATGGATTATGGAACAAGGACTGGCAAGAGCCTAAGCTTGGGGATGCCCATGGCACCCCCAAGATAATCCAAGGACAAAAAGTGAAGCTTGGGGATGCCGGAAGGCATCCCCTCTTTCGCCTACTTCCATCGGTAATTTTACTTGGAGCTATATTTTATTCACCACATGATATGTGTTTTTGCTTGGAAGCGTCTTGTATGATTTGAGTCTTTGCTTTTTAGTTTACCACAATCATCCTTGCTGTACACACCTTTTGAGAGAGCCATACATGAATTGGAATTTGATAGAATACTCTATGTGCTTCACTTATATCTTCTGGGCTCTATAGTTTTACTCTATGTGCTTCACTTATATCTTTTGAGCTTTATAGTTTTGCTCTATGTGCTTCACTTAGATCTTTTAGAGCACGGTGGTGGATTTGTTTTAAAGAAACTATTGATCTATCATGCTTCACTTAGATTATTTTGAGAGTCTTAAATAGCATGGTAATTTGCTTAATAATAATAACATGCTTGGTATTCAAGATTTGTAAAACTTTTTTTTGAGTGCGTTGAATACTAAGAAAAGTTTGATGCTTGATAATTGTTTTGAGATATGGAGGTGATAATATCAAAGTCGTGCTAGTAGAGTAATGGTGAATTTGAGAAGTGCTTGTGTTGAAGTTAGCAAGTCCGTAGCATGCACGTATGGTAAGCGTTATGTAACAAATTTGAAACATGAAGTGTTATTTGATTGTCCTCCTTATGAGTGGCGGTCGAGGACGAGCGATGGTCTCTTCCTACCAATCTATCCCCCTAGGAGCATGCGGCGTAATGCTTTGGTTTTTGATGACTTGTAGATTTTTGCAATAATTATATGAGTTCTTTATGACTAATGTTGAGTCCATGGATTATACGCACTCTCACCCTTCCATCATTGCTAGCCTCTTCGGTACCGTGCATTGCCCTTTCTCTCATTGGGAGTTGGTGCAGACTTCGCCGGTGCATCCAAACCCCATGATATGATACGCTCTTTCACACATAAACCTCCTTATATCTTCCTCAAAACAGCCACCATACCTACCTATTATGGCATTTCCATAGCCATTCCGACATATATTGCCATGCAACTTTCCACCATACCGTTCATCATGACACATTCATCATTGTCATATTGCTTACCATGATCATGTAGTTGACATAGTATTTGTGGCAAAGCCACCACTCATAATTCTTTCATACATGTCACTCTTGATTCATTGCATATCCCGGTACACCACCGGAGGCATTCATATAGAGTCATACTTTGTTCTAGTATCGAGTTGTAATCATTGAGTTGTAAATAAATAGAAGTGTGATGATCATCATTCTCTAGAGCATTGTCCCAGGTGAGGAATAAAAAAAAAGAGAAAGACCATAAAAAAAGAGAAGACCCAAAAAAAGAAAAAAAAGAAGAAAGAAAAAAAGAAAAAAAATGATAGAAAAAGAGAGAAGGGACAATGTTACTATCCTTTGCCACACTTGTGCTTCAAAGAAGCACCGTAATCGTCATGATAGAGAGTCTCTTGTTTTGTCATTTTCATATACTAGTGGGAACTTTTCATTATAGAACTTGGCTTGTATATTCCAACGATGGGCCTCCTCAAGTGCCCTAGGTCTTCGTGAGCAAGCAAGTTGGTTGCACACCCACTTAGTTTCTTTGGTTGAGCTTTCATACCTTTATAGCTCTAGTGCATCCGTTGCATGGCAATCCCTACTCCTTGCATTAACATCAATCGATGGGCATCTCCATAGCCCATTGATTAGCCTCATTGATGTGAGATCTTCTCCTTTTTTGTCTTCTCAACATAACCCCCACCATCATATTCTATTCCACCCATAGTGCTATATCCATGGCTCACGCTCATGTATTGCGTGAAGGTTTATGAGTTTGAGATTATTAAAGTATAAAACAATTGCTTGGCTTGTCATCGGGGTTGTGCATGATGAGAGCATTCTTGTGTGTGAAAATGGAGCATGACTAAACTATATGATTTTGTAGGGATAAACTTTCTTTGGCCATGTTACTTTGAGAAGACATAATTGCTTTGTTAGTATGCTTGAAGTATTTTTTTTATGTCAATATGAACTTTTGTCTTGAATCTTTCGGATCTGAATATTCATACAACAATTGAGAAGATTTACATTGAAATTATGCCAAGTAGCGCTCAGCATCAAAAATTCTCTTTTTATCATTTACCTACTCGAGACGGCGAGGAATTAAGCTTAGGGATGCCGATACGTCTCCAACGTATCTATAATTTTTGATTGCTCCATGCTATATTATCTACTGTTTGGACTATATTGGGCTTTATTTTCCACTTTTATATTATTTTTGGGATTAACCTATTAACGAAGGCTGACCCGAAATTGCTGTTTTTTTGCCTATTTCGGTGTTTGAAGGAACAAAATATCAAGCGAGTCCAAAGCGGAATGAAACCTTTGGGAACGTGATTTTCTCATCAGATATGATCTAGGAGACTTGGACCCTCCATCAAGAAAGCCACTGGCGGTCACGAGGGTGGGCGCCCCCCCTAGGGCGTGCCCCCACGCCTCGTGGGCCTCAAGCCCCACCGACATACTCCTTCCTCCTATATACCTCGTACCCCCAAGCGATCGAGATCACGGAGCCAAAACCTAATTCCACCGCGCAACTTATACATGCCACGAGATCCCATCTTGGGGCACATTAAAGCCCAGGGGGAGGCATCCATCACGGAGGGCTTCTACATCATCACCATAGCCTCTCCGATGAAGTGTGAGTAGTTTACCTCAGACCTTCGGGTCCATAGTTAGTAGCTAGATGGCTTCTCCTCTCTTTTTGGATCTCAATACAATGTTCTCCCCTCTCTCGTCGAGATCTATTCGATGTAATCTTCTTTTTGCAGTGTAGCAAGAAGAAATCTGGCAATCTGCTAGGAATTTTACTTACTGTATAAGTACTCACTGCTGCATATGTCTGCCGTTACATACTAATCCTACTACACTGTGCGCGGTCTATCGAGATACAGCTGCTGGATTACACCTCAAAAGACCAAAAGCATAATACTGCTGATTTATCATTACGTCAAGAAAAAAAATCATGGAAGCAGTATAATTCAGATCAATTGAAAACCGACGAAGGACATGACTGGCGCGACGTCCCAAGAAAAGATTAGGTGCTATCCGCCTTATTTTTTTTTCAATATACTTTAAGTTCCTCCGAGAACAATTGTCCTCCTTTTAATATATTTTTTCCCTGATCATGGCAGAGACGACAAGATCATCTGTCATCCAAATACACCAGGACAATTATTCAGCACCGAAGTGGAGTTATATCGCAGATATGGAGTGCATAGCATCGTCATTTTTTCACTAATATTTATCCGTGCCGCCGTGCTCAACGGAAGTGCTTACGCTGCCACCCTTGGGGCCCGGTCTACATCAACACACCGGGCCGCACCTGTTTGCATGGGCTATTTATTGATATGAGCAAGTCACAGCTTGGGTAGCCCGGTTTTTCTTCAATTACACTGGAGGCAAATTATCATTCAGCCGATGTTTGCACTGGATGGATCAATGGACATGCGCACAAATCGCTGCCACTCCAGTTTGGTCAACTTCAAATAGCCAGTTGGAAGGAACCATTGGCGAGGTTACTTGACCACGGCTCATACGGGATCATTTATAACCCGCCCTTGATCACGTCAACCTTACGTGGATTTACATCGTGTTATTAACCGATGATATATACCTTCGCTATGGTCAGAAATGCGGAGAATCTTAAAGACAACTCCTTGAGTCATCCTAAAACTAAAGGGGGCTCACGATGATATGGCGTAGCAAGTCTTGCGATTCGGCAAATTCAAAGTGCCCGGGATGTTGAAGGGAAACACGGTCCCGGAGGCTACTGTTATATTGATGAAAATTTAAAGGCCGTCAAAAATATTCCGGCTCACAATGATGCTTCCGGTTTATAGTCCGGTTTAAGGGAAATCCCGTTTCCCACACAGCGCTGAAGCCCTTAGTATCTGGTTCAAATCCGGTTTAAAAATGTCCGGTTCAACAAAGAATTAACGTCTCGCAAGTTCGAGCTTAAAGGCCGTCAGAAAATTTCCGGCTGAAAATGAAGATTCCGGTTTAAAATCCAGTTCAAGGGAAAGATGTCTCCCACAATGCTTTGAAGCTCTTAATATCCGGTTCAAAATGCCGATTCAAGAAGAATTTATCTCTTGCAAAAAGTTAAATTTTGCGAAGAGGACCTGCTTTGCCATGATGCAGCTTGGTTCAAACATGGGTATTCCGCCTTATTGGCATATCATATTATTGATCACTTGGGGGCTTGGTCGTATCCGAACCATAGCTACAGCTCTTGATCGGCGCAATGCCACAGCGTCACTTGGGAGCTTGGTCGAACCCGAACCATAGCTACGCCTCTTGGCCGGATTAATGCCACAGCATCACTTGGGGGCTTGGTCGAACCTGAACCATAGCTACACCTCTTGATCGGCACAATGCCACAGCGTCACTTGGGAGCTTGGTCGAACCCGAACCATAGCTATGCCTCTTGACCGGCGTAATGCCACAGCATCACTTGGGGGCTTGGTCGAACCCGAACCATAGCTACACCTCTTGATCGACGTAATGCCACAGCATCATTTGGGGACCTGGTCGAATCCGAACCATAGCTACACCTCTTGGGGGCTTGGTCATGTCCGAACCATGGTCACACCTCTTGATCGGCTCAAAGCCTCACCTACAACAATTTTATTTGCCTTTGTTTGAGTTTTGTTCTCTTTTTGATCAAAATTTTTGGTTGCTTTTTAAACCGGCGTTAACAACCCGGCTCGACTGTCAATTACAAGTTGTCAGTACATGATTAAATCAAAATCCGGAGACTATCAGCCCGGTCTGGTTTCGACTATAAGTCGCCAGCATATATTTGGATTGCGCCATTAGAATCATGCGCTCATAAATCATTGGATTATTTTATTCAAATCTTCAAATAGCCAACATGGCTGGATTTTATTATGGTTATCGTTAACCCGATTATTATGATTAAGGTTTTCAAAAGTCGCTTTAGCGCAATGGCTATTATATTATCGATTGATATGATTTATTTTACAATTGAAGGAATAGTCCCGAGTTGCTGCAGGCTTATGACCCGGCACTTGGGGGCTACATTATTCAACTTATGATTATATCAGATATGCAAGTCTCATGTCGTTGCAAGCATGCACCATGACACTAGGGGGCTAATGCAAAGTCAGTTTTTAGTCTTATTGAAGACCCGACTCATCACATCATAATGAGCCGGCCCTTGGGGGCTACCAATTGCTCCTGTCAACAATTCAAGGTACACAAATTTTCATCTATTAATGAAGGATCCACTGCTCACTTGGTAAAGCACAAAGCTCTCAACCTTGTGAACATGGGTTCAAGCCCCATGATGGGAGTTACATCATATAATGTTATTCTCAATGAAGTATATATCAAGTCCCAGCTCAATATTATCTTACTGAGCCGGCCCTTGGGGGCTACACGTTGCTGTTGCATTCTACATGATCATATTTTCAAAGTCCCTGCTCATTATTTGCATAATGATTGGCCCTTAGGGGGCTACAGCAGTTGAAGTTTTTATGAGCATCGAGGAAATTACAAGTCCTAGAGTTCTTTGCAAGCATGACAACCCGGCGCTTGTGGGCTACATATGTGGAATACTCAGTTCTGACTAGTGATTGAAATGAACAACCTGGATTTCTTCAAGCTTGTGAAATTCATATTGAAGAAAATCTTAAGTTGTTACTACGTTACCTTCTTAAGATTTGAGGGCTACAAGTGATAGGCATATAAGGGGTATATTTTCAAAAGTGATGTTAACAAGCGGTTATGTTCAAGTTGCCATCAATATTTGTAAACCGGCAAAGTTACGCATTCTTAAACGGTTTGAAGATCGGATGAGTATTTCAAAGACCAATATTTTGTTAAGCATTGGGAGCTGAGTCAAAGAAGTTATTCTTCACAATATTTCTATGTGACAAACCAATGTCAGCAGATTGATTATGAAGCTGGCCTATTGACCCGGATTTTCTAGAAGGAAATGACAAGGATTTAAAGATGTTCAGGATCAGTTTAACATGGATAAATCCAAATTAAACTGGGGGCTAATGTCGGGGATATACTACGTGGTATGACCCGTAGGAGTTATAAACTGGCTGGGACTTGGTAAGCCGGCGGATGGTAAGCCGGCGAAAGTTAAGGCAGACCGGTTAAGGCAGAGATGGCTATGACGAATGATGGCAAGCGGTGTTAAACGGCAAGTGTTAAGGCAGGTGGTAAACCGGCGGGGAGTTGGTCAGATCATAAACCCGGCAGACCATCTTAAACCAGCAGACCATCTTAAAAGCGGCGAGACCATCTTAACCCGACAAGCTTGATAAGCGGGTTGCCGGGGTTATAAAGCGATGCGTTATGAAGCGGGGACGTTATGAAGCCCAAGATGTTAGAAGCCCATAAAAGAAGTCAGAATATTTAAGTCCTAAGTGCGAGTTGGACTCTACATGTAACCGCCCCTTCAACTTATATAAGGAGGCGGGGCTCTAAAGAGGGACAAGCAGAAACAACCTTAGGGCTAGACATAACTAAGAGAGCAGGTTCTGGCGACTCCACGATGATCATAATGAGACCTAACCTCAAACAGCATGTAGGGTTATTACGGATGATGTTTTCCCGAGAACTGAAGCTATCCTAAATCCCGTCTTGTGTTGCGTCTCTTGATTCCGCTCAACCCCTCTCAAGCTACCACATAGATGCGTTGGCCTCACGACTAAGTCCTTATGCTAGGACATCTGCCGTGACAAAACCACGACAAGCGTACCACGAGCTCATCAGCCCCAATGTTTCTCTTCGGTGAGTGTTTTGCAAGTACTATAGCTCGCACAATAGCTAGCCTACTAACACCAAGAATCATCAAACAAACCCTGCTGATATGATAAACAGGTCAAACTTACATGTAAGCATGCCATATATTACATCAAAAGCTGGTGAGGATACATACATTTCCATAACTTCGGAGAGGGTTGCATGATTCACTATCAAACAAAAGTAGCAAGATCCACCCACACAAGGCAGTGCACTAGCCCTAAGATGGTTTGATAACACGCATCGTTACGGTAATTAAACACGAGGGCAATGCAAACTACCACAAGGATTAAGCGCGACCAACTATTTCTTGTCATCGATCTCTTGGGCAATGACCACAACATGGACAGCGGCATGGGAATCGATTTAAGGGGCGATGTCCCGCAGGGGTGACCGCGACGCCGGAATCGATCTGCAGAAGCGATGTCCACAGGATGAACAGCGACATCGGAATCGATCTCCGGGCGATACCAGCAGGGGCAGGCAGGGACGCCGGAATCATCAAGGGCGTCCGCAAACGCGTGGACAACCCTAACATATTAGCAAGCACATTGCAAATAATAAAAAACCACAAATATGGTAATAAGCCATTATTTTTTACCTTGTGCAGCTCCCCGGGGGATCTCATCCCTCCGGGGGCCATCTCCTCATCCTCGATGGGGGCCATCACCTTGCCAGGGGAATACTGCTTCTCAACGGAGACTATCTCCTCAAACTCGGTCTTGAGCCTCACATAGGTGGCAATCGAGTTCCTGGGGTAGGCACGGTGGGGCCCTTGCTGTTCTTCCAACTTTCTTTGAGGAGTTCATCCGCCAACGTCCTCAACTCTTTGGCCAGTGCTTGTTTCTTGGAGTTCTTCATCTCCATGGGTTGGCCCGCCAACATGGTCAACTCGTTGGTCGGTGCTTGCTTCCTAGAGATCACTGTCTCCAGTGGGTTGTCCACTTTGAAACTCTTTGCCTAGTGCTCCGGGATCCATCAATGGCCCGACAAACAAAAAGCAATCGAAAAGAAACCACAATCGCAATGAAAGCGGGAAAAAGAATAGGATGTGAGAATCGATTGATTAGCCCATAAAAGAAGATTCTTGGAATGAAAATATAGCGGCATAGCCCGATTCGCCCACCTTTCCTTCGTCGATACGAGAAGAAAAATGGCAAAAGTGAGTAGCACGAAGTGAGGTTTTCTTCAAGAAAGGGAAAGAAAGGAGGCTTGAGCAGCGTTCAGATTGAAATGATGGTTGCTTCGTCCAGTCCAACTTGGAGGCCACCTTACCACTTTGCTAGTAAAGGTGTTGGTTTTGTGATATGACGGGTCATAGCGGCCACACCGGGGTGTGGTGAGTCTCTTGTAGCACCTCGGCTTTGTGATTTGGTTGATGGCACTTGGGCGGATGCTTTGAAATGTCAGCGTGTAGATAAATGACGGCTAGTCAATAGGAGTGCTCAATATTGTGCACTAGCGACCAAAGCGGAGAGGAAAATGAGAGAACTACATAATTAATGCATGAGTTTAATTAGGGTAGTTTTGTAAAGTACATGATATATTCCTCAATGCATAAAATGCCTTGGTTCATGAGATTTGAGATTTGAGCCCTATAAACCGGAAGGAGGAGTCTTGCACACGTTGTAGTCTAGTCACTTGTTGAAATCTCTAGAAAGGCAAATACTCCTTTCCGGTTTACAGGTCTATACTACTTCCTCCGTCTAGGTGTGTAAGTCATCTTACGAAAACCAAATAGTCCCAAAACACTTAGGCGCGGTGCATTAACTTCTACCTTGTTTCTTGTTTCTTGACATATCAACCAATAAGAGATGAGAGGTGTGCATGCTTTTAATGACTTGCAATGGCTAGTTCATTGCATGCAATGCTATTAATTAGCAAATAAACATTAGTGACCCCACGAGGAAACGATGCTAAGTGCGTGGACCTATGCAGAATGAGTATCAACCAATGGATAATGGAGTTTAATTGTTAAACAATAGCAATTTTGTCTCATGCAAGAGCCTGGCTAGTACTCCAAGGAACCGCACCACTGACGTTCGCCTTCCACGTTCGGGTTGTGCTTGGCGCCGCCTCTCGAGAAGACGAACAATGATGTTACTCCTACTTCTCTGATGCTCGAATCCACCGCTGCATGTCCGTCCCACCTCGTGCGGGGAGGGATAGCGTGTAGCTTCTACTTACTGCTCCTGTCTTTGCGTCTATCACAGGTGGGCCCCAATTGTGGTTGGCCCTCACTGTCATGCAACAAAAGGCAGGTGTGGTCAAACACCCGAGCTCAGTCACTTGAGGGAGGCGTTGTAGTAATTTAATTTCTCGGTCTTATGCGAGTTGACGCTTAACACATCAAAGCACTGCACTTTTCGATATAAGTTATTTTACACATTTCAAATGGGCTCTTTAGGTTATGTAGGAGTAGACATATTCTGCGCTTCAGATGGAGTCACTTTTGCAATCTCTAAAAAGACTTATATTTGGAAGCGGAAGGGGAGTACAACACATGCATGCATGCCGTGACTTTCCTTTTGATACTTGCATGTGTTGATTTGATGCACCTTGCCTAATTTGACTATAAATTTAACTAACCAAATTTTTCATGCATGTCACAAAAAATTACGGGGCTGTTTGGATTGTGACTATGTTTGTCTTATGTTGCCACATTATTTTGCCACACTTGCCACACTTGCCTAACCTGAGTTGCTCAAATTGTTAGACACACTATGGCTTGCCTAAGGGAATCTTGCCACAATTTTTGTGTCTATGACATGTGGGGTTCACTGCTAATAAAAAAATTCTTGTCTTAGGTGTGGCTAATGAAAAAGACTTATATTTAGGAATGAAGGGAGTAGAAAATATAAATAATAATGCATTTTGGGGAAACACACGTTTCCGCTAATTTTCGCCGTGGGCTTGTTCACAATTTTTACGAGGGGGTGGTTGTTCATTTAATGGAGGGACTTGTAGTACCAGACTTGAATGATACAAAGTGCGACCTGGCACACCATAACACCACTTGGAACAAGTGGGTAGCTATCTCAAAAAACAATCAACAACTAAAAAAACCGCGACACACGCGTAGTAGTACACAATTTTAAGCGATTGTTGTTTTGATGGAGTGAAAAAGGAAAACTACCCTAACACTCGTGATATATAAGTAGGAGCCTCCGGTGCTTGCTTGCTAGAGTTGCTCTATTCACACACTCTCATCCTCTCCAGATCTAAACAAGATAGGGGGTAGTAACCTTTGTCTTTCTCCCCTTCAAAAACACTGGCTTTCTATCCTCACATTTGGTTACACATGCGGATGTATCCCCTCCACCGGTGTGAAGGGAGGAGGGAGCAGCGTTTAGGCCCGTCGTCGGCAATGAGGAGGAGATCACCTTGCCGGCTGCACCGTTATCTCTGGCGGCGCCTTGCGCGTAGCGGAGGTCCTCCGATCCCGCCATGCGTTGCCTGTCAGTCAGGCGGATCCGGCCTCCCACCGCCCACCTATCCACATCCCGACGACCTTCAGGTATATCTTCGTTAAAACCGCCTTAGCTCTACTTCCCCATTTCGCTCACGTCATTTGCATGTGCATCATTTTCTACCTCTCAGCCCCTCTCGTCCGGATGGTCCAACGTCACATATTTTTTCTATTGTTAGAGGTAAATCTACTTCATGGAGTCGAATCTTGTACTCCTTCCGAAAATACTTGTCATTGAAATGGATGTATCTAGATGTATTTTAGTTCTAGACACATCCATTTTGATGACAAGTAATTCAGATGGAGGGAGTGCTTGGTTCAAACAAGAAATAAAGTGGGGTGGGGAATTTAGTATATGTACATCGGACTTGGTACCAAAGCAGGGAAGGATGGGGGAACTAAATCTGTTGGTGGTCATCCAACGGTCTCTTGGTCGAAAAGGGAAATATAGGGGTAACAACACGGATTGGTATGACCAAGACTAGATTTGCTATCCACACATAGGAGTAGGTGGCTAGAGTGAACAAAAATGGGACCAACAGATATATGTTTCTTGGATGTTTTGTTTCTCGAGGCGACAAACTATGAATCACCACTTTATGCCCTTGTTTACATTACATGGTCTTTGGACTGCTTCTGGTGCACCCACTGTCCCATGCCCTTATACCAAATATTTAGCCTCCGTTCGGAATAAAGGGGCAGAAAACATAGGTCTTGATGAAAATAGAGGAATAGGAAAGGAATGTGGGTACAAAACTATGGAACAGCGAACCGAAGGAAAGTCTCAAGAGAATGTGTTCGGATGGACTGTAAACGTCTGATTTGTTTTTTAGAGTAGCATGCTTGGCGATTATGAGATGCTATTTGTTTATTTAGCTGCCACGGTGACTACTCTTGTCCTCACCTCACGCATTACCACACACAGGTTGATTTTTTATTCCGCAACACAACACACGACCTTTGTCTAACGCATGGCGAGAGCGCTTGCCTCGGGCTTCGCTCAAAAAAAAATGAGCGTAGCGTGGATGTTTCTAATCCTATGGAATCGGTACTACGGACCAGCTTTCCTATGAAACACTATTCACCTTTCCCGTGTTAGAGCGGTTGGAAGGAAAGAATACCGTAGGAATTGTGTTCCCTCTGAAAATCTGCACCAAACCGGGAACGAACGCAGCCTTAGCTGTTCTTAATCTAATGTCACTGGTAAAAATAAGCGATGCCACTATTATAAGCCATGACAAGTTTAGCCAAATGTTTTTTCCTGTAATTGTTTGAGACTACATTGTTTCCTCTGTGCCTTTTTGTGCAAAGCGAGGATATCAATGCACTGAGTTCTTTGTTGTGACCTTTTTAGTGCCTTTGCACAAAACTCTTCTTAAAAGAAGTGACTTTTTGTCTTTGTTTAAGCTGGAATGTCGAGAATGGAGCAGTTGGTTCATTTTGGTGGAACTGCACAAAGGGAGATCTGTGTTCCAATCCTCATCATCCATATTGGCGCCATAACCTTCCTTTAGGTAAGAATGATATTTAATGCATGTGTTCATCTCTATTTTCCATTGCCATGAGAAAATAATGCTGTTTTTACTAGTACACTTGTACTCCCTCAACGACAAAACCAATTCTGAATTAGAAGGCCAATCATGTACTTGGTTTTGCCAACTGGTGAGGAGAAAGAGAAACAGAGCATGAAGGAGGAAGAAGAAGAATAAACAGTGCCAAAGCGATCTTGCTGAAGCCAGAGGCCTTAGTCGAGGCCATTCAAGGGCTCTGGCAACGACTACCTTACATGTGAGACGATCCTCCAGGGAGCCCTTCCACTTCTGCTGTCAAACTTAATTAATTAGGAGTACTTAAGTACCACTAATTTATTACTGCCTAATTTTCCTGTTGGAGTTAAACAAATCTTTAGTAGGACCCTATCTTTGAATCATGCACGTGTGTATGTTTGTCTCTGGAGGTAGATCATGTGGTGGAGCAGGGAGGGAATATTATTAGTGTCATGACATAATAGTGTTATTGTTTTGCATGTCAATTTATTGCCATTGGTTCAATGAGGGCAATGTTTTGCGTATTGTCCATCATGAATTTGATGCTACTTTGTTTGAAGAATATGCTAATGTCTTCCTATCCTTTCTCTCACTAAGCTAATGAAGGTTTCACCTTGTTCCTACTTGTGCAAACAGGGATCATGTTGTGCCAATCATACATTTTAGTGGAACTACACAAGACAATACAATGAACTGTGTCGGCCGATTGCTTTAACTTTCTGCTTTGGAAGTTCTTGATAATCTTCGATATAATCTCATCCTTTGGTAAACAAGAGTGATTTCAACCATACATTTGAAGTGCACAAAAATATATACTATTGTGTGATTCCATTGAGTGCTTTATCATCTCTTATGGGACTACATGAATAAGCTTTTTCTCGAGGTTGAGTACGGGCCTAAGGCCTTCATCCATATTAGTTTGCTATCATCTCTATTTGTATCGTACTCTTGTCATGAGAAACTCCTTTGTCTTTGCCGCGTTAAAGTTTTGCAACTTTGTGATAAATGGCAATGCTTTGAGTGTTGAGTTGAGCTAATTGGCCTTGATTAAATAAACTAATACCTCTCTTTAAGCAAGACTACTATGTTGCTAACTTTACCCATTAAGATAATGAGGGTGCTTCTATTTGTTAGTGTATGTTTCATCAACTAGTCCCACTATTACGGTAATCTCACTCTCTCCAATATATGTGCCAACAGAGGATGCTCGATTTTGGTGGAACTGCACAAAAACTTTGGGTGCTTCATTGCCTCGATAGCTTCCGTCCTTTCTGTCGATCGCTAATCTCCGCTTAGCTTTCTTCCTTTGCTATCGATCGCTTGGCTTATCTCGGCTTCCAGTCAAAGGAAATAGTAATTGATATGCTACCTCACACAGGTTAGTGCTTGGTCTTTATCCACGATTATTGTGCACATCATCTGTATTGGTAATTTGGTATTGTGCTACTTTGTTTGCCGATTTCATAAAGGAGTAATTTGGAGCCCTGAACTTCGCAGGCAAATCATTACATTGGGTGATTTCGGTAGAAGCGCACAAAATGATCGAGATGGACATGTACTTATCTTGCTGCTATGTACTCCAAAGTTCACTTTCGAGACAAGCATCGATGTTGACAATAAGTGCCTATATTCATTCGAGTATCAACCGGCGTCAACCAATTGTCAAACTCAAGTATTAGGAGAGTGAGCGCCAAAATATTGCTTGGTGCATAGCCTCAGAAAAGCATGATCAGGTCTTTCGTCCCAACTTGTGCCTTTTGGTTATCGGCACATATGGTAGCAAACTGTATGGGATGGAGTCTAAAGATTCCAGACAAGTTGGTTGACGCGTATATTCATCTGGCTCTTAATCAGTCTGCACGCCAAGGATGCTCCATTTCAGTTGAACTGCACAAAAAATTTGGGTGGTTCATTTTCTCAACCGCCTCCTTTCTAAAAATGCGCAATGTAGAATTTTGGCGAGATCTGAGGACCAAGATGAGCCAGTAAACTAGTTGGATGAATGTAGTGGCCAAGTTGCTCAAACCTCCCTCAAGACGAGGCCACTATTTGAGGATAAACCGACAAGCAAAGATCAGATTATGCATGCTACCTCTTATGTACTTTCGAAAGTTTACTCGTACAAGGACTAATTTTAGCAAGAAGTACCTCGATTGAACACCATTTACCAGTTACGTACCCTAGGTAATTAAAGTTCTTCCATGGATCATATTGGCTATGATCTCAATCATTTGGATGCATAAAACATCTTGAACATGTCTATATATGAATCTTTTTGTGAATTATGTATGAATATTATGCGTGTGATCTATCAATCATTTGGATGCATAGATATCTTTGAGCTTGTGTATATATGAATCTTTTGAGTTGTTGATAGTGAATGTTGGCTATGACTATGAGCGTGTCCTGTGAACCTGAGTTTGATATGAATGTTTACCTTTTACATTGTATTTATGTGAACTTGTTAGTATACCCTCTGTGGGGGTGTATAAAAGCATGAGTCTCTTATAAAAAGTAATGATGTGTCCAATTTATGTTTTCCCTTCTAACCGCATTATATATATTTATATTATTAATATTATCGTATATTTTATAGAGACTTATATATACTTTATAAAAACATCCCATGTGTTATTAACTTATAAAAGTAAATGTTTAACGGAAGTTGGCAAGGAAAATCCTGGTTGTTTTTGACACACAGGCAAGGAAAATCCTGGTGATTGCGTACAAAAGCTTGCGAAGATTTTAAGGACCAATTTAATAATAACGCTCATTTTTATTTTGAGCAATAACTCGCTAATTTCTTAATTATATATATAAAATGTGCCTCTCGGTTTATTCTTTGATATTAATTGCTCCTTCTAACATAACATTATATATATAACTTGAGCCCGCCCTAATACGTGTATTTCAAGGAAGTGCAAATGGCTGGGATTTCTTAGAAAATATAAATGGGCACGATTGTGCTTGAAATTATTTGTTCACCCAGCTGACAACAAATGGACTGTACATTCTAGAAAACATGGGTTAAATATATGCCACATTTTTGCGGTGACATGTGGGCCAATAGGTCAAAGCCTACGCATGAGCGTTGTCAACTTGGTCGACAAATGATTGTGTCATCCTGACCATTGGATTTATATCCAGCGGCGGCATGCACATTCAATCTCTCATCTTCTTCCTCCGGCGTCGCCGGGACACTTTGGTCCGGCCTATGGCTGCTAGCGGCTCTGCTTAGCACGCATCACTGCGAAGCGCTACCCCACCGCCGGCCAGGCTATCCCTCCACCCCTCGACACCTCCTGTTATTCTCCACAGACTACAGCCCCACGCCGCAGCAGAAACAGTTATAACCCTTCTCCTCCTCTCAATCTGCGACTCCACTATCGCGTTTTCCCATCTCCGAGTCGTTCCCGTCTGGGGCCTCGCCGTCGTCCACCGCCTCACTGCGTTCGGTGTAGCGTGGTCAACAAACAAGAGTCATCGGAAGAGGACTGTACATGGAGAGCGTACTGGGACCCACCGCGGTCCATGGTCGCCGCGCAAGGAAAGTTCCTCCTTATTAAGCTGAAAAAATGTTTCCTCCACACAGCGGCTGGGACCCACGGCTGTATCTTACGCACCAGTAAGTGCCTCCTTGTTTTGCGAAAAAAATTTCATCCCGTTGTGGTGGGACCGGTCAGATTTGGTGATACGACTTGTGGGCCTACTAAGCGGACGTCTACATACGGCTTTGTCAACTTAATCAACAAATGATTCTACCACCTGGACCGTTGGATGTTAATCCAACAGCCGTGCTCCTTCTTCAACCTCTGTTCTTGCTCATGTCTCCCATGGGTGGCACCGCTTGTTTTGTCTTTGCCAAGACCAATCCAGTGAAGTTTCCCTCCTCTCCATCTGCGACTCCACTCCCATGTCTTCCCCATCTCCGAGTCGTTCAGTCTGCAGTGCCTTTCGACACGGTGTGGTCAACGTGGTCGACAACCGAGAGTCATCGGAAGATGGCTGTCGACGTGAAGAGGTCGACAGTGGGGGCGCACCATGCCCATGGACATGCATGCAACGGCAACGCCATGGCCGAGGTCAGCGTGGTCAAGGAACGACTTCCATCGGAAGTATCTTTGTCGATGGAGAGTCTCGGTGGGTCCACGGCCGCCGCAAGTAAGTGCCTCCTTATTACGCCGGAAAATAATGATTCCTCCAAGCGACGGTGAGGGACCCGCTGGATGGGCCACCGTATTTTCTTGAAAAAAACGTTTGCCCACGACTGCTGGGACCCACTGACGAACCACCGTATTCGTGAAAAAATGTTCCCCCCGCTGTCAGCTCGGACCCACCAAAAGTGCCTCCTTATTACACACAAAAAAATGAATACTCCCCCGGCTAGCTGGGACCCACCTTGGTGGGAGGCTGACTTCTGGGCCTACTAAGTTGAAGGGGACGAAGGGCTTTGTCAACTTAGTCAATATGAATGATTCTAGCTCCAGTGACCGTACGATGTCCATCCAACGGCCATAGTGCTTCTTCAACCTCTGGTCTTCTTGCTCCAGCCGCCCAAAGCGGCCTTGATGCGGTAAATGCGGCATGCTCACGCTTCCCGTGGCGGTGTTGTCACGCTCTTGAGGCCTCACCGCCCCTACTATTCCGACCTGGCAGAGCCTGCAGCGGCGACAGCCCTCACACCACAGCGAACAGTGAACCCTCGTACTCCTCTCATGGGCTTCCACCGCGCGCGTCTTCCCCGGCTCCGCGTCGTCCCCTTCCTAGGCCTTCGCCGTCGTCCACCGCCATGGTGCTCTCCGCCTTGGCCGTGGTCAGCGTGGTCAGAGCGACTTCCATCGGAAGAGTCTTGTCACGTGGAGAGGCCGACAATTTGGCTGGGTCCACAGCCACAACCCAGATTTTTGTGATTTTCCAAGTAAAATCGCTTTGTCGAGCTGTTGGGCTGCAAATCTTTCAAGACGAGGAGAGCTTTCATTAATTTGGCCGAGAAAATGGCCCATCGGTAATGAGAAATGGGCTGTACATTTTAAAACACATCAAACCAGGCAATTAGTTTCAAATATCTTTTTTCATTTGAGATTTAAAATTACATTAATTTTTTGCGTGTAGAATTTGTTGGATTTTATGTTGATATACATTTATTTTTAAAATCAGTTTGAATGTGAGTCGAAATTTCGGGATTAAAAACAGTTCGGACCGCACCGAAATATCCAAATTTTCGTGTAATTTTTTAAGCGTGGCCACAATATGGGTTGTAATGCTAACAAAAAGAATATGGGCTCCAAAAAAACCTTAATAATTTGCAAATGGGCTGTAAATTATTAGAAATAATGGCAGATGGGCTGTATGCTGTTTTCCACAGATTTGAGGCTTTCCTAAAAAAGGTTGACACAAGCAAAGGATTGTTGGATGGCCATCCAATACCGTCGTCTTCTTCAATCTCTGCTCTTCTGCTCCGGCCGCTCAAACAAGCGCTTGCTGGACTGCCTGCTCCCTCCTCCCTTGCCCGTAGGCTTTGCTTCAGCCTTGAGCCTCATCGCCCCACCGTCTTGCCATTCTTTGGCCTAGCCATCCCTCTACTCACCCACACCTGCTTTGTTATTGTCAATGAACGGCGAGACGAACCAAATAAACCCTCGTGCAGTCATTGAGGAGTCCCGGATTAGGAGGTGTCGGGATAGCCAGAACTCTTACCGTTGGCGGACTCTGGACTATGAAGATACAAGATTGATGACTTACGTCCCGTGTCCGGATGGGACTTTCCTTGGCGTGGAAGGCAAGCTTGGCGATACGGATATGTAGATCACTTACCATTGTAACCCGACTCTGTGTAACCCTAACCTATCCGTTGTCTATATAAACCGGAGGTTTTAGTCCGTGGGGCGAACAACAATCATACCATAGGCTGGCTTCTAGGGTTTTAGCCTCCTTGATCTCGTGGTAGATCTACTCTTGTACTACCCATATCATCAATATTAATCAAGCAGAGTAGGGTATTACCTCCATCGAGAGGGCGAACCTGAGTAAAAACATCGTGTCCCTTGCCTCCTGTTACCATCCACCTAGACGCACAGATTCGGGACCCCCTACCGAGATCCGCGGTTTTGACACACGACATTGGTGCTTTCATTGAGAGTTCCTTCGCCGTATGCCGCCATCGGTAGGATGCCTCATCTCATCTTTAAAAGGCGATACTATCGCCAAAGGAGCCTTGGCCACGGCGAACTCTTGACTAGGTGGTTTTCTTATGATCGCCCGATCCAAGCCCACTCTCGCTTGACGATGACCTCTCGAGTCATCGAAATCAACCTCCATGTTAGTTCGAACTTGCCGAACAGTTAGATCGATCGAGCTCTCCTCCGTAAAGCAGGCTCTTGGATCGCATCGCGGCCCTGGGAGTCGCCACGGATTACGACCAGATCAGGCCTAAAACCGATCTGAGAGAGATCAACTCTCCCCAGGCTACCCATCATGTTGCCGTGATAGAGGAGCAATGCGGCGACTCTTCTCCTATCTTAAGGACTAGCTACGTCCGGATTCCCGATCCCTCATGCCGGATTCCTGCGGAGGGACAGATGTCGATCAAGCCACGAACTTAAAAGTCGAGCGGGCGGGTCGGACTCATTGGATAGCACTCAAAAATCCAAACTTCCGAGTTCGAAACTTCCGGCCCTTGAGTCCTAAATTGACGAGGTTCCGGATTTAGTGCCACCCGCCCACCCAAAAATTAGCGATCTCTCTCGAATTCGGCAAGAGCCCGCCGAAACAGTACATCATTACTGGGCCAGATTCCTCCTGGTTATGAACAGGATAAAGGACTGCCGAGAGGAGGACGCAATACCAATCTTCTGCAATAATTGCACGGACAAGGGAATCCTAAACGCCATAAGTCGTTGCGAAATTACACGCTTTGCTGACTTGGTGACCATCGTACAAAATCTTGTGCGATGGAGAGCGCTCGAAAACCGAAAGTAAATTTTGGGATAATCCGCCCGAATACATCCCTAGTCGGAACAAAAGGGTGCATCATTATCAAGCACCTGGGTTGAATACCAAAAACCAAAACCCCCTAAAGTGCGGAACCGTCTTTGGAGGGTTGGCTAAGCGGACCCTGCAAAATTCATAGTGAGGGCGCCACTCCAACTCATAGCCTTGAGCATGTTGGATACAACTGGCGGTGGCCAAAAGTGGCGAAGAGCTTCTAGCTTGATCCCAGCCAGCAACACCTTAGACGGTGTTAATAGATCTTCGAGACTTTCGCATCAAATAACATGCTAAAGCGACAACTCCGCAACCTGTCAAGTCTACCAAGTAGCAACAATAAATCCATGGGTGACCACGGCTATTACCTTTAAGCGCCCGATGCTTGAACCTAAATTCCGAACTGCCCGGGCACCAGCCGCATTGGTCCTCAGCCCGATAGTGGACGGATTTCGCCTTACTAAGGTACTCATGGATGGCGGTAGCGGACTAAACCTCATTTATGAGGAAACCCTCCGAAAAATGGAAATAGACTGGAACCGCATTGAGCGAAGTAGCACAACCTTCAGAGGAATAATCCCTAGCCGGGAAGCATGTCTTGCAGGGAAAAATCACGCCGGACGTAGGGTTATTTCATGGAACAATTCTGGTCCGAGGAGGTCACATTTCAAGTGGCCCCCATTCAACAGCGGATATCATGCTTTATTAGGACGAGAAGCATTCACAATTTTCAAGCCATACCCCATTATGGGTACATGAAGCTTAAAATGCCGGTCCCAGCGGAATCATCACTCGCTAGTGATCCGAACATAGCACTCAGCTACCGAAAATAAGACAGCCGCACTAGCCCTCGAGGCACTATCCGAAGCCCTAGCGGCCGAGGAACTCACCGCGATCGCTCCACGGTGAGCAGGGATGACGTGATACTTGATAAAAGATCCAAGTCCACCTCTCTTTTAAACCAGCAGTGGATGAAATAGTCAAATTCCAAGTCCACCCAGCGGACCTGCAAAAGACGGCCTCCATGGGCACAATTAAACCTCGATGTAGACGCCGCACCACGAAATTTCTACAAGAAAACTCGACATCTTTGCACGGCACCCTTCGGATATGCCAGGATCCCACGTCGACTAGCACAAATTTGGCCTAAATATCCTAAAAGGATTCAAGCTACCAAAGCAGGCTCTTCGGGCGCTTTTTTCGAACCCAAGAGACAGGCCATGGGAGAGGAGCTAGCCAAACTTTTGGAGGCCGGATTCATCGAGAGATATAAAACATCCAGGTAGCTAAGCGAACCTGGTGATGGTACCAAAGAAGGATAAATCTGGCGCCTATGTGTTGATTTCAAAGACCTTAATAAGGCTTGCCCAAAGGATCCCTTCCCCCTCCCTCGAATCGATCAAATCATTGACGCCACAGCAGGACACGACTCATTGTGCTTCCTTGACGCGTACTCTGGCTACCACCAAATCAAGATGGCGGAGCAGCACCAAGCTGCAACAGCATTCATCCTCCATACGGCCCGCTCGCTTCAACACAATGCCCTTTGGGCTCAAAAAGCGTCGGCGCAACATATCCAGCATGATCCGGACATATGCGGCAAACCAGATCGGCAAAGCGGTGGAAGCATATGTAGATGGCGTGGTCACAAAACCAAACACGTCGAAACTCTAGTAGATGACTTGAGGCTCACATTCGACAATCTTGAAAATATGACATCAAGCTCAATCCGGAAAAATCGTCTTCGGCGTTCAGCGGAAAGCTCCTGGGCTTCATTGTGTCCGGTAGAGGAATTGAAGCAAACCCAGCCAAGATTCGAGCTCTGTCACAATTGGATACTCCAAAAGACCTCAAACAAATACAAAAACTGACGGGATGTGTAGCGGCTCTAAGCCACTTTATCTCCCGTTTAGGAGAAAAGGCACTACCTCTTTACCGCCTCCTCGCGCCGCACCAACACTTCGAGTGGATTTAATGCCGCCACGGCCGGACTTCGAAGAAATAAAGGCCATTTTGGCAACAAATCCGGTCCTGGCAGCCTAGCGGGAGAACCAATGCTATTATATATCGCGCAACACATCAAGTTGTCAGCGGTGCTCGTTGTCGAACGAGAACGGACGGACACGGTTCCCTGCTCAAAAACGGTTTATTATGTGTCCACTGTCCTAACTCCATGCAAGTCCGGTACCCACACTATCAAAAGATAGCATATGCGGTGTTCATGGCATCCGGAAGCTGCGACACTACTTTCAAGAGTGTTCGATAACGGTAGCCTCCGAAGTACCTCTTAACGACATTATAAACAACCGCGACGCGACGGGCGAGATTGCTAAATGGGCCATAGAGCTCCTTCCATTCGACATAACTTATAAGCCACGACGAGCTATTAAGTCACAGGTTTTGGCCGACTTCGTGGCGAATGGACCGGACCGAACTCCCTAATGAGTACGGCGACATACCCAATTGGATCATGCACTTCGACGGCTCCAAAATGTTGGCGGCCTGGGGCTTCAGTGTCGTCCCGACGTCCCCAACCGAGGACACAAATCAATCGCCCTTCAGATAATGTATACCGGACTCCAACAACGCGCCGAATCACGTAGGCCCTTCTCGCACGGCCTCGGATGGCGATCTCCATGGGCATTCAACGCCTAGAGGTGCGCGGGATTCAAACCTCGCAATATCTCAAATAAGCGGAGACTTTGATGCCAAAGATCCAAAATGGCAGCATACCGCAATGCGGTCCTAAAATGTCATCGCGGTTGAAGGGCTTGAATTTCATCATATAGCCCGACAACAACCAGCAGCGGATATATTGGCGCATCGGTGCAAAACGCGATGCCGTCCCACCCAATATCTTTCTGGAACGGCTGTTCAAGCCATCCGTACTATGGGAAGGGGAGTCCGGCAATATTAATCCGGACCCAACCGCACTGCCTGACGCCGAACACTCTGACATAACCGGAGGCTCTACCCCTGAGATAACACCCTCTGCTCACGAAATAATGGCGGTTATCGCCCCGTGGACGGAACCATTCCTAGCCTACCTAACTAGGCAGGAACTCCCGAAGACCAAAAATGAGGCTCATTTGCATAGTACAGGCGCTCTAAAGCCTATAAAGTCCATGAGGGAGAGCTTTATAAGAAAAGCACTACCGGAGTCCTTCAAAGGTGTATCTCCAGAAGAGGAAGGGCGAAACCTCCGGCTGAAATTCATGCCGGACTGGGTGGGCACCACGCCGCAGCCGGGCCCTTGTAGGCAAGGCCTTCCGTGCAGGATTTTATTGGCCGACGGCCCGGCAGAATCTTGTGAGGACTTAGTCCAATCAGCAGTGCGTCGGTTGCCGCCTTTTTGCTAACCAAAGCCACATGCCATGCACCGCCCTTAAAACTATACCTATCACCTGGCCGTTCGCAGTCTGGGGGCTTGACATGGTCGGACCCCTCAAGGGAGGAACCCACAAGCAAAAATACCTATTGGTCATGGTGGATAAATTCAGCAAATGGATAGAGGCCAAGCTCGTTAAAAGCGGCGAATCCGGACCAGTGATAGACTTCATATCGGGGGTAGTGCACCGTTACAGTTGTCCCCCACGGTATCATCATCGATAATGGCACCAACTTCATGGCCGATGAGGTCAAATCATGGTGCAAAACATGGGCATCAAGCTCGATTACGCCTCGCCTATCACCCTCAAACCAGCGGCCAAGTCGAGCGGGCAAATGGTCTAATCATGAGCGGCATTAAACCCAGACTAGTGCGGTCCCTCAAGGAATCTAACACGCCTTTGGGTTGAGGAAGCTCGACTCCGTACTACGGGGGCTGCGGACCACGCTTAAATCGTACTACCAGATTCACACCATTCTTCATGAATTATGCGAGCAGGCCGATCTTGCCTGCGACATAATACATGACTCACCTCGGCGTACGCATGTATGAAGAAAGAGAAGCCGAGCTCGATCGGCGGGACAGTTTGGACGCATTGGAGGAGGAGCGCGACGTGGCAAAAGCTTCGTTCCGCATTCTATCAACGGTTGGCTCGAAGATATCAAAGCAGGGAAGTACGGGCCAAAGCTTATAACATTGGCGAACTAGTTCTCACGCCTGCCGGACAAGAAAAGGACAAACTCAAGCCCAAATGGGAAGGTCCCTTCATCATCGACCAGGTCCTGACCATGGAGCATACCGTCTGTAAACGCATCGGATAACCGACTCGAGCCGAACCCATGGAATGCAGCCCGTCTCACGAAGATTCTACGCCTAAGTGGGACTCCAAGTTAAGTCTCCTTCCTCCGTCCGCATTCTTTATTTTTGCTTTTTGCTGTCTTTTATTTCTCTCCTTCCTCCTTCTTATTCTTGTAGCCTCTAGAGGCTCGCTTTGCGCTTTTTCCAAGACACACTTGACGCGCTGTCCGCGCTCATTATACCGGGGGCTTCTTTAATGAAGCTTATTTATACGGGCTTCATGCCCAACACATGCGTTAAACTCCGCATGTACCTTTTATTCACCATTATATGCATCGATATGACTTAAGTTTTGGCCAAGCTGGGTTGCTGGCTCTCGTGCTTACCCTCACGTTCCCGATTGTTCGGCTAGGTGGTAAAGGGAGCACCTCTCGATTACTATCAGCTTTGGGTCACCGGATGTGTACCTCGACCGGGTGAAGCCGAAAGCTAAGCGTTCTTAAGGGAATATTCGGTCGGTGAACTGAAAGATGATTTTAACTATTTACCCATCTGCCCCAGATGATTTTACGCTTTTATAGCAGCTTTTGACATGCACTTTAGGGCATGCATCCCAGCGAAAGGAACCCTTAACGGAAGTATTCTCCCTGGAAGATGTTTCTTACAACCCATGTAATATAACATAACTAGTTGGGCACTTGTCTGATACAGCAACAGTGACCCCTACGGCTGGTCTCCATGCATACCACGGTTCTTATATAACCAATACAGAGGTATTAGGACAAACTCCGGACTATTGGGTCCTGAGGTCGGGCTTAAAAAAAGGTCCACTACGACAAACGATCTACAATCCGGCTAGAAGACATTTTTTCATGTCATATTTTACATAGTCAACTTCGACTCATTGTATTCCTCCTCAATGCCATCTAATAGGCTATCTAATTTACAATCTTCTTTGGGAATACTTGGCGGCCAATTCTACTTGGCATTACACTAAGCTTACAGAGGATCTCCATCCCATCCGGCCCCCTAGGTCCGACCTCGGCCATGTGGTTTGGGTCAGCAACCGTGTCTGCAGTGTCTTCACCATGGCCCGAGCCTCCCCGGCACCTTTGACGGCAGGCTGATATCTTCCATAGCCGGAAGCGCCCGCCGTGCTCCTTGAAGCTCCGCTCTTGACTCCCCAATGCCTTCGGGCAGGGAGATAGAAGGCCACAAGGCTTGGCCGATGCCTTTCATCACCTGCGGACTTCGTTAGAGTAAATTGACGCAATTCGGAAGAAGATCACCCGAAGAACCGGGCATCTCCTCCTCGGGGCGACTTCGTGAGCAAACACGCATACATGTTTATGTTAGTGGCCTTCCTCGCCGAACTCTTTTCAAAGTTCGCTCAAGCACTTCTTGAAAACGCCTTGGCAGCGAAGCCGCCGATTCTCCTTCTGGAGTCGGACAAGCTGAGCACGAACGTCCTTTAGTTCCTCACCCAGCTTGGTGTTGGCGTCTTGGAGATTATTCTTCTCCGCCGCACCCTAGTAAGCACGCTCTCGCCGACCTTTAATCGGGCGTTAGAGTTGTTGCTTGTCCGTATCTAGTCCGTCGCCATCTGCTATTATTTTGTCAGATTTACACACCCGCCGCACTTTATAAACTATTTATTTTTTAAAGCATATATTACAAGAGGGGGCCTCTGTAGCTCCCCCTGTAGCGGCTAGTGCAGCCTCAAGTTGGACCTTGCACTCTTCAAGCTCCTGGGACAGTCAGGTATTCTTTTCTGTAAGATCCTGCATAACAAATGATCCTTAAATCAGTTATTCTAACTATTTTAAGTCTAAAGAGACTCTTGGCATATATAAGCATCAAATTTTCTTGCAGTATGTCCTTTACATCTTGCTTTCCGTGGCTACAGCTGAAGCCATCTTGAGCGGCACGGAGGTGCGCATCTCCCGAATCAAAGGCATTCAAGGCCTCTTGGGAGAAACATGCGTCACGAAGAACTGTCCTGCGGCGCCTGTGGTTCAAGGCGCTCTCCACTTCGGAGTTGGTGGCGGACAACCTATCGGCATCCTCTGTCGGAGGAGCATCCGACGCACATCTCGTGCTCGCCTCAGCATCCGGACCCGGCTTTGAAGCTTGTCCGGTGAAGGTTCCATCGGCAACCTCTCCGGACTCAGTCCGGCAAGCGCTCTTTTTCCTGAAAAGGGTATCAGCATTAAATCGCCTTCCGGGAATCAATCACGGGAGTATGGTGACAAGCCATACCGCTGCGGCGGAGTTTCGATCCGGACCGCACTTCTTTTTAACTGCTTGAGGGCCGCACTACCCTTTGTTGGCGGCCGCCCGTTCGGCTTCCTGCCTCGAAGGTACCTCTCACGAAGCACCATTGGTATACGGTGATCAAAAATAAGCATGGATGGGTCACTATCAGGTTTTGGGATCTTGGTCTCATTTACCTATGAGGTCGGAAGTATTCCGGGTAATCACCGTAATGGCGACCTGTGGCATTGTCGATGCTAAGTTAGTGGAATACCCGTCGATCAACTCCACCTTTATATCCGGATCCTCTTCGGAGGTCGGATCGAGGGACCGTTCCGGATCCTCGGGTTGTGGGGCGGGCTGTGTATCTTCTCTGACAACCGGCAGTTCCTGCGCAGAAACCACGAAATGAGATATTTAACCATGGGAACATGGATCGGACAGGTCACAAAGATGTTTGCTTACCCAGCTTCGAGGATTATTCGAAGAAAACTCCTTTAGTGGGTTGACACGGAGGAAATCCTCCTCCTCTCCTTTGTACATGGCAGACAAGATCTTCACCAGTTCGGTGACCGATCCCGACCCTTTGCGGCCATGGCGTGGCATCGTCCTCCCGTTGAAGTCCCACATGGGTGGCCCCGTATTGGAGCGGTTGCACTCCTCATAATGCAGATTGCCATGACTCCTGTCATGGTCAATCCGGCATGAGCCGATAACCTTATTCGGCTCATCAAATAACGGACATCATCGCCGTCTCTCCGGGGGCTCCGAGGCGCCCAAGGCGCTTCTTCAGAGGAGCATTGCTTGAACTCCGGAAGGCCGATCCGAGCAGGATCCGGCAGCGGGACGTCCTCCATGTAAAACCATTAGAAGGCCAGTCTTGGACGCCTCCTTTGGGGTTCCGGATAGGTATCCGGTCCAGCGATGCGCCATAGCTCGCTCCGCCCACTTGATATATTGACCCCTCATGAGAACGGGGTACTAGGCAGAATATTCTCTTCCACATCCAAATGAGCCTCCACGCCCAAGAATAGTTCACAAAGGGCCACGAAGCCCGCGATGTGCGATGTCGAGGCAGGAGTAAGGTGGTGCAATTGGAGGCCAGAGAACTCCAAGAGCCCCGGAGAAGCGGATGGATTGGAAATCCGAGGCCTCTTACTAGATAAGAGATGAAGCATACCCGCTCTCCTTTAGAGGGATCGGGACGGTCTCCGCTTGCTTTCCGCCTCTTGTAGGTGGCAAGTCCGCTCGAACCGGAACCATGAAGGCCGGGGGGAGAAATCCTTGGCTTGGAGTACAACTAGCTCGCTATGCGGGACTGAGCATCTCTCCCAATTTCCTGGCTGAGGGCTGGGAGCGCGAGAAGAGGAGCCGCGTCGACTGTCCATGATGGAATGGGCTTTGGTCAGAAGCGCTCTGATGAAAGCTTGCAAAGGGGGGGATGGTTTGACTCAGATCTAGATCCTTGCCCCTTTATAGGCGGCTCATTTATGCTGACTAGGGGGTAATTGTAAAATACCTGGCTATTCGCATTCATTCAAACACGTGGAAGATGGCCATTATTGGGCATAGAAGCCGAGGAGCGCAGCATTTATCGAAGCCGGACACAATTCGACAAGTATATGGAATTTGGAGAAGAACCCGCCGCAATGCGAAAGACAATCAACGCTACGGACTCATCGTCATTGAAGCCTGGTTCTGGGGCTACCGAGGAGTCCCTGATTAGGGGTGTCCGGATAGCGAACTCTACCGTTGGCCGGACTCCTGGACTATGAAGATACAAGATTGAAGACTTCGTCCCGTGTCCGGATGGGACTTTCCTTGGCGTGGAAGGCAAGCTTGGCGATACGGATATGTAGATCCCCTACCATTGTAACCGACTCTGTGTAACCCTAACCTATCCGGTGTCTATATAAACCGGAGGGTTTTAGTCCGTAGGACGAACAACAATCATACCATAGGCTAGCTTCTAGGGTTTTAGCCTCATTGATCTCGTGGTAGATCTACTCTTGTACTACCCAAATCATCAATATTAATCAAGCAGGAGTAGGGTATTACCTCCATCGAGAGGGCCCGAACCTGGGTAAAAACATCGTGTCCCTTGCCTCCTGTTACCATCCGCCTAGACGCACAGTTCGGGACCCCCTACCCGAGATCCGCCGGTTTTGACACCGACAGTCATACTCCCCTCCGCGTGGGAAACAACTTCCGAGTCTTCCCTACCTCCGTGTCGTTCCCTTCCTAGGCCTCGCTGTCGTCCACCACCCTGGTACTCTCGGCGCAGCCTGGTCAACGTGGTCAATGACCGACATGCATCTGAAGTGGACTGTATGTGGAGAGGCCGACAGCTGGGTCCATGGCCGCACGCAAGGATATGCCTCCTTATTACGCGCAAAATAATGATTCCTCCACCGATATCGAGGACCCAAGAAAGGGCCTCTGTATTTCACGAAAAAAGCGTTATCACGGCCGACAGCTCGGACCCACTAGCTATATCTTCGCACGCAAGGAAGTGCCTCCTTATTACGCAGACAAAAAATGAATACTCCCTGTTAGTGGTACCCAGATAGTGGCGGTGACTTGTGGGCCTACTAGGTTGACGGGACGGAGGGCTTTGTCAACTTAGTCAATATGCATGATTCTAGATCCAAAGGAGCGTCACGATGTCCATCCAACGGCCGTAGTGCTTCTTCAACCTCTGGTCTTCTTGCTCCGGCCGCCCAAACCAGCGCCCGGTCATGCCTCGTGCTCCTACCTCCGTGGCGGCTGCGATGCGGCGGAGGCCTCATCACGCCGCCAGGCCAGGCCATCCCTCTACTCACATGAGCCAGGGCCATCCCTCTACTCACCCACACCCCCTGTTATTGTTGAAGACGGCAGCCTCACACCGCAACCGAACCAGTGAACCCTCGTACTCCTCTCCGCGTGGGCATCCACTTCGCGTCTTCCCCGGCCTGCGTCGTCCCCTTCCTAGGCCTCGCCATCATCCACCGCCCTGGTGCTCTCGGCGCGGCGTGGTCAACGTGGTGAAGGAACGGCTTCCATCGGACGTGGACTGTATGTGGAGAGGCTGACAGATGGGTCCACGGCCGCAGCAAGGAAGTGCCTCCTTATTTAGTGCAAAATAATTATTCCTCCACCTGACAGCGGGGACCCACCGGACGGGCCACCGTATTTCGCGAAAAAAACGTTTGCCCCTGACTGCTGGGACCCACCAGCTACATCTTCGCACGCAAGGAAGTGCGTCCGGGCAAAAAAATGATTCGCCCCCCTGACTACTGGGACCCACCAGCTACATCTTCGCAGGCAAGGAAGTGCCTGACAGTCGGGACCCACCTGGTCGAAGCGTACGTAGCGTTGTCATTCTGGTCGCGAACGAGCGATATGCATAAATATACCGGTGGATGTAGAGGCGCCGCGACAGAAATGTAGTAGAGGCGCCGTGCGATGCGTCGAGTCGAGGGCGTGAAAGCTGTAGCATGTACACGTACATGCCGCCGTGGTGCAAGAAAGAGAAACGGCCGCGTATGTGTACATATGGGTGGGATCTCGAACGCCTATCGCAAGATCGTACGGGTGGCTCGTGTACATGGCTGGGTCGAACGGAGAAACAACGTCGTTGTCGTGTTCATGGGGAGGCAACAGCGGAATGCGCCGTGTTCATGGAGAGGCAACGGAATGCGTCGTGTTCATCGGAGGCAATGGAACGGCGTGCGGGAGCCAACCGGCTGGGTCGGAACGGAATGCGTGGTCGTGTTCATCGGACGGCTTGGACGGAACAGCGATGGAAACGAGGCACGCATACCGCATAACGGAGGAAAGAGACCTCCTACGTTGGAACGGGTCCCATTGATCGGGAGGGTGTGGCGTACCGCAAAAGCGGAGGAAACGGACCTCCTACGGTCAAACGGGGTCTAGTTGATCAAGAGGGTGTGGCGTACCGCAAAACGGATTCGATTAAAGAAGAGTAAAGCGAATCGCCGATCGGGTTCATTAACAGCCATCGATCGATCTCGGGTTCGATAACGCGTAGCCTGCAATGCAATCTCTCGGGTTCGATTAGGAGCCCAATGCCTCGCTTCGGTTTCGATTAGAGCCAACGCCGCATACACATGCAGCGTCACGTGTCACGAGAGAAATGCGCATCGCTTCGGCCCCGACCTCCCGTAGCAGGGAACTCCCGAAATTTTCCTCGCCTCGCTTCTACCACGGTTTTTCCGTCATGGACGGCCCAAAGAATGTCATGCAGCTGCGTCTCCGGCCCGCCGAGGATGAAAAGCCCATTTTGTCATGATTTTTGTCATAGAAGTAGGAGCCCACCACATCTATGATGATACCGGGTTTTGTCACAATTATTGTCATAGAAGTGTCATATGTATGACAGAATTTTTTTTCTTTCGGCCCAAAATGTCACGGATGTGTCTTTTTTTTGTAGTGTGTGAGGAACCCCATATTTGAATGTCAACTCTCTGATGAAGCTGACGGCAGTACTGGCTTCAAGATTCTTGATAAGCTTGGCTTCAATCCATTTGGTAAACTTGTCGACTGCTACAAGCACATGAGTGAAGCCGCTCCTACCAGTTCTCAGGGGTCCAACCATATCCAATCCCCAAACAGCAAAGGGCCGGACGAGTGGAATGGTCTTGAAATTTGACGAGGTTTGTGGGACATATTGGAGTAAACTGGCATCCTTCACATTTGTCGACTATATATTTCGCCATTTCATTTGCTCATGGCCAATAAAATCCAGCTCGGTATGCTTTTGGCCACAATGGTCCGAGAGGACGATGGTGGCTACAGGTCCATGAAAGTGGATATCGTTGAGGATCACTCGACCTTCTTCGGTGTTATGCATTTCCGTCGACTTCGCCACACTTTCTCCGAACAGCTATCCTCTTATCACAGTAAAGGCTTTGGACCGATGGACGATCTGTCGAGCCTCCTTTTCATCCTCTGGGAGTTCCTTCCTAAGGATATATGCAATATAGGGCACTGTCCAGTCAGGAGTGATGACTAAAACCTCCATGATCAGATCGACCACGGCTGGGACCTCGACTTCTGTCGGATTTGTGGCACTCTTAGGCTGCGGGGGCTCTTCGGTGAAAGGATCTTCTTGAACTGAAGGTGTATGAATGTGTTCCAAAAACACATTGCTGGGAATGGCTTCCCTCTTGGAACCTATCTTTGCCAAATCATCGCCTGCTTGATTTTTCAGTCAGGGTATATGATGGAGCTCTAACCCCTCAAACTTCTTTTCTATGTTCCTCACTGCATTGCAGTAACCAGTCATAGCTGGGCTTCTGGCGTCCCACTCCTTCATCACTTGATTGACTACCAAATCTGAGTCACCGTAAACCATGAGGTGACGGACACCGAGTGAGATGGCCATACTTAACCCATATAAGAGTGCTTCATATTCTGCTTCGTTATTGGAGGAATCAAAGTGAATCTGGAGAACATATCTGAGCTTGTCTCCCCGGGGGGATACCAGTACCGCCCCAGCACCAGAACCATTCAGCATCTTGGACCCATCAAAGAACGTGGTCCAGTTCTCCAAGTGGACTTGAGTCGGCAGTTGCTGTTCGATCCACTCAGCGAGGAAATCTGCTATTGCTTGGGACTTGATAGCTTTCTTTGCCTCAAACTTGATATCCAAGGGAAGGAGTTCAATCACCCACTTTGCCACTCGGCCAGTTGCATCTCGTTGTTCGAGAATCTCGATAATGGAGCATCAGATTTAATTGTAATGGAATGGTCGGAGAAGTAGTGAGCAACCTTCTTCATGGTCATATAAATCCAGTAAAACCAGCTTCTCGATAATGTGGATATCTTTGCTTTGATGGAGTCAAAACTTCAGAAAACATAGTATACCGGGCCCGAACCTTATAGGCTTTTTCCTTCTTCTTCCCACTCGACCGTAAATCTTTGTCGACAACTTGTCCGATGGCTGCAATGTAAAGCAAGAAAGGCTCTTCTTTGCTGATTGGGGCGCAAGCACCGATCGGGTGGAAAGCAGGGCTTTGAGCTCTACAAACGCTTACATCGCCTTCTGTGGAGTCCACTCGAACTTATCGGACTTTTCATCAGCCGTAAAGAGGCAATGCCTTTTCACCGAGGCGATAAATGAATCGACTTAAGGCAGCCAAACAACCAAAGAAGCTTCGGACATCGCGGTACACGCAGTATGCGTTTCATCCGGAGTATGGCACCAACTTTCTGCGGACTAGCGCCGATCCCTCGCTCGGAAATGAGGAAACCGAGTAATTTTCCGCCCGAACTCCGAATGTGCACTTTGATGGATTAAGCTTGATATCGCATCTTCCGAGGTTGGCAAAAGTTTCCAAAGAAGGTCAGCCAACAGGTCGGAACCTTTACGTGACTTGACCACAATGTCATCCATGTATGCTTCCACATTCCGATTGATTTGAGTGAGCAAACACTTCTGAATCGTCCTCATGAATGTGGCTCCAACATTCTTAAAGCCGAATGGCATGGTGACATAACAGAAGCACCCAAATGGAGTGATGAAAGCTGTTTTTATCTCATCGGGTCCATACAGTCGGATCTGATGATACCCGGAATAAGCATCCAAAAAGGACAAGCGCTCACACCTCGCAGTCGAGTCGACTATTTGGTCAATGCGAGGGAGAGGAAAGTGATCTTTCAGGCAGGCCCAATTGATATGCTTGAATTCAATGCACATGCGAAGTGAGTCTTCCTTCTTGGGGACCATGACAACATTGGCTAGCCACTCGGAGTGGTAAATCTCTCGGATAAACTCAGCTGCTAGGAGCCGAGCACCTTCTTCACCAATTGCTTTTCTCTTACGCACGGCGGACCGTCGAAGATGTTCTTGACTGGTTTCACCTTTGGGTCGACTATAAGCAAAGGTGCTCACCAGCCCCACAGGAACACCCGGCATGTCAGAAGGTTTCCATGCAAAGATGTCCCAATTCTCATGGAGGAACTGGATGAGTGCTTCTTCCTATTTGGAATCGAATGTGATCGAAATGTGAGTCGGAGCAGCATTTGGATCGGCCGGGTGAATATGAATCGGCTTCGTTTCCCCAGACGACTGAAATGCAGAATCTGTGGCAGGTTTCTTAGCTCGCAACAAATCACTCGAATTTGCATTTTTTTGATACTCCTGCAATTCCACTACTGCCATTTGCGCATCGGCGATCTTTAAGCCTTTCTGGAAGCACTCTTCTGCCTTCTTCCGAGTGCCAGTGATAGTGATCACTCCTTTAGGACCAGGCATCTTCAATTTGAGGTACACGTAACATGGTCGAGCCATAAAACGTGCATAAGTCGGCCTACCCAGAATAGCGTGATAAGCACTCTGGAAATCTACGACTTGAAACGTCAACTTTTCTTTGCGGTAATTCTTGGAATCACCGAAAACCACATCGAGGGCGATTTGGCCGAGAGACTCAACCTTCTTGCCAGGAATAACTCCATGGAAACTCATATTGCTTTCACTGAGCCTGGAAATCGGAATGCCCATTCCCTTCAAGGTCTCGCATACAAGATATTCAAAGCATCGCAACCGTCCATCGTAACCTCACCAATCGAGTGCCTTCGATGATCGGGTCGACCACTCAACGCTTGCCTCCTGTGGGTGGCTATGTGCGATGGATGATCAGACTGGTCGAATGTAATGGCAGTCTGAGACCACTTCAAATAACTGGGTGTCACCGGAGCGACCATGTTTACTTCTCTGTTGATGACTTCCAGTCGACTTTTGCTCTCAACATCAGCAAAAATCATCAGAGTGGAATTGACGTGAGGGTAACCATCATCACTTTCCTCTTTGTCTTCAACTTTGTCTGACTCTTTTTCCTTCACTTTTGGTTGTTTCTCTCAGAACTGCTAGATTAGGAGCCGACACTGTCGGGTGGTATGTTTCGGGTAAATGAGATTACCCTCTTCATCTTTTTTGGTGTGAATGTGGCATGGTAAATCCAACACATCATTCCCATCTTGATCTTTTACTTTCTTAGGGTTCCATGGCCCTTTGGGCTTCCCCTTGAACTTTCCTTGAGTCATGGCCAAGGCTTCTCCAGGAGCAGCTGGCTCGGCCTTGCGCTTCTGCTTCCGACTGGAGTTCCCTCATCCGGGTTCGTGGGCGACTATTTTGTGCTTACCACTTCGGAGCCGATCCTCCTCTTCACCATTAGCATACTTGGTGGCAATGTCCATCATTCGACTCAGAGACATATCTCCGGTCCGACCGAACTTCAGATTCAATTCTCGATATTTAACACCTTCCTTGAAGGCACAAACTGCTTGGTGATCTGACACATTCTCCACCGTGTGGTGCAACGTGATCCATCTCTGGATATAATCCCTCAAAGTTTCATTCGGCTTCTGCACACAAGACTGCAGCTCTGTTAGCCCTACTGGCCGTTTGCATGTACCTTTAAATGTTCTAACAAACACTCGAGCGAGCTCTTCCCAACTATAAATGCTACCGGGCGCTAACTGATTCAACCATGCTCTCGCCAAGCCCTCCAACATCAGACGAAGGTTCTTCATGGCCACTTCATCATTGCCACCACCAATCTGCACAGCCACTCGGTAGTCCTCAAGCCAAGTGTCGCTTTGGACTCACCGATGAACTTGCGACTCCGGGCCGCCAACCTGATGTTGGGAGGAATCACCGCTGCTCTGATGGCTCTGCTGAAACACTCGGGACTTGTAACATGCACTCTGCTGCTGGTCGGATAATCTCTATCGTGGCCATCTCTGTGTGCCCTATTCCTGCCAACCAGACCTTGAACAAGAATGGATCTCGCGTCAAAGCCCGGCTCCCGGGTCGATGGAATCCTTCAGCCACCACCGTGGAGGGCGTACATCATCGTGTTGCCGAGGCGCGTATGACCCACTCCTTGGGGGAGGCATGGGTACTCGACGACGGTCATACTGCTCATTGTTTCTATACTGATCCTGTCGATCTCCACGTCCCTCACGCCTTGGAGGCGATCTCGGGCTGTGAGCCGACTGAACCATGTCTACCATTACAGATCTACTATGAATCCTATTCAGACCTGTGACATCGCTGTGTTCGCTTCCCCGCCGCCCGGAGCAAAGCCCGGATCTGCATCAAACCTCTACCAGCCTCTGACTGGGAAGGCTGAATCGACTCTGCTATTCGGGCAGCAGCTGTGAGATTCTAAATCGGAGTTCGGTATACCTGGGTTGGAGGCGGGAAAAGTTATCATTGTCGGTGTCAAAACCGGCGGATCTCGGGTAGGGGGTCCCGAACTGTGCGTCTAGGCGGATGGTAACAGGAGACAAGGGACATGATGTTTTTACCCAGGTTCGGGCCCTCTCGATGGAGGTAAAACCCTACTCCTGCTTGATTAATATTGATGATATGGGTAGTACAAGAGTAGATCTACCACGAGATCAGAGAGGCCAAACATTAGAAGCTAGCCTATGGTATGATTGTTGTTCGTCCTATGGACTAAAACTCTCCGGTTTATATAGACACCGGAGAGGGTTAGGGTTACACAGAGTCGGTTACAACGGAAGGAGATCTACATATTCGCATCGCCAAGCTTGCCTTCCACGCCAAGGAAAGTCCCATCCGGACACGGGACGAAGTCTTCAATCTTGTATCTTCATAGTCCAGGAGTCCGGCCATCCGGACACCCCCTAATCTAGGACTCCCGCAGTAGCCCCTGAACCAGGCTTCAATGACGACGAGTCCGGCGTGCAGATTGTCTTCGGCATTGCAAGGCGGGTTCCTCCTCCGAATACTTCATAGAAGATTTTGAACACAAGGATAGTGTCCGGCTCTGCAAAATAATTTCCACATAAAACCATAGAGAGAATAATATTTACATGAATCCAATCTGCTGACGTATTCCGCAGCGTGTCATCACATCACGGCCAAGCCTTTATTCGAATCGTTTTTACTGTCCCACCTCAGCGCACTTAGCGAGGCGGTTTCCTTGGCATGTCTTGTCAAAGTAGAGATCGTGTCCCCTTATTCTGGGATTCTCATCAATACGGACGTGGGTAACCCAACCGTGCCATTAATTTACAGTGCTTGGGAGATAAGCGAGTTTTACCAGGCTGGTGGGGCGCATAGTTTCGTCGCCCATATAAGGGATAAGGATCCACCTTTTTCCATCTACGCCTTCTTCCTCCTTTGCTTATCCATTTCACAAGACTCGAGCTCCAAATACCAAGTCCGCACATCTCACCTCGACCTTCTCCAGCCATGTCCAGGCGGGAGGCAAGTGGATGGTTTCCTCCGTCACGGAGGGACACATCAAGAAGTCGAGGAAGGCCGGATACTTGTCTAATGACATCGAGTACCGGCATCCCGACAAAGGGCAGCTCATCCCCACCCCCAGGCCCCATGAGAGGGTGGTGTTTCTCACCCACTTCCTCCGCGGACTAGGTTTCCCACTTCACCCATTTGTCGGGGACTCATGTTCTACTACGGCCTGGATTCCCATGATCTGGCCCCAAACTTCATCCTCAATATCTTGGCGTTTATCGTCAGGGCGAGGCTTTCCTGCATCCAGCCCCACCGGTTTATGGTTGAAGACATTTAGTGTCAAGTCAAGATAGTGGGCGCCAACAAGCGGAGTGCGGAGGCGCCATGGCGGGCAGGATGCCCAACGTTACATGGCTCGAGGGCTCCTTCGTGGAGACCATAAAGGGGTGGCAATCGGGGTGGTTCTACATCACCGAGCCGCGTGACCCTAAATGGGCAGCGGTCCCCGAATTCCGATCTAGCTTCCCTACATGGCTCACCTCCTGGAAAGAGACGGTCTTGTCGTGGGGCAATCCGGAGGAGCTGTCCGGACTCCAAATCTGCGTCCAAGACCTGGTGAGCAAGAAGCTCAAACTCACAATGTAGTCCAGTCATGCTCATCCGCCGGATCCTCCTGCCAACAACGATCTTTCAGCTTGTGGGAGTTTGATCCGCAGCACCAAACCCTCTGAAGCAGGCTCTTGACACTACGCACGAAGATGCACGGAAGGTGTTGTTCAAGGGCGCCGAGGTTCCGCATCCGCTACCAAGGATCGCGGATTCAGCGCGCGGCGTCAAGCCAACGCGGTAATTTATTTTGCCTTTTACGGGACATTTGTTTTCATTGTTTGACTCTATGCGGGATCTAAACTCCCTTACCTTTGTAGGACCTTGAAGTATGTCTAGAGGGGGGGGGTGATTAGACTACTTGACCAATAAAAACCTAACCTTTTCCCAATTTTAGACTTTGGCAGATTTTAGCTATTTTTGAACAAGTCAAGCAATCTTCACACAATTCAAGCAAGCATGCAAAGAGTATATTGGCAGCGGAAAATAAAGCATGCAACTTGCAAAGAATGTAAAGGGAAGGGCTTGGAGGATTCAAACGCAATTGGAGACACGGATGTTTTGCCGTGGTTCCGATAGGGTGGTGCTATCGTGCCTCCACGTTGATGGAGACTTCAACCCACGTAGGGTAACGATTCTTGTGAGTCGATGGAGGGCTCCGCCCACGAAGGGTCCACGAAGAAGCAACCTTCTCTATCCCACCATGGCCGTCGCCCACGAAGGACTTGCCTCACTAGCGGTAGATCTTCACGAAGTAGGCGATCTCCTTGCCCTTACAAACTCCTTGGTTCAACTCCACAATCTTGTCGGAGGCTCCCAAGTGACACCTAACCAATCTAGGAGACACCACTCTCCCCATAAGAAACAAACGGTGTGTTGATGATGAACTCCTTGCTCTTGTGCTTCAAATGATAGTCTCCCCAACACTCAACTCTCTCTCACAGGATCTGGATTTGGTGGAAAGAAGATTTCAGTGGAAAGCAACTTGGGAAGGCTAGAGATCAAGATTCATATGGTTGGAATAGAATATCTTGGCCTCAACACATGAGTAGGTGGTTCTCTCTCGAACTCGTAAGTTGGAAGTGTAGGTTTGTTCTCGATGGCTCTCTCCACGAATGAAGAGGAGGTGGAGGGGTATATATAGCCTCCACACAAAATCTAACCGTTACACACAATTTACCAAACTCGGTGGGACTGAATCATCAAACTCGGTCGGACTGATTTAGTAAACCTAGTGACCGTCAGGATTTTCGGTGGGACTGACATGCATCTCGGTAGGCCCGATATGGTTAGGGTTAGGGCATAACGTAATCTTGGTGAGACCGAATTTGGTAATTAGCTAACCAGAGAGTTGGTCAAGTAAACTCGATGGGACCGATTTGCTCTTCCGGTGAGACCGAAAAGTTAAAAAAGGGAAACAGAGAGTTTACATTGTAATCTCGGTGGGACCGATCGCTCACTTCGGTTAGACCGAAACGTTACGAAGGGAAACAGATAGATTACAATCCCATCTCGGTGAGACCGAGATCCCTATCGGTGAAACCGATTTGCCTAGGGTTTGTGGCAGTGGCTATGACATCCGAACTCGCTGGTGCCGGATAGAAAGAATCGGTAGGGCCGAGTTTGACTTTGGGTTTAGGTCATATGTGGATGTGGGAAAGTATTGGAGGGTTTTGGAGCATATCACTAAGCACATGAAGCAAAAGGCTCATTAAGCAACACCTCATCCCTTCTTGATAGTATTGGCTTTTCCTATAGACTCAATGTGATCTTGGATCACTAAAATATAAAATGTAGAGTCTTGAGCTTTTGAACTTGAGCCAATCCTTTGTCCTTAATATTTTGAGGATCCACTTTCATCATCCATGCCATGCCATTCATTGAGCTTTCCTGAAATATTCATCTTGGAATAGTATTAGCTCAATGAGCTATATGTTGTTATGAATTACGAAAACTACCTAGGGATAGTTGCACTTTCAATCTCCCCCTTTTTGGTAATTGATGACAACATATAGATCAAAGCTTCGACAAATAATAATAAAATTGAAAAACATCGTCGCTTTGAGAAGTATGTGATAAGCAAGAGCTCCCCCTAAATTTGTGCATCTTTTGAAATTTTCTTTGGACTGCAAATGCACAAGGAATTAGGCTCATGGGTTACTCTTCCATGTCACATACATCTTGGTGGAGCGCTCAAAATAATAATGATTAAATACATGCACTCATCACCAAGCATAGTGAATGATCATATAAGGATAAATAAGATAATATCATAAAAGGCATAAGTGTAGCTTATGATCAAACACATGATCATCAATGTCTCACAGGTAATGCATAGTATCTCAAGCAATCAAACGCAAATAAAGTTCAACCAAAAAGACAAGAGAGATCAAAAGCAAATCTCTCTCTCTCTCGAAGCCTATGATCTATACATTTTTCTCCCCCTTTGGCAACAAGTTACCAAAAAGTTCCTAGGAAATGCATAGCACTATGTCGCCTCTCGTGCTTGGTCTTACGGTGGTGGCGTAGAGATGGCTCCTTGGGCGAAGACTTCAAGAGATGTGGAAGGAGTCAAGGAGTTGGAGCTGGAGCTGGTTGAGCTGGAGATGTAGTGGAGCTGAAGAAGTGGCTCGTGTTTGGAGTTGGCACCGTAGCTGACCTTCTCGAGCTCTAGGCACTCCGCAAATGCATCAGCTTGTCGTCTTGCCCTTCCTCTCCTCAAGATATCATCTTGTAATCGCTCCACGGTGGATCGAATCTCGCCATTACTTTTGACATCAAGATCATAGAATTTTGTTGCATGATTCTCCGTGCTCTCCTGGTTTTGAGTTAGGGTGGCCAACCCCTTCTCAATCCGTAGAGAGTTGATGCTATCAAGTAACCAAGCTGCTCCTTCTTGTTCTTCAGAAAGTAATCAGATGCCTCTGCTTGAGTTGGCATCTTTGCAGCTTTCTCTTGCCTTGCCTTCTCCTTTCTCTCCTGAGCTTGCACTGATGATGGTTCCGTCATGACAACTCGATTGTCCTCAAAATCAGGATAGAGAACCATGTGTTACTTATCCAAGAGATACTTTCCTGTGCCCATCTTCGAGTTTATCAACTCCACGAATCATGGGGCATATCCACAGCTCCTCTTACGATCTGCTTGTCCTCTTAATTGTCTCGACTATGAGGCTCATGACCTTGAATTTCTGAGGCACATCAAAAACATGAAGCAAATTGAGTGCATGCCCTCTAATCATGTTGTGGTCACCTGATTTGGGCAATAAAGTATGCCTTAAGATCCAGTTGATCGTAGGCAGCCCTGACAGCAGAAAATGGACTGATCCAAACTTGAAGGTCTCAAGTGCTTCATCTGGGATCTCCTTGTACATGTGTGACATAGAGTTATGATCCATTTTCTTCTTACCATAAATGTCCAGGTCATCCTCACTTTCCTTTGGGGCATTGATCAAACTTGCCCATTCCTCTATGGTAGACTGCTATCTGGTTCCTTCTGACATCCACACTATCCTCGCCATCCGGATAGAAATGTGCTGTGGAGTAGAATTGCATGATAAGTTCATCATTCTAGTTGGTGAACTTCGCCCAACAAAATCAGCAACTCCACACGCATCAAGCTGTCATATACCTGTGGTAGTGTTCTGCGTTCTCCTTCATGTAGGTCCAGTCGACCTATCTCATATCGCAAACTATGGGCTTCTTATCCAGCAAGATAGTCTCATAAAAGTCCTGCTGCTCCTTGGTGTGGAACTTGTAGTCCACAGCTGTCCTTCTCCTCATGGCATATGGATCTGACTCTATCCATAGCCTCAACCCATGATCTCTCCTGATCTTCATGTTTTCAGCCATGAGGATGAGCATCATTATGGTCTGGGATCTTGGGTTTGAGCTTCCTTAGGACCTGCCCTTCTTCATCTTCCTCAGCCTCAACCTCAGGCATTGGGGCCTTGTTCTTTTCAGTTGCTGGAATGTTCCTGGTATTCCTCTTGGGTGCATTCTTGGGCTTGGGGGCAGCTTTGGGCTTTGAAGATGCAGCCCCAGATTTGATAACATCACCCATCAGCTTTTGTGCCTTGGGTGCTGGTTCTGCAACCTCTTCTTCTTCTTCTTCTTCCATCATGGAAGGCTTCCCTATCACTCTTTCCATGGTCTTCTTGACCCTTTCTTTCCTTTTCTTTCCCTCTGTAGCAACAGGCTCTTTGGGTTGAGATTCCAAAGGAGCTTGAGTAGACGCTCTGGCTTTGGACATTGGTTGTCTGCCTGCTGGCCTTTTGATTTTCAAACCAGGCTTCATTGCAGATGAGCTGAACTCCCTCTTGAGCACTTTCTTCTTGGAGCTTGCCTCATCCTCCACTGCCACATAATCCTCATCCTCAGACTCTGAGGTCTTCTTCTTTCTTGTCCTTGTGGCAGCCTTGGGCAAATTGCTCGGAGTGCTTCTGCTCCCCTCATCTCGAGCTGCTTGAGGGACTAGTGCCCTCGCTCAATTGGATCTGCTCTTGATTTGTTCGGCTATCACTTTGGTCTCGACATCTTGACCCTCGTGAATAGTTATAGATGAGGTAGAGTGGATGAGCATCAAAAATGCAGAGATTTTTGCAAAGAATGATTCAAAAACTTAGTTTTAGTTTCCCATCGAAAAGCATTTCGGATCTACCGATTTTCAAACTCGGTGATACCGAAGCAGTTTTGGAACCTAAACTAGTGAACTCGGTCAGACCGAGTCACAGTTCGGTGGCACCGAGACTGCTAGGGTTTCACAAGGTTCGGAAATTGGTCACACCGATTAGCAATTCTCGGTCAGACCGAGACTTACTAGTGCAATGGCATAAGCCAAATCGGTGGGACCGAGTTGTTCAACTCGGTGGGTCCGAGATGGTTTCGGCGGAAACCTAACCCTAAATTTTCGAATCGTAACTATTCTAAGGATTGATTTGACTGGATAGGAGTGTTTCAATCGTGGCAAGATGCATAATGAACACAATGTGCTGAGAATCGGATGAGGAAAGCACTGTGATCGAGTTCATACCCTAGTTCGGCGGGAACTCGCTACGGCGGCAACAGCGGAGGAGAATTCCGTTGATTTGGCGGAGACCAACGACGCGGAGGCGGTCAGAAGTCAACGATCCGTAGACCACGTTGGCAGAAGCGAGCTATCTTGTGAGCGAGAAGATTCGGAGAAAGTTTTCCAAATTTTGCCCGTATGCGTAGATATAGCCCGACCGCCGGTGTGACCGAGTGGTACAACTTCGGTGGCACCGAGATGCAAAAGCTGTGAACAGTTATAGCAACTCGGTGTGACGAAAAGTACAAATCGGTTGCACCGAGATGAAAACCTAGATCGACTTAGTAATCTTGCATGACCGAAATGTAGGAATCGGTCGGACCAAAAATCACAAAGAAGTTTTGGAAGTTTAAGTCTATGACGAATCGGGGACTCGAGTGCTCCTCACACAGAGTGGTTCGAATCTGACTTGATCAAATTTTTATGATGTAGCATGAATAGAGTTTGAGACGAGAAAAGCATAGATAGCTAGAGAAGGTTCTTAGGCATTCTTGTCCATCCAGTTGGCCAAATAAAAAGAAGCCAATCAATCAAAACAACAAGTAGATGTCCTCGAATGAGTAAATATGCAACCAACATGCTCACACAATAAGATGACAAATGAAATATCTGACAAGGCATGCGCAACCAATTCTCGCATCTATCAAACAATTGGCGATGACTAGGTCATCTATATATGAGTATATTGACTTAGGAGTCAAGTTAGAACATTTTATCATAGGTCATACTCATCGTTTAAGCTCAAGTGGGGTTACCACTTTTACATAAAGCATTTATGTGTTCACATCATTAGAGTTGCTTTGACTCAATTCTTAGAGTTAAGCTCCCCCTAGAGGTGAGATTCCCCCTTAGAGGGATAAACTAACCTTGGGTTTTGTCGATGATGACTTCATGTAGGTGTTGAAGATGTGGATGCTTAAAGTTGATGTAGATCGTTGGGAGCAATCCTTTAGAGTGAGTTGCACTTTCAATACCTACATGGGTTAGTCCCACAAGGAACAAACAAGAATATCCATAGACATAGAGTGATGCACACACAAAATGATGTCCATGAAAACTTTAGGTTACCTTGTCCCTTGCCTTACCAACATGAGGGTTTGTGACTCCTTGAACTAGTGCAAGATATGGAAGTTGATTGCACTTGTCCTTGCCATAATGATATGAGTGAAGAATGTTGTGAGTCACCCTCAAGAACTCTCTAGTTCTTCTTCTTGGGATCCACATCATCTTGATGGGAATCCTTGGTGTTGTAGTTGTACTTGATGAAGTAGAACTTGGCGTAGTCTTGGGAACCCACTTGACCAAGGCCTTAGGTGCTTCTTCAAATGCATCAATTTCCTCTTGAAGCTTGTCCTTGCCTTTGTCCTTGTGGTCTTGTGGTGGAAGATCATCTTGTGCTTGTGTTCCCTTGAAGGAAGTAGGATCATACTTCTCTTGTTGAGGAACAAACTTCGCCTTGGGGTATTGATCTTCTTCCCACTCAACTCCATTGGCATTGAACTTTCGTTCAAAACCAACACCTTGATTCTTCGGTGCCTTCCTTGCTTGCGTGCAATTTCCTCAAATTGCTTACTCCCGACAAGACTCTTGTATACACCTTTCTCTATAATTCCCTTCAATAAGTTGTTTTCTTGCTCAACTGTAACTTGGCTAAGAGGATCATTACTGGAATCAAGAGAACTTCTAGAAGCAACAATATTGGATTTAGCATTATTATTGTTACTACTAGAGGAAGAATCTTTCTTGTTATTGTTACTAGACTTGACTTGAGGCATGTAAGTAGATAAGAGTAAACGCTTGGCAATGTAAGAAGAACTTTTCTTATGAAGATCATCATTGATCGCTTTTAGGAACTCATGCTCTTGCTCAAGATTGAGCTTTTCAAAGCGTAACTTCTCATGAGCCCTTAAAAGTTCTCGATGATCTTCGAAGATAGTTTCATGAGCTAACTTAAGAGTGTTTAGTTCTTTAGTTAGACGCTCAATTTTTTCCTTATCATTGTCATTCGTTTCAACTTGATTAGCAAGATTAATTGATGACGTTTCATCATAGTATTCATCACTAGAGTTATCAATAAGTAAATCATCATCACCTAGCAAGTCATCTTCATCAACATCAAAATCAACATACTCAGGGTGTGTTACCTTAGGACCTTTGGCCATGAAGCATCTACAAATTCCTTCATTTGGTGATTCAAATATGTCGTAGGAGTTGGTTGACACAAGTGCTAGACCGGCAACACCTTCATCTTGAGTGTATTCAGAGTCGGAGTGATAGCTTCTCTAGGAGTGATTGTCGGAGTCGGAGCCGGATACCCATTCACCCACATGAGCTTGATGTCTTTGTTTTGTGTAGCTGCTTGATGACTAGCCCTTCCTTTCCGAATCCTTGCTTCTCCGTGAGGGTCTTCGTTCATAACGATCATCTCTACTCCTTCTCTCTCATGGTGGTGATTCTTTTCTTCTACTTCTTCTCTTCTTTTGTAGGGTGCCTTACACTCATTGGAATAGTGTCCGGGTCTCCCACAATTGTAGCAATTGCGCTCTCGACTAGAAGATCTTTTGTCATTCTAGGACCTTGACTTAGAGCTTCTTTCTTTGCTTCTACTCTTGTAGAATTTGTTGAAGTTCTTCACCATTAAGCTCAATTCTTCATTGAAGGTTTGTTTCTCACTTGATGATGTGGGGGCTTCACATGAGGCTTTGTAAGCACCACTCGACTTGTTGTGAAGTTCCTCCTTATCCTTGAGTGACATCTCATGAGCAACAATTCTTCCAATGACTTCCGTAGGCTTGAGATCTTTGTAATAGGGCATCATTTGGATCAATGTGCACACGGTATCATATTTTCCATCCAATGCTCTTAGGATCTTCTTGATGATGAATCTATCGGTCATCTCTTCACTTCCTAAGCCGGCAATCTCATTTGTGATAAGAGCAAGCCTAGAGTACATTTCAGCGACACCTTCACCATCCTTCATTTTGAACTTGTCAAGCTGACTTTGGAACACATCCAACTTGGATTCCTTGACGGAGTCGGTACCTTCGTGCATATCAATCAAAGTATCCCAAATTTCCTTTGCATTCTCAAGACGGCTGATTTTGTTGAATTCTTCGAGGCACAATCCATTGAAGAGGATATAACAAGCTTGAGCGTTGTATTGCAACATCTTCAATTCATCCGCACTAGCTTCAGGGTTCGGTTCTCTCCCATCAAATATTTAACCTTGAAAGCCAATACACACAATAGCCCAAACGGCGGGTTATGTCCGAGAATATGCATTTTCATCTTATGCTTCCAACTAGCAAAATTAGTGCCATCAAAGTAAGGACCTCTACGATGATAATTTCCCTCGCTAGACGCCATACTCTCCTAGGTTGTGAAACCAAGGCTATGACCACCAAAAGCTATGGAAATCAAAGCAAAAGAAGACCAAAGCTCTGATACCACTTGTAGGACCTTGAAGTATGTCTAGAGGGGGTGATTAGACTACTTGACCAATAAAACCTAACCTTTTCCCAATTTTAGACTTTGGCAGATTTTAGCTATATTTTAACAAGCCAATCAATCTTAACACAATTCAAGCAAGCCTGAAAAGAGTATATTGTCAGCGGAAAATAAAGCATGCAACTTGCAAAGAATGTAAAGGGAAGGGCTTGGAGGATTCAAACGCAATTGGAGACACGGATGTTTTTGTCGTGGTTCCGATAGGTGGTGCTATCGTACCTCCACATTGATGGAGACTTCAACCCACGTAGGGTAATGGTTGCGCGAGTCCACGGAGGGCTCCACCCACGAAGGGTCCATGAAGAAGCAACCTTGTCTATCCCACCATGGCCGTCACCCACGAAGGACTTGCCTCACTAGCGGTAGATCTTCACAAAGTAGGCGATCTCCTTGCCCTTACAAACTCCTTGGTTCAACTCCACAATCTTGTCGGAGGCTCCCAAGTGACACCTAGCCAATCTAGGAGACACCAGTCTCCAAGAAGTAACAAATGGTGTGTTGATGATGAACTCCTTGCTCTTGTGCTTCAAATGATAGTCTCCCCAACACTCAACTCTCTCTCACAGGATTTGGATTTGGTGGAAAGAAGATTTGAGGGGAAAGCAACTTGGGGAAGGCTAGAGATCAAGATTCATATGGTTGGAATGGAATATTTTGGCCTCAACACATGAGTAGGTGGTTCTCTCTCAGAACTGGTAAGTTGGAAGTGTAGGTTTGTTCTGATGGCTCTCTCCACGAATGAAGAGGAGGTGGACGGGTATATATAGCCTCCACACAAAATCTAACCGTTACACACAATTGACCAAACTCGGTGGGACCGAATCATCAAACTCGGTCGGACCGATTTAGTAAAACCTAGTGACCAAGTTAGGATTTTCGATTGGATCGACATGCATCTCGGTAGGACCGATATGGTTAGGGTTAGGGCATAACGTAATCTCGGTGAGACCGATCACACAAACTCGGTGAGACCGAATTTGGTAATTAGCTAACCAGAAAGTTCGTCAGGTAAACTCGGTGGGACCGATTTGCTCTTTCGGTGAGACCGAAAAGTTAAAAAAGGGAAACAGAGTGTTTACATTGTAATCTCGGTGGGACCGATCGCTCACTTCGGTTAGACCAAACGTTCTGAAGGGAAACAGAGAGATTACAATCCCATATCGGTGAGACCGAGATCCCTATTGGTGAAACCGATTTGCCTAGGGTTTGTGGCATTGGCTATGACATCACGAACTTCGGTGGCGCCTGATAGAAAGAATCGGTAGGGCCGAGTTTGACTTTGGGTTTAGGTCATATGTGGATGTGAGAAAGTATTGGAGGGTTTTGGAACATGTCACTAAGCACATGAAGCAAAAGTCTCATTAAGCAACACCTGATCCCTTCTTGATAGTATTGGTTTTCCTATAGACTCAATGTGATCTTGGATCACTAAAATATAAAATGTAGAGTCTTGAGCTTTTGAGCTTGAGCCAATCCTTTGTCCTTAATATTTTGAGGGATCCACTTTCATCATCCATACCATGCCATTCATTGAGCTTTCTTGAAATATTCATCTTGGAATAGTATTAGCTCACTGAGCTATATGTTGTTATGAATTACCAAAACCACCTAGGTATAGTTGCACTTTCAACCTTTGACAGGATTGGCAGAAGACGTCCGGACAGATTAACTGTCCGGCTCCCCTGCCAGAAGACCAATGGATGCCCACTTGGCCAGGGGCTCTTGGCCCGGCACCTTACGGTCTTGGGAGAAGAAGGCCAAGAAGGGCCACGGGAACTCGAAAGAGTTCTGGCGTAAGCGGTGTCGGACTCACCGTCCGATGACTCCGAGGTGGACTCCTCCCGTGAAGACGAGGAGGAGGAAAAAGAGGTCTCTCCCCCAGCGGGGGGAGAGAAGAAAAGGAAGGCCGACCCAACTGGGGAGGCCGGAGGGTCCAAGAAGGGAAGGACCCTCCCTCCGGACTATTCCACCAACGCCGACGATGGCAAAGAAGAGTGGCCACCCAGGGCCAAGCCCCTGGCGAAATCGTAAGTCTCCGGATACCAGAATAAGTCATGGCGTTCCTTTGTTGCACAGTACCTTCTGACGTCGGATATAATCATGCAGTCCGCCCAAGGCCGGGCTCGACGCTTCATCGAGCGGTTCCCTGGGTTTGTCGGATGTGAACAACACTTCACTTTTGACCGCCTCCTCTCCTCACGCCGCGGTTGACACCGAGGTGGCGTCCCAACAGGGGCCAAACCAGGAGGAGATGGTCCTAGAGGAGCCGCAAGGCGACCTTCCGGACTCCAGGAGAAAAGGGGATAAAACCCCTAAGGGCTTTAAGTCCGGCCCTAGGCCGGACACCGCACCGGAACCTTCAACGGTTCCGGCATCCGGCAGGCGGCCCCTACTAAGAAGGGCAAGTTAACGACGCCGGTGACTCTCCGTCCCAACCGGAGGCACCGGATAATCTGCTGGAGGTGCTTAACGGCGCCTCCATCAACGAGGAGCACCGTACTATTATGAGTGCGGTGCTCCAGAAGGTTCAGTCCACCAAGAGCGAGCTGACCGAAGCCTGTGCCAGCCTCCTAACAGGCTTTGAGGTACGTATTTAAGATATGTAAAAATATTACCGCATAGATAGTAGCCCTTGATGCTCAGTTTGGTGTTAGAAAAGAAAAGCCGAACTGAGGATCAAAAAGATATACGCAGGAGTCTAACATAAGTGTGTCAATATGGTAATGCAGGCCGTGGCTTTGACCTCCCGCCAAGACCGACCACGGAGGTCAATGTTTTGAAGCGAGCCTCGAGCGGTCCGAGGGCAGGCTCGGCCTTGCCAAGAAGCAGCTCGAGGACAAGGAAGGTAAGTAATACCTTATGTAAGCATATATAAAGAAAAAATATGGTTGCAAAAAAGATGACAGGATCAACATGGGTATGCAGGGGCCACGAACAAGGTGGCGACCCTGAAGGAAGCGCTGTCCAAGGCCGAAAATAGTGCGGCCGTGGAGCGCATCGAGCGAGAGAAGCAGGAGGCGCGGGTCGCGGCGGTGCAGCAAGAGCTCCAGGCTCTCGTGGAAAAACGCAAGAGTTTGGAGCGTGACTCGAAGACTCGAGAGTCCGAGCTCGCCTCGGCGCTTGAGAGCGCCAAATCTGCCAAGGCGAAGCCCAAAAAGCCCTCCAGAAATTGAGGCGATGAAGAAGATAGCGGGGTAAGGCATTCTTTATGCAAAGCAAGCACGAAAGTGAATTACTTGTTACTTACCCGAGTCCGGAGCTCTCCGGGGAGCATTCGCAGATCTTCCCGGAGTGTGTCCGACGGAGCCGCATTCTACCGAGCCGAGGAGGAAGCTCGACGGAGAAGGTGTTCTAGTCTCAAGATTATCGAGCCCGGACACCCGGTGCCCTTGAGCGACCAGCTAAAGCAGCTGGTCGAGCTCCATAAGGTGGCCGAACAGGCCATGAAGGGTCTCACAGTCCAGCTGTGGCCCGGGGATGTCATAGCCCTAGAGTTTGCTTGTAACTAGTGGCTTTGCATCCATGGATCATATTTAAATTTCATGAAACTTGAAATGGGGATGCGTAAACCCTAGCACCAAATGATTTCAACTAGGGTCAAATAAATAAAATCTTTTTCATTGAACTCAAAATGCCCTCTGAAAATGTTCAACATTTTTGGATTGATGTGGAAGCATCTACCAAAAATGGTTTACATTTTGCAGGACATATTTGGGCTCTGAATTAAATCATACTCTATTTGCATTTGGGCATTTAAATGCTATTAAATATTTTAAATGCTCAAATAATCATAAACTAAAATGTTTCATCAGAGGATATATTCCCAACAGTGATCATGAGTAGTTTCATGATTTTTGGAAGTGTCTAAGTATTTTAATAAAGCCCTAAAGATTACGTAAAAAATAGAAAACTGAAACAACAGAGAGAGAGAGAGAGAGAGAAAGGAACTTACCCGGGCTTAGCTCACTGTGCAGCCACTGGCGGCCCAAGTGGCCGGCCCAGCCCACTGGCCCCTCCTCGTTGTCTTCCTCCTTTGCCGGGAGGATGGGCGCGTGGCCCGGCGACGACGCCAAGCGCTTCGCCACCTCCTGCTTGCCGCCTCCCTCTGGACCCCCGGACGACGCCACGCACGCCGCGTGCCCAAACCTCTCACCCTCGCCCACTTTTCCCTCTCTCCCGCAAGAACACGAGCGCAACCGAGTGAGCTCGTCGCCGCCGACGACGATCACCGTGGCCACCGTCCACCCTACCCTCTCCATACCGTCCAACGGCTCCGCCGCGACGCCCTCTTCCTCGTCGCCAAGCCACGTGACGCTGGGAGCCTCGTGTCGTCGTCCTCGCCGTCGTCTTCTTCCGCGGGATCCGATGACAACCGCCGAAGATTCGACGCCGTCCGGCCTCCCTCGAGCTCGCCGACCACCTCTACTACCCCGTTGTGAGCTCCGCCATCGTTTCCCCTCTCCCTGCATTCCACCTCCTCTCTAGTCAGCCGTTCATGCTTGAGCCCGAGAGCTCTTCGCCGCCGGCCATGTCGCTGCCATGGCTACGGCTGCTGGAGCTCACACTCGAGCACACCACTCCGCTCAGTACCTCCCCACGAGCCCGCAGCACGCCCCAGCTCGCCTTCCCGTGCCCCCTAGCTCTCACTCGCATCTCGCCCGAACTCCGGCCGCCGCCTTGGAGCTCGCCGTCGTCGGCTCCGGCCACCATAGGTCCGGCCGCCACCACCACTCGACCCGCGCCAGCGAGAGCTCTCCAACGAGCCCAAGAACGGCCTTGTCTGTGCCATGTGGGCATTCTCCTAGCTGCGCCGCCGTCTCGGGCCTCGCCGGCGTCGAGTCGCCGGCCTGGGTTTGACCCACTTTGACCCCAGTCGGGCCCCACCTGGGTCAATGACATGTGGGGCCGGCACTAGCTGGATTAGTTAGATGTTAGTTAGTTCTAATCACCACTGTTAGGTGCTAATCCCCTCGCTAAACTAAACCTGAGCCGCTGACATGTGAGCCCAGCCCCTCTGACATTTTCGTTAGGATTAGTTTAACCCTAATCAACTTAGTTAACCAACTGAGTCACTGGCCAGTGGGCCCCACTGGTCATGATTGACTTGGCGGTGCCTGTTGACCTGCTGAGGTCAGCATGACCTAATGCTGACGCAGTAAACATTTTCTGGAATTAAAATAAATCAGAAATGATTTATAAATTTCACAAAATGATCTAAACTTCTAAAATTCATAGGAAATCAACCGTAACTCCAAATCAAACAAATTATATATGAAAAATTATCAGAAAAATGCAACCTATCCATCTATATAATTTTCATACATGTTTGAGAAAGTTAACCTCACTGTTTAGGATGGAACATGATTAGGACAAATTTGATAATAGATTTGGAGTTGGAATTTGATCAAGTTTTGGTGTACCGAGCGCCCGTTTGGTGTCTCGGGAACCCTGCACACACCGTTTGGGGCTGTGAGCGAAACTCCGTCCGGATCTCCTTGCGGATGGAACCCGAATAGGTGTTAAACCTGGACTAGAGACTTGTGTGGTTAGTCAGGTCGTGGCCGACTCCTCGCCAAAGCTTCCGCTTGAAGGTTGCCGAGATACACAGCGTGTACATGGTGGTAAGTGGCGAGAGCATGTGTGAAGAAGTACACCCTGCAGGGTTATAAATGATCTATTCGGATAGCCGTGTCCACGGTAAAGGACTTCTGGGTTGCCTATAACAGTACATAGACAAGTGAAAGTGGATACTCTAAAATGCGCAAGATAAGCGTGAGTGCTATGGATGGCGTTATAATATGGAGACGGGAGCGGATCCATATTGGTGTTTTGAATGGCAAATATGTGGACTCGCAGCGCCACCTCAAAAGAGTTACTTGCAGTCGTAGTTAGGATAGCCAATGAGTCAAAGTTGGCTTGTCAGCGGTCAAACTCCACCACCCCTTTGTTGATACCGATGCATATGTAGTTAGTTACGATGTAAGTCTTGCTTGGGTACATCTGTACTCACGTTTGCTTAATTTATGTTTTGTAGAGGGACTTCAGTCTCGCTAGTAGTTCCACGTGGACTTCGACGTTTAGCTTGATACCTCAGCTACGATCTTGTGCCCTCGGCAGGATCTGGTAGATAGTCAGGCTTCTTAGCCTTTTTCATTTCTAGATGTCTGTACTCAGACATGTTAAGCTTCTGAATGTTGGGTCTGTACTCAGGCTTCGACGTTTAGCTTGATACCTCAGCTACGATCTTGTGCTTTGATTTGTATGCTCTGAATGTTGGGTCATGAGACCCATGTTTGTAATATCTCGCTTCTCGGAGCCTATTGAATAAATACTTGAGTCGTAGAGTTATGTTGTGATGCCATGTTGTATTTACACATATCGAGCATATTGTGTGTATGTTTGAAATGCTTGGTATGTGTGGGATCCGACAATCTAGTTGTTTATCCTTGGCAGCCTCTCTTATGGGGAAATGTAGTCTAGTGCTTCTTTGAGCCATAGTAGTCCGCTCTGACAGTTCGGTTCACCGAGTCCTGCTAGCCCAAAGACACTCTGCTTTCAGGATGCTTATTTGTCCGGCATGTGTTTCACTTCGTTCTTGTGTCTGCCCTTTAGGGAAATGTCACTTGGTGACATCCGAGTCACCGCTTAGCTGCTTTCACGGTCCGGGTTCCCGGAGTCCTCATAGCCCAAAGTGCTATAGCCGGATTCACACGTCAATCGACATGCTCGAAGTTGATACATGTATGCCTGTCCCCATGGGTTAGTGCCCCTTTGGGTTCACGACTACCCATGTCGGCCCGGGTTCTCTGTCATATGGATGCTAGCGACACTATCATATACGTGAGCCAAAAGGCGCAAACGGTCCCGGGCCATGGTAAGGCGACACCCGTGGGAATACCCTGTGTGAGGCCGCAAAGTGATATGAGGTGTTACCGGCTAGATCGATGTGACTTGGAATCGGGGTCCTGATAGGGGAAGCCGTGCCTGGAAGCTACTTCGGGCTGGTAAAGCGGCTGGTGGATGCCTGTCCGAGGCTTGAAGTCATCAAGCGCTCCATATGCATCGAAGGTGCCCGTAGGGCCCTTGCCCGTGCTAAAGTGCATTGGGGCAAGATGGACGCTGAGAAGCTTGTGACGACGGACCACCACGGGCAAGGAGCATCGCAAGCCAGAAATGTATTAAGAGGGCGTCTGAAGGGTTACTGCCCGTGTCGCGGATGAGTGCTCCAAAGATGTAATTTTTAGTAACCTCGCATTTGTGATCTGACGCTGAAAACTTGCTTCATATGCACTAAGCAACGCTTTTGAATATAAAATATTACCTTCAGGCGGCCGTTTATCAAAATTGAGAGATGGCGAGTCGTCGCTTCTCGCCCCCATGCCGCGAAAGTGCCGGGGTGTTCGGGATAAACTTGAGCGCTCTTTTCCCATTATTGGGTCCTTCGAGGGTGGCTCTCAACACAACGAACAAGGCAACCGGACTATAATGCTTGAACACTCTTACTTAGCCATAGAATTCTATAATTTTAAATTTCGGCGAAGCCCCTAGTATTCGGAAGACCGAGTTCGGGGCGCTATCCACGCCTAGGACAGACAAAGCCGACTCCTCTCTCAAAGCGACATAAGTCTTTAGGGACTCGAAAACCTCTCGAAAATGACCAGCTCTCGCCCCTATCATGACGGTCGGTTTAGCTTTCTCCATCGAGGTGCTCAGCCCGGCTCAACCGGGGCACAATCGCGATGGTTCTCCCAAAGGCTACCTTAGCCGATATAACGGAACATAAGGTACCAAAACATGGGAGCCGCAAGGCACCCAACTATTGACCCAAGAGATGATTCGGAGCCGATGCATATAATGCTATAAGTTCGGGGTGCCGCACTCATGAGAGTGTTCGAACTTCTCACACCATATTCTGGGGTGCGTAAGCCCCTGGTGTATTGGCCGTACCAAGGTGTACGGTTGCATAATGTCATAACTGAACATGTATATAAAAAAAGGATAATGCAATAATAGACAAAAGCTATGCATTGTTTATTCAAGAAGTCTGCGGTAAAAGCAGAACGATACAAATAGTGCGATAAGCAAGAGATGGGACTATTTAACATGTCCCCCTCCAAGGGCGAGCTACGGGATTATATGTGAAACAAGTATACCGCTTTCGTTATAGAGACCACTGGACACTCGGCGTAGCTTTACGCCTCCACGGCTGTTGCATCGTGTGTTCGGCAATTATCTTGCACGGACAGGCCTTCCAGGAGAGTGGAGTCACGAAAGTAAGAAAGAAAGAAAAAAGGAATGACCAAATCGAGCCCTTGTGCGGTTGAGCCGTATTTTGGGCGTGCTGTGGTCGTGTTCCCTCCCCTATGCCCATGGTATTTCCAGAGCATAGTTATGTACACGCTTGATCTTGGTTTCGCAATTTCGCGAGGGCTGGGGTTAGGGCCGCATTACTACGCGTGCTCAAACGCGTGCGGTGATCTGGTTTCGGGTTACCTGTGTGCGCTTGACGGTGTCCGGGACGTTTAATGGCGGATCGGAGAATTGCCTTGACAGGCTGCTTTGTACTTCCGCCGCGAGGGTCGCCGTTTGCTCCTCCGTCCGGAGAGAGCGTTCGGTGTTTCCATTGACCGTAATGACTCCTCGAGGGCCTAGCATCTTGAGCTTGAGGTATGCGTAGTGCGGCATCGCATTGAACTTTGCGAATGCAGTTCGTCCGAGCAGGGCGTGATAGCCACTACGGAACGGGACTATGTCGAAGATTAACTCCTCGCTTCGGAAATTATCCGGGGATCCGAAGACCACCTCAAGTGTAACTGAGCCTGTACAGTTGGCCTCTACACCTGGTATGACGCCTTTAAAGGTCGTCTTTGTGGGTTTAATCCTTGAGGGATCTATGCCCATGTTTTACTTGTATCCCGATAAAGCAGGTTCAGGCTTTGCCGCCGTCCATAAGGACTCTAGTGAGGTGAAATCCGTCAATGATTGGGTCTAAAACCAATCGCGCGAATCCGCCATGGCGGATGCTAGTGGGGTGGTCCCTTCGATCAAAAGTGATCGGGCAGGAGGACCTTGGGTTGAACTTTGGGGCGACTGGTGATACGTCTCTGTCGTATCTACTTTTCCAAACACTTTTGCCCTTGTTTGGGACCCTAACTTGTATGATTTGAATGGAACTAACCCGGATTGTTGTTGTCGTCACAGAATTGCCATACGATGTTGTTTTATGCGTAGAAAACAAAAGTTCTCGGAATGACCTGAAACTCCACGGAATATCTTAGAATAAATAATAAAAATCCTCGCTAAAGATGAAGACCGGGGGCCCACACCTGTCCCACGAGGGTGGGGGCGCGCCTCCCCTGGCGCGCCCCTCACATCGTGGGCCCCCCGAGACCCTCCGACGCAAACTCCAACTCCATATATTGGCTTTCGGGAGAAAAAAATCAGAGAAAAAGTTTCATCGCGTTTTACGACACGGAGCGCCGCCAAGCCCTAATCTCTCGGGAGGGCTGATCTGAGTCCGCTCGGGCTCCGGGAGAGGGGATTCATCACTGTCGTCATCATCAACCATCCTCCATCACCAATTTCATGATGCTCACCGCCGTGCGTGAGTAATTGCATCGTAGGCTTGGCCGGACGGTGATGGGTTGGATGAGATTTATCATGTAATCAAGTTAGTTTTGTTAGGGTTTGATCCCTAGTATCCATTATGTTCTGAGATTGATGTTGCTATGACTTTGCTATGCTTAATGCTTGTCACTAGGGCCCGAGTGCCATGATTTCAAATCTGAACCTATTATGTTTTCATGAATATATGTGAGTTCTAGATCCGGCAACCCCGAAGTGACAATAATTGGGACCACTCCCGGTGATGACCATAGTTTGAGGAGTTCATGTATTCACATGTGCTAATGCTTTGTTCCGGTTCTCTATTAAAAGGAGGCCTTAATATCCCTTAGTTTCCAATAGGACCACCTGCCACGGGAGGGTAGGACAAAAGATGTCATGCAAGTTCTTTTCCATAAGCACGCATTATGACTATTTACGGAATACATGCCTACATTACATTGATGAACTGGAGCTAGTTCTGTGTCACCCTATGTTATGACTGTTACATGATGAACCACACCCCGCATAATTATCCATCGCTAATCCGGTGCCTACGAGTTTTCCATATACTGGTTCTCGCTTATTTACTTTTCCGTTGCTACTATTATCATCACTACAAAAATACCAAAAACATTACTTTGTTGTGTTTACTTTGTTACCGTTACCACCACTATCATATTACTTTGCTACTAAACACTTTGCTGCAGATACTAAGTTTCCAGGTGTGGTTGAATTGACAACTCAGCTGCTAATACTTGAGAATATTCTTTGGCTCCCCTTGTTTCGAATCAATAAATTTGGGTTGAATACTCTACCCTCGAAAACTGCTATGATCCCCTATACTTGTGGGTTATCAAGACCTTTTTCTCAAGGCCATGTCGGGAGCATAGCTCTATTCTTTGAGTCCCTTGGGATTTATATCTGCTGGACACTATGAAGAACTTGAAAGACGCTTAAGACAACTATTTATCCCTCAACTACGAGGGGAGGTAAGGAACTGCCATCTAGCTCGCACTTGATTCACCTTACGTTATAAACAAGCTAGCGACACCTAAACCTCGCTCGCTATTCGCTCCAATATGTCGCATGTTATTGATGATGCCACTTCGCTATGCATGATACTTATGATGAAACTACTTCTATGCTTGATACCATAATGTGCCTCTTGGTGAATTTCTAGATGAACAAATTTCTAGGTCTAGAGAAAGAGAAATTATTGAAACCGAACACGATGATGTTAGTGATGATGAAAATAGGCCTACTACCTTTTAATTCTGAATTCACTGGGCTATTCTTGCTTGCCGTGATAGTCTTGAACGTAATAGGTTGCTAGTTAAATGGAGTAAAGAATCTTTTAGAGGTAGGATGAGACCCGACCCTGCTTTTGCTACTTCACCTATCTCGTGTTCTGATCAGGATTATTATGATTTTTTTGTTGATCCGGATATAATTACTTTGGTTGAATCTGATCCTTTTTATGGCTATGAATCAAACTGTTGTGGCACATCTTCGTAAGTTAGATGATATAGCTGCCCTGCTTACTAATAATGAGAGATCGCGCTACCTTTATTTACTCAAAATATTTCCGTTCTCATTAAAGGGTGATGCTAAGATATGGTTTAATTCTCTTGATCCTGGTTGTGTGCAAAGTCCCCAAGATATGGTTTATTACTTCTACGCTAAATATTTCCTGCTCATAAGAAACAAGCTGCTTTGAGGGATATATATAATTTTGTGCAAATTGAAGAAGAGAGTCTCCCACAAGCATGGGGAGGCTTCTCAAGTTACTTAATGCTTTGCTGGTCATCCTCTTAAGAAACCCGAAATACGTGATATCTTTTATAATGGACTAACCGATGCTTCCAGAGATTACCTAGATAGTTGTGCTGGTTCTCTTTTCGTGGAAAGAACACGGATGAAGCTGAAATTTTATTGAATAATATGTTGACAAATGAAAATAATTGGGCACCTCTGAGCCAACTCCCGAGCCAGCTCTGAGCCAATTATCGAGCCTATTCCTAAACCAACTCAAGAAGAAGAGGCGTTCTATTTCTCGATCCAGAAAGATATGTAAGAGGCAAAGAAATCTATGAAAGAAAAAGGTATTAAAGCTGAAGATGTTAAGAATTTACCTCCTATTGAAGAAATACATGGTCTTAATTCACCTCCTGTTGAAGAAGTATATGATCTCAATTACTTATTTATCAAGAACCTCCGATATCCCGACATAGGTAGTAAAGGTAAATTCGCTCTACGTATATGATAAAACCAAGTCCCTCCTACTAAAATTGCTAGTCGCTGCTTGGATGAGTTTGATGACTTTATGTTTAAGCAAGATGACTTTAATGCTTATTTTGGTAGAGAATTAAAATGTAATACCTTTATGATTAAACGTTTGAGTGATTATATGGCTAATATTAGAGGTGAACTTAAACTTGTTAGCAAACATGCTTCTATGGTTTACCACTCAGGTAGAACAAGTACTTAAAGCTCGTAAAGAAGTGCTTAATGAAATGAATAGTAAGAAAAATGATTATGCTGCTCGAAAGTGGCTACTAGAACTGGTAGAATGACTCAGAACCTTTGTATCCTGAAGGCCACCCTAGGAGAATCGAGCAAAATTCTCGGAGAAATAATATTGATATGCCTAGTTCTTCTAAGAGGAAGAAAAGAAAAATGATAGAACTGTGCAAACTTCTAGTGAACCTATTGCTTTGAACCACACGATAATCCAAATGATATCTCTATGTCCGATGTCAAAGACAATCTGGTAATGAACATGAACCTAGTGAAAATGTTAATGATGATGCTCAACCTAGTAATGATAATGAAGTAGAAGTTGAACCTGCTGTTGATCTTGATAACCCACAATCAAAGAATCAATGTTATGATAAAAGAGACTTCGTTGCTAGGAAACATGGTAAAGAAAGAGAACCATGGGTTCGTAAACCCATGCCTTTTCCTCCCAAACTATCCAAGAAAAAGGATGATGAGGATTTTGAGCGCTTTGTCGGAATGATTAGACCCATCTTTTATGTATGCGATTAACTCGATGTGCTCAAAACAAATCCTTATGCTAAATATATGAAAGATATTGTTACAAATAAAAGAAAGATACCGGAAGCTGAAATTTCTACCATGCTGGTTAATTATACTGGTAAGGTTGTAATACCAAAGAAAGTTGGAGATCCAGGAGTACCTACTATAACATGCTCCATTAAAAGAAATTATGTTAAAACTGCTTTATGTGATCTTGGAGCCGGTGTTAGTGTTATGCCTCTCTCTTTATATCGTAGACTTGACTTGAATAAGTTGACACCCATCGAAATATCTTTGCAAATGGCTGATAAATCAACCTGCTATAATTGCCGGGTATTTGTGAGGATGTGCCTGTTGTGGTTGCAAACGTTACAATTCTAACGGACTTTGTTATTCTTGATATTCCCGAGGATGATAGTATATCTATTATTCTTGGAAGACCTTTCCTTGATACTGCAGGGGCTGTTATTGATTGCAACAAAGGCAATGCCACTTTTCATGTTAATAGTAATGAGCACACGGTACACTTTCCGAGGAAACAACCTCAAGTTTATAGTATCAACTCTATTGGAAAAATTCCATCGATTATATTTGGAGGTTTTGAATTTCCTCTTCCTACTGTCAAGAAGAAATATGATATACTTATTATTGGGGATGTCCATATCCCCGTTGAGGTAAATATAGTGTTATTCAAATTTCTCCGTTCCATGATTATCGGAATGAGTTTGTTAACAAGACTTGATCAACCTTGTTAGTGGATTCTTTTGATGAGCATGAGATGGATGAAACTAGAAGCACAACCTTCTATACCCTCTTTATATTTTCTGTTACTTAGTAGAAATAAAGTAAAATAGTATTTTTCTGTCTGTCTCCCGACTTATCCGTGCAATATAAAAATATCCCCAAAAATAAAAGTCCTCATAATGCCATGCCAATTTAATATGATTTTTTCGAGAATATTTAAGAATTTACTGTGCAAAAATCACCACGGGGGGAGCTGCCACCTGGCCACGAGGGTGGAGGGCGCGCCTACCCCTCGGGCACGCCCCACGCCTCGTGGGCCCACGGTGGCCCTCCTCCACTGAGTCCTGCACCCATCTTCTTCCTCTGTCTCACACAAACACGAAAAACCAACTCAAGCAGGAGTTCCAGCCCCCGTTGCTGTGATTTTCGATCTCCTTGCTCAAAGCTCCTCTCGCAAAACTGCTTGGGGAGATTGTTCCTTGGTATGTGACTCCTCCATTGGTCCAATTAGTTTCTGTTCTAGTGCTTTATTCATTGCAAATTTGTGCTGCATAGGTGACCATGTTCTTGATCTTGCATGTCAAATTTATATGGTTCTAAATAGTTCTAATGCTTGATAAAGGCCCTAGGCACTTGTGGGAGTTGTTGCTATCAATTTTATTGAAGTTGGTTCACTTTTACTTGAAGTCACTAAAAATTTCAGATTGTTTCAGAAATAATGAAGTGACTTTTGAGGGGCTCTGTCGAGTCAAGCTCTAAGGAGAAACAAAAGGAAGAAGAACGAAGCCCAAATTTAATTTGCCTCAGATAGCGGAGGTTCGGCCGTGTGAATGGCCTTCGATGACTTCTTGAGGAGAGCCGGGATTTATGAGGATTTCTATCTATTAATTGAGAACGCCGGCCTCACCAACTTCCTCCGCGACCAACGTCATCAAGATCTCTTACTCACAAATACTTTTGTGCGTAACTTCTACTTTTTGCCTAAGAAATCACCTCCAACAAAGAGAGTTTCATTTATATGACGTTGTTAAAGAGATGCCATTAGCTGAATTTTGCGAGGTTTGCAAAATACCCTTTGAGGGCACCTTAGACGAATCCACACCGTAATGAAGTGGAAGCTTTATTAACACTATCATCGTGGGAGAAACCAGGAAGGTTTCGATGCAAGAATTACTATCATACATTTTCCTGTTTTGCGCTTACTTTTGCCTTATTTGCTAGTCGTTGCTTGATTGGTCGTGGGAACTGTGGGAACCTTAGCATTCCTGATATTATTATTTTGTTTCATGGTTTATACCGCAATAACTCTGTTAGTATGGGTGGAATTGTTTCTAGACGGTTAAGTCTCAACCGTACTAAGGGCCCCGTCTTTGGAGGCATTTATGCTTTGCGCCTAGCTGAATATTTTGAGATACCTATTAGGCATGAGGAGAAAGAAGAAACAACGCTGCCCCGTGCTTATTTAGAATATAAGAGTATGCTAGCGCATGATTTTCTTGTTAAGAGTCGCGAAGGGGAGCTCAGATATAAATTGTACTTTGATAAACATCACCCTGAGACTATTACTTTGCCTCGCTTCCCTCTTTGTTTTAACTTGTCTACAGTGTCCTTACATTGTTTCGGTATGGGCTGTTCAAGCCTATCGGAATCCTCGCACCAGCCGGAACCGAGCCACAAGATGAGCCTCCACGAATGTCCTGCTTATTCTTGGGATCCCGAGGCGGTTGCCAGCCAAAGGGCAATCGAGTCCTCTGCATCACAAGACGATCAGCGACTACACCTACGTATCACCCAGGCTATCCCTGGCAATAGACCAACTTAGGCCGAAAGCCTAAGCTTGGGGGAGTACGTATTTCCCACCGACATTACATTTATGTTCACACACACTCATTGCTAGATGTCGGTGCTCATACTCTTTCACTGTACTATCCATGCTAGTTTAAATTTCTTTTTCTAGCTTTCTTCTTGTGTGTTTGATGAACCTTAAGAAAAAACAAAAAAATTAGTTAGTCTACTTTCCATGCTTGTAGTAGAATTAAAAAGAAAACCCAAAAATATTTCCTGCTCTTCCATTTTACTTGTTGGGAGCTTTCCCGTGTAAATAGTTTTTATTTCTTTTCCTTTCTTTGGGGGTCTAGAAGACTATATTGAAAATGCTTAGTGGCTCTTATATGCTTTATTGTTTATCTAACTTAGAGCCCATATTACTTGTCTTCTCTCTTGAGTTGAATGCTTGCGCATTCCAAATTAGTCCAATGCACGTGTACTCTTATTATTATACACACCGCTCGTCGCAAGTGAAAGGCAATAATGATGATATATGATGGACTTATTGGGATGAGAAAAGCTGGTATGAACTCGACCTCTCTTGTTTTTGTAAATATGATGATTCATCGTTCTGATTCAGCTATTATGAAGTAAACATATTTGCAATGACATTTAGAGATTATAGTTGCTTGTGCCATGCATGATTAGCTATGAGTTATAATGGTTTACCTTTATGCCAACATGCTATTAGAATGATTATGATGTGGTATGATAGGATGGTATCCTCCTTTAAATGAATTGAGTGACTCGAGTTGGCACATGCTCACGCATGTAGTTGAATCAAATCAACATAGCCTTCATGATATTTATGCTCATGGTGGATTATATCCTACTCATGCTTATATTCAATGTAAATTAATTTTAATGCATGTTTACGACTGTTATCGCTCTCTCAGTTGGTCGCTTCCTAGTCTTTTGCTAGCCTTTCAATGCATTTAAGCGTGAATACTGCTTGTGCATCCAAACTCCTTAAACCCCAATGTTGTTCCATATGAGTCCACCATACCTTCCTATATGCGGTATCTACCTGTCGTTCCAAGTAAATTTGTATGTGCCAAACTCCAAACATTCAAATAAAAGTTTTGTTTTGTATGCTCGAGCAGCTCATGTGCAACTAGGGCTGCCTATATATTCCATGCTAGGTGGGTTATTCTCAAGAGGAGTGGACTCCGCTCCTCATTCACGAAAGGGCCAGAATCGGATGCCCGGTCCCATGATCCAAAAGATCAAAGCAAATCAAAATAATTAAATAAAACTCCCCTTGGGACCCGTTATATGTTGGAGGCACTTTCGTTGTTTCGAGCAAGCCATGGATTGATGCTTGTGGAGGAGGGGAGTATAAACCTTTACCATTGCTTTGGGAACCGCCTATAATGCATGTAGTATGGAAGATACAGCCATCTCATAGTTGTTATGTTGACAAGTGAAAGTATGCCGCTCAAAATATAATTTATCTCTATTTCAAAACCGAGCTCCGCACCTCTACAAATCCCTCGCTTCCCTTTGCGAAGGGCCTATCTATTTACTTTTATGTTGAGTCATCACCCTTCTTATTAAAAAGCACTACCGGAGAGCACCACAGTCGCTTTGCATTCATTATTATTGGTTTATTTCGGTATGACTTGATCGGATCTCTTTTACCATGAATTACAATGTTTAGTCAGTCCTTGATCTTTAAAGGTGCTCTGCATTTTATGTTTTGCGGTCTCGTAAAGGGCTAGCGAGATACCATTTTGTTATATCATGTTATGATTATTTTGAGAAAGTGTTGTCATCCGAAGTTTTATTATTATGGCTCGCTAGCTGATTATATAATTGATATGAGTAATTGTGAGACCTACGTGTTATTGTGAGTATGGTTAGTTCATAATAATTGCTAAAACTTGAATCTTGGCTTTTCATGTTTACAACAACAAGAGCAAACAGAGTTTGTAAAGTTTTTCTTTTTCTCTTCAGCTTTTTCAACAGAATTGCTTGAGGACAAGCAAGGGTTTAAGCTTGGGGAGTTGATACATCTCCGTCAGATCTACTTTTCCAAACACTTTTGCCCTTGTTTTGGACTCTAACTTGTAAGGATTTGAATGGAACTAACCTTGATCGACGCTGCTTTCAAAGAGAATTGCCATGATGTTGTTTTATGTGCGTAAAACAAAAGTTCTGGAATGACCTGAAACTCCACGGAATATCTTAGAATAAATAATAAAAAAATCCTTGCCAAAGATGAAGACCGTGGGGGCCCACATTCTGCCCATTTAGGGGTGGGGCGCGCTTCTACCTCGTGGGCCCCTCGAGATCCTCCCTACATAACTCCAACTCCATATATTGGCTTTCGGGAGAAAAAAATCAGGGAAAAAGTTTCATCGCTGCTTTTATGATACAGAGTCACCGCCAAGCCCTAATCTCTCTCGGGAGGGCTGATCTCGAGTCCGTTCGGGCCCGGAGAGGGGATTCGTCGCCGTCGTCATCATCAACCATCCTCCATCACCAATTTCATGATGCTCACCGCCAGTGCGTGAGTAATTGCATCGTAGGGCTTGCTGGATGGTGATGGGTTGGATGAGATTTATCATGTAATCGAGTTAGTTTTGGTAGGGTTTGATCCCTAGTATCCATTATGTTCGAGATTGATGTTGCTATGACTTTGCTATGCTTAATGCTTTGGTCACTAGGGCCCGAGTGCCATGATTTCAGATCTGAACCTATTATGTTTCATGAATATATGTGTGTTCTTGATCCTACCTTGCAAGTCTATAGTCACCTACTATGTGTTATGATCCGGCAACCTCAAGTGACAATAATCGGGACCACTCTTGATGACCATAGTTTGAGGAGTTAATGTATTCACTATGTGCTAATGCTTTGTTCCGGTTCTCTATTAAAAGGAGGCCTTAATATCCCTTAGTTTCCAATAGGACCCACCGCCACGGGAGGGTAGGACAAAAGATGTCATGCAAGTTCTTTTCCATAAGCACGTATGACTATTTACGGAATACATGCCTACATTACATTGATGAACCGGAGCTAGTTCTGTGTCACCCTATGTTATGATCATTATATGATGAACCACATCCGCATAATTATCCATCGCTAATCCGGTGCCTACGAAGTTTTCCATATAATCGGTTCTCGCTTATTTACTTTTCCGCTACATTATCATCACTACAAAAATACCAAAAACATTACTTTCTTGTCTTTACTTTGTTACCAAGTTACCACCACTATCATATTACTTTGCTACTAAACACTTTGCTGCGTATACTAAGTTTCTGTGTGTGGTTGAATTGACAACTCAGCTGCTAATACTTGAGAATATTCTTTGGCTCCCTTGTGTCGAATCAATAAATTTGGATTGAATACTCTACCCTCAAAACTGTTGTGATCCCCTATACTTGTGGGTTATCAAGCGGCTCCAACGCATATACGCCCCTCGAGTGCACGCTTCCGCTCCCTTTTGGGTATGTGGGTTGCGTATATCATGTTCACCGTCTGCACTTGTGGGGAAACCTTCCGTCTCCCCTATTGTTCGGCGTCCGGCCTCCCTCGTCATCGCTATGCAGCCCCTTGTCATTGTTTTCGGCGCTTAACTTGCTCGTTCGCTTGAACACCCAACAATCCATGTTGGTGTGGTTGGCTGGTTTTTCGGGGTGCCGTATCCCATACACGAGCGATCGAAAGTATTCAGTCCAAATTGACGGGCCCGGAGTATTTCTTTTGAATGGCTTTTTCACGGCGGGTTTAGAGCCTCTGAATCCGGCATTAATCGCCGTATCCTCGGTGACTGCCGCTGTTAATGCGGGCGCTTTTTGCTTGTTAAGCGACACCTGCCCATGTTGTCCTTGGCATCCGAATTACGGTGGACCTTGGTCATGTTGTTACTACGAAGCTAGCTAGCTGTCTTCTCCCACGCAAAAAGCGGGTCATGAGTGTCGTGAGGGCTGCCATAGATTTCGCTTTTCTGTCCTAGGTGCCGGCAAGCCACCGTCACGGATATTAAGCTTGAAGGCTGCAAGGGCATCTGCGTTTGGACAGTCGACTATTTGATTTATCTTCGTTAGGAACCGTGTCCAGAATTGTCTGGCCGATTCCTATGGCTGCTGGATAATTACATGTCTTCGGAGTCGAGGTCGAGCATGTCGGTTAGATCATCGACAGTGGCTACGAAGTGGGTGGTGGGTGGGCTTTGAATTTCTTCGTTGTCCGCGTCCCAACCTTGCCGACCATAGTCCGGCCAGGGCTCTCCTGATAAAGAGAGAGACTTTAGTGAATTCAGAATGTCGCCGAAGGGCGAGTGCTGAAAAATGTTTGTGGCGGTGAACTCCATTATCGGCGCCCAATCAGATTGGATTTGCCGGGGCACGGAAGGTTCAGAGTCCGGAAAGGAGTCCGGCACCTCGGAGTCACGAGCTTCGCAAAGGACAGGTATGGTGTTCGGCTCCATCGCCGTGGAGATTGCAGCCCTCGAGGCGGTGTCCAGCCACCCGTCCTCGATAGGCAACGTCGGCTCCGAGCTAAGGGTCGGAGCGGACGGTGTAATGGCCTCCGGACACCTGACCCGGTAGAGCTAGATCATGCCCATCAGAATCGCGGCGGCATGCTTGGCTGTGGCTCAAACCCGTCAAGATCAAGTCTCCGCGGACGTCGGCCGTGTAGTTCAAACTTCCAAATCTGACTGATGGCGGGCGTAGCTTTCAATCTGCTCCGGATGGCTGCGAATTGCCCGCAGCGTAAAAGCCGGGCCGAATACGAAGATCTGTCCGGGAGAAAAGTCTCACCGGACCGTGCATCATTGTTGATGATGGAAGGAGCCATCGGGCCTAAAGGTGACGACACAGAGGAACTCTCAATGAAAGCACCAATGTCGGTGACAAAACCGGCGGATCTCGGGTAGGGGGTCCCGAACTGTGCGTCTAGGCAGATGGTAACAGGAGATAAGGGACACGATGTTTTTACCCTGGTTCGGGCCCTCTCGATGGACAAGAGTAGATCTACCACGAGAACAGAGAGGCCAAACCCTAGAAGCTAGCCTATGGTATGATTGTTGTTCGTCCTATGGACTAAAACCCTTCGGTTTATGTAGACACCGGAGAGGGTTAGGTTTACATAGAGTCAGTTACAACAGAAGGAGATCTACATATTCGCATCGCCAAGCTAGCCTTCCACGCCAAGGAAAGTCCCATCTGGACACGGGACGAAGTCTTCAATCTTGTATCTTCATAGTCTAGGAGTCCGGCCAAAGGTCATAGTCCGGCCATCCGGACACCCCCTAATCCAGGACTCCGTCAGTCATCGACTGGACTCAGGAACTCGCTGCCGAGCACGCTCGTCGAGTGCGTGCTAGAGGTTCTCCAGTCGAGTGTGCTCAGCCAAGTTGGCCAGGCGCGCCTCCTCCAAGGCCCGGGCCTCGGGGGTTTCTCCAACGATAGGAGTGTGAAGCGCATCCATGTTACGGCGGCGAAGCTCTTCCCTCTGCTGCGCAGAAAGAGGCTCGGGGCGGTACTCTTCATGGACACGCGATGGATCGCCTCCGCCATCACCATCGTCGTCGCGGGGGAAGCCAGGTGGACTGCGCAGTCCGTTGACAATCAGGACTTCCGCCCGGCGGGAGTCATCATTGTCGCAGACTTCGGATGCGCTTCTCGACGAGCCCGGTCGAACAGCCGTAGAGAGAGTTTTGTCGGGCTCGATTGCCGCGACTTGTGGGGTGGCATTTGGCGAAGCCACCGGAGCCACTGAATGACCGACGGCCAAGGAGCTTGCGTCGGCGAGCAGCAGGGGATGAAGACGCCATAGAAGTCGACCGATACTGGGTCAACGGTTGTCGTAGAAGGACGCCGCGGACGCACGCGCCAAAGTGCGTCGCCCCACGGACGTGGAGTGCCTCGACATCGAGTGGAGCCTCTTGGAGCCAAGCGGAGTCGTCAGCGACGAACACGAGCACGCCGAGACAGATACCGCGGCCTTCGGCCAATCCTCTGTCTGAAACCATGCTGATGGGGATCGGAAAATTGCAACTTCTCCAACAAGTCGCTAAGACACCTGCCCCAAGGTGGGCGCCAAATCGCCGTGGGTTCTAAGTCCGACAAAGAGAATGGGGCGAGGGATGTAGAGGCAAGATCCTAGCTATGGAGAAGTTGTACGCACGAGTTTTACGAAGTTCGTGCCCTTCTTGAGGGAAGTAATGTTTCTACGTCTCGGTGCCCAGAGGCGGCCGATCGGATTATATGTGTGTGTTATGGGGTGCGAACCCTTGTCACCGAGGAGGGGGTGGCTTATATAGAGTTCGCTGAGACCTCCTCAGGTCCTCAATTACACAGGGTTTAAGGTACATTAAGATGTATGCCATCGGTAACGCTAGTAATAAAGTGACATAATGACCATTAAAGCTACGTAATGATCGACCGTTGCAGTACGGGGTGGCTTTAGATCTTCTGGCGGTCGAGTGACAGTCTCCATGGTCGAGTGACTTCAAGTCTTCCGAGTGGAACGCTTCATGGTCGAGTGGATGATGATTCTTCTCCGAATGCTTCTAGATTTTAGGGTGATGTCCTTGGGGAGGGTATCTTGGACAGGCCTATGACCCTACCCTAGGTACATAGATTCATTAGGATACACCTTCTATCAAAGATCCGAAGGCAAGACATTCGTTGCTAAGAATGGATCCTTTCTAGATAAGGAGGTTCTCTCGAAAGAAGTGAGTGGGAGGAAAGTGGAACTTGATGAGGTAGTCAGACTGCTCCCTTATTGGAAAGTAGTTCATCATGTAAATATGTTCCGTGACTCCTACACCAATTAGTGAGGAAGCTAATGATGATGATCATGTAACTTCAGATCAAGTTACTACCGAACCTCGTAGGTAAACCAGAGTGAGATCTACACTAGAGTGGTACAGTAATCCTGTTCTGGAGGTCGTATTACTTGACATGACGAACCTATGAACTATGAGGAAGCGATGATGAGCCCAGATTCCATGAAATGGCTTGAGGCCATGAAATCTGAGATGAGATCCATGTATGAGAACAAAGTGTGGACTTTGGTTGACTTGCCCGATGATCGGCAAGCCATAGAAAATAAATGGATCTTCAAGAGGAAGATGAAAGCTGATAGTAATGTTACTATCTACAAAGCTACACTTGCGAAAAAGGTTTTGACAAAGTTCAAGGTGTTGACTATGATGAGATTTTCTCACTCGTAGCGATGCTTAAGTCTGTCCGAATCATGTTAGCAATTGCCGCATTTCATGAAATTTGGCAAATGGATGTCAAAACTGCATTTCTTAATGGATTTCTTAAAGAAGAGTTGTATATGATGCAATCAGAAGGTTTTGTCAATCCAAAAGATGCTAACAAAGTGTGTAAGCACCAGTGATCCATTTATGGACTGGTGCAAGCATCTCGGAGTTGGAATGTACGTTTTGATAGTATGATCAAAGCATATAGTTTTATACAGACTTGCCGTGAAGCCCGTATTTACAAGAAAGTGAGTGGGAGCACTACAGCCTTTCTGCTAAGTATATGTGAATGACATATTGTTGATCGGAAATGATGTAGAATTTTCTGGAAAGCATAAAGGAGTATTTGAAAGGAGTTTTTTCAAAGAAAGACCTCGGTGAAGCTACTTACATATTGAGCATCAAGATCTATAGGCATAGATCAAGATGCTTGATAAAGTTTTTTCAATGAGTACATACCTTGACAAGATTTTGAAGTAGTTCAAAATGGAACAGTCAAAGAAAGAGTTCTTGCCTGTGTTACAAGGTGTGAAATTGAGTAAGACTCAAAGGCCGACCACAGAAGAAGATAGAAAGAGAATAAAAATCATTCCCTATGCCTCAGCCATAGGTTCTATAAAGTATGCCATGCTATGTACCAGATCTATTGTATACCCTACACCGAAGTTTAGCAAGGAGTACAATAGTGATCTAGGAGTACATCATCGACAACGTCAAAATTATCCATAGTGGAATAAGGATATGTTTCTCGATTATGGAGGTGACAAAAGGTTCGTCAGAAAGGGTTACGCCGATGCAAGTTTTGACATCGATCCAGATGACTCTAAGTCTCAATCTGGATACATATTGAAAGTGGGAGCAGTTAGCTAGAGTAGCTCCGTGCAGAGCATTGTTGACATATAAATTTGCAAAATACATACGGATCTGATTGTGGCAGACCCATTGACTAAACTTCTCTCACAAGGAAAACATGATCACACCTTAGTACTCTTTGGGTGTTAATCACATAGCGATGGGAACTAGATTATTGACTCTAGTAAACCCTTTGGGTGTTGGTCACATGACGATGTGAACTATGGGTGTTAATCACATGGTGATGTGAACTATTGGTGTTAAATCACATGGCGATGTGAACTAGATTATTGACTCTAGTGCAAGTGGGAGATCCAAGGAAATATGCCCTAGAGGCAATAATAAAATATTATTTATTTCCTTATTCTCATGATAAATGTTTATTATTCATGCTAGAATTGTATTAACCGGAAACATAATACATGTGTGAATACATAGACAAACATAGTGTCCCTATTATGCCTCTACTTGACTAGCTCGTTGATCAAAGATGGTTATGTTTCCTAGCCATAGACATGAGTTGTCATTTGATTAACGGGTTCACATCATTAGGAGAATGATTGTATTGACTTGACCCATTCCGTTAGCTTAGCACTTGATCGTTTAGTATGTTGCTATTGCTTTCTTCATGACTTATACATGTTCCTATGACTATGAGATTATGCAACTCCCGTTTACCGGAGGAACGCTTTGTGTGCTACCAAATGTCACAACGAATCGGGTGATTATAAAGGTGCTCTACAGGTGTTTCCGAAGGTACTTGTTGGGTTGGCGTATTTCGATATTAGGATTTGTCACTCCGATTGCCTGGAGAGGTATCTTCGGGCCCTCTCGGTAATGCACATCACTATAAGCCTTGCAAACAATGTTACTAATGAGCTAGTTCTTGAGGATGATGCATTACAGAATGAGTAAAGAGACTTTCCTAGCAACGAGATTGAACTAGGTATTGAGATACCGACGATCGAATCTCGGGCAAGTAACATACCAATGACAAAGGGAACAATGTATGTTGTTATGCGGTTTGACCGATAAAGATCTCCGTAATATGTAGGAGCCAATATGAGCATCCAGGTTCCGCTATCGGTTATTGACTGGAGACATGTCTCGGTCATGTCTACATTGTTCTCGAACCCGTAGGGTCCGCACGCTTAAAGTTTGGTGATGATGGGTATTATGAGTTTATGTGTTTTGATTTACCGAAGGTAGTTCGGAGTCCCGGATGAGATCGGGGACATGACGAGGAGTCTCGAAATGGTCGAGGCATAAAGATCGATTGTAACACCCCAAAATTTCAACCTTGTTTTATAAATTAAAAGTTGTTCCAGGAAACTAAAACTTTTATTTTCTGGATTTCCTTCTGATTTCAGAACCACTCTTTTCCTTATTATTATGGGGTTTTTACCCCAAATGAAAACTTTTGAATCAGTATTGGACTTGTTTTCCCTCTCAAATGAAACAATTCTTCTATCAGTGGGATTATCTATGTAATTATTTTCCCCCTGAGCTTTATTTCTCAAAATTGGTTCTTCATAAGTTTTAGGGTTCCATTTGCACTGCAACCCTTTGATAAATTCTTTTAAAAATCCCACCAAAATTTGGGGATGTCATGTGATGTGTTTAAATCCCTTTTATGCAAAAAGATACTTCATTATTTGGATATTTTGAGCTCTACACCATATTTTCAAATCTGGTCCAGAGAGCATTTTTACAATACAACCTATTTAAATATTTCTTTAAAACTTCTACCAAAATTTTGGGATGTTAGTAGGAGCATACTATTCCACTTTATGCAATAACCTAATGGTGTTCTTTGGAAAAATTGAGAAAAATCAACCTCTTTTTCTATTCTGGTCCAACTTGAGGATTTGTACAGCAACCACATTTTTAGTTGCTCCTTTCTCCTTGATTCTTTTTCCTACTTATTGTCCTCCCTGCCAAACCCCTAAGTCCAGGGGCATGCACCCATTGGATCATTTTTGGTCCATGTAATGATACCATTTATCTCCTGTCCAGAATTGGAGTTTTGCAAAACTTGCACTAGCAAGTTTGTTCTTTTCACGAACTAACCTCACCACCCTCTTTTCCATCTAAAGAGACCCCACCCTGGAAGATTTGGCCACTCCAAGAACTGCCTAGGTGCCTATGGCATTTTGTCAAACACCTTGAGAGCATGGATGTAATTGGCATGAGTTTTTGTTTGCATTGTGAACCTAATCCCTGCACCAGACCAGCGTCTCCAATAGTTTTGCCCTCAGCCTATGACCCCACCCCGTTAACCCTCTTGTGGTTTAGAGCCCCTAGCATGCCTTAGCATTTCGTCAAGTACATTCTGCGTGCTTTCTGCAGGCGCGAGCAGCACTGCGTTTTGCACGTGTCGCCTTCGAAACCGACGCTGCGTCAGCGCCACTGGCCTTGCCCGCCACTGCAGAGCCACGCCACGCACTCACCCTCTCACGCATCACGCCAACCAACCTGGTGCTCTCTACAGCACCGTGTCCGAGCCTCTTAGCGGCATCGTCTTGTCCGCAGAAGCGTCGCGGCCAGGTCGGTGCCGCCCAAACCGCCAGCCGCTCGCCACCTGCCCTCGGAGCAGGCGAGCTCATCCACAAGCATGTCCTATAGCACACGCCGCCCACGCCGCCTTTGTTACAGAAAGACGGTCACGGCGACTTATTCCATGTGCGTACGCCATGAACCGCTTTTGACTGGCTTATTTAAGGAAGCCCCTGAGCCTTCCGTCCCCCTACACGCAGCAACCTCGAGTTACCCACCTTTGGCGCTTCCCTAGCTCGCAATCGACCCGGGAAGTCTTCTTCTCCATCTCCGGCAACCGCAGCCGCCGCCACTGCCCCGGCCATTCTGGCGCCACTAGGGCCTCCCCCTCTCCACTCTCTTCACCAGGAACCCCCTCTCCCTCTCGTGAGTCCATTCCCCTACTCAATCTTGATCGGGACTCGCCGCGGACGGAAACTCACTTTGCCCGACGGCCACCGTCCGCTGCGGAGCTCGCCGCCGGCAGCTCCGTCCACCCCAGAGACCAAAGCGACCACCGGAGTGACCGCCTCGGCCCCCTGAGCCCGCGGGTGATCTCTGTTTCTCGAATGGTGCCACTGATTACGCGCATGACGATCGTAGAAGTCCCGCCTACTGCTCGGGCAGGGAAAGAGGAGGAAGGTGGACTCAGTCAAACCGACGATGGGCCAGGCGGGCCTGTCGATTGACTCACTCGCGATCCACGCTGGATAAGTGGAAGCCTATTAACCAGAATACGCCTTCGATGTGGTCGATTCAAACGTTTTCTTTTACATTTTATTTTAAATAACAGATTTTGACCACAACTTTGACTGGCTATAACTTTTTAAATACAACTCCTAATGAGTTGATTCTTTTTCCTACCTCTCTCAAATTTGATCTAGTTTATTTTAAGATTTAGTTGAAAAAATTTCAGACAACTTTTCTGTACTGTTTTTAAAAGTATGTGTTGTTAAATATTTCTTTTAAAAAAATAGGTTTTTAGGAGAGGAGAAAACTTTCAAAAGTTTTGGAGTACACCCTGCCTTACCACACCTTGAAGGCAAGCATTCTGAACCCCGGCATAATAATTTTGGTGTGTTATTCGGCACGTTTATAACACCACCTCATTTCGAAGAGCTCGTTATTTCATGTGATATGGTCATTTGCATGGATGCATATTAGTGATCTCCTTGCTGTTGGAAATGAATATACATGTGATGGAAATCATCGTCATGTGCCTTGCATGCATACCGATAAGGAAATGCGGGAAAACCCCTGCCTTGGGTAGGCATGAGTTTGTCGCCGATCTCCGTCGGGACGGTGATGTCCGGTATGGTATAGTAAGGTATAATGAGTGTTGATTTTATTGGTTGAAATATTTTTGTTATACATGTTATGCAGGAATTTATAAACCCCCGAGTCGATCGTAGGTCGAGTCCTGCTCAAAGAACTCCCATACTTGCCTCGTACTACCACTTGTCCCTGCCGCGGTGGGGGTACGGTTCTCAAGAAATCGTCAACCCCTTTCAAGCACACACCGTACAGAGAGGCCACGGTGGAAGATACCAGTTGTAACCGGTAGGCATGCCATCTGGTCCGGGGGCATGGGTGTTTCCGGTTGAGACCGAGAGGGGAGGCCACCCCTTAGAGCGCGCGATATAAATTTGATCCCATGCTACGCGAGGTTGTAGCCTCCCACTTAGAGTTTTGCTTAACAAGTGTCGTGGGTGATTCCAGACACTTTGGTAAGTTAAGCTGGTGTGTGCAAGTCGGTGTGTTTTCAATTAAAAGACCAGAGACGGAATTAGTCCTGATGGACTAAAGGAATCCGTTACTCGTGGGTAAAGAGTACACCCTCTGCAGAGATTAAACCTATTCGTATAGCCGTGTCCATGGTTAAGGATTACAGTCTGGGATGGGTCAAGGGTTGGTCCTAGTGTCGGTCCTCGGAGGAGACGCGGTTAATATAAACTCGGATACCGACTAGTGACTTGTGAGGACCATGGTTATTATTTCTGTTATGGACTAACCCCATGATCATTATTTCTGTTATGGACTAAACCGTTACATTATTTGAATTAACGAGTAATCTCTGGGATGGTTCTACCTCCGGGATATTCATTGGAAATATTTTTCTTTTATAAGCCCTTTATGTGGTGTCGCTCAGACGCCCGACTGTGGCATTGTTTGTTTGTATTTTCTCTTATAAGCCCTTTATGTGGTGTCGCTCAGACGCCCGACTGTGGCATTGTTTGTTTTTATTTTCATTTATAAGCCCTTTATGTGGTGTCGCTCAGACGCCCGACTGTGGCATTGTTTGTTTGTATTTTCTCTTATAAGCCCTTTATGTGGTGTCGCTCAGACGCCCGACTGTGGCATTGTTTGTTTTTATTTTTGTTTATAAGCCCTTTATGTGGTGTCTCTCAGACGCCCGACTGTGGCATTGTTTGTTTGTATTTTCTCTTATAAGCCCCTTATGTGGTGTCGCTCAGACGCCCGACTGTGGCATTGTTTGTTTTTATTTTCTCTTATAAGCCCTCTATGTGGTGTCGCTCAGACGCCCGACTGTGGCATTTTATTTATACTCTATTGTTGCACATTCATGTCGCATATAACCACCTGCTCGCATGCATAGAAAACTCTTATTTATGACTGACGACGTGATCATGGACTATATCAAGATTTTGATTTATATTATTCCGTGTTCATAATGTTTTGCAGTATATTCAAAGTACTCACTTGCTTGTCCCCTCGGCTATTGTCTTGGCCAGATTTCCTGCATGGAGAGGAACGTTGCTAAGACAGCCGGAACTAGGCAGGCAATTTATAGCAGCCTCACAAGATAGGAGTTAACTCGGTCACCTGTTCCTCGTGGGAAATGGAGTTCCATGCAGACATCGATGATCCACAAACCGCTTCCGCCTTCAACCACTAGAAACCATTTGATGTACTCATAGGCCATAATGGTCTTGTGTTACATAGTTTGTATTTTTTTTTCTTGGAATTTCTGTATCAAGTTAATGCCTCATCAGCTAACAGTAATCCTGGGGCTGGTGAGCACGACAGCCATTTTCTGGAAATCAATACCCGGAAAACGGGTCGCCACAGACTTGGTATCGGAGCTAGGCTGACCATTGGCTAATCCTGTCTTAGCCAGGTTAATAAACTTGGGCAAACCAACCCACCGCACTATAACCGAACCCCAGCCAAGCTCCTCGCATAAGATAGCCACACAAAGGACTTCGACACTTTTGGCAGTCGGTGCCCAACCTATCAACCTAGCCCGTCGATTTCGCGCCAGTGACCAGCACCTAAGATGTCTCATCCGCAAGCGTGCGAAGGAAGACTCAGTCCCCTTTTACTATAAATAGGGCACGCTAGCCCCAACCCAGCACAAAGACAACCGCTACTCCCCAAACCGAGCCACAATGTTCGCCCCGTCAGGCACAATGAGACCACAGCGACCAACCTTCGAGGCTTTGTGACCATACTTGCAAACCTCACCCGCCGTGCCTATGCGTTAGAAGAGCCTCCAGAATATGTTGTGTACCAAGGACCCATGAGAGGTGAGAGCTGTCAATTCTGGGCCACGGTACACATCTATGGTAGGGGTCTGTCGCCAGAATGGCCCTACAGGTTCATCGGAAGAACAACTTCCTTTGAGCCACAAGCCATCCAACTAGCTGCTCGAGAGGCTATAGTTCATCTCCGGCACTTGTCGCCCGTGAGTTAATCGTCAGCTCGCTCCACTACTACCCTAGACGTGAAGGGTATGGTAGACCACCCCAATTTGCCAACGGAGATCACGAGACAGATCCTCGCATTGTTGCACCTAGTGCGCTATGTAGGTGCATCGAGGAACTGCTCGATCAAATCACCATTGATCTGATCGCAGCTCGTGGAGAGCTGGTTCACGAGCCCGGCAAGAGAAGAGAACGAGCCCAACACCGACAACCCACCTGTGCTATTCGGACACCCGATCGAGACCCCGAGGTCAGCCCCACCGTCGCCCAAGGTGCTTTGATGACCCCAGAAGTGCTTCGTCGCCTCTTGGGAGCACACTCCAATGGGGTTGTGGCCAACAATCCCCGTGATGGTGATCATCACTACCCCGAGCCTGCAGCCCCTCAACCCTCTCCAGCTAATTCCAACGGTGAGACCCGTGGAGGAACCTCGACATCCACAAGGCACGCCCGTTTGGATGTAAATGAGGTAGACTAGGTCACTCAAGTAGTGTCAAGTCCCAGTGTATCCCCTGCTTGTAATCATGTGACCTTGTAAATACGCGCAGCCTGTCGCCGTGCCTCTATTTTAAATAGTAAGCCTTGCCCAGATATGTCAGCATACAGTGTAAATTTTTGCTAATCCTTGGCGCAGCTACCAAGGACCACCCCGACAACCCCCACAGTGATACGTCACTTTGGTGAGATATGTATCTGTAGCTTTGACCCCGCCCCTTGGAGCTGAGCGGGCAAATTCATTACCTTTCACCACGGTAAAACGCCCCAACTCCGGTGCTATAAATAGGCCACCGCGTGACCTTGCCAAGCGCCCCTCACTTTGTGCACCACCCTCACAACCATTTCTTGCCATGCCGAGCCCTAGTATCCATCTGAGAACTCCAGATGCAACCCCGGGTAGTTTTGTCAAGATATTGTGGGATTTTACCTGCAATACCATGGGCGCTACCCAGCCACCCCAGTACGAGCTGTTCAAATCAAGAATCACTCCTTCCACCTCGAGATACTGGGCAGCAGTGCACATCCCTCCCGTAAGCCCAAACCAAGACCCAAAAGAGGTCTCCTTCGTGGGGAAATCTATGCCGACCCCACATATGGTCAGTAGAAAGCTGTTATGGCATTTAAGCGCTTGCTCGCCTTCGATTCGCGGTACCCTATGCCAGCGAACGAGGGTATTATTACTTTCCAAGCCGTGCAGCGCCCGGAGGAGTAACATCTTTTCCCGGCGGACGAATTGAGAGAGACCCAGTCCTGGCCAACCTTGTCCAGTACGTCATCGCTCAAGAGCGTTTAACCCAACGTTTGATGGGTTATCTCCAGAGCCTCGCAGATTTAAATCCTCAGATCGCCATCGGCAGGTCACTAAGGCCCGATCAAGAAAGGCACATCCATCGACTGGTCAATCCACTTTCCCCGATAGAAGAGGAGTGTATCCCAGTACCAGAGACGTTTTCTCGGGACCCCATCCAGTTACCGTTTACATTATAGCCGTCGCTGCTATGTTTATTGTTGCAACATTTGTTTATAAGTTGTAACTTATGCGTGACACCCCGAGTTTGCGCAGCGAGTAAATCATTTAGTTTCTAGTATTGTGAGTAGTTTTGTTGCGGTTCGACTCTAATGTATTATCGCTTTCTCTCGCGAAAAAATCTCGGAGTGAGATTTCTTTCCCGAGATGCTGCATTTACACCTTCTCACGACGTAGATTATTTTATTTCATGCAGCACCACGGCAACAGACTCACAACCATAATCATTCGAACATATACACTACTTGCAAATCTTTGCAACAGTGTTACATCAACTGAGTACCTCCGAGCAACAGTCAGCACCCGACACACCCACCTACCTCGTGAATCACCACCACCGCTGGAGAGCCAACACCGAAAGCAGCAGCATCGCGACGATCGCCGAGGATCATCGCGCACGGGAGCACAGAGAGCCCCTAACACCGCCGGCCAGTCCCCTCCGCAACAGGATCACGTACGGGCGCACCGGCTGCCGCCATTAGAGCCTCGCTCTCGAGCTTCGCAAATGGAAACAGAGGAGAAGGAAGGAGAAGGAGGAGCGAGGCCAGGTGTGAGGAAGAAGAAAGGAGCACCTGCCTGCTTTTATAGCTCGAGATCGGTGTACGGTGGGCGAGGTCCACTAACACAGACATCGCCTCACCGGGTGTTCGGAGGCGAATCCATGAAAGAAGGCCGACAACAAGACCGCATGAGGTGAGTGCACGCTGCACCGGGCAGCTAGCACGCCACAAGACTACCGCAAGACGGCCTAGATACCCCACGCTAGACATCGCCGGTGGAGAAAGCACGGGAAAGCGCGCGGGAGAGAGGAAGAAGAAAGAGCCGGAGGAAGAAGAAGAGGCCGACAGTGGGCCCGGGTCCACCTATCAGCCAGAGGGAGCACTGTGCTCTCGGGTACGACCAGCGTATTTTTAAATTTAGAATTTATTCTAAATTTATATCTGGCATAAAAATCTCTCGATTTTTGCCCCTAACAGTGGATTTCTCCACGCCACGCCAGTGTCCCACACCGTATTTTTGCACCACTTATTGCCTTCACACTGTAGCTGCATTTGTTTTAATGCTTGTTTTTATCAAAACAACTCTTAGCAAATCTCGAGAACGAGATTTTTCTTAAGGGGGGTAGTGTTGTAAGACCCCAAAATTTCAACCTTGTTTTATAAATTAAAAGTTGTTCTAGGAAACTAAAACTTTTATTTTCTGGATTTCCTTCTGATTTCAGAACCACTCTTTTCCTTATTATTATGGAGTTTTTACCCCAAGTGAAAACTTTTGAATCAAGATTGGACTTGTTTTCCCTCTCAAATGAAACAATTCTTTTATCAATTGGGATTATCTATGTAATTATTTTCCCCGAGCTTTATTTCTCAAAATTGGTTCTTCATAAGTTTTAGGGTTCCATTTGCACTGCAACCCTTTGATAAATTCTTTTAAAAATCCCACCAAAATTTGGGGATATCATGTGATGTGTTTAAATCCCTTTTATGCAAAAAGATACTTCATTCTTTGGATATTTTCAGCTCTACACCATATTTTCAAATCTGGTCCAGAGAGCATTTTTACACTACAACCTATTTAAATATTTCTCTAAAACTTCTACCAAAATTTTGGGATGTTAGTAGGAGCATACTATTCCACTTTATGCAATAACCTAATGGTGTTCTTTGGAAAATTGAGTGAATCAACCTCTTTTCTATTCTGGTCCAACTTGAGGATTTGTACAGCAACCACATTTTTAGTTGCTCCTTTCTCCTTGATTCATTTTCCTACTTATTGTCCTCCCTGCCAAACCCCTAAGTCCAGGGGCATGCGCCCATTGGATCATTTTTGGTCCATGTAATGATACCATTTATCTCCTGTCCAGAATTGGAGTTTTGCAAAACTTGCACTAGCAAGTTTGTGCTTTTCACAAACTAACCTCACCACCCTCTTTTCCATCTAAAGAAACCCCACCCTGGAAGATTTGGCCACTCCAAGAACTGCCTAGGTGCCTATGGCATTTTGTCAAACACCTTGAGAGCATGGACATAATTGGCATGAGTTTTTGTTTGCATTGTGAACCTAATCCCCACTGCACCAGCGTGTCCAATAGTTTTTGCCCTAGCCTATGACCCCACCCTGTTAACCCCTTGTGGTTTAGGAGCCCCTAGCATGCTCTTAGCATTTCAAGCATCGCCTGCGGCGTGCTCGGCACGTAGCAGAGCATCGCAGCTTTGCACGTGGCGCGCCGAGCCGACGTGTCGCGCCCCTGGTCTTGCCCGCCCTGCAGAGCCACGCCACGCACTCACCCTCTCACCGCATCACGCCAAGCAACCCTGGTGCTCTACAAAGACCGCTGTTGAGTCTTTGAGGCACGCCGACGTCTGCAGCGTCTTGGCCAGGTCGGTGCCGCCAAACCGGCCAGCCGCCACTCGCTTCGAGCAACGCGAGCTCATCCACAAGCATGTCCTATAGCACACGCCGCCGCCACGCCGCCCTAGCTACGTAAAGATCATCACCGGCGACCTTATCTGCGCCGGCCATGTGAACCGCTTTGACTCGCTTATTTAAGGAAGCCCCGAGCCACCCCTCGCACGCAGCAGTAACCTCAAGCCACCCCAATCGGGCGCTTCCCTAGCTCGCAACCCGACCGGGAGGTCTTCTTCTCCATCTCCGCAACCGCGAACCGCCGCCATCGCTTCGGCCGTTCCCGGGCGCCACTGTGGCCTCCCCTCTCCACTCTCTTCACCAGGAACCCCATCTCCCTCTCGTGAGTCCATTCCCCTACTCAATCTTGATCGGGACTCGCCGTGGACGGAAACTCACTTTGCCCGACGGCCACCATCCGCTGCGGAGCTCGCCGCCGGCAGCTCCGTCCACCCCAGAGACCAAAGCGACCACCGGAGTGACCGCCTCGGCCCCCGAGCCTGCTGGTGATCTCTGCTTCTCGAATGGTGCCACGTCACGGCCGACGATCGCCGGAGTCCCGCCTCTGCTCGGGCAGAGAAAGAGGAGGGAAGGTGGATTAGTCAAACCTGACCAGTGGGCCAGGCGGGCCCACTGTCAGTGACTCATGCGTGATCCACGCTGGATAAGTGGAAGCGTATTTTCCGTATCACGCCTTGACGTGGCCGATTCAAACGTTTTTCTTTTTCTGTTTTATTTTAAATAACAGATTTTGACCACAACTTTGACTGGCTATAACTTTTTAAATACAACTCCAAATGAGTTGATTCTTTTTCCTACCTATCTCAAATTTGATCTAGTTTATTTTAAGATTTAGTTGAAAAAATTTCAGACAACTTTTCTGTACTGTTTTTAAAAGTATGTGTTGTTAAATATTTCTGTTAAAAAAATAGGTTTTTTGGAGAGGAGAAAACTTTCAAAAGTTTTGGAGTACACTCTGCCTTACCACACCTTGAAGGCAAGCATTCTGAACCCCGGCATAATAATTTTGGTGTGTTATTCGACACGTTTATAACACCACCTCATTTCGAAGAGCTCGTTATTTCATGTGATATGGTCATTTGCACGGATGCATATTAGTGATCTCCTTGCTGTTGGAAATGAATATACATGTGATGGAAATCATCCTCATGTGCCTTGCATGCATACCGGTAAGGAACTGGAAAACCCCTGCCTTGGGTAGGCATGAGTTTGTCGCCGATCTCCGCCGGGATGGTGATGTCCGTATGGTATAGTAAGGTATAATGAGTGTTGATTTTATTGGTTGAAATATTTTTGTTATACATGTTATGCAGGAATTTATAAACCTCCTGAGTCGACCGTGAGGTCCAGTCCTGCTCCAAGAATCTCCCATACTTGCCTCAGACTACCACTTGTCCCCGCCGCAGGTGGGTACGGTTCAAGAAATCGTCAACCCTTTCAAGCACATACCGCATGTAGAGGCCACGGTGGAAGATACCTGGGTTGTAACCGTAGGCATGCCATCTGGTCCGGGGCATGGGTGTTTCGGTTGAGACCGAGAGGGAGGCCACCCCTTAGAGCGCTGAGCATATAAATTTGATCCCATGCTACGCGAGGTTGTAGCCTCCCCACTTAGAGTTTTGCTTAACAAGTGTCGTGGGTGATTCCGCATAATCGCAAGTTAAGCCGGTGTGTGCAAGTCGTGTGTTTTCAATTAAAAGACCGTAGACGGAATTAGTCCCGATGGATTAAAGGAATCCGCTACTGTGGGTAAAGAGTACACCTCCGCAGAGATTAAACCTATTCAGATAGCCGTGTCCATGGTTAAGGATTACGCCCCGGGATGGGTCAAGGGTTGGTCCTAGTGTCGGTCCTCGGAGGAGACGCGGTTAATATAAACTCGGATACCGACTAGTGACTCGTGAGGACCATGGTTATTATTTCTGTTATGGACTAACCCCATGATCATTATTTCTGTTATGGACTAAACCGTTACATTATTTGAATTAACGATGGATGGTTCTACCTCCGGGGTATTCATTGGAAATATTTTTCTTTTATAAGCCCTTTATGTGGTGTCGCTCAGCCGCCCGACTGTGGCATTGTTTGTTTGTATTTTATCTTATAAGCCCTTTATGTGGTGTCGCTTTATCGCGGATCGTGGCATTGTTTGTTTTTATTTTCGCTTATAAGCCCTTTATGTAGTGTCGCCGACGCCCGATCGTGGCATTGTTTGTTTGTATTTTCTCTTATAAGCCCCTTTATGTGGTGTCGCCTTTACGCCCGATCGTGGCATTGTTTGTTTTATTTTTGTTTATAAGCCTTTTATGTGGTGTCGCCGTGACGCCTGCATCGTGGCATTGTTTGTTTGTATTTTCTCTTATAAGCCCTTTATGTGGTGTCGCCGTTATCACTGGATCGTGGCATTGTTTGTTTTTATTTTCTCTTATGAGCCCTCTATGTGGTGTCGCCGTACGCTCGAATCGTAGCATTTTATTTATACTCTATTGTTGCACATTCATGTCGCATATAACCACCTGCCGCATGCATAGAAAAACTCTTATTTATGACCCATTTACGTGATCATGGACTATATCAAGATTTGATTTATATTATTCCAAAGGTTCATAATGTTTAAGTAGTACATTCAAAGTACTCACCGGCTTGTCCCTCGCTATTGTCTTGGCCAGATTTCGTGCATGGAGAGGAACGCTATGCGAAGACAGCCTTTAACTAGGCAACGCATTTACGATAGCAGCCTCGCGAAGATAGGAGTTAACCTGGTCAGCTGTTCCTGTGGGAAATGGAGTTCCACAGACACTGATGATCCACAAACCGCTTCCGCCTTCAACCACTAGAAACCATTTGATGTACTCATAGGCCAGAATGGTCTTGTGTTACATAGTTTGTATTTTTTTTGCTTGGAATTTCTGTATCAAGTTAATGCCTCATCAGCTAACAGTAATCCTGGGGCTGGTGAGCACGACGGCCATTTTCTGGAAATCAATACCCGGAAAACCGGTCGCCACATCGATATATTGGACGACTATATTCGGACATCGAAAGGTTACGAGTGATTCAGGTATTTTTCGGAGTACCGGAGAGTTACGGGAATTCGCCAAGGAGTATATGGGCCTTATTGGGCTTTAGGGGAAAGAGAGATGGGAGGTCATGACGCCTCAAGGCCTAGTCCGAATTTGACTAGGGGAGGCTGCACCCCTCCTTCCTTCTCTTCTCTTTTCCCTTTTCCTTCTCTCCTACTCCTACTACTTGGAAGGGCTCCTAGTTCTACTAGGAAAAGGGGAATCCTACTCCCGGTGGGAGTAGGACTCCCCTAGGTCACGCCATAGGGAGGGACGGCCCTCCCCCTCCTCCACTCCTTTATATACGGGGAGGGGGGAACCCCTTGGAGAGAGAACAATTGATCTCTTGATCTCTTAGCCGTGTGCGGTGGCCCCCTCCACCATATTCCACCTCGATCATATCGTAGCGGTGCTTAGGCGAAGCCCTCGCCGGGTAGCATCATCATCATCAGGACTACGCCGCCATGCCGACGGAACTCTCTTGAAGCTCATTTGGATCGGAGTTCGCGGGACCTCATCGAGCTGAACGTGTGCTGAACTCGGAGGTGCCGCGTGTTCTCATTTCTGGATCGGTCGGATCGTGAAGACGCACGACTACATCAATCACACAGTTAACGCTTCCGCTTTCGGGTTCACGAGGGTACGTGGACACACTCTCCTCTCGTTGCTATGCATCACCATGATCCTGTGTGCGAGGGAAAATTTTGAAATTACTACGTTCCTCATCAGATACCTCTCCGACAATCGGAGTGACAAATCCTAATCTCGAAATACGCCTAACTCAACAAGTACCTTCGGAGACACCTGAGAGCACCTTTATAATCACCCAGTTACGCCAGGACGTTTGGTAGCACACAAAGTGTTGCTCCGGTAAACGGGAGTAGCATAATCTCATAGTCATAGGAACATGTATAAGTCATGAAGAATGCAATAGCAACATACTAAACGATCAAGTGCTAAGATAACGGAATGGGTCAAGTCAATCACATCATTCTCCTAATGATGTGATCCCGTTTAATCGAATGACAACACTTTGTCTATGGCTAGGAAACATAACCATCTTTTATCAACGAGCTACTCAAGTAGTGGCATACTAGTGACACTCTGTTTTGTCTATGTATTCACACATGTATCATGTTTCCGGTTAATACATTTACAACATGAGTAATAAACATTTATCATGATATAAGGAAATAAATAATAACTTTATTATTGCCTCTATGGCATATTTCCTTCCGTCTCCCACTTGCACTATGATACGTCCATTTTGCATCATGCTTTTATATCGATATTTATTGCATTATGGGCTGTTATTACACGTTATGTCACAATACTTATGCCTATTCTCTCTTATTTTACAAGGTCTACATAAGGAGTGAGAATGCCGCAAATCGGAATTCTCGGGTCGAAAAGGAGCAAATATTAGAGACCTATTCTCACACAACCCAAAAGTCCCAAACTCCACGAAAGTCATTTTTGGAAATAATAAAATATATTGAGCGGAAGAAGTTCACGGAGGGGGACCCACCTGCCACGAGGGTGGGGGCGCATCCCTACCCCGAGTGGCACGCCCCGCCTCGTGGGCCCCCTGTTGGCTCTCCGATGGCCATCTTCTGCTATATGAGGTCTTTCGTCGAAAAAAAATCATAAGCAACCTTTCGGGACGAGACTCCGCCGCCACGAGGAGGAACCTTGGCGGAACCAATCTAGGGCTCCGACAGAGCTGTTCTGCCGGGGACACTTCCCTCCGGGAGGGGGAAATCATCGCCAACGTCATCACCAACTCTCCTCTCATCGGGAGAGGGAAATCTCCATCAACTTCTTCACCAACACCATCTCCTCTCAAAACCCTAGTTCATCTCTTGTATCCAGTTCTTGTCTCCAAGTCCGGGATTGGTACTAGTAGGTTGCTAGTAGTGTTGATTACTCCTTGTAGTTGATGCTAGTTGGTTTATTTGGTGGAAGATCATATGCTCGAGATCCTTTATGCATATTAATACCCTCTGATTATGAACATGAATATGCTTTGTGATTAGTTACGTTTGTTCCTGAGGACATGGGAGAAGTCTTGCTATTAGTAGTCATGTGAATTTGGTATTCATTCGATATTTTGATGAGATGTATGTTGTCCAGCCTCTAGTGGTCTTATGTGAACGTTGACTACATAACACTTCACCATTATTTGGGCCTAGAGGAAGGCATTGGGAAGTAATAAGTAGATGATGGGTTGCTAGAGTGATGTAAGCTTAAGCCCTAGTTTATGCGTTGCTTCGTAAGGGGCTGATTTGGATCCACATGTTTCATGCTATGGTTAGGTTTACCTTAATACCTTTGTTGTAGTTGCGGATGCTTGCAATAGAGGTTAATCATAAGTGGGATGTTTGTTCAAGTAAGAACAGCACCCAAGCACCGGTCCACCCACATATCAAATTATCAAAGTACCGAACGCGAATCATATGAACGTGATGAAAACTAGCTTGACGATATTCCCATGTGTCCCCTGGAGCGCTTTTCCTTATATAAGAGTTTGTCCGGGCTTGTCCTTTGCTACAAAAAGTATTGGGACACCTTTGCTGCACTTTATTTACTTTTGTTACTTGTTGCTCGTTACAAATTATCTTATCACAAAACTATCTCGTTACCACTTATTTCAAGACTTGCAGAGAATACCTTTGCTGAAAACCGCTTATCATTTCCTTCTACTCCTCAAGGTTCGACACTCTTACTTATCGAAAGGACTACGATAGATCCCTATACTTGTGGGTCATCAAGACTCTTTTCCGGCGCCATTTCCGGGGAGTGAAGCGCCCGTAGGTGGAATTTGGTAAGGAAAAATTTATATAGTGTGCTGAAATTTACTGTCACTTGTTACTATGGAAAGTAATCCTCTGTGGGGCTTGTTCGGGGTATCTTCACCCCGACCAGTAGAGCAAAGAATTGCTCCTCAAGCTATTGAACCTACTGAAAATGAAAATGTTCCCTTTGAAGTTCCTCCGGGTATGTTAGAAAACTGCTAGATAACCCTTTTACAGGAGATGGAACAAAGCATCCTGATGAACATCTACTCTATGTGGATGAAGTTTGTGGATTATTTAAGCTTGCAGGTGTACCCGATGATGTTGTTAAGAAGAAGGTCTTCCCTTTATCTTTGAATTAAGATGCATCGACATGGTATAGGCTATGCGATGATACGGGATCATGGAACTATAAACGAATGAAGCTGGAATTTCATCAAAAGTATTATCCTATGCATCTTGTTCATCGTCATCGCAATTATATATATAATTTTTGGCCTCGCGAAGGAGAAAGCATCGCTCAAGCTTGGGGGAGGCTTAAATCAATGTTATATTCATGCCCCGATCATGGGCTCTCAAGAGAAATAATTCTTCAAAAATTTTATGCTCGGCTTTCTCATAATAATCAATCCATGCTCGATACTTCTTGTGCTGGCTCTTTTATGATGAAGACTATTGAATTCAAATGGAATTTATTGGATAGAATTAAATGTAACTCTGAAGATTGGGATCTCGACGAAGGTAAGGAGTCAGGTATGACACCAAGTTTGATTGTGTTAAATCTTTTATGGATACCGATGTTTTCCGTAAATTTAGCACTAAATATGGACTTGACTCTGAGATAATAGCTTCATTATGTGAATCTTTTGCTACTTATGTTGATCTCCCCAAGGAGAAGTGGTTTAAATATCATCCTCCCATAGAAGTAAAAGTAGCTGCACCTACTAAAGTTGAAGAAAAGACTATTACTTACAATGATCCTATTGTTCCTACTTCTTATGTTGAGAAACCTCCTTTCCCTGTTAGAATAAAGGATCATGCTAAAGCTTCAACTGTGGTTCGTAAAAGCAATATTAGAACTTATACACCTCCTGAGCAAATTAAAGTTGAACCTAATATTGATATTGTTAAAGATCTCTTAGCTGATAATATTGACCATAAAAGTTATCTATTTTTAAGTGTGAAAACCGCTTAGAATTGCCAAACCTTGTGCTAAAGATAAACATAGACCTGTGGTAGGCGTGCTTCGTTATTTCATAGTTAAAATAGGAGATCACCGTTATCATGGCTTATGTTATATGGGTGCTAGTGCTAGTGTTATACCGCATACTTTATAATAAGAAATTAAGCATGAAATTGCACCTCATGAAGTTAGAAGGTATTGATGTTACAATTAAACTTGCCAATAGAGATACTATATCAGCAATGGGAATTGTTAGAGATGTTGAAGTCTTGTGTGGAAAACTAAATATCCTCCTGATTTTCTTGTTCTTGGTTCCCACAAGATATCTTTTTGTCCCATTATTTTGGTAGACCCTTCTTGAACACCGTTAATGTTAAGATAGATCATAAAAGAATGTTGTTACTATTGGTTTGGGTGATATGTCTCATGAGTTTAATTTCTCTAAATTTAGTAGACAACACCGTGAAGAAGAATTGCCTAGTAAGGATGAAATTATTGGTCTTGCTTCTATTGTCGTACCTCCTAGCGATCCTTTAGAACAATATTTGCTAGACCATGAAAATTATATGTTTATGAATGAAAGAATGGAAATAGATGAGGTATTCTTTAAACAGGAACCTATTCTGAAACACAATTTTGCTGTTGAAATCCTAGGGATCCCCTCCACCCAAGGGTGATCCCGTGTTTGAGCTTAAACCGCTGTTCGATACTCTTAAATATGCTTATCTTGATGAAAAGAAGATATATCCCGTTATTATCGATTGCTAACCTTTCAGAGCATGAAGAAGAGAGATTATTGAAAACTCAAGAAGCACCGTGTTGCCACTGGATATACTGTTGATGATCTTTAGGGCATTAGTCCCACTCTATGTCAACATAAAATAAATTTGGAAGAAGATGCCAAACCAGTCCGTGATCATCAGCGAAGGCTTAATCATAAGATGAAAGAAGTGGTAAGAAAAGAAATACTAAAGCTTCTGGAGGCAGGTATATTTTATCCCGTTGTTGATAGTCAGTGGGTAAGTCATGTCCATTGTGTTCCTAAGAAGGGAGGTATTACTGTTGTTCCTAATGATAAATATGAATTGATTCCGCAAAGAATTATTACAGGTTATAGGATGGTAATTGATTTCCGTAAATTAAATAAGGCTACTAAAAAGGATCATTACCCCTTACCTTTTATCGATCAAATGCTAGAAAGATTATGCAAACATACACACTATTGCTTTCTATATGGTTATTCTGGGTTCTCTCAAATACCTGGGTCAGCTAATGATCAATCAAGACTACTTTTACCTGCCCTTTTGGTACTTTTTGCTTATAGACGATGCCTTTTGGTTTATGTAACGCACCTGCTACCTTTTAAAAGATGCATGATGGCTATATTCTCTGACTTTGTGAAAAGATTTGTGAGGTTTTCATGGATGATTTCTCCGTCTATGGATCCTCTTTTGATGATTGCTTGAGCAACCTTGATCGAAGTTTTGCGTAGATGTGAAGAAACTAATCTTGTATTGAATTGGAAAAAGTGCCACTTTATGGTTAATGAAGGTATTGTCTTGGGGCATAAAGTTTCTGAAAGAGGTATTGAAGTTGATAAAGCCAAGGTTGATGCTATTGAAAAGATGCCCTGTCCCAAGGACATCTAAGGTATAAGAAGTTTCCTTGGTCACGCTGGTTTTTATAGGAGGTTCATTAAGGACTTCTCAAAAATTTCTCGGCCTCTGAATAATTTATTACAGAAAGATATACCATTTGTCTTTGATGATGATTGTTATAGAAGCATTTGAAATAATTAAGAAAGCATTGATCTTTGCACCTATTGTTCAGCCACCTGGTTGGAATTTACCCTTTCAAATTATGTGTGATGCTAGTGATTATGCTATAGGTGTTGTTCTAGGGCAAAGAGTTGATAAGAAATTAAATTTTATCCATTATGCTAGTAAGACTCTAGACAATGCTCAAAGAAATTATGCTACTACTGAAAAGGAATTCTTAGCAGTTGTATTTGCTTGTGATAAATTCAGACCTTATATTGTTGATTCTAAAGTAACTATTCACACTGATCATGCTTCTATTAAATATCTTATGGAGAAGAAAGATGCTAAACATAGACTTATTAGATGGGTTCTCTTGCTACAAGAATTTGATTTGCATATTGTTGATAGAAAGGGAGCTGAGAACCCTGCTGCGCATACAACTTGTCTAGGTTAGAAAATGTTCTTGATGACCCACTACCTATTGATGATAACTTTCCTGATGAGCAATTAAATGTCATAAATACTTCTGTAGTACTCCATAGTATGCTGATTATTCTAATTACATTGTTGCTAAATTTATACCACCTTGTTTCACATATCAGCAAAAGAAAAAGTTTTTCTATGATTTGAGACCTTACTTTTGGGATGACCCACATCTTTATAAAGAAGGAGTAGATGGTGTTATTAGACGTTGTGTACCTAAGCATGAACAGAAATGTATCCTCACGCAAGTGCCACTCTGAAGCTTATGGAGGACACCACGCGAGAGATAGAACTGCATATAAGGTATTGCAATCCGGTTTTTATTGGCCTAGTCTCTTCAAAGATGCCCGTAAGTTTGTCTTTATCTTGTGATGAATGTCAAAGAATTGGTAATATTAGTAGACGTCAATAAATGCCTATGAATTATTCACTTGTTATTGAACCATTTGATGTTTGGGGCTTTGATTATATGGGACCTTTTCTTGCCTCTAATGGATATACACATATTTTAGTTGCTGTTGATTACGTTACTAAGTGGGTAGAAGCTATTCCAACTAGTAGTGTTGATCATAACACCTCTATTAAGATGCTTAAAGAAGTTATTTTTCCGAGGTTTGGAGTCCCTAGATATTTAATGACTGATTGCGGTTCACATTTTATTCATGGTGCTTTCCGAAAAATGCTTGCTAAGTATGATGTTAATCATAGAATTGCATCTCCTTATCACCCACAGTCTAGTGGTCAAGTAGAATTGAGTAATAGAGAGCTCAAATTAATTTTGCAAAAGATTGTCAATAGATCTAGAAAGAATTGGTCCAAGAAACATGATGATGCATTATGGGCCTACAGAACTGCATATAAAAATCCTATGGGTATGTCTCCGTATAAAATGGTTTATGGAAAAGCATGTCACTTACCTCTCGAACTAGAACATAAGGCATATTGGGCTATTAAAGAGCTCAGTTAGGATTTCAAACTTGCCGGTGAGAAGCGGTTATTTGATATTAACTCACTCGATGAATGGAGAACCCAAGCTTATGAAAATGCCAAGTTGTTTAAAGAAAAAGTTAAAAGATGGCATGATAAGAGGATACAAAAGCGTGAGTTTAATATAGGTGATTATGTATTGCTATACAACTCTCGCTTAATATTTTTTGCAGGAAAACTTCTCTAAATGGGAAGGCCCTTAAGTTATCGAGGAGGTCTATCGCTCGGTGCCATAAAAATCAACAACTTCAAGGCACAACCAAGGTGGTTAACGGTCAAAGAATCAAACATTATATCTCAGGTAATCCTATAAATGTTGAAACCAATGTTATCGAAACCAGAACCTCAAGAGGAATACATAAGGGACACTTTCCAAAACGTTTGAGACTCCAAAAAGGAATAGGTATGTGGTACGGTAAGTAAAACCGACTCCAAAACAGTTTTTAAGGCAATATTTCTGTTTTGGAATATTTAGAAAATAAGAAGCTAGCCCGAAGGATTAGGTCCCCACGAGGGTGGAGGGTGCGCCTACCTCGGGCGCGCCTCTACCTCGTGGGCACCTCGTGCGCTCTCCGGACTCCATTTTCTTGCACGATACGTATTTTGGTCGGTAAAAATTCATTATATATTCTCCCGAAGGTTTTGACTCCTGTATCATGCAATTATCCTATGTTCTTGTTTCGAGCTGTTTTTCTGACAGATCTAGATTATTAATGACATCCCCAAGTGCCTCCAAGGACAAGTTCTTCGAGAAGGTCATCAACCCTTACCTCATGGAGGTGTATACACCCTCAAACCATTGAGATGCGTGATGGGTTGCTGCACATCCGCTGGCGTTGAGGGAATCAAGGGGACCGGAAGCATGGAGACGAGGCTCGAAGCAATGGAGCAACAAGTTTTCAAGTGCAAGGGGATGGTGGAACGTGGACTCAACTCCAATCACATGATGATCGCGGAGTTCACCAACAAACACAAGCTAGATGCCGAACACATCGGGGAGTCCATCTTCAAGCTTCACGAGAAGATCGAGAACCTTCAAGCCCAAATCTATGACCTGCAAAACCAAAACTGTGAGTATGAATATAGATTCAAAAGGATGAGTTTGGCTGCAAATTTGAGGATCCCGGAGACTCGATCATCCTTCTATGATGGTGCCCTCTGCCTTGGAAGATGGACGATAAGCCCGCATCATCAACAACACCTCCACCTTCTTCACCAGCAAAGGAGACATAAACACATGGGTACGGGAACTCCCCTTGGCAACTGCCAAGCTTGTGGGAGGTGCCCCGGTATCGTATCACCATCACACTCCTATCTTTACCGTTTTTCTTAGTTTGATCCTATTAGTAGTATCTTGATCTAGTAAAATAAAGTCTATGGCATGATCTAGTTTTGAGTATTTGCTTTATGATCTCTCTATGTAATCGAGTCCGTGAGCTATATATAATAAAGATTAGTGTTGAGTCAAGGGCTTGAGTATTTTGCCATGATCTTGAGTGAATAAAAGAAAAGAGAAAAATAATAAAAAGAAACAAAGAGTTCATATTGATCTTATTGAGAGTAATGACTTCACATAGAAAGAGTATGATGATTAAAAGTTGTTGGGAGTTGGCATATAGCTTTGGTCATCGTTGCAATTAATAGGAAGTAATAAAGAAAGAGAGGTTTCACATATAGATATACTATTATTGACATCTTTTATGATTGGGAGCACTCATTAAAATATGACATGCTAAAGAGTTGACGTTGGACAAGGAAGACAACGTAATGGGTTATGTTTTCTTATATCTGAGATAAAGTATGTTGTCATGTACCATCCAACATGTTGAGCTTGCCTTTCCCCCTCATGCTAGCCAAATTCTCAGCACCAAGTAGAGATACTACTTGTGCTTCCAAATATCCTTAAACCCGCTTTGCCATGAGAGTCCACTATACCTACCTATGGATTGAGTAAGATCCTTCAAGTAAGTTCTCATCGGTGCAAAGCAATAAAATTGCTCTCTCTAAATATGTATGACTTATTAGTGTGGGAGAAAATAAGCTTTATACGATCTTGTGATGTGGAAGAACTAAAAGCGACGGACTGCATAATAAAGGTTCATATCACAAGGGGCAAATATAAAGTGACGTTCTTCCACATTAAGATTTTGTGCATCCAACCCTAAAAGCGCATGGCAACCTCTGCTTCTCTCTGCGAAGGGCCTATCTTTTATTATTATCCTCTACCTTATGCAAGAGTCATGGTGATCCTCACCTTTCCTTTTTACATTTTGTCCTTCGGCAAGCACAATATGTTGGAAAGATCCTGATAGATATATCTAATTGGATGTAGGGGAGAATGAGTTATTATTGTTGACAGTACCCTTGAGGTAAAAGGTTGGGAGGCGAAACTCTAAGCCCCTATCTTTCTCTGTGTCCGATTAAAACTCCCTAACCACAAGTATCGCATGAGTGTTAGAAATTATGAAAGACCAAATGATGGTTGAGTATGTGGACTTGCTATTAAGCTCTGACATAGACTCTTTCTGATGTTATGATAAATTGCAATTGCTTCAATGACTGAGATTATAGTTTGTTAGTTCTCAATAAAGTTTATGATTCGTACTTTGCATTGTGAATGGATTGTTACTTGAGCATAAGAAATCATATGACAATATCTGAGAAAAATCATGATGCCTTCATGTCCGTATTTTATTTTTATCGACACCTCTACTTCTAAACACGGGGACATATTTATCATTATCGGCTTCCGCTTGAGGACAAGCGAGGTCTAAGCTTGGGAGAGTTGATACGTCCATTTTGCATCATGCTTTTATATCGATATTTATTGCATTATGGGCTGTTATTACAGGTTATGTCACTATACTTATGACTATTCTCTCTTATTTTACCAGCTCTACATAAGGAGGGAGAATGCCGCACTTGGAATTTCGGGCTGAAAAGGAGCAAATATTAGAGGCCTGTTCTGCACAACACCAAAAGTCCTGAAACTCCACGAAATTCATTTTTGGAAATATTAAAAAATATTGAGCGGAAGAAGTTCACCGTAGGGGACCCACACTGCCACGAGGGTGGGGCGCCCTACCCCTCAGGCGCGCCCCCTCGTGGGCCCCCCTGGCTCTCCGATGGCCATCTTCTCGCTACATTAGGTCTTTTCACGAGGAAAAATCATAAGCAACCTTTTGGGACGAGACTACCGCCACGAGCCGGAACCTTGGCTGAACCAATCTAGGGCTCCTAGAGAGCTGTTCGCTGGGGACACTTCCTATGGGAGGAAATCATCGCCAACGTCATCACCAACCCTCCTCTCATCGGGATAGGGCAATCTCCATCAACATCTTCACCAGCACCATCTCCTCTCAAAACCCTAGTTCATCTCTTGTATCCAATTCTTGTCTCTAAGTCCGGGATTGGTACTAGTAGGTTGCTAGTAGTGTTGATTACTCCTTGTAGTTGATGCTAGTTGGTTTATTTGGTGGAAGATCATATGTTCAGATCCTTTATGCATATTAATACCCCTCTGATTATGAACATGAATATGCTTTGTGATTAGTTACGTTTGTTCCTGAGGACATGGAAGAAGTCTTGCTATTAGTAGTCATGTGAATTTGGTATTCATTCGATATTTTGATGAGATGTATGTTGTCCAGCCTCTAGTGGTCTTATGTGAATGTCGACTACATAACACTTCACCATTATTTGGGCCTAGAGGAAGGCATTGGGAAGTAATAAGTAGATGATGGGTTGCTAGAGTGACAGAAGCTTAAGCCCTAGTTTATGCGTTACTTCGTAAGGGGCTGATTTGGATCCACATGTTTCATGCGATGGTTAGGTTTACCTTAATACTTTTGTTGTAGTTGCGGATGCTTGCAATTGAGGTTAATCATAAGTGGGATGTTTGTTCAAGTAAGAACAGCACCCAAGCACCGGTCCACCCACATATCAAATTATCAAAGTACCGAACGCGAACCATATGAACGTGATGAAAACTAGCTTGACGATATTCCCATGTGTCCTCGGGAGCGCTTTTCCTTATATAAGAGTTTGTCCAGGCTTTTCCTTTGCTACAAAAGGATTGGGCCACCTTGCTGCACTTTATTTACTTTTGTTACTTGTTGCTCGTTACAAATTATCTTATCACAAAACTATCTCTGTTACCTCTTATTTGATGACTTGTAGAGAATACATTCTTTGAAAACCGCTTATCATTTACTTCTGCTCCTCGTTGGGTTCGACACTCTTACTTATCGAAAGGACTATGATAGATCCCCTATACTTGTGGGTCATCACACTAGAGTCAATAATCTAGTTCACATCGCCATGTGATTTAACGCCAATAGTTCACATCACCATGTGATTAACACCCATTGTTCACATCATCATGTGACCAACACCCAAAGGGTTTACCAGTCAATAATCTAGTTCACATTGCTATGTGATTAACACCCAAAGAGTACTAAGATGTGATTATGTTTCGCTTGTGAGAGAAGTTTAGTCAACGGGTCTGCCACATTCAGATCCGTATGTATTTTGCAAATTTCTATGTCAACAATGCTCTGCACGGAGCTAGTAGTATAGCTAATTGCTCCCGCTTTCAATATGTATCCAGATTGAGACTTAGAGTCATCTGGATCAGTGTCAAAATTTGCATCGACGTAACCCTTTACGGTGATCCTTTTGTCACCTCCATAATCGAGAAACATATCCTTATTCCACTGAGGATAATTTTGACCGCTGTCCGGTGATCTACGGCTATTCACAGCTACCACCTTAACACCAAAGAAGAGTTCGACACAATGCTTTATTTCTGTCTTAGTGAATCCCGATTCGACATTAAAAGTATATTGATTCTTTCCCAATAAACGAAGACTTTTTTCTGTAAATACTGCGTATTTGATTCCATCCATAAATTGACTAGATCATTATTGTACTCCCTTGCTAAACTCAGTGTAGGGTATACAATAGATCGTGTACACAGCATGACATACTTTATAGAAACTATGGCTGAGGCATAGGGAATGACTTTCATTTTGTTTCTATCTTCTGTCGTGGTCGGGCTTTGAGTCTTACTCAATTTCACACCTTGTAACACAGGTAAGAACTCTTTCTTTTACTGTTCCATTTTGAACTACTTCAAAATCTTGTCAAGGTATGTACTCATTGAAAAAACTTATCAAGCGTCTTGATCTATCTCTATAGATCTTGATGCTCCATATTTAAGTAGCTTAACCGAGGTCTTTATTTGAAAAACTACTTTCAAAAACACCTTTATGCTATAAAGAAAATTCTACATTATTTCCGAACAACAATATGTCATTCATATATACTTATCGTAATCTTTGTAGTGCTCCCACTCACTTTCTTGTAAATACAGGCTTCACCGCAAGTCTGTATAAAACTATATGCTTTGATCAACTCATCAAAGTGTACAATCCAACTTTGAGATGCTTGCACCAGTCCATAAATGGATCAGTGGTGCTCACACACTTTGTTAGTATCTTTTGGATTGACAAAACCTTCTGGTTGCATCATATACAACTCTTCTTTTAAAAATCCATTAAGGAATGTAGTTTTGACATCCATTTGCCAGATTTCATAAAATGTGGCAATTTGCTAACATGATTCGGACAGACTTAAGCATCACTACGAGTGAGAAAATCTCCTCGTAGTCAACACCTTGAACTTTGTAAAAAACCTTTTCCGACAAGTCTAGCTTTGTAGATAGTAACACTACTATCAGCGTATGTCTTCCTGTTGAAGATCCCTTTATTTTCTATGGCTTGCCGATCATCGGGCAAGTCAACCAAAGTCCACACTTTGTTCTCATATATGGATCCTATCTCAGATTTCATGGCCTCAAACCATATCATGGAATCTGGGCTCATCATCGCTTCCTCATAGTTCGTATGTTCATCATGGTCAAGTAACATGATTTCCAGAACAGGATTACCGTACCACTTTGGTGCGGAACGTATTCTGGTTGACCTACGAGGTTCGGTAGTGACTTGATCTGAAGTTTCATGATCATCATCATTAACTTCCTCACTAATCGGTGTAGGAATCACTGGAACTGATTTCCGTGATGGACTACTTTCCAATTCGGGAGAAGGTACAATTACCTTATCAAATTCTACTTTCCTCCCACTCACTTCTTTTGAGAGAAACTACTTCTCTAGAAAGGATCCATTCTTACCTTTGGATCTGTGATAGAAGGTGTACCCAATAGTTTCTTTTTGGATACTCTATGAAGATTTACTTCTCCAATTTGGGTTCGAGCTTATCATGTTGAAACTTTTTCACATAAGCATCGCAGTCCCAAACTTTAAGAAACGACAGCTTAGGTTTCTCGCCAAACCATAGTTCATACGGTGTCATCTCCACGGATTTAGATGGTGCCCTATTTAACGTGAATGTAGCTGTCTCTAATGCGTAACTTCAAAACAGTAGTGGTAAATCGGTAAGAGAATCATAGAGTGCACTATATCCAATAAAGGACGGTTATGACGTTCGGACACACCATTACGCTGTGGTGTTCCAGGTGGCATGAGTTTGTGAAACTATTCCACATTGTTTTAATTGAAGACCAAACTCGTAACTCAAATATTCGCCTCTACGATCAGATTGTAGAAACTTTATTTTCTTGTTACGATGATTTTCCACTTCACTCTGAAATTCTTTGAACTTTTCAAATGTTTCAGACTTATGTTTCTTCAAGTAGATATACCCATATCTGCTCAAATCATCTGTGAAGGTCAGAAAATAACGATACCCGCCGCGAGCCTCAACACTCATCGGACCTCATACATCAGTATGTATTATATCCAATAAGTCATTTGCTCGCTCCATTGTTCTGGAGTACGGAGTCTTAGTCATCTTTGCCCATGAGGCATGGTTCGCAAACATCAACTGATTCATAATCAAGTGATTCCAAAAGCCCATCAGCATGGATTTTCTTCATGCGCTTTACACCAATATGACCTAAATGTCAGTGCCACAAATAAGTTGCACTATCATTATTAACTTTGCATCTTTTGGCTTCAATATTATTAATATGTGTATCACTACGATCGAGATCCAACAAACCATTTTCATTGGGTGTATAACCATAGAAGGTTTTATTCATGTAAACAGAATAACAATTATTCTCTAACTTAAATGAATAACCGTGTTGCAATAAACATGATCAAATCATATTCATGCTCAACGCAAACACCAAATAACATTTATTTTGGTTCAACACTAATCCTGGAAGTATAGGGAGTGTGCGATGATGATCATATCATTCTTGGAACTACTTCCAACACACATTGTTACTTCACCTTTAACTAGTCTCTTGTTCATTACGCAACTCCCGCTTCAAGTTACTACTCTTAGCAACTGAACTAGTATCAAATACATGGGGTTTCTATAAACACTAGTAAACTACACATCAATAACATGTATATCAAATATACTTTTGTTCACTTTGCCATCCTTCTTATCCGCCAAATACTTGGGGCAATTCCGCTTCCAGTGACCAGTCCCTTTGCAGTAGAAGCACTTAGTCTCAGGCTTAGGTCTAGACTTAGGCTTCTTCACTTGAGCAGCAACTTGCTTGGCGTTCTTCTTGAAGTTCCCCTTCTTCCCTTTGCCCTTTTCTTGAAACTAGTGGTCTTGTTAACCATCAACACTTGATGCTTTTCTTGATTTCTACCTTCGTCGATTTCAGCATCACGAAGGGCTTGGGAATCGTTTCCGTTATCCCTTGCATATTATAGTTCATCACGAAGTTCTAATAACTTGGTGATAGTGACTAGAGAACTTTGTCAATTACTATCTTATCTGGAAGATTAAATCCCACTTGATTCAAGCAATTATAGTACCCAGACAATCTGAGCACATGCTCACAAGTTGAGCTATTCTCCTCCATCTTGTAGGCAAAGTACTGTCAGAGGTCTCATACCTCTCGACACGGGCATGAGTATGAAATACAAATTTCAACTCTTGGAACATCTTATATGCTCCATGGCGTTCAAAACGTCTTTGAAGCCCCAATTCTAAGCCGTAAAGCATGGTGCACTAAACTATCAAGTAGTTATCACACCTAGCTTTTGTCAAAACATTCAAAACGTCCGCATCTTCTCCTGCAATAGTTCTGTCACCTAGCGGTGCATCAAGGACATAATACTTCTGTGCAGCAATGAGGATAATCCTCAGATCACGGAGCTAGTCCGCATCTTTGCTACTAACATCTTTCAACTTATTTTTCTCTAGGAACATATCAAAAATAAAACAGGGGAGCTAAACGCGAGCTATTGATCTACAACATAGATACGCTAATACTACCAGGACTAAGTTCATGATAAATTAAAGTTCAATTAATCATATTACTTAAGAACTCCCACTTAGATAGACATCACTCTAATCATCTAAGTGATCACGTGATCCAAATCAACTAAACCATAACCGATCATCACGTGAAATGGAGTAGTTTTCAATGGTGAACAAAACTATGTTGATCATATCTACTATATGATTCACGCTCGACCTTTCGGTCTCGGTGTCCGAGGCCATATCTCGCATATGCTAGGCTCGTCAAGTTTAACTCGAGTATTACTGCGTGTGCAAAACTGGCTTGCACCCGTTGTAGATGGACGAGAGCTTATCACACCCGATCATCACGTGGTGTCCGGGCACGCGACGAACTATGGCAACGGTGCATACTCAGGGAGAACACTTATATCTTGAAATTTAGTGAGAGATCATCTTATAATGCTACCGTCAATCAAAGCAAGATAAGATGCATAAAAGATAAACATCACATGCAATCAATATAAGTGATATGATATGGCCATCATCATCTCGTGCTTGTGATCTCCATCTCCGAAGCCCCGTCATGATCACCATCGTCACCGGCACGACAACTTGATCTCCATCGTAGCATCGTTGTCGTCTCGCCAACTATTGCTTCAACGACTATCGCTACCGCTTAGTGATAAAGTAAAGCAATTCTGAGCGATGCATTGCATACAATAAGCGACAACCATATGGCTCTCGCCATTGCCGATAACTTCGGTTACAAAAACATGATCATCTCATAAAATAAAATATAGCATCATGTCTTGACCATATCACATCACAATATGCCTGCAAAAACAAGTTAGACGTCCTCTACTTTGTTGTTGCAAGTTTTACGTGGCTGCTACGGGCTGAGCAAGAACCGTTCTTACCTACGCATCAAAACCACAATGATAGTTCGTCAAGTTAGTGTTGTTTTAACCTTCTCAAGAACGGTGAAGGCGTTACACTCGGTTCAACTAAAGTTGGAGAAGCGACACCGCCAGACCACCTATGTGCGCACAAAGACGTCGGTAGAACCAGTCTCGCGTAAAGCGCGTCTGGCGTAATGTCGGTCCGGGCTGCTTCATCCAACAATACCGCCGAATCAAAGTATGACATGCTGGTAAGCAGTATGACTTGTATTGCCCACAACTCACTTGTGTTCTACTCATGCAAATAACATCAAGCATAAAACCTGGCTCAGATGCCGCCTTTGTCGGGGAGCGTAGTAATTTCAAAAATTCCCTACACACGCAAGATCATGGTGATGCATAGCAACAAGAGGAGAGTGTGTCCACGTACCCTCGTGAGACCGGAAGCGGAGGCGGCACGACGCGGTTGATGTAGTCGTACATCTTCACGATCCGACCGATCAAGTACCGAACGCACGGCACCTCCGAGTTCAGCACATGTTCAACTCGATGACGTCCCTCGAACTCCGATCCAGCCTAGCTTTGAGGGAGAGTACTGTCATCATGACGGCGTGGTGATGATGATGATGTTCTACCGACGCAGGGCTTCGCCTAAGCACCGCTACGATATTATCGAGGTGGATTATGGTGGAGGGCACCGACACTGCGGCTAAGAGATCAAGGGATCAATTTTTGTCTCTCCAAGGGATGCCTCCTTCCGTGTATATAAAGGAGTGGAGGAGGGAGGGGCCGGCCACCCTTGGCGCGCCCCATGAGGAGTCCTGCTCCCACCGGGAGGAGGACTCCCCCCTTCCATGTGGGAGTAGGAGAGGAGAGGGAAGGAGACAGAGGGGGAAAGGAAAGGGGGGCGCCACCCTCCCTCCTTGTCCAATTCCGGAATTTGGGCGGAGGGGAGGCGGCCGCCTCATGGCCGCCCTCCTCTTCTCCACTAGGGCCCAATAGGCCCATTAGTCTTCCCGGGGGGTTCCGGTAACCCCCCGGTACTCCGGTATATGCCCGAAACTCCCGAAACCATTCCGGTGTTCGAGCATAGTCGTCCAATATATCGATCTTTACGTCTCGACCATTTCGAGACTCCTTGTCATGTCCGTGATCACATCCGACACTCCGAACTACCTTCGGTACATCAAAACACATAAAATCATAATATAACCGTCATCGAACTTTAAGCGTGCGGACCCTACGAGTTCGAGAACTATGTAGACATGACCGAGACACGTCTCCGGTCAATAACCAATAAGCGTAACCTGGATGCTCATATTGGCTCCCACATATTCTATGAAGATCTTTATCGGTCAAACCGCATAACAACATCGTTGTTCCCTTTGTCATCGCAGATATGTTACTTGCCCGAGATTTGATCGTCGGTATCTCAATACCTAGTTCAATCTAGGTACTATCAAGCAAGTCTCTCTTTACTCGTTCCGTAATACATCATCCTGCAACAAACTCATTAGTTACAATGCTTGCAAGGCTTATAGTGATGTGTATTACCGAGTGGGCCCATAGATACCTCTCCGACAATCGGAGTGACAAATCCTAATCTCGAAATATGCCAACTCAACAAGTACCTTCCAAGACACATGTAGAGCACCTTTTTAATCACCCAGTTACGTTGTGACGTTTGGTAGCACACAAAGTGTTCCTCCGGTAAACAGGAGTTGCATAATCTCAAAGTCATAGGAACATGTATAAGTCATGAAGAAAGCAATAGCAACATACTAAACGATCAAGTGCTAAGCTAACTGAATGGGTCAAGTCAATCACATCATTCTCCTAATGATGTGATCCCGTTTAATCAAATGAAAACTCTTTGTCTATGGCTAGGAAACATAACCATCTTTGATCAACGAGCTAGACAAGTAGAGTCATACTAGTGACACTCTGTTTTGTCTATGTATTCACACATGTATCATGTTTCCGGTTAATACAATTCTAGCATGAATAATAAACATTTATCATGATATAAGGAAATAAATAATAACTTTATTATTTCCTCTAGGACATATTTCCTTCAGTAGATACCTATGTACATGATTTGCTCTTAGACATGGATGTGTAGGTCGACGGTTACTTGCAGGGCATTCTTCATGGCGTCGGCAGGCAGTCGCAGGGCTGCCAGTGCTTGAAAGAGGTTCCGACCATGGAGGCCGATTAGGGTGGTGCTACCTCTTGAGCATGCGTTGGTTTTCCCTTGAAGAGGAAAGGGTGATGCAGCAAAGTAGCGTAAGTATTTCCCTCAGTTTTTGAGAACCAAGGAATCAATCTAGTAGGAGACTACATGCAAGTCGTCTAGTACCTGCACAAATAATCAAGAACCTTGCAACCAACGCGATAAAGGGGTTGTCAATCCCTTCACAGCCACTTGCAAAATAAACGGCGACAGAAATAGCTAGTTGACGGGAAACTAATATGATGTGAAATAGACCCGGGGGCCATAGTTTTCACTAGTGGATTCTCTCATTATAGCATATATTACGGTGGATGAACAAATTACTGCCGAGCAATTGATAGAAAAGTGCATAGTTATGAGAATATCTAGGCATGATCATGAACATAGGCATCTCGTCCATGTCAAGTAGACCGAAACGATTCTGATCTACTATTACTCCACAAATCGACCGCTATCCAGCATGCATCTTGAGTATTAAGTTCATAAGAACAGAGTAACACATTAAGCAAGATGACATGATGTAGAGGGATAAACTCAAGCAATATGATATAAACCCCATCTTTTTATCTTTGATGGCAACAATACAATACGTGCCTTGCTGCCCCTACTGTCACTGGGAAAGAACACCGCAAGATTGAACCCAAAGCTAAGCACTTCTCACATTGCAAGAAAGATCAATCTAGTAGGCCAAACTAAATTGATAATTCAAAGAGACTTGCAAAGATATCAAATCATGCATATGAGAATTCAGAGAAGAATCAAATATTTTTCATAGATAATCTTGATCATAAACCCACAATTCATCGGATCTCGACAAACACACCGCAAAAAGTATGACATCGAATAGATCTCCAAGAACATCGAGGAGAACTTTGTATTGAGAACCAAAGAGAGAGAAGAAGCCATCTAGCTAATAACTATGGACCCGAAGGTCCGGTGGTAAACTACTCACACATCATCGGAGAGGCTATGGTGTTTACGTAGAAGCCCTCCGTGATCGAATCCCCCTCCGCAGATCATGGGAAAAGGCCCCAAGATGGGATCTCACGGGTACAGAGGGTTGCGGTGGTGGAAAAGTGGTTTCGTGGCTCTCCTGGATGTTTTCAGGGTATAAGAGTATATATAGGCAAAAGAAATAGGTCGGTGGAGCTACAAGGAGCCCACGAGGATGGGGGTTGCGCCTACCGCCTTGGGCGCGCCCTCCCGCCTCGTGGCCGCCTCGTTGCTTCCTTGACTTCCACTCCAAGTCTCCTAGATTGCGTTTGTTCCAAAAAAGATCCTCGCGAAGGTTTCGTTCCGTTTGATATTTCTTTTCTGCGAAACACTGAAATAGGCAAAAAATAGCAATTTGCACTGGGCCTTCGATTAATAGGTTAGTCCCAAAAATAATATAAAAGAGTATATTAAAGCCCATTAAACATCCAAAACAGATAATATAATAGCATGGAACAATAAAAAATTATAGATACGTTGGAGGCGTATCGGTGGCGAGCAATGAGGAGCCCGGCGCTGGCCGGAGGAATCTGGCGATGTGACGCCCAATTCAATCAGACACTAATCATACACGCATAAGCGTGTACGATCAAGATCGTGGTCTCGGAGAAGATATCACAACACAACTCTAAAAATAAAATACGTCATACAAGCATCATAATACAAGCTAGGGGCCTCAAGGGCTCAAATACAAGTGCTCGATCATAGATGAGTCATTGAAGCAACAATATCTGAGTCTGCATATAAGTTAAACAAGTTGCCTTAAGAAGGCTAGCACAAATCGGGATACAGATCGAAGAGGCGCAGGCCTCACCTGGGATCCTCCTAAACTACTCACAGTGGTCGTCGGTGGCTAGCACGTGGTTGTAGCACCTTGATTGTGTATAATTAAGGAGTAAATTAAACAGTGGTAATACGCTCACAGGCTCCGACATTTGGTTGCGACAACCGAGAGGAAAGGAAAGGGGGAAAGAGGGAGAAAAGAAACCGCGAGTACTCATCCAAAGTACTCGCAAGCAAGGATCTACACTACATATGCATGGGTATCTGTGTAAAGGGGCAATATCGGTGGACTGAACTACAGAACGCCAGAATAAGAGGGGAATAGCTAATCCTGTTGAAGACTACGCTTCTGGTAGCCTCCATCTTGCAGCATGTAGAAGAGAGTAGAAGGTAAGTTCACCAAGTATCATCGCATAGCATAAACCTACCCGGCGATTCTCCCCTCGTCGCCCTGTGTGATAGAGATCACTAGGTTATATCTGGCACTTGGAAGGGTGTGTTTTATTAAGTATCCAGTTCTAGTTGTCATAAGGTCAAGGTACAACTCCAAGTCGTCCTGTTATCGGAGATCACGACTATTCGAATAGATAAACTTCCCTGCAAGGGTGCACCACATTACCCGACACGCTCGATCCCCTTTGGCCGGACACACTTTCCTGGGTCATGCCCGGCCTTGGAAGATCAACACGTGCAATCCTACCTAGGCACAACAGAGAGGTCAGCACGTCGGTCTAAATCCTATGGCGCAGGGATCTGGGCTCATCGCCCATTGCACACCTGCACGTTGCGAGGGCGGCCGGAAGCAGACCTAGCCCCCTTAATACAAGCGCAGGCTTACGGTCCAATCCAGCACGCGCCGCTCAGTCGCTGACGTCACGAAGGCTTCGGCTGATACCATGACGTCGGTTGCCCATATCTTGTCCCATGTGGCGGTTAGTGCGTATAAGGTCAACGACCCAACTCAAATCAATTGCCAAGATCTCGTTAAACGTGTTATTATGAAGTAACCACGAATGCCGACCAGGGCCAGGCCCACCTCTCTCCTAGGTGGTCTCAACCTGCCCTGTCGCTCCGCCACAAAGTAATAGTCGGGGCCGTCAGAACCTGTGCCCACCACTACCGGGATGGAGCCACCTATCCTTTCAGCCCCCACATTGGAATCACTTGCGGGTACTCTACGAGCCGACCCGACTTTAGTCACCACATGTATCATATATATGTATATAAGTATATACCCGTGATCACCTCCCGAGTGATCACGTCCCGGTAGTATAGCATGGCAGACGGACAAGAATGTAGGGCCACTGATGGAATACTAGCATCCTATACTAAGCATGTAGGATTGCAGGTAAAGGTAACAATAGTAGTAGCAAGGACAGGCTATGCATCAGGATAGGATTAACGGAAAGCAGTAACATGCTACACTACTCTAATGCAAGCGATGAGAGAAGGAATAGGTGATATCTCGGTGATCAAGGGGCTTGCACGGTTGCTTCTGGCAAGTAGGAGGGGTCGTCAACACCGTAATCGTACTAGGTAGCAGCGGCGTCGGTCTCGGTGTCTAGCGAGAGAAGAGGGGGGAAGAAACAACAAATATAATGCAAACATATGCATGACGATGCATGACATGACAATGAGCGTTGCTAGGTGTGCCCTAACGCGGTAGGAGGTGATACCGGCGAAGGGAGAAAACATCCGGGAAAGTATTCCCGGTGCTTCGCGTTTTCGGACAGATGAACCGAAGGGGGAAAGTTGCGTGTTTGCTATGCTAGGGATGTGTGGTGGACGAATGGGCTGCGTATCCGGATTCGTCTCGTCGTTCTGAGCAACTTTCATGTATAAAGTATTTTCAACCGAGCTACAGATTATTGTATATTAATTACTAAAGATTTAAATCATTTTTAGGACTAATAGAATTAATTAATTTTAAAAAACAATTATGACATCAGCATGATGTCAACATGAAGTCAGCGGTCAACTCTGACCGTTGACCGGTCAAACTAACATGTGGGTTACACACGTCATTGTGTGTAACTAATTAACCTAGTTAATTATTTTAATTAACAGATTAGTTAGGTTAGCTAATTAATTAGGTTTATTAAACACAATTAATTAAGTTAATTTAATTAATTAATTAATATTTTTATCTATTATTATTATTAAAATTTGATTCTTTTAATAGTCGTACTGGGGCTAGGACCCCTATGTCATAGGCAGGGGGCTAGCGGGCGCAGGCTATCTGCCAGCGCAGGTGCAATGCAGGACGCTTTGGACCGGTGGTGTCAAACTAGCTATGAGGCGAGGAAGGGTGTCGGCGAGGTGAACGGGGCCATGGCGGGCGCAGCAGAGGGAATGGGGAGCTCGGCCAGGCGGGCTCGACGTATGGCTGTCTGAGAGTAGCCGCTAAGCGTCTGGGCGTGGTCATGGTGTGTGACAAAGCCACAATAGGGGAAGAAGCAATGGCTGACGCAGGGGAAGGAGCCGTAGGGAAGCGCCATGAGACGATGCTGGCAACAGCAGCAATAGGGCCCAGCGGGAGGTAGGTCTTGGTGTAGCCTTGCCAGGGCGTGAAGCCGCGACAAAGGGCGTCCAGGCGTCTGCAAGTGACGAGTGAGTAGGGCGCCAGAAGATGCTGGCGTAGGCAATGGAGCGCGAGCATTGGCTGCATAGGGGGAGGTTGCGGCCGGACGAGGAGGGCATGGCCCGAGCGGCGCGACCGGAGCCGGATGGACGCGCGGGCTCGTCATGCGTGCGGTGGGGCAATGCAGGGAGGACGAGGAAGGCGCCATGACGTGCGAGGGAGAGAGGAGAGGTCGGGGGAGTGGTAGGGTACAGGGAAGTGTGGCGCGGGGAGGAGGTCGGGGACGACGACGACGTAGGGGAGGCAGTTCCGGCGAGGTGGCGTTGGCGATGGCGATGGTGCGGCGACCGGGCCGCCAGCGACGAGGGCGGCAGGTTGATGAGCGGCGACAGCGGGGCAGCATCTATCGGCGTCGGGGTCGAGCCACCGATCTCGATCCAGATCGAGGGGGGAGTGGGCGATGTGGGCGGGAGGAGTGGGGTAGTGCGGTCGGGCTAGGGTTTGCCCGGGGGGTTATGGGGAGTGGGGTGGGGCGCGGATGGGCCGGCCTGGTTGGCCCGATGGCCTGCTGGGCCACGGCCAAGTAGGGGGGTTTGCTTTCTTTTATTATTATTTCTCGTTTTTTTTTATTTTCTTTTCTTTTATTCTGTTGTATCTTTGTTTCCTATTGTTTTAATTTTTGAATATATACTTGGCATCTTATTTAGTATTACAATTTAGTCCACTGTCACAAAAAGTCTAGTCCCCAAATAATTTAGTTTGATATTTTATTAATTAATAAAGGCATTTAAATAATTAGGTTAGCTACTATTTAAATCTTTTTAGTGCAGTTAAGCATTTCATAAAAGTTTGGTTTCACCACCATAATCACCTATGCATTATTTGGCAATGACCCGAACATTTTAGTTTCATTGTTTGAAAACTTTTGTTGTTTGCCTGATTTTTAATTTGAATTCAAATCAATTTCGAACTAACACAAGATTAACAACAGTAATCGAGGTGACATGGCATCATTAGGCGAGGGTTACTGTAGCTTAATTATCCGAGCGTCACAATTCTCCTCCACTACAAGAAATCTCGTCCCGAGATTTAAGAGATGGGGTAAGGAGGAAAGTTCTAGTTACAAATTTCTAACGAATCCTCTCGGTCTTGGTTGCTCTTCCCGAAGTAGTCGATCCTTTTCATTGATGTCTTTAGTTCTCTGTTTCAGGGCATCGTGACAAAGTTGTCATTCTTCCTTCATGATCTTCATCGTACTTCTCGAAAAAATAAGAGGGGTATTCCGGGAGAACGGACCCTTGGAAGGTTGACTATCTGGTAGATAACATCGGGGAAGGTGGCAGAAAGTAACTCTCGAATTGAAACCTTAGAGAATATCGAGAGCAAGGTAATAAGGTATCATGTGAAGTTTTGAGTGGGCAGGTAATCATTTGATGCCTGAAACAGGGCGTGAAAGGGGTTCAAAGCAATGGGGATAAGTATTTTGTGTGATACCAGAATTGATGATCTCTCGGAAGGTGGCTCGTGAATCACATACGAGGCCAAGTGCGAGGAACAACCTTAAGAACAGGGGGTGTATAGGAGAGTCAGGTTTCGATCCTGTGGAACTGTGGGTTATGGGCCCACCATGTGGGTTAAAAGTAGGAAGGCGGTGATGTCCTACACGATCAGGCAAGTAAGGCATGTCAGAGGGTAGCCTGTCAGTTATATGTCAGCAACAACGTCGTTACCAAGGGCGAGGGACGAAGAGAACCATTTTCCTGCTCGTTGAAACGAGGCGGACCAATAGGCAAAGTTCTCGTCCATCGGCGGCTACCGGAATGTCATCAACAATAGTAACAGGGTCTTACTGACCGCGTGGTACAACAAGGTGCTTACCTAAGCGGGGAATTATCACTGCTCAGTTAAATCGGATTACAAGAAAGGTTAAACAAAACAATTGATAGGACATATGATTATCAGATTAAACAGAACAATGGTAAGGAAAAATGTGTTTAAAAACATATTTCAGGGGTATATCCTTCCCAAGGACAAGCAAAGCATGATATCTGTGACAAGATATAATGTAGAAAACCCTTTAGGTAAGGGGAGAGAAATTTCATGACATTACCCATACAACAGTTTTTGGATAATTGAGCAAGAAACATTTAGCATTAGGCTACAAATGCTCTTGTTGAAGATAGGAGTACCACAGACATGCTTCGAGATAGCATTGACATGGTCATTGGGTAAAGATCGGAGTTTGTAAACACAAAGGATCCATCAGGAACAACTTATAGAATAAGTCTTACAATTTCCTCATGGAAGAATGGATAACCTTGCTGAAAAGGAATCTATAACAATAGGGCCTCCGGCCAGGTGTGCTAGGCACGACATCACCTTACCGGGTCACATAAAGACCAATGTTACGACTTTTGGAAAATGTCCCAACCATCATATCGGACCGAGATTCAGTTTGGATTGATGTCAGGTTACCTCATACTCAGGATACCGGAGAAGAAAAGGTGCAACATAAATTGACGAGACGACATTGTAAGATTCTCGGTAAATGAACTATGGATGCAAGTTCCAAATCATTAGTTCATTATTAAATCAAGGAGAGAATGAGGAGGTGGCTGATGAACTCAGCGACAATTCATCGAGATTTCCAAAAGATGGATTTCCACAATTATGTGAACAAGGAGATAGGTTTTGTCAGTTCAAATGATATAATGAGGTATGCTCGAGGAAACATACATGATTAAACATTGGTTGACGGTGCACCCGAAATACGGACTTAGGTGGCACAAACAATGTTAGAATGGCGGTTCGATAACCAATGGTCTAAGAATGAAATGTTGACCATTAACTTCAAAGCATAAGGTTGCTAGAAGTTTTACAATTACTAGTCCATATGTCGGTATTCCTGTTAGGAACAACATGGGGACCAAGAAAAGAATGGTGATGGTGAAGTATCACTTATATCAAGAATTCTCAAGAGGTGGTGAAATTGTCACAACATCCTTGACAAAAAGGCAGTAATACTTCAAGGTAGATCATAATACGAGCTGGATAGCAAGTTTCATCCATAACATGAACAAGCTTGTGATGAAAGGAAGGTAAGGATGCTGTTGATGGTAACTCAAATTACCAAGGAACGAGGATAGCACTTATCATCAAGAATTCCATTGATATCCTGGAAGAACTCAGAATGTTGATGATGATCATGACAAATTTTGTCGAGAGGTTTCATGAAGATGTAATCGGTCGGCGATGACATCAAGTGAAAGGAAAGATGAAGCGAAAGGTTATTGGAACCAAGGGTACGGCACAAACTCCAAACCAAGCTTGCTGTTCAAAGAAAAATGATATGATGAGGAAGATCGACGTAAGCTTAGCTCATCGTAAAAAATTATTCTCCGGGAAGGACCAATTAGCATAGTTAAAATTTAGCATGATAATGATATAGCCGATTAGGCTTGGGATGACTTGAAGGTTTATTAAACTCGTAAGCAATGAAAATAACTTAGAGTTATTGAATCGGAGTGCGGACTCGATTCACTATTCAGCGTTCTCGGTTGACGACAATCCAGAACCCAGGAAAACTGGAGTCGGTGAGAATTAACAGTTGATGAAGAACCCATAAGAAGATATGTAGTTCCATGATATTCTCGAGATACCAGAGTGTAATACTCGATGGTAGATCAAAGTAAAGGTTGGACTGGGGTATTGATCCGCAGAAGACAAATGCTTAAACTTGCCCGAGAGATGGGAACAAAGAAGAACAATATGGTCGGAACCATAGTTGTAAGGGATTTAACTTAATGACACCGGAAGAATTTCCCAAATGATTAAGTATTTTGCAAGAAGCTTCCATGATAAGTTCCACATCGGGTCCATGGGCATGAACACGAAGTTCAAGGTCGACTCCCACTTCTTTAATGCATAACCTTTCATTCACTTCTAATCTTCGAAGAAGTTGTAGTGTTGAAATTTTATCCAGTGAAGCACCGGAAGAGTATGACTCGTGAAAACTTTCGGGTTCATACAGTTTAGAGGAGGCATATATTCAACCCATAGGGGCTTCTTAGAAACATATACCACAAGTTTTAAGAGTAAATATCACCAGCTCAAAAGCAGAGCATGGTTGGTCAATAAGAGAATAGGATTTACGAATGGCATTATATATCAGAGGAAGAGTTACTCGAGGTTTGGTATACAAAGGACACTGTCAGATGATAATTCAACAAAGGATCTGATGGTCCCTAACAAAGCTGATGTGAGCATTGGCACATAATCAAAGGAAGTAAACAATGCAAAGACATTGGATTATAGAAACAACTGACTAATTCAAAGTTTAATTGCAAAGGAATTGTGATATCCAAATCAAGGGATCGGAAGCAAATGCTATGACCATGGATGGATAAGTTCAGTAGGCTTAGGGGTGCAATCGATGGCAATTGATTGGTCGAGATCCAGCTCATGTTCAAAATGACGTATTGACGTCTGAGCTGGAAGGATGAATTCTAGGATTCGACAGAGGAATGAGAGCATCCTCAATATATTGAGTTAATGTACTCAAAATGATAGTGGCCAAGGATGCCAATAAGATTACTAGACTTAAGGGATTAACCACAATGCAAGCAAGCAAAATTTTCAAGAGCAATTGGCTGCTGAGGATCTTTGAAAGGTCGAATAGTTTTATGAAGTATTTTGCGAAACATATGAACAGCTGGGGATGAATGAATTCCCGGTAATTGTGAGGAATTAACCATACATGTATTTGTGAAGAAAAGAAACTGCAAGGCAGTAAGCATAAAGGTTTCTCGGAACATCGGAGAGTATTTCAGGGCATCTTGTAATAGCAAGAGCAACTGGGGATGAAGGTATGAATGACAAGTGTACATGGTTATCCATAGAGGTTTATCGATGGATGGGAATTGCAAAAGTGATGGCACGAAGTCTCGAGAGAACATCATAGAGTATCCTCGGAATCTTCTGGTGCAGTACATGATCATCGGTAATAAGGTGCTCTCCGGGTGAAAGTGATCACGAGATCCTAATGTTAGATTTAGCAAAATTCATTCAACCCAAATAGAAGAGAGATCAGAGTCCCAGAGTATAGACGAGGAATAAAAGATCCTAATACCACCCAATGGCGACGTGGGCCCATGGGCCACACAGCCATGTTAGTAAAAGTTTAGCAATGACTAGACTCAACTTCGGCCAAGGAGTTGGAAAGGGGGATTCCTACAGGTAGTCGGCTCTGATACCAACTTCCACTATCACAAAAAGTCTAGTCCCCAAATAATTTAGTTTGATATTTTATTAATTAATAAAGGCATTTAAATAATTAGGTTTGCTACTATTTAAATCTTTTTAGTGCAGTTAAGCATTTCATAAAAGTTTGGTTTCACTACCATAATCACCTATGCATTATTTGGCAATGACCCGAACATTTTAGTTTCATTGTTTGAAAACTTGTGTTGTTTGCCTGATTTTTAATTTGAATTCGAACGGTTTTGAACTAACGCAAGATTAACAACAGTAATCGAGGTGACGTGGCAAAATTAGGCGAGGGTTAATGTAGCTTAATTATCCGGCGGCACAGGCGATGTCGTCCGCGTGCTTCTTGAAGACGGTGAACCTGTTGGTGGTGCGAACGATCATCTGGTCCAACTGAGAGTCGTAACTGGCGTCGATGGCAGCCATCCACTAGCCGGTCGACAACACCGTCTGGAGATGATCCACGGTGCCATGCCGCAGGACGGCGTCGTGGTCCATCTGGCACAGCCGCTGGCCGCTCGCGCGCATCGCCACCGTGGGTCTGGAGTGAGCAGTTTTGCGCTTATTATTGTAGGTGCTTAGGCAAATGCTTAGGTGCGTACGATGTGGTAGATGTATTGGAATGGAGGGACGCCTTTATATGAGTGCAAAATGCGTTGCATTCACATCGTGCTGCCACTTTACCCGGTCCTCCTCCCATTACTTCCCTCATGCATTCACACGATGCAAATTGAAGGAGGATGCATCATTGGCCGTTCAACATTTCAGGAACCGCTACCCTCTCCCTCGTCTGCATTAAAGCCATATCGGGAACAAAGGCCGCATTGTCCAAAATGAATAATCTTGCTCTCTTCGCTTGGGCCCGGCTGAACACGCCTCCTCGCCTCCATCTATGCTTAATTACTGAATTTTAGTTGCAAAAATTAGATACTGCTAGTGATTTTTAGCGTCATATTTTGACAAATTCCAGTGTTACAAGGTGTTCAAGAGATGCACAAATCCTGCTCTCACTTAGCATACGGGTGTTCTATATAAAACATTTGCGATCAAGAGCCATTAAAACCTATAGCCATTAAAACCAAGACATGTGGCGTCACGTGAATGGTTAACAGAACGCACACGGTTTGAATTATACAAATGTTTGGGATATTAAAGTGGCAGCTATTTTTTCAAAATGCCTTTGTTGGCTGTTATTCGAGTGCGCCTTCTCTCAAATTGGACACGAAAAATACCACAAACATGTCGGGTGCCATTCCATTATAGCATGCCAAGTTTCATGAATTTCAGACGAGTTTTGGATTTACTAGAATTTAAAAACAAAGTATCTCAACGTTTTGCCGGCAATCAACGGTGCCCTGGTGTTTGAAATTCATTCCATTTCTTGCATTGGACCTAAGCATGCACCCAAGGACAAATATTTGTTTTTTCAACCAGTTTATATGCACTGGAGCATGTGCATGTAGTTCAAATTTGAATTATGCACATAAATGCATTGGGAACTCACTTAATGCATAAAAATGTCCAAACGAACCCTAAAAAATCACAAAAATTGACACAGCACTCCCGTTGTTCTATGTTGGCACAAGAAATTTTTTGAAAGCAATAAGAGGCAATGGATATCGTTTCGTCCCCAAAGGTGGGACGTTCCCTCGCGAAACCATCATGCTTGTTGTGAGAAGCTCGCTTGTGAGAAGCATATACCCAAACCTGCCCCAAATGGGACAAAAAAATTACCACGACATGTTGATGTTGCTCGAGGATAGCATGCCAAGTTTCATGAATTTCAGACGAGTTTTGGATTTACTAGAATTTAAAACTAGGTATCTCAATGTTTATGCCGAGTGGCGGTGGCAGGTGTTTGACATTCATTCCTATTTCTTGCATTGGACCTAAGCATGCACCCAAGGACAAAGATTTGATTTTTCAACCAATTTATATGTACTGGAGCTTGTGCATGTAGTTCAAATTTGAATTATGCACATAAATGCATTGAAAGCTCACTTAATGCATAAAAATGTCCAAACGAACCCCGAAAAATCACAAAAAATAACACAACACTCTAGTTGTTCTATGTTGACACGAGAAAATTTTTGAAAACAATAAGAGGCAATGGATATCGTTTCGTCCCCAAAGGTGGGACGTTCCCTACCGAAACCATCATGCTTGTTGTGAGAAGCTCTAGTTTGTAAGAAGCATATACTCAAACCTGCCCCAAAAGGGACAAAAAAATTACCACGGAATGTTGACGCCGCTCCATGAGAGCATGCCAAGTTTCAAGAATTTCAGACGAGATTTGGATTCACTAGAATTTAAAAACCAGGTATCTCAATGTTTATGACCGAGTGACGGCAAGGTGGGTGTTTGACATTCATTCCCATTTCTTGCATGGGACCTAAGCATGCACCCAAGGACAAAGATTTGATTTTTCAACCAATTTGTATGCCTTTGGAGCATGTGCACTTAGTTCAAATTTGAATTATGCACATAAATGCGTTGAAAACTCACTTAATGCATAAAACGCCCTAACGAAGCCCAAAAAATCACAAAAAATAACACAACACTCCTATTGTTCTGTGTTGACACGAGAATATTTTTGAAAGCAATAAGAGGCAATGGATATCGTTTCGTCCCCAAAGGTGGGGTGTTCCCTAGCGAAACCATCATGCTTGTTGTGAGAAGCTCTGGTATGTGAGAAGCATTTACCTAAACTTGCCCCAAATGGGACAAACCAATTACCATGGGATGTTGATGCCGCTCCATGATAGCATGCCAAGTTTCATGAATTTCAGGATTTAGTTTTGGATTTACTAGAATTTAAAACCATGTATCTCAATGTTTTCGGACGAGTGGCGGTGGCGGTGTTGTTTAACATTCATTCCCATTTCTTGCATGGGACCTAAGCATGCACCCAAGGACAAAGATTTGATTTTTCAACCAATTTATATGCACTTTGGAGCATGTGCATGTAGTTCAAATTTGAATTATGCACATAAATGCATTGAAAACTCACTTAATGCATAAAAATATCCAAACGAACCCCGAAAAATCACAAAAAATAACACAACACTCCTGTTGTTCTATGTTGACATGCGAAATTTTTTGAAAGCAATAGGAGGCAATGGATATCGTTTCATCCCCAAAGGTGGGGTGTTCCCTACCGACACCATCATGCTTGTTGTGAGAAGCTCTGGTTTGTGAGAAGCATATACCCAGACCTGTCCCAAATGGGACAAAAAATTTACCACGACATGTTGATGCCGCTCCATGATAGCATGCCAGGTTCCATGAATTTCAGACGAGTTTTGGATTTACTACAATTTAAAAACCAGGTATCTCAATGTTTGCGGTAAGTGATTGGCGGTGGTGTTTGACATTCATTCCCATTTCTTGCATGGGTCCTAAGCATGCACCCAAGGACAAAGATTTGATTTTTCAACCAATTTATATGCACTGGAGCATGTGCTTGTAGTTCAAATTTGAATTATGCACATAAATGAATTGAAAACTCACTTAATGCATAAAAATGTCCAAACGAACCCCGAAAAATCACAAAAATAACAAAACACTCCTGTTGTTCTCTGTTGACACGGAAAATTTTTTGAAAGGAATACGAGGCAATGGACATCGTTTCGTCCCCAAAGGTGGGGCATTCCCTACCGAAACCATCCTGCTTGTTGTGAGAAGCTCTGGTTTGTGAGAAGCATATACCCAAACCTGCCCCAAGTGGGATAAAATATTTACCACGACATGTTAATGCCGCTCCATGATAGCATGCCAAGTTTCATGAATTTCAAAGTAGTTTTGGATTTACTAGAATTTAAAACCAGGTATCTCAATGTTTGGCGGCCGAAAGTGACGGTGGCAAGGTGGTGTTTGACGTTCATTCCCATTTCTTGCATGGGACCTAAGCATGCACCCAAGGACAAAGATTTGATTTTCAACCAATTTATATGCACTAGAGCATGAGCATGTAGTTCAAATTTGAATTATGCACATAAATGCATTGGGAACTCACTTAATGCATAAAAATGTCCAAACGAACCCTAAAAAATCACAAAAATTGACACAACACTCCCGTTGTTCTATGTTGACACGAGAAATTTTTTGAAAGCAATAAGAGGCAATGGATATCATTTCGTCCCCAAAGGTGGGACGTTCCCTCAAGAAAATACCCAAACCTGCCCCAAATGGGACAAAAAAATTAACACGACATGTTGATGCTGCTCCAGGATAGCATGCCAAGTTTCATGAATTTCAGACGAGTTTTGGATTTACTAGAATTTAAAAACAAAGTATCTCAACGTTTTGCCGGCAATCAACGGTGCCCTGGTGTTTGAAATTCATTCCATTTCTTGCATTGGACCTAAGCATGCACCCAAGGACAAATATTTGTTTTTTCAACCAGTTTATATGCCTTTGGAGCATGGGCATGTAGTTCAAATTTGAATTATGCACATAAATGCATTGGGAACTCACTTAATGCATAAAATGTCCAAACGAACCCTAAAAAATCACAAAATTGACACAACACTCCGTTGTTCTATGTTGGCACAAGAAATTTTTTGAAAGCAATAAGAGGCAATGGATATCGTTTCGTCCCAAAAGGTGGGACGTTCCCTCGCGAAACCATCATGCTTGTTGTGAGAAGCTCTGCTTTGTGAGAAGCATATACCCAAACCTGCCCCAAATGGGACAAAAAAATTACCACGACATGTTGATGTTGCTCCAGGATAGCATGCCAAGTTTCATGAATTTCAGACGAGTTTTGGATTTACTAGAATTTAAAAACTAGGTATCTCAATGTTTGCGGCTGAGTGACGGTGGCAGGGTGTTTGACATTCATTCCTATTTCTTGCATTGGACCTAAGCATGCACCCAAGGACAAAGATTTGATTTTTCAACCAATTTATATGTCTTGGAGCTTGTGCATGTAGTTCAAATTTGAATTATGCACATAAATGCATTGAAAGCTCACTTAATGCATAAAATGTCCAAACGAACCCCGAAAAATCACAAAAAATAACACAACACTCTAGTTGTTCTATGTTGACACGAGAAAATTTTTGAAAACAATAAGAGGCAATGGATATCGTTTCGTCCCCAAAGGTGGGACGTTCCCTACCGAAACCATCATGCTTGTTGTGAGAAGCTCTAGTTTGTAAGAAGCATATACTCAAACCTGCCCCAAAAGGGACAAAAAAATTACCACGGAATGTTGACGCCGCTCCATGAGAGCATGCCAAGTTTCAAGAATTTCAGACGAGATTTGGATTCACTAGAATTTAAAAACCAGGTATCTCAATGTTTGCGGCCGAGTGACGGTGGCAGGGTGTTTGACATTCATTCCCATTTCTTGCATGGGACCTAAGCATGCACCCAAGGACAAAGATTTGATTTTTCAACCAATTTGTATGCACTGGAGCATGTGCACTTAGTTCAAATTTGAATTATGCACATAAATGCGTTGAAAACTCACTTAATGCATAAAAACGTCCTAACGAAGCCCAAAAAATCACAAAAAATAACACAACACTCCTATTGTTCTGTGTTGACACGAGAATATTTTTGAAAGCAATAAGAGGCAATGGATATCGTTTCGTCCCCAAAGGTGGGGTGTTCCTAAGCGAAACCATCATGCTTGTTGTGAGAAGCTCTGGTATGTGAGAAGCATTTACCTAAACTTGCCCCAAATGGGACAAACCAATTACCATGGGATGTTGATGCCGCTCCATGATAGCATGCCAAGTTTCATGAATTTCAGACGAGTTTTGGATTTACTAGAATTTAAAAACCATGTATCTCAATGTTTTCGGACGAGTGACGGTGGCAGGTTGTTTAACATTCATTCCCATTTCTTGCATGGGACCTAAGCATGCACCCAAGGACAAAGATTTGATTTTTCAACCAATTTATATGCACTGGAGCATGTGCATGTAGTTCAAATTTGAATTATGCACATAAATGCATTGAAAACTCACTTAATGCATAAAAATATCCAAACGAACCCCGAAAAATCACAAAAAATAACACAACACTCCTGTTGTTCTATGTTGACATGCGAAATTTTTTGAAAGCAATAGGAGGCAACGGATATCGTTTCATCCCCAAAGGTGGGGTGTTCCCTACCGACACCATCATGCTTGTTGTGAGAAGCTCTGGTTTGTGAGAAGCATATACCTGGACCTGTCCCAAATGGGACAAAAATTTACTACGACATGTTGATGCCGCTCCATGATAGCATGCCAGTTCCATGAATTTCAGACGAGTTTTGGATTTACTACAATTTAAAACCAGGTATCTCAATGTTTGCGGCCGACAGTGGTGGCGGCAGGGTGTTTGACATTCATTCCCATTTCTTGCATGGGTCCTAAGCATGCACCCAAGGACAAAGATTTGATTTTTCAACCAATTTATATGCACTGGAGCATGTGCTTGTAGTTCAAATTTGAATTATGCACATAAATGAATTGAAAACTCACTTAATGCATAAAAATGTCCAAACGAACCCTGAAAAATCACAAAAAATAACACAACACTCCTGTTGTTCTATGTTAACACGGGAAAATTTTTGAAAGGAATACGAGGCAATGGACATCGTTTCGTCCCCAAAGGTGGGGCATTCCCTACCGAAACCATCCTGCTTGTTGTGAGAAGCTCTGGTTTGTGAGAAGCATATACCCAAACCTGCCCCAAGTGGGATAAAATATTTACCACGACATGTTAATGCCGCTCCATGATAGCATGCCAAGTTTCATGAATTTCAGGCGAGTTTTGGATTTACTAGAATTTAAAAACCAGGTATCTCAATGTTTGCGGCCGAAAGTGATCGTGGTGTGGTGTTTGACGTTCATTCCCATTTCTTGCATGGGACCTAAGCATGCACCCAAGGACAAAGATTTGATTTTCAACCAATTTATATGCACTAGAGCATGTGCATGTAGTTCAAATTTGAATTATGCACATAAATGCATTGGGAACTCACTTAATGCATAAAATGTCCAAACGAACCCTAAAAATCACAAAATTGACACAACACTCCGTTGTTCTATGTTGACACGAGAAATTTTTTGAAAGCAATAAGAGGCAATGGATATCATTTCGTCCCCAAAGGTGGACGTTCCACGAAGAAAATACCCAAACCTGCCCCAAATGGGACAAAAAATTAACACGACATGTTGATGCTTTGCTCGAGGATAGCATGCCAAGTTTCATGAATTTAGACGAGTTTTGGATTTACTAGAATTTAAAAACTAGGTATCTCAATGTTTGCAGTGAGTGGCAAGGTGGCGAGGGTGTTTGACATTCATTCCTATTTCTTGCATTGGACCTAAGCATGCACCCAAGGACAAAGATTTGATTTTTCAACCAATTTATATGTCTTGGAGCATGTGCATGTAGTTCAAATTTGAATTATGAACATAAATGCATTGAAAACTCAGTTAATGCATAAAAATGTCCAAACGAACCCGAAAAATCACAAAAATAACACAACACTCCAGTTGTTCTATGTTGACACGAGAAAATTTTTGAAAGCAATAAGAGGCAATGGATATCGTTTCGTCCCCAAAGGTGGGACGTTCCCTACCCAAACCATCATGCTTGTTGTGAGAAGCTCTAGTTTGTAAGAAGCATATACTCAAACCTGCCCCAAAAGGGACAAAAAAATTACCACGGAATGTTGACGCCGCTCCATGAGAGCATGCCAAGTTTCAAGAATTTGAATTTAGATTTGGATTCACTAGAATTTAAAAACCACGTATCTCAATGTTTGCGGCCGAGTGGCGGTGGCGGTGGTGTTTGACATTCATTCCCATTTCTTGCATGGGACCTAAGCATGCACCCAAGGACAAAGATTTGATTTTTCAACCAATTTATATGCACCTTTGGAGCATGTGCATGTAGTTCAAATTTGAATTATCCACATAAATGCATTGAAAACTCACTTAATGCATAAAAATATCCAAACGAACCCCGAAAAATCACAAAAAATAGCACAACACTCCTGTTGTTCTATGTTGACATGCGAAATTTTTTGAAAGCAATAGGAGGCAATGGATATCGTTTCGTCCCCAAAGGTGGGGTGTTCCCTACCGACACCATCATGCTTGTTGTGAGAATCTCTGGTTTGTGAGAAGCATATACCCGAACCTGCCCCAAATGGGACAAAAAGATTACCACGGCATGTTGATGCCGCTCCATGATAGCATGCCAAGTTTCATGAATTTCAGACGAGTTTTGGATTTACTAGAATTTAAAAACTAGGTATCTCAATGATTGCGGCCGAGTGACGGTGGCAGGGTGTTTGACATTCATTCCTATTTCTTGCATTGGACCTAAGCATGCACCCAAGGACAAAGATTTGATTTTTCAACCAATTTATATGTACTGGAGCTTGTGCATGTAGTTCAAATTTGAATTATGCACATAAATGCATTAAAACTCACTTAATGCATAAAAATGTCCAAACGTACCCCGAAAAATGAACAAAAAATAAAAAAAAACACTCCTGTTGTTCTATGTTGACACGAGAATTTTTTTGAAAGCAATACGAGGCAATGGATATCGTTTCATCCCCAAAGGTGGGGCGTTCCCTACCGAAACCGTCATGCTTGTTGTGAGAAGCTCTGGTTTGTGAGAAGCATATACCCAGACCTGTCCCAAATGGGACAAAAAATTTACCACGACATGTTGATGCCGCTCCATGATAGCATGCCAAGTTTCATGAATTTCAGACGAGTTTTGGATTTACTAGAATTTAAAAACCAGGTATCTCAATGTTTGCGGCCGAGTGACGGTGGCAGGGTGTTTGACATTCATTCCCATTTCTTGCATGGGACCTAAGCATGCACCCAAGGACAAAGATTTGATTTTTCAACCAATTTATATGCACTGGAGCATGTGCTTGTAGTTCAAATTTGAATTATGCACATAAATGCATTGAAAACGCACTTAATGCATAAAAATGTCCAAACGAACCCCGAAAAATCAAAAAAAATAACACAACACTTCTGTTGTTCTATGTTAACACAGGAAATTTTTTGAAAGGAATACGAGGCAATGGACATCGTTTCGTCCCCAAAGGTGGGGCATTCCATACCGAAACCATCATGCTTGTTGTGAGAAGCTCTGGTTTGTGAGAAGCATATACCCAAACCTGCCCCAAATGGGACAAAATATTTACCACGACATGTTAATGCCGCTCCATGATAGCATGCCAAGTTTCATGAATTTCGCATTTAGTTTTGGATTTACTATAATTTAAAAACCGTGCATCTCAATGTTTGCGGCCGAAAGTGGCGGTGGCGGGGGTGTTTGACATTCATTGCCATTTCTCGCATGGGACCTAAGCATGCAACCAAGGACAAAGATTTGATATTTCAACCAATTTATATGCACTGCATCATGTGCATGTAGTTCAAATTTGAATTATGCACATAAATGCATCGAAAACTCACTTAATGCGTAAAAATGTCCGAATGAACCCCGAAAATTCACAAAAAATAACACAACACTCCTGTTGTTTTATATTGACACGAGAAAAAATTTGAAAGCAATAGGAGGCAATGGATATCGTTTCGTCCCCAAAGGTGGGGTGTTCCCTACCGAAACAATCATGCTTGTTGTGAGAACCTCTGGTTTGTGAGAAGCATATACCCGAACCTGCCCCAAACAGGACAAAAAATTTACCACGACATGTTGATGCCGCTCCATGATAGCATGCCAAGTTTCATGAATTTCAGACCAGTTTTGGAATTATCCGAATTTAAAAACCAGTTATCTCAATGTTTGCGGCCGAGTGACGGCGGCAGGGTGTTTGACATTCATTCCCATTTCTTGCATGGGACCTAAGCATGTACACAAGGACAAAGATTTGATTTTTCAACCAATTATATGCACTGGAGCATGTGCATGTAGTTTAAATTTAAATTATGCACATAAATTCATTGAAAACTCACTTAATACATAAAAATGTCCAAACGAACCCTGAATAATTCCCATTCTTTTATGACACACATATAGTTGCATGTTCACTGCAGATAAAAGGTCTATCAATTCAAACACCGTCCTTGGCCGTTGTGACCCCATTATGTAATTCAAATCAAGACAAAAAATAAAGTAGATCCCACACAGTTTATTACAACCAACCGTGTGAGATGCAGCACAAAATATGTTGGAGCATCGTCGGAGTATAGTACGCATACGGCTTACGTGAGAAGGTGCGATGACTACAGTCCACGGCCCCCTCCGAATAAGGGACCGTGTACGATGACACTTTGCGCGCCAGTTTTTTCATTGAAGCGATTCCAAATTTCCGGCTTCCGCGGAAATATCTACCTGCCCGCCCCCTCCTCCTTACCAAAAGCCACATTTCCCATGTTTCTGCCTTCATTTCCAAGTTGAAACCTTCACTCCTTGCTTGTAGTGCCGCCTCCTCGCAGGCGACCCTCCTTCACGCTGCTCGGCCTCGCCTATTCAGGTAGGTAATCCACACCCGACCCCCATCCTCCTCCTCCTTCCACATCGCACATGCCCCGACCGTCGGCGCGAGCGCGACACCTTCCACCCAAATCACCGACCCCTCCACCAAATAAGAACTGCCCTAAGCCATGGTGCACGTAATATAGCGAGGATCTCAAGGAGCATTTGGGAGCGGAGAAGCAAATCGCGGCCGCATGCGCGGATGAGGTCGCGATGGCTGCCATTCGTGCCGACCCCCAGATTTTGGAGGAGCACCTCGCCGCCGAGTCCACCATTGACGCCTCGCGCGCCGACGCCACGACGCGGTTGGCTACTTTAAATGACAGTTTGTGGCGTTTTCTCGAGGCCACCATCGGTGCCTTCGACAAAGACTACGAGGTGTTTTCTCAGCGTGCACATGCTTACCTCATCTCGAGCCCGGCAGGTTCGTGCCGGCTGCGGCTCAGGCAACTCACCACTACAACGAGGGCACCCACGATGCGGAGGCCTCGCCCTCTTCCATGTCCAAGGAGCCAATCGTCATCGATATCTCCGACAATAAGGAGTAGCTTGTCTTATTAGCTCACTATAAGGACCCATGTTCAGTTTGCTAGCTACTGCCTTTCCTTAACAAATTCTAGTTAATTGTGCTATCTACTTTTACCATACAATCTTCTGCTGTAGTGTATATGTTCTATATGTCGTGCAATGTGGTGTTCAATTAACTGCTTGGTTCAATTCTGCAAATGTGATGTTCAATTCTTCAGGGTGCAATATTTCCAAGTTGTTAAGCATGCTTGGTTTGGTTAGCTGTCTGATCTTCTATTACAAGTATGTGATATTGTGCAATGTGGTGCTCAGTTAACGTTTGGTTCATTTGTTGTGGTGTTTAGTTAACTGCTTGGTTCAATTCTGCAATGCGATGTTCAATTGTTGTGGCTGCATTACATTATTGTATACCATGTGAGAAATAAATTGAATTTGGCTGTACTAAATACATGAGAAACAAATACAATTGCTATATTTCCAAGTTGTTAAGCATGCTTGGTTTGGTTAACTGTCGATCTTCTATTAGGAGTATGTTATATTGTGCAATGTGGTGCTAGGTTAATGTTTGGTTCATTTGTTGTGGTGTTTAGTTAACTGCTTAGTTCAATTACGCAATGCGATGTTCAATTGTTGTGGCTACATTCTGTTATTGTATACCATGTGAGGAATAAATCGAATTTGGCTGCACTTAATACATGAGAAACATATACAACTGCTATATTTCCTAGTTCTTAATCATGCTTGGTTTGGATAAATGGGCTTTCCATGTGGCTTGAATTAATCTAATGAATTTAGAATGTGCTTATTTATCATCAACATATTTTACTAATAGCATCACGAACCCTTACTTAACCTGTTGACTAACTACCTTATATGTGTTGCAGGGAAACAATGGGAAGCACTGAGGTTTACAAGATTGTACTAACTATTATACCTTGCCTTTTTTATTCCTTTGCCCCATTTCCAATATAGAGAAGATATTTATGCACATGCTTGTTTTCAGGGTTCACTGATGATCAACTCTCAAACCACCTCTGTGGTCAGGAGGCGAGGAAAGTTTTCATACAAAACCCACGGTTCGATATTGAAGTGTTCCTGAAGAGGTCGAAGGATGGACGGTCAATCATCCACACGCACTGGCCTAAATTTGCAAAGACCTTCAACATAAATGAAGGCTCAATATTCGCCTTCCACTTCAGCAGTTTCCCAGATGAGATGCATATCTCTATGTACCGTCTATGATGCTAATTTTGAAATGTTCTAGATGTTGCATGTGAAACTTGTTGTTGGTGCAGTTGTGTAATGGGGTAGCCGAGTGCTGAAGCTATATCATATTGTACTCCGATGTATTTCAATTATGAAATCCTGCTTCCTTAATATGGAAATGGAATATATTATGTGCTTAATATGAATGTCAATTGGATTAGTAAATGCATTATTAATAATAGGGCAATTAGCCTGCTAATTGGCCAATTAGCGTGCTAATTGGCCAATTAGCTTGCTAATTGGGTTTTTCTATTGCAAACGGTTATTGAGAAAACACCGTGGGCGATGACCTCAGGCAACGCACACAGTTTCTAGGAATAAACCGTGTTGGAGCAATGAACAGTCACACATATTCTCTTGAAAACTATTTGTGTTACGCCACCTTGCGCAAATGTTTTCCTTGGAGTGACTATGTGGGATGTATATACGAATGGAAACGTTTAGACGACTGGAAACGATTTCGCCTGTATAATTGTATTTTTTAGCACTACTATACGTATAACCATATTTGGTCGCTCGCCGGTCGCACACGACCTCATCTTGCCGAGCGTGTGTGCCAAGAAGGCATATCCCCGACGGTTTCTGGGTCGTGTGGGAAGGACCCCCCTATCGCCAACACTCACTAGGTGACGGTTCCGAACGCTGTCGCGGAAAGGGGTTAAAAACTGTTTGTATAGCACCGACGTATACCAGTGTATATATAACAAGTTTCCAACAACATATATAAAATAAGTTTCCAACAACAAGTTATCCAACAATATATCCAACACAAAATGGTTTCATCCATACATACATATCCAACAACAAGTTTGCAACAAGTTTCCAAAAACATAAAAGAAGCACAAGGAGAAGAGTAGACTCCATGAACGCAAGCTCCTCATCAAAAGCAAATCTGCAAATTGTGAAAGAAGAAAGTTAGAAGAAGAAGAAGACTAGCTAGAAGAAGAAGAAAAAGAAGAAGAAGAAGAAGAAGAAATTTTATTCTCTTTCTTTTTCTCCTCTCCTCTTCTTTATCTTCCTCTTCTAACAAAGGTAGGTAAAAGTGTCATTTTTTTAGCTAATCTAGGTAAAAATGCTAAGTGTAGGTCATTTTAGAGCTAAGCTAGGTAAATAGGTCATTTTGGAGCTTAGTAAGGTTACTTTGTCATTTTGGAGGAAAATAAGCTAAGTCTATGTCATTTTGGAGCTAAACCAAGGTTATCATGCCATTTGTTTTACCTAAGTATGCTAAGTATGTCATAAATCAACTGAAGAAGCTATGTATAGGTCATTTTTTAGCTAACCTAGGTAGTTATGCCATTTTTGAGCTAACTAAGCATATTTTGTCATTTTGGAGGAAAAAGATGCTAAGTATAGGTCATTTAATAGCTATCCTAGGTAAAGTATGTCAGTTTGGAGCTAAGTAAGGTTATTATGTCATTTTTGAGGAAAATAAGCCAAGTATAAGTCATTTTCGAGCTAAATCTAGGTTATTATGCCTTTTTTTTACCCAAGTGAGCTAATTATGTCATAAATGAACTAGCTAAGCTAATTATAGATCATTATTCAGCTATTATAGGTAGTTATGCCATTTTTAACTAACTAAGCATATCAAGTCATTTTGGAGGAAAAAATGCTAAGTATAGGTCGTTTTATAGCTATCCTAGGAAAACCCTATACACAAAATCTCAGCAGTAGCGTGGCTCAAAAAGGAGCGCTGCTGCTAATTAGCTGATAGCGGTGTGGAAAACTACGCATCGACAAGTGTTTAGCAAGAGGGCTCGGTGTAACCAGCTGCTACAAATATCGGCAAGCAGTGCCCACCAAACTCCATTTAGCAAGTTGTGTGCATGAGTCAGCTCCTGCTATAGCTGTAGTAGTAGCGCGGTTTTTCTGAGGTCGCTGCTGCTAATTTTCAAATTGGCCACACTTTTGGTCCCGGTTCGCAGTAGCGCTTGTGCAGAAAGTGCGCTGCAGCTAGTTTCTTAGCAGCAGCGCATTTTACGTCCCGCGCTACTGCTAATCCGCACCAACCCACCACCTTTTCCCCACCCGTCCTCCCCCTCCCCCTCCTCTCTTCGCTTTCCCCTACCTCCCTCAACCTCCCACCTCACTCTTCTTCTCCTCAATACTTCTCCCCCATTACTCTCCCTCTTCTACCTACATTTCTCTCTCTTCATTACTCCTACCTAACTACGCCACCTGCATTAATGCATCTCCTTTCTCTTTTTCCTTCCCCCTCCACTAGTTGAAGTTTTCTCCTCCCAAATTAGGTAGCTAGGTAGATGTAGCATTTAGTTAAGTGACATATTTGCCCCCTAACAAGATCTATCTTTGTCAAGAAGAGCTTTACGCACTTTTGATCTCCCTACATCATCATCTCCACCGTGTGCTCGATCTCGAGATAGAGGTGATTAAAATTTCATGCTTTTGCAAAATGGAAATATGTTTATGTGTGTGTGATATGTTTATGGAAATTGTGTGTGTGGCATGAGTTGACGCCAAATTGTGCTTTTGAGTTGCCTATGTTTTGCCGAAATGTCGATTTATTTCCGTTTCGGCAAATTCCGGGCAAATTCTAGATCTATATATGTCCTATTTTTAAGGAAGGTCATGCCGAATTTTTGTATGACTTTGATGCATGCACGCATTTTTATAATCAATTTGTTTATTATTACCGTGCAGAGTTGGCGATGGTCGGTGGAGCGATGGTGGGCCAGTCGTTGCGGACGGTGCAGGACATGAAAGAAAATAACGGACGGAGGTTTTATGTCCGTACCAAAAATGCAAAGGAATAGTTTGGCTCGACCCCCATGACGATGGTTGTGTCGAAGCGCACCTGCTCGTGACTGGTTTCATGGATGGCTATACTCGGTGGATAATTGAAGATGAGGATGACGATGTTGAGGATGCCGACGGGCGAGCAATGATGACACGGGGCAATCTGAAGAGATGGTCGATAATGGCGGCGGGAAGAGGCGGACATGGCGGTGGAGAATGGGCGGAACATGGCGGAGGAGAAGGGGCGGACATGGCGGCGGAGAACGACATGGACTCCACATGTAGAGTTCATTGGTACTAAGTTCAATCATGCGGGACCCTCATGTTCAAGCATTGCTTCGCAAGGAGGAGGCAATCTTGAGAGAACTACTTCTAGAGAGGAGTCTAAGCTGGAGCAGCGGTGGTAGACTCGAACACTCCATTGTATGATGGTTGCAATCCTGAGGTGACCCGCTTGAGTTTCACGCTCCAACTCCTCGAAGACGAAGGCTAAAACAAATGGACAGACACTAGCCTCGATGAGCATCTCAAGTACCTAAAGGATGTTCTTCCCGCGGGTAATATATGTCCTACTAGTCTTGATGAGGCCAAGAAGATCGTGTGCCCTCTTGATCTGCCACACATTAGATACTATGCATGCAGCAACGATTGCATAATTTATCGGAAGGAGCACGCGGAAAAAACAACCTGTCCAATGTGCAATGCTTCTCGATACAAGAAGGCCGGGAAGAAATGTCCCCAGAAAGTTGTATGGTACTTAACGATCACTCCCCGTCTCCAGAGGTATTTTGTAGATCCCAAGGAAGCAAAGCTAATGCCCTAGCACGCGGAGAGGAAGAAGCCCGACGATGGAGATGATCCGAAGCCGAGACACGTCAAGGATGGAAGCCAGTGGAGAGCGTTGAACAGCTTCTATCGGTATTTTGAATGTGATGCAAGGAACATCGTGCTTTCGTGGCGTGTACCGATGTCATGAATCCGTTTGGCAACCGTAACACCAACCATAGCACATGGCTCGTGTTTGTATGGATGTACAACCTCCCCACAGTTGTGCATGAAATTGAAGTACATTCACATGAGCATGCTTATTCAAGGGCCGAAACAACCAGGAAATAATATTAATTTGTATCTGGGGCTACTTCAAGAGGATTTAGACACGTTATGGAAAACACCGGCCAAGACATGGGACACCAGCAAAGGCGAGTATTTCTACATGAGAGCCGCGCTGATCACGACGGTGCACGACTATCTAGGTTACGGATATGTCGCAGGCCAGGTGTGCCATGGATATTGCGGATGCACACGGTGCGTGGATGATCTGACGTCTCAGCAGCCTAACGTCAAGGAAAGATGGCGTGCAGGAAAGTCATGTACATGGGGCATCGAAGATGGCTCGAACAGACGCACCCATGGAGAAACCGTGGAGATCTATTCAATGGTCACGCTGAGCATCGAGGACCTCCACGTAAGCGGAGCGGTGCCGAAATCGATGAGCTGTTGAAAAACTGGAAGGAGTGCCCCGCGCCGGGAAAGACGATGAGAAAGGCGCCGGAGCCGCTGCTGAAGGTATGGAAGACGAGGTCTGTGTTCTGGGACATGGAGTACTGGCACAAACTCGATACACCTCATTGCCTTGATCAAATGCATATCTGTAAGAATGTCCTTGAGAGCTTGCTCACAACACTGATGAACATGCCGGATAAGACCAAGGATGGGCCGAAGGCAAGAAAAGACTTGCAAGATTTGAAAATCATGGAAGATCTGCACATGCCGCCTGTAAAATGTCGACGAGACAGAGCGGAGACAGAGGCACGGAGAAGAAGGAAAGAAAATAAATAAATAGGATTATTGCCCCCTTCTTGCTTCACCTTAAGTCAGGCTAAGATCGATCAATTCTTTAAGTGCCTTAGGAGTCAAAGTTAGTTCCGGTTCTTTGTGGCAAGATAAGCAGATATCTAGACACGGACAAGAAAAGGTTCAGCGGGATGAAGTCTCATGACTGTCATGTGATGATGATGCAGATACTACATGTTTCCCTTAGAGGGATAATGGACAAGCACGTCCGTGACACGCTTATTGGTCTCTGCAACTTTTTCGACGTCATCTCTCGAAAGTCGATCAGTGTGAAGCAGCTCCGAAGGCTACAGGAAGAGATCGTTGTGATACTGAATGAGCTTGAGATGTACTTCCCGCCCGCGTTCTTTGTTGTGCATGTGTGTGTCCATATTGTGGATGACATAATAGACCCGGGGCCGTCATTCCTGCACAACATGATGCCGTTTGAGAGAATGAATGGGATCATCAAAGGATTTGTTTGTAACATGTCCCGTCCGGATGGAAGCATCGTCCAGGGCTATGTGACACAAGAGTGCATCTCTTTCTGTGAGAATTTTCTATATGGCGCAGACCAGCCGCCTGGTGTTAGTGTTCTTTTGCCCGTTAACAAGCACGATGGGAGGCTCGAAGGAGAAGGTCATCGCAACGGTCGCGAGGAACTGCACGTGGCATACTCAGATCGACGCATAGCGACTTTGTGAGCAAACTTGGTAGTGCTACAACACCTAGACGAGGTAGATCCTTTCGTGGCCTTTGCACAAAAGAAATTATCGCAAAGAAGTATCGTGACTGGGGTATGCAAGGCCAGACGCCGAAGTTACTAGAGAGCACAACTCCACTTTCTCGCATTGGTTCAAAGAGCATATAATTGCTAATCCCCGGAGGAGGGCTCTAAGACGGATTGCTCATATACGCCTTAGCACATGGCCCTCGCCCAACCTCGTAACCTATCGGGCATATGATATCAACGGATACACGTTCTACACGGAGGCAAAATGTCACATCCCTAATTCTGGTCTGACCTATGCTAGCTTTTGCTGATGCATCATGTTTACTTTTTTCCAGAAAGATGAAATGGGGGATGACAAACCCTAGCACCAAATTAAATCAAATAGGGTCAACCAGAAATATTTTCAATGAACCCGTAATGCTTTTGAGAAAAGTTCATCATTTTGAATTGGTCTAGAACCTCTCGCCAAAAATGGTGCATATTTTTCTAGGCCATTCTGGATTTTCGAATTAAATCATATGGTATTTGCATTTGGGCATTTAATTGCTAAATAATATTTTAAATGCCCAAATAATCACAAACTGAAATGTTTGTTGTTGGAAATATTCCAAACAGTGACATTGAGCAGTTTCATGATTTTTGGAAATGCCCTGGCATTTTTATTAAAGCCAAACAAAATTACAGGAAATAGAAAACAGAAACAATTTAGAAGAGAGAAGCAGAGACTCACCTGAGGCCCACTTACACAGTGGCCCAGCAGCTGCCCAGCCCACCTCCTCCTTCTGTCGTCTTCCTCCCTGTGCCAAGAGGCAGCGTGGTCACAGCAGGCCACGCAAGACGCGCCCAGCCACCTCCACCCTGCTTGCTCAAGGCCCCATCGCCTCGATCTCTCCAGGCGCCACGCCCCCCCGCCTGTGCCCTCACTCTCTCCCGAATGACCTCCCCCTCCTCTGCTCTCTCTCCCTCTCGCGCCCGAGCGCAACCGCCGACGCCGCTCGCCACCACCGTAGCCACCGCCTCCCCTTCGCCCCCACGAAAGGTCCATGAGCTCCACCTCGACCACCTCTTCCTCGTCGCCGAGCAACACATCGCCGGGTGCCCCGTGACGCCGCCTTGGAGGCCATCTTCAACCTCCTGCACCGAGCGTCGCCGTCGTCGATTCGCCGCCATCTGGCGCCTCCCGAGCCCGCTTAAGACCCTCAACGACCCTACGTGAGCCCCTCGCCTCCTCTCCCCTCTCTCCCGTGCTCTTTCCTCGCCATAGCCGCTTCGCCGATGACCAAAGCGCCGCCGCTCGAGTTTCGCCGTCGTGGCTACAGCCACCAGAAGCGCCTAATCCGAAAGCACACCCACGCCCTCACTGCGACTCGCTGTAGAAGCCGAGGTGCTAACTCGTGATCGCCACGGCCGCTAGTTCTCGGACCCCGAAGCTCACCCGAGCTCCGTGACCGCCAAGGTCATCGCCATGGCGACAACTCCGCCACCCCAGGCCCAATCGCCACCACCACCCGATGCGGACGGCGTGCGCATCACGTAGATGTCCTCCGCCCGGCCATTTGGTCGCCGGAGGAGGAACTACACCCTCCGGCCGTCCCCTGGCCTTGCCGGCGATGAGCTGTTGACCGGGTCCGGCGGGTTTGACCCCGCTGACAAAGTTGACCCGGATGGGCCCAGTTTGACCCCCCTGTTCTATGATAGATGGGACCCACTTGCTAATTAAGTTAGGATTAGGACTAACTAAAAATTAGTTAGACTAATGACACTGACCCACGGGGCCCACTGTCAGGTTCGACCCGGACCAGCCCCGTTGACCTGCTGACGTCATGCTTACACATTGCTGACGCAGTAAAGGAATTTCTGGAATTATTTTAACTCAGAAAATTCCAGAAAATTAGCAAAACTTCTAAAATTCATAGTAATTCAACCGTAGCTCCAAATGAAATAAGTTATATATGAAAAATTATCAGAAAAATGCAACCTATCCATCTGTTCCACTTTCATGCATGTTTGTCCAATGTTTGTCCTCTGTTTTGGACAAAACAAATAAAGGGCATTTAAATAACCATATATGGAGTTGGAATTTGAATCATGTATTCAAACCAACTTCATTTAAATCATAGCTAGATGCATTAGCTCAAATCACAGCATATTGCCATGTCATCATCATGCATCATACGGTGGCATTGCATTGATTGTGTTCTTTCTCAGTTGCCGGTGTTTGTCCCCTCTCGATAGACGTGGTTCTGACGATGAGTTCGATGACACCGATGAAGAGCTATAATATCTTCAGAAGTGCCAGGCAAGCAAAACCCCCTTGTTCATTCCGATACAATCCCACTCTCTCGCTCCTGCTCTCTTTTACTGCATTAGGACAACAACGATTCATCTGTTACTTGATGCGGTAGCTGAACCCCTTTAACCTTTGCATGACCTATCATTCCACAGTAAATAGATGAAACCCACTAGCATGAGTAGGACTTGTTTGAGCCCTGTTGTGCCTACTCATTCATGCTTGTTTGTCATGCACACTCTTTGCTTAGAGTTGAGTCAGTGCGATTCATCGAGGATGAATCGGAGGTGTGAACATGTCCTATTGTGTGTGTGAGCAAAGTGTGTGAACACGATTTGGTAAAGGTAGCGGTGAGAGGCCATGTAGGAGTACATGGTGGGTTGTCTCATTGAAGCCGTCCTCGAGGCCCGAGTTACGTGTTTGTGATCCATGAACAGCTACTACCACACGTTGGGCCTGAAATATGACCCCTCGACTTATTAACCTCCCTTGTCCTCTGTCCGGGAGTTGCAACTAGTTTACGGTGTTTGTAGGATATGTGTTGGAGGCCGTGCGTGGCCCGATCCTAGGGGTGGGCTATGATGCGGTAGATACACCGTGGCACGGTGTACCGGCGCCGTTTGGTGTCTCGGGAACCCCGCACACATCGTTTGGGGCTGGGAGTGAAACTCTGGCCGGATCTCCTCATGGATGGAACCCGAATAGGCGATAAACCTGGACTAGAGACTTGTGTGGTTAGTCGGTCGTGGTCTACACCCACGTCGGCTTTCGCTGAAGTCCGCCAAGCACATGTTGTGTGCAGACGCTAAGTGGTGGAAACATGTGTGAAGAAGTACACCCTACGGGGTTATAAATGATCTATTGAATAGCCGTGTCCGCGGTAAAGGACTTCAAGGTTGCACTGTGGTTCATAGACCAGTGAAAGTGGATACTCTAAAATGCGCAAGATAAGCGTGAGTGCTATGGATGGCGTTCTCGTAGGAAGACGGGATCGGATCCATAGTGGTGTATTGATATGGTGAATATGTGGACTGCAGCGCCACCTCAAAGAGTTACTTGCAGTCGTAGTTCAGGATAGCCACCGAGTCAAAGCTGGCTTGCTGCAGTCAAACTCCACCACCCCTTTGTTGATAATGATGCATATGTAGTTAGTTCTGATGTAAGTCTTGCTGAGTACAATTGTACTCACGTTTGCCTATTTTATGTTTTTGTAGAGAGACTTCAGTCTCGCTAGTAGTTCCGCGTGGACTTCGACGTTTAGCTTGTTACCTCAGCTACGATCTTGTGCCCTCGGCAGGATCTGGTAGATAGTCAGGCTTCTCAGCCTTTTTCATTTGTAGATGTCTGTACTCAGACATGTTAAGCTTCCGCTTGTGTTTTGATTTGTATGCTCTGAATGTTGGGTCGTGAGACCCATGTTTGTAATATCTCGCTCCTCGGAGCCTAATGAATATATACTGGAGTGGTAGAGTCATGTTGTGATGCCATGTTGTATTTGCACATATCGAGCATATTGTGTGTATGTTATTGAAATACTTGGTATGTGTGGGATCCGACAATCTAGTTGTTTATCCTTGGCAGCCTCTCTTATGGGGAAATGTAGTCTTGTGCTTCCATGAGCCATAGTAGTCCGCTACAGCCCGGTTCACCGGAGTCCTGCTGGCCCGGCACTACTGCTCAGGACACTTGACTGGCCGGCATGTGTTTCACTTCGCTCGTGGTCTGTCTCCTTCGGGAAATGTCACGCTACCGACATCCTGAGTCCCGCCTAGCTCACATTTCTCGGGTTCCTGAGTCCTCATTAGCCAGTGCTACAGCCCGGATTCACACGCCGTCAACCGACATGCTCGATGTGATTCATGTATGCCTGTCCCCATGGGTTAGTGCCGCTTTGGGTTCACGACTAGCCATGTCGGCCCGGGTTCTCTGTCATCCGGATGCTAGCGACACTATCATATATGTGAGCCAAAAGGCATAAACGGTCCCGGGCCATGGTAAGGCGACAATTGGGTGGAATACCGTGCGTGAGGCCGCAAAGTGATATGAGGTGTTACCGGCTAGATCGATGTGACTTGGAATCGGGGTCCCGACAGCTTTGGTATTAGAGCCGATCGCTGTGGGATTACCAAGCCAAACCGGTCGAAGTTGTGTCTAGAAATGCTTTAGTTATGTAAGGGAATTGATTGTGGAAGGGAACGTAAGGCTCTTTTTACTCCTTATACCTCATGGCCTTCTGATCTGAGTCATCCTCTTCTCTTCTACGGAGTTTAAGAACTAGGCTTCTCATCTATCTACCAGGATGACGTGTTACTAATCCATAGACTTATAGAATTGATAGTTTCAATCCTAGTTCAGTTTTTACTACTTCCATATGTTCATAGTTGGTGTCGGAACCTTGATTTTGTGCTTCTGAGTGGTTATGCCACCATTTTTGCGGGATGTCTCAAATCATTTTGAGCATTTACAGCCGTTATGCTGTCCGAGTCATCCCAAGTTTCTAAATAGTCTGATGCATTTGCAAATCCCTTCTCTCCATTTCTAATGTTCATTTGGGCCAGTTTAATCACACAAATTAGGGTGTTGAGGTACTCCGCTGCCTTGGCATATATGTTCGAGCTATTATTATGAACCTAGGTGTTTAGGGAGTCACCTAGTAATCTAGCAATGCTTTGTATCCCCAGTGTGATGATTCTGGCCATCATTCTCGAAAGCATCCCGTGATGCCGTTTCGTATGTAGGTATTCCACTTCTGGGTTTTGAACCCGAGATTCACCCTACTTACCTCCTGTGGATAGTGTTTGCTAGTTCCTTTAGGTTATTAGTAACCTTGCGATAGTCCTCGAGGTCCGTGGTATTCCCTTCTTCCAAATACTATGAACCACTTACGGCAGATGTTTGTTGGATCAAAAGATCACAACCAGGTTGCTCTTGAGGAGTACTCCATTCTATATCGCGACTCTGCCAGTTCTACTTTTCTGCATGGGTTATCCGGAAGAAACCTGTTGAACTTGATTCGACATACTAACCTATGCATCCACAACTCAGAGAGTTATCTGTTCCTCGAGTTGTTCCTCCTTAGTTGTATTACGACCCGTCTATCAATTGATAGTCAGGAGTAATTGTGCATCCGTGTTATCGATGCTTATTATTCTTGTGGTCCGTCAAGCCATTCTGTTCTGGAATGACTAGGAGAAACAAACTTCAGCACCTCATCCATATCTAGGATTGGGTCAAAGTAGTTGTACTCCGCAGATCAAAATGCTAATCCAGCTTTTGTACTGTTCTACCCTGAAGTATTACCATCTTTACATTAAGAATATCATGGGAATTACACACCATCCTATGAACTCTTGATACAGTGATACTTCTTGCCATCATTATTCATTCCTCGGTTCCGTGTTATTGTAACCGGAACACCAACAAGTGAATCGTGATGTGTGAAATCTATACTTCTAGCAACTCTGTTGCTTGGTAGTTAAATGGACAATAACCTCATTCTTAGCGTGTTGATTTTTGAATCATCGCCCTAAGGTTGATCGTGCTACCTAGTCCTTATTTTTGGTGCACTCTCCGATCAATGAGTTAGGGCTATGCCAATCCCTTGCTTATTTGATCATTTCGTCTTGCCCTTAGAAGCAAGATTGTTCTCGAGCTTAGTAACATATCGGTGGTTCGTGATTTTCCGAATATCTTCTCGGATGTATTACCAGGTTGTCCCCTGCCTGTTATGTTGAGCTCGTGATCAAGTTGGTTTCTTGTAAACCACCCATTCTCCAAGAATCTGTGTTGGATACCCCTGAGCTAGTTGCTTAAGCTGAACAATAACTTGGAGAGTTGGAAGATAAAAGCTTGCCTAACTTAGTTCATTTTAAGGGATATCTTTTTGAGTGTGTGTTGAAGAAATATGATATCTTCATCGATTGGTCCTCGGGATCAATTGTTGGATCTATTGCCTTGTCAAAACTTTGACTTGAGTATGGGCTATCGTCAAGTCAAATCAGAACCAACGATGTTCGTAATGTTGTCCTACTCGTGGTTGATCCCTCGAGCATACACCATTACATCTTTTGGTGCGACCAATGCTATCACCGTGTTCACATGATGGTGGAGGTCCAGTGATATGGAAATTCGGATGAGTTGTTGTTGAGCCCATTAGCAGCATCTTGTCTCCACCATGATTCGTGTTAAACATTAAGCTAGTGTTGGAAACTTTGTAAACGATGCCTTCATGTTCCATTCATGAAGCATATGTTTGGATGAAAGTAGCGACTTCCTCTAAGTTCATGTGCAATCGATGTAAGTTGCCGCCATGAATTCGAGAAAGTTTGTTTTTGCTTCCTCTGGAATCATCCCAAGTTAGTCATGCACGTGCAAAGTGCCCTATGGTTTGATAGGTTGGCCGCCTCCACTCCATATGTGTTCCTAGCACACCAAGCCACCGATTGACTCGTTCAAGGAGAAGAAGTTCCTTCATAAGAGCTAATCATATGACTTATGCAAGGGCTTCGCTCTCCGCAATGATGGTTTCTAACCAGAACTCGGTAGTGTTTTATTATAAGACTACTATGTGGCCATGCTTGTCTAGGACAGCATGTTCACATGTGTGTAGCAGAACCAGCTCATGTTTTGGAGCTTGCTCTCGTAGTTCATCTCCCGATAGTCTCGCAACGTTATCTCGTCGATTTGTGTTGCAACTTTTCTTTTCAGACATGTGAGTCTGAAGTATCACGTTTCTAACCAGATCTGAATCTCAGGCAGATATGATGGTTGGAACATTCCCAACATTGCATTTTGTTCCCAGCTTACACCCCATCGTGCCAATTTCCCATGGGTTGTCCGCCTCAGCAGTTGCTGTCCAGGATCATCTTCAAAAGTGGTCCTGTCATGGGTCCCATCCATTTTCGGTGATAAGCAAAAATCATCCGTTGCGTTGTCTTCAACAAGGTAGTCCACATCATCCAGCCTAGTCCGAGTATGCCATTCCTTCGAGCCCTTACAAACGATCGATTGTGATTTGCCTTAGGCTGGTATAAAGAGTTTCAATGATCTCTGAATCAAAAGTAATTCTTTTTGCCTCTCAGCTCAAGAGATGTTCAATGTCTCATTCCGTAAGTTGATCATGAGTTGTTCGATCTTGAGAAGATCGATCCTTCTAGAGTTTCCCTTTCTCCTTCGTGTCGTGTTGGACAAAGATCTCAAGGCCAAGATGTCAATGATCAATATGATGCAGCGAATCAACTTCTTCGTAAATGCAATGGATCGAGAAGACTGTGATAGTTTTGTGACCCCTCTGTCTTCTTACTTTATGTCTTGAATCTCGGGACGAGATTCTTGTTAGTGGGGGTGAGTTGTCACATCCCTAATTCTGGTCTGACCTATGCTAGCTTTTGGTGATGCATCATGTTTACTTTTTTCCAGAAAGATGAAATGGGGGATGACAAACCCTAGCACCAAATTAAATCAAATAGGGTCAACCAGAAATATTTTCAATGAACCCAGAATGCTTTTCAGAAAAGTTCATCATTTTTGAATTGGTCTAGAACCTCTGCCAAAAATGGTGCACATTTTTCTAGGCCATTCTGGATTTTCGAATTAAATCATATGGTATTTGCATTTGGGCATTTAATTGCTAAATAATATTTTAAATGCCCAAATAATCACAAACTGAAATGTTTGTTGTTGGAAATATTCAAGCAGTGACATTGAGCGGTTTCATGATTTTTGGAAATGCCACGACATTTTATTAACAAAATTACAGAAATAGAAAAGCAGAAACAATTTAGAAGAGAGAAGCATAGACTCACCCGAGGCCCACTTACCGTGGCCCAGGTTCTGCCCAGCCCACCTCCTCCTTCTGTCGTCTTCCTCCCAGGCCAAGAGGCAGAGCGAGGCGCATGGCGCTGCAAGACGCGCCCACCACCTCCACCCTGCACGCTCAAGGCCCCCATCGCCTGGATCTCTCCCGAGCGCCACCCCCGAGGCCCTCTCACTCTCTCCCGAACGGCCTCCCCCTCCTCTGCTCTCTCTCCCTCTCGCGCCCGAGCGCAACCCCCGACGCCGCTCGCCACCACCGTAGCTACCGCCTCCCCTTCGCCCCCTCGAAAGGTCCACGAGCTCCACCTCGACCACCTCTTCCTCTTCGCCGAGCAACACATCGCCGGGTGCCTCGTGACGCCTCTGCCTTGGAGGCCATCTTCAACCTCCTGCACCGAGCGTCGCCGTCGTCGATTCGCCGCCGTACGCGCCTTCCCGAGCCCGCTAAGACCCTCAACGACGCCTACGTGAGCCCCTGCCTCCGCTCCCCTCTCTCCCATGCTCTTTTCGTCGCCATAGCCGCTTGCCGCCACGAAGCGCGTGCCGCTTGAGCCCCGCCGCCGTGTGGCCCATGAACCGTGGCATGTAAAACACACACGTCCTCACCGCACCGTGTACGTAGAAGTCGTAGGTGCCAACCCCGCATCGCCACGGCCGTTGTAGCCCCGACCCCGAGCTCACCCGAGCTCCGGCGACCGCCAAGGTCATCGCCGGCGACAACTCCGGCCACCCCAGGCCCAACTGCCACCACCACCCGATGCGGACGTGCGTCCGCATCACGTAGATGCCCTCCGCCGGCCATTTGGTCGCCGGAGGAGGAAACCGCACCCCTCCGCCGTCCCTGGCCTTGCCGGCGATGAGCCGTTGACCGGGTCCGGCGGGTTTGACCCCGCTGACCGAGTTGACCCGGGTGGGCCCAGTTTGACCCCCCTGGTCTATGACAGATGGGACCCACTTGCTAATTAAGTTAGGATTAGGACTAACTAAAAATTAGTTAGACTAATGACACTGACCCGCGGGGCCCACTGTCAGGTTTGACCCGGACCAGCCCCGTTGACCTGCTGACGTCATGCTTACACATTGCTGACACAGTAAAGGAATTTTTGGAATTATTTTAACTCAGAAAATTAGCAAAACTTCTAAAATTCATAGTAATTCCACCGTAGCTCCAAATGAAATAAGTTATATATGAAAAATTATCAGAAAAATGCAACCTATCCATCTGTACCATTTGCATGCATGTTTCAACAATGTTTGTCCTCTGTTTTGGACAAAACAAATAAAGGGCATTTAAATAACCATATATGGAGTTGGAATTTGAATCATGTATTCAAACCAACTTCATTTAAATCATAGCTAGATGCATTAGCTCAAATCACAGCATATTGCCATGTCATCATCATGCATCCTACGGTGGCTTTGCATTGATTGTGTTCTTTCTCGATTCTTAGGTGTTTGTCCCTCTCAATAGACGTGGTTTCTGACGATGAGTTCGATGACACCGATGAAGAGCTATAATATCTTGAGGAGTGCCGGCAAGCAAAACCCCCTTGTTCATTCCGATACAATCCCACTCTCTCGCTCCCCGCTCTCTTTTACTGCATTAGGACAACAACGATTCATCTGTTACTTTGCTTTGTAGCTGAACCCCTTTATCCTTTGCATCACTGTCATTCCACGATAAATAGATGAAACCCACTAGCATGAGTAGGACTTGTTTGAGCCCTGTTGTGCCTACTCATTCATGCTTGTTTGTCATGCACCTACTGCTTAGAGTTGAGTCAGTCCGATTCATCGAGGATGAATCGTGAGGTGTGTGAACATGTCCTATTGTGTGTGTGAGCAAAGTGTGTGAACACGATTTGGTAAAGGTAGCGGTGAGAGGCCATGTAGGAGTACATGGTGGGTTGTCTCATTGAAGCCGTCCTCGAGGCGAGTTACGTGTTTGTGATCCATGAACAGCTACTACCACACGTTGGGCCACGAAATATGACCCTTTCGACTTATTAACCGCCCTTGTCCTCATCCGGGGAGTTGCAACTAGTTTTACGGTGTTTGTAGGATATGTGTTGGAGGCCGTGCGTAGCGCTGATCCTAGGGGTGGGCTATGATGCGGTAGATACACCGTGGCACGGTGTACCGGGCGCCCATTTGGTGTCTCGGGAACCCTGCACACATCGTTTGGGGCTGTGAGCGAAACTCCGGCCGGATCTCCTCATGGATGGAACCCGAATAGGCGAAAAACCTAGACTAAAGACTTGTGTGGTTAGTCGGTCGTGGTCTACACCCACGTCGGCTTTCGCTTGAAGTCTGCCGAGCACATGTCGTGTCTTGACGCTAAGTGGTGGAAACATGTGTGAAGAAGTACACCCCTGCAGGGTTATAAATGATCTATTCGAATAGCCGTGTCCGCGGTAAAGGACTTCTGGGTTGCCATTACAGTTCATAGACAAGTGAAAGTGGATACTCTAAAATGCGCTAGATAAGCGTGAGTGCTATGGATGGCGTTCTTGTATGAAGACGGGATCAGATCCATAGTGGTGTATTGATATGGTGAATATGTGGACTCGTGTGCGCCACCTCAAAGAGTTACTTGCGTTAAATGATTCAGGATAGCCACCGAGTCAAAGCTGGCTTCTTTGCGATCAACCTCCGCCACCCCTTTGTTGATAATGATGCATATGTAGTTAGTTACGATGTAAGTCTTCTTTGAGTACAATTGTACTCACGTTTGCCTATATTATGTTTTTGCAGAGAGACTTGATCTCGCTAGTAGTTCCGCGTGGACTTCGACGTTTAGCTTGTTACCTCAGCTACGATCTTGTGCCCTCGGCAGGATCTGGTAGATAGTCAGGCTTCTTAGCCTTTTTCATTTGTAGATGTCTGTACTCAGACATGTTAAGCTTCCGCTTGTGTTTTGATTTGTATACTCTGAATATTGGGTCGTGAGACCCATGTTTGTAATATCTCGCTCCTCGGAGCCTAATGAATATATACTGGAGTCGTAGAGTCATGTTGTGATGCCATGTTGTATTTGCACATATCGAGCATATTGTGTGTATGTTATTGAAATGCTTGGTATGTGTGGGATCCGACAATCTAGTTGTTTATCCTTGGCAGCCTCTCTTATGGGAAATGTAGTCTTGTGCTTCCATGAGCCATAGTAGTCACTTATAGCCCGGTTCACCGGAGTCCTGCTAGCCCAACACTCTACTCGGGACACTTGGCCCGGCAGCATGTGTTTCACTTCGTTCTGTATGCATCCCTTGAAAAATGTCACGCGGTGACATCCGGAGTCTGCCTAACTGCTACAGCCGGGTTCCCGGAGTCCTGTTAGCCAGTGCTACAGCCCGGATTCACACGCTATTGACCCGACATGCTCGATGTGATTCATGTATGCCTGTCCCCATGGGTTAGTGCCGCTTTGGGTTCACGACTAGCCATGTCGGCCGGGTTCTCTGTCATATGGATGCTAGCGACACTATCATATCGTGAGCCAAAAGGCATAGCGGTCGCAGGCCATGGTAAGGCGACACCCGTGGGAATACCGTGCGTGAGGCAGCAAAGTGATATGAGGTGTTACCGGCTAGATCGATGTGACTTGGAATCGGGGTCCTGACACCAAAGATATGGACAGTGATGATCAGAACTCAGGGGTGACAATAGAATGCATGACCGGCAGCGACAACGGCGCAATTGAACGATTTTATGGAAGGGTCGAGGAGATCTGGGAGCTTGACTACTCTGGACTGCACAACACGACGATTTTCCATGTCAGATGGGCTAAGAATGTCGAAAGAGAAAACTGGATTTTCACTACCATGACTATACCCGATGCCAAGAGCGCTACTGGTGAACGGTATCGCATAAAAAGCGAGCCATGGAGTGCAGCGCTAAGCACGTGACACAATGCTTCTTCATAACCGACCCATGCAATCCCGATGTTATTGTCGTGAGGAGAGGCAAAAGGAACATCAACGGAATGGATGGAGTCGCCAGCGAGGAAGACTATGATCGGACGGCCACCCAATGAGGGAAGATGACGATGATGATGAAGTATCGTCAAAGAAGAATCAATACTACATTACCTAAGAAAATCGTACTCCATGGAAAAGGCAAAGTCACAATGAGGGGCTCAATTATTCTTGACGAACAAGAAGGAAAGAAGCTGACTCAAAAGCGAAAAGTCAGCGCCGAGGAACCGTATGTTATCGGTCAAATGATGTAATATATATATATATATATATGTTCCTATTTTGTATACACACTTAGCCATTATTATGCATGGGTCCAATGTTGTAATATATATGTTCCTATTTTCTATACATATTTAACCGTCAACTGATGCAATATATATCGCCTTCCCTTCGTTCACTGCTCTCGGGAAATAAAAGTGGGAGAAAATAAAAGAAAAGTAAAAGGAAAACTGGCAGTAGCGATTTCCTTATAAAACCGCTTCTGATCAAGCTAGCGATAGCGATTTCCTTATAAAACCGCTACTGCTAGTTAAGGTAGTAGCAGCGCATTTGGTCTAAACCGCTACAGCTAGTGAAGGTAATAGCAGCGCGTTTTGTCTAAACGCACTACTGCTACGTCCACTTAACCCAAAATTCTTACTCTCCCTGCTTCATCCCGCATCTTTTCCCACCAAACCCCACTCTCTCTTCCCCGTCGCACTTTCGCTTCAAGGCCGCCTTCTCGCCCCGACCGACCCTCGCCCCCGACCTGGCGCGCTCGCCCCGACCGTCGGCCCTCGCCTCCCTCCTGCCTTCCTCCTCCCAACCTCCAGGTCGTCGGGGCCTGCCTCCTCGCCCCTGCACCCTCTGTAACCCCCCTCTCTCTCTCTCTGCTAGCTAGGGTTCTTGGTTAATTTACTTAGGTTTTAGTTAGAGGCGGTAGGTTAATTAGGTTATCTATTTAGTTATGAATTTAGCTAGGTTTTAAAATAGGACAGAAATTTAGGGTTAAGCAATTGTAGTTAAAAGAAAAGGCAGCATTTAAGCAATTGTCCAAATCAACATCCTTGTTAAAGCAAATTTAGGTAGGCTAAATTTATATGCAAATTTGGGCGGACATGTGATATGTGGATATGTCATGTTTTGGACATGTCATGTTTGGAATTTGAACATGTCATTTGGACATGTGATGTTTTGGTTCAATTTTGGTAAATGATCCGAGTGGCCTATGTTACGCCTGAATGTTGATTCATTTCCGTTAAATTGAATTTCAAGGCCGATATGTCCATTTTTAGCAAAGGTCATGCCGAAATTTTCCGTGAATAAAGGCATGATTTGTGCTACATAGCTGGCATATCGAGTGCTGGCACATAGATTTATTTTTATGTCATTTCTCATTTTATTCATACTTTTAGAAATAAATGAGGACACTTAATCATAGGAAACATGTCGAACAACGAAGAAACCGGGCCTTGACCAAGATGCGCATTTAGATGGATTATGAGGGTGAACAAGAGTACCTCGACTATTTGACTACTAAGCAAGGTTTGCAGGTCGGCCTCGATGATGAATGCGGCGCCGACATCGACACTGACGGCGCCGGCACCGATGGCGGCGCCGAGACCGGTGGGGAAGGTACCGGCGGGGAAGATACCGGCGGGGAAGGTACCGGCGCCGATGCCGCTACCGAAAATAGGAAGCATAAGAAGCAGAGGATACCAAAACCTAACAAACTAGGGATTGGATGACTTGTGATCACAAAGATGGCACCTGGCAAGTTTGAGCCATTAGAGCCGGAAGAACCTCTCAAGTGCTATGGGAACCAAGTAGGATGCATCCTTCGGGAATGCGCGAGCATCAATGACGATGACTTAAGGAGTAAAGAACATTTGACGCAGTTGCTCCTAACGAAGTTGCATAAGATATTCAAGTTCCCCGACCGGGATGATAACATAGAACAACCGTGGGATGATCCGAAGATGAAAAAGATTAACAATCACACCAAGGGCATGTCCAGCAATGATTTGGCCTCCTGGAAAGGGAGGGTGAAACGAGCTATTGAGGCTGAGGAACCCCTGTCCAAGATTCTGGAGGAAAATCCAACACTTACGGAAGAGGAGTTCGAAAAGTTCAAGGACACTTGCGCTACCGGGGCGGCCAAGGCTAAGGCTGCGAAATTCAAGAGCCTTCAGCAAAGGAACGAGGAAGCATCGCCTCTAAGCCGTGGCTACCTCGGTAAAAAGGCCCATATGGGATAAGGAGGACGCGGAATGTGAAGCCACGGGTCTCCCAGACCCCTTCGCGAAGTACACCAACCCCTTGGAGCGTGACTTCATCACAGGACACGCCTGAAGATGCCGCCTCAACACAGGCTCAACTAGCCGGGCGCGAGGGTCGTACAGTACTTAGCCCGGGAACACTGGGCAGGGGTTAAGGAAGGGTCTGGAAGGTGTGCCCAAGAAAAAGGAGAGGAAGAGATCGGGGAAGATAGCTGCCTCCAAACAAGCGAGCACATAGCAGCCCGGTCGATGCATTACGAAGAGCATTTACTCGTGAAAGGTGCGGCCATGTTCCCTCTCACGGGCGAGCCGATGCTACCGCAGAAACCGCTGGAGGCACTATCAAGGGATCTCAGGAGACTGCACGACCATGTGTTGTCGACTGAGAAAAGCCTACTAGCCTCAAAGGATCCAGGATATCTGACATACGCGGCTCGTGGTGCACGAGGGGAAGTGCTACGTCGAGACACGGCCCGTGGAGGTGTTCTTCCTGATGTTTGACCATATCTTTGAGATGTTTCTGACAAGGCGGCTCGATTTTACAATCGTCCGCCTTTTTGCGATACATATGAGCTCCGTCATGACGAGTGAAGAAGTCTCGCAAATCTATGTGGCGGATCTGTACTACATGCACGAGTCTTTCTTGAGTCTCGGCGACTTTGAGCATGAAACTGCTAGGGAGTACCTCCAAAACTTCATGGTACAGAATAAGGACCGGGAAATTGTCCTCGTGACTTATCATCCAAAGTAAGTCAGTTCCGGACAACCATTTCATACATTTCAATCATTCCTTCTCTCTCTCTATGGGGAACAATTTGAGGTGTCTTTTCCCCGCGGCAACGGGCGCGCCGTCCTTATCGTTCTTTACCCGCAAGTCTCCCACGCCGTGTATTTTGACCCTTCAAGAGACTACGAGAAAAAAGACTACACCCACATAATGAATATTCCAGATGATGCTCTCCAAGGCTTCAGCATTAGAGGTGGCTACATGCAGATCAGGAAACAAAGGAACAAGAAGATGGGTTTCGCGCATAAAACTAACTTCTCCTGCATCCATGTCCCAAAACCAAGCAAGAAGGATGGATTCTACATCGTCCATCTCATGATTCAGTTCAACACGGATCACCAAAGCTTCGCATGAGAAGCGTAAATGATGATCATATCCACAAGTGGCTAGAATCTCCTGGAGAAGCGGATTATAAACTTAGAGATGACTTCTTTCGCATCCAAAGGGACATTGCGACGATCATCATGAAAGAAGTCATCAATGAGAAGAGGATGTTTCACCACGGCCCTATATCGCGAGCTGACGTCCGAACTCGCATAGGCATGCAATGTCTAGACCTCACGCCGTTCAAGAAGCTAGGGTCCATCCTCGATGATATGGAAGGATGGAACTTATAGTGATTTATGATGTCGATGATGATGATATGTGTCGGTTGAACTTGTATACTTTTTGTAGCGATCAATCTTTGTGATGTCCACGGTCCCTGCCGAACTTGCGTAACGCTACTTTGTTAGTTTGCATACGATGACCTGCCTACCTCTAGTTAATTAGTTTGTGTACTGTATGTTGCATCTAGTTGCTAATCCTTTCTTTTTCGGTGTTGCTCTAGTATATTTTTTGCATATATATGATTGTACATCCTCTTCATGAACATGCATCTCTAACAGGTACCTAGTTTCTTGATGGCGAGATGGAAGTGCTATGTCGTACACAAAGGGAAGGTTTCGGGTGTACAACGAGTGGCATGAGTGTCGAGCGCAAGTGAATGGGTTCTCGGCGCCAGCCATAAAGGCTTCAAAAAGCGGACAAGAAGGAGAAGCTAGTTACTTGAGGTTCACTCTAAGCGAGAGAGGACTCAGAACCACCACCTCATGTACTGCATAGTTCCGCTCTCACTCATAGTGATAGCTCTTCTCGCGTATACCTTTGTTTAGATGGATGACATTGTAGTTGCAAGTATTCGAGACTTGCATGTATCGCTATTTTCGAGATGATGACAAGATACCACTTTGTGTTGGATGATGATTATGATGAGACTATTTGTATGTATATGCTATGATTACATTTGTGGTCTCACAGGCATTTGTATGTGTATCATGATGACATTTGTATGTGCTAAAGATTCTTCTATAAAGCATGTTCAAATACAAAACAAATATGCCGAAAAAAAAACAAAAAACTACTAAAATTAGCAGTAGCGAGTGGAGAAAAGTTAGCAACAGCGCGGTAGTAGCAGTAGTGCGCACAAGAGAAGCGCAGCTTATAGCTATTAGCGAGCTTGAGCTCCTGTAAGAACGCTGCTGCTACACTTGTATATCAAGATGCTGTGGAGGCGCACGCGCTGCTGCTACGAGTTAGCTATAGCGCCTTATTAGTAGCGCCGGTCCCCGCGCTACTGATACAGTTAGAACCCGCGCTGCTGCTAGGCTTTTCCCTAGTAGTGTTATTATGTCATTTTCATGGAAAATAAGCTAAGTATAGGTCATTTTGGAGCTAAACCAAGGTTATTACTCCATTTTTTTACCTAAGTAAGCTAATTATGTCATAGATGAACTAGGTAAGCTAAGTATAGATCATTATTGAGTTATCCTTGGTAGTTTGCTTGTTTTTAGCTAACTAAGCATATTAAGTCATTTAGGAGGAAAAATGCTAAGTATAGGTCATCTTATAGCTATCCTAGGTAAAGTATGTCAGTTTGGAGCTAAGTCGGGTTATTATGTCACTTGGGAAAACTTACCATCATCACGGAGGTGAAGGACCGCTCGGGTGTGCGCTAGTGCCAAACGGAGAAGGACCGATCGGGGTTGCGCAATTGCGAGACGGAGAAGAATCGGTCGATGCTTGTCGAGAGGCATGCTGCACCAAAGATCATTTGCAATGTCTCATTAGCATGATGCAACTGAAATGTGAATACTAGACACTAATGAAACTCACCGTAGCCGCTATACCAATCTGGGGCTTCGGCGGAGGGGTCTGACAGTTTTTCTTGCACACGGACTACACATTTTGTTTTCACGAGTCAGCCATATTAGTTAGTAATGAAACGAACATTACATGCATGATTTGGCTAATATGCAGGAGAAAGGAGCTCGTATAGGGCTCGGTGACCCGCGTCGTTCCGGTTCCTCTCCTCCTCCACCATCCTAGCCGTCCTCTCCTCCAACTCCTTCTCCCTCTGCGCCGCCTGGCTGTTTGCCTTCGCCAGAAGCTCCTGCGCCCTAGCCTCGATGGCGAGCTCCATTGGCCGTGGACGAGGACTCATCTCAGGAAGAGAGCTCGTCTGGCGCTTCTTGATCTCCTGGAGAGTTCTAGGACACCGTATCAGTCCATCCCCAATGGCTGCCGAGCCATGTTTCCCCCCATCACCAGATAGCATCACGAGCTCTGGATCAAAAGCATTCTGGCTCGGGTTGAATTCATCCCCTTCCATCGCCTTCCCAAAGTCTCTATACCTCACGAGCTTGTTATGGGAGGAGATGTTGGTGAAGCTCTCTGGATGATTGAGGTCAGACTCAGAGAATGCCTTGGCCGTCTTGTACGGGGCAGTATGGGCCATGGCATAGAGTTCGTACAGCGGTGGCACCTCCTTCTTGTTGTGATGCGCCTGAAAGAGAGGAACGACATATTAGTTAAGGGCTCAAGCTAGTATGAAGAATGAAATTGCATGAATTGTGAAGCAAACCACATACCCAATGATCCCCGTACTCAAACAGGTTGGAGCTCCCTTGATGGTGTAACACACCTTGCATTTGGGCATGCTTATCCCTGGCCTTATTGTGGACTTAGCCATTGGGGAGAGCACTACTCATCCACCAACGCCTCCCAATAATCCATCCTATCCGCACACCATCTCAGGGGCACCTAAGTTAGACAAGAGAAATTTCAGCACTACGCCTACGAATCAAATCAAGGAAACTAAGTACAAGGCCTTAAGAATAGGTAAATACCTTCATGTACTTCTCCTTACTCAGATACTTGGCGCGACACTTCTTATTCTCCCTCCTAATGTGAGTAGAGGCATAGTAGTCTCAAACGGCCTACACCCGAGCCTCGTGCCGTAAGTTTTGAAGTAGGCGCTTGCACTCGGCTTCGACAACCTTAGCCGCGTCCGCCTCGTGTTCCTCAGCACACCTGTAGAAGGTCTGCAATCAAACAAGACAACACTGATTAGTACAATCACTAGGTACTGTTGATTTTTAATTCTGTAAAGGAGAAATTACCCAAAACCGCCGAATCACAATGTCAGCCACCGTCTCGCACAAGACACCGTCGACCCTCTCCTCCGGCGGGGCCGGGGCAGCCACGTACAGCTCCCAGCTCAGTGCTAGCTGTGGAACCTCACCCTCACCGGGCAACGTGACCCACCCCGGGAAGTGGTGCCGGCAAAGCACACCAAGGACCTGGTTGGGCCTGCGGACACCATGGGTGTGTACCCAACCCTTGCAGTATGACAAGGCCAACACATTACATATTAATTTGAAGAAACCTGAAGGCAAAAGGTTGAAAAAGAGTCAATGCACTTACTTCTCCCCATTAGGCACAATCAACCACCTCTGATCGCGGGTCGGCGGCACAGGCGGGAGCTTTGTACCACCATGCCGGTAGACCTTCTTGCCCCCCTCAACCAGCTCGCCCTTGCTATAGCTATCGTTAGAAAAGGTGTCCTCACCATCAGCATGGCCACTAGTCTCCGGAGTCACGTGGGACGAAGACTCTGGGACCCGAGTCCCTTGGGATGAAGGCTTGTCGACCCGAGGCTAGTGGACCAGAGTCCGAGACGGGTCCACCTGAGACGGAGCACTATGGTGGTCCGGAGAATCAGCTGGGGGTGGCGGCGAGGAAGGCACAACAGCCTTCCTACCTCTCCCGCCGCCACGTCCTCCTCTAGCAGCCCTCTTCGGCTTCCCCGACCTCTCCCAGCCGAAGAAGAAGCGCCACGGTGTCTCAGACATCTTGTCATCCAAAGCACTCTCCGGAGGTGCTGGGGTGGAATAATAACACCCCTCCCAGCACGCGCCGAGGAAGGAGCGTTGGAGCGCTCTTGACCCGCGCCCACCATCTGTCAACACTTGCAATGACAAAGAGTAAACTAAATTATTACAACATAACATAATAAAATATTTAAGTGTGTATCATCATGAACAATAAAAAATTGAATACCTAATAACATGAACTAATTGAATAATAGCATCGGGTGCCGTGTCGTGGTCGGGGGTGCCGTGTCGGGGTCTCGGGGTGTCGTGGTCGGGGGTGCCGTGTCGGGGTCTCGGGGTGTCATGTGAGGATCTTTGTGTCGAGTCTCGGGGTGCCCGTGCCGGGGGTCTCGGGATGTCGGGGTCAGGGGGTCGGGGTGTCGTGGTCGGGATGGCAAATCCTCGACCCCTCGGCGACCCTCAACCCCTCAACCCCTTTTCCCCTTTTCCCCTCGACCCCTTGACACCTTGATCCTCGTCCCCTAGACCCTCGACTCCTTTTCCCCTCGACTCCTTTTCCCCTCGTCCCCCTTTCCCCTCGACCCTCGACCCCTCGACACCTCGAATCTTTACCCCTAGACCCTCGACTCCTTTTCCCCTCGATCCTCGACCCCTCGACCACTCGGCGACCGTCGACCATTGGCGACTCTCTTTTTCTACTTTTCCTACTTCTTTTTTTCATCTTCTTCTTCTACTTCTTTTTTTCATCTTCTTCTTTCTTCTTCTTCTCCCCCTTCTTCTTCTACTTATTGTTCTTTTTTTTCCATCATCTTCTTCTTCCTCTTCTTCTTTTACTTTTTTTCATATTTCTTGTTTATTCTTAAAAAACAAAAGAAAAAAACCTAAACTAATTAAACTAAACTAAGGCTGCGTTTGGGTGCTTAAACTAATTAAACCTAAACCTAAACTAAAAAACCTAAACTAACTAAACTAAATAACCTAAACTAATTAAACCTAAACTAATTAAACTAAGTAAACTAAACTAATTAAACCTAAACTAACTAAACTGAAAAACCTAAACTAAACAGAAAAGAAAAACAAAAAAAACATGAGAGGGGGTAGCAGGGGCTCACCGTGGGGGCGGCGACGGGTCGGGGAGGGGGCGGCGGCGAGGCGGGGTGGCGACGGCGTGGGGAGGGGCAGAGACGGGCGGCGCTCCTCGAGGGCGGTTGAGGGAGTCCTGGATTAGGGGGTATCCGGACAGCCCGACTATATCCTTTGGCCGGATTGTTGGACTATGAAGATACAAGATTGAAGACTTCGTCTCGTGTCCGGATGGGACTCTCCTTGGCGTGGAAGGCAAGCTTGGAGATACGGATATGAAGATCTCCTCCCTTGTAACCGACTCTGTGTAACCCTAGCCCCCTCTGGTGTCTATATAAACCGGAAGGTTTTAAATCAAATGGGGCGACAACAATCATACCATAGGCTAGCTTCTAGGGTTTAGCCTCTATGATCTCGTGGTAGATCAACTCTTGTACTACTCATATCATCAAGATCAATCAAGCAGTGAAGTAGGGTATTACCTCCATTGAGAGGGCCCGAACACAGGTAAACATCGTGTCCTCGCCTCCTGTTACCATCCGCCTTTAGAGGCAGTTCGGGACCCCTACCGAGATCCGCCGGTTTTGACACCGAAATTGGTGCTTTCATTGAGAGTTCCAACCGCTGTCGCCAGTAAGGCTTGATGGCCCTTCGATCATCGGTAACGATGCGGTCCAGTGAGGTCTTCCTCCCGGACAGATCTTTGTATTCGGCGGCCATCTGCCAACTTCGTTTAGCCATCCGAGCAGATCGAGAGCTACGCCCACGGCCACTGTGTCGAGTTGAAACTTGAATTACACTGCCAATATCCGTGGAGACTTGATCTTCGACGGATTCGGGCCCATGCCAGGTGTGCCGCACGATCACCACGAGCATGGTATAGCTCTGCCGTCGGACAGTGCTCGGGAGATCACACAAATAACTACTCCGGCCTTCAATCCGGAGCAGATTGCGCCATCCAAGGACGGGCAGATAGACCCCGCCTTGGAGGCCGCACTCTCAGCGGCGATAGAGCCGAACACTGACCTTACCCTTCACGAGAGCCGTGGCGCTGAACCACTGGACTCGTCTCCGGCCACGGACTCCGAAACGCCTGCGCCCGTGCCTGTCGAATCCGATTGGGCGCTGATCATGGAGTTCACCTCCGCGGATATCTTTCAGCACTCGCCCTTCGGCGATGTACTAAACTCGTTAAGGTCTCTCTCCCTGTCAGGAGAACATTGGCTGAACTATGTCCGGCTAGAATGGGATGCGGATGACGGAGAAATTCACTCCCCACCCACCACCCACTTAGTAGCCACTGTTGATGATTTAACCGACATGCTCGACTTCGACTCCGAAGACATCGATGGTATGGACAATGATGAAGGAGACGAATAGGAACCGGGGCACTGGACCACCACCTCATCATATGATATATATATGGTGGATACACCCAAGGAAGGCAATGGCGACAAGACAGCGGAGGATGACCCCTCCAAGAAGCAACCCAACTGGCCCGGCGTGCCGACGCTGCTCTAAGTCTCGCCACAAAGACAAAGTGGTGATACTGGCATCGAGATAATAAAGGCTACGGGCTGCCGAGGATGATGACAATCCCTCCAAAGACGATCTAGAGCCGGAGGATGAACAAGCCAGCCCTCCTAAGTGAGTGGCAGAGGGAGAAGCGGAGGATGACAATTACATGCCTCTCTCCGAAGATGAAGTGAGCCTCGACGACGAAGAATTTGTCGTGCCTGAGGATCCCGTCGAACAGGAGCGCTTTAAGCGCCGGCTTATAGCCACAGCAAATAGCCTGAAGAAAAACAACAACAGCTTCGAGCTGATCAGGAATTGTAATGCATGGATGGATCAAGTCCTTGCGGTAGAGGAATATGAACTCGAACGCCCCTCCAAGGGTCACCCAAAGCGCAGGTTGCTACCCCGACTTGAGGAGGAAGCATGGAAACCTACATCACCAGCTATTGACGCGGCTGATCGGCCACCTCGTGGCCGAGACAAAGAGGCATTTCAGCCAGAAGCTCCGCCCACACCCCGCCGCCACTCATACAAAAACACCAAGGCACCGGGCAACACGCGAGACCTGTGAGACGTATTGGAAGACAGGGCAAAACACGGAAGATCGATCTACGGATCACGAGGGCATGCACCTACGCGGGACTGTGACCGCCGCATGAATCTGATTAAAGCAAATCCGGTAGGGCCGAATACGTGAGCAAGACTCATACGAGCTGCGTCATGATATAGCCCAAAGATGTAGGGCGCCGGGCGCACCCCTATGCTTCACCGACGAAGTAATGGAGCATGAATTCCTCGTGAGGGTTTTAAACCCGTAAATATCGAATCATATGATGGTACAGGAGATCCCGAGGTATGGATCGAGGACTTCCTCCTCCACATCCACATGGCCCGCGGTGATGATCTACATGCCATCAAGTACCTGCCGTTAAAACTTAAAGGACCAGCTCGGCATTGGCTGAATAGTTGGCTGAATAGTTGGGAGGATCTGGAAGACGCATTCCGTGACAACTTCCAGGGCACTTATGTACGACCACCAGATGCCGATGACTTGAGCCACATAATTCAGCAGCCAGGGGAATCGGCCAGGAAATTCTGGACACGGTTCCTAACCAAGAAAATAAAATTGTCGACTGTCCGGATGCAGAGGCCTTAGCGGCATTTAAGCACAACATCCGTGACGAGTGGCTCGCCCGGCACCTCGGCCAGGAAAAGCCGAAGTCTATGGCAGCCCTCCACGACACTCATGACCCGCTTTTGCATCGGGAGAGGATAGCCGGCTGGCTCGCTGCAACAACATATCAAGGAACCTTGGCACCCGGATACCAAGGACAAGAACGGGCAGGCCACGTCGCAAGAAACACAAGCGCCGCGAACAACGGGCGAGCAACGCCGAGGATACGGCAGTCAATGCCGGATTCAGAGGCTCTAAACCGGTCGTGGAAAAGCCATTCAAAAGAAGCACTCCAGGACCGACCAGTTTGGACCGCATACTCGATCGCTCGTGTCAAATACACGGCACCCCCGATAAGGCAGCCAATCACACCAACAGAGAATTCTTGGTGTTCAAGCAGGCCAGCAAGTTAAACGCCAAAAACAAGGACAAGGGGCTGCACAGCGATGACGAGGAGGAGCCACGGCCGCCAAACATGGGAGGACAGAAGAGGTTCCCCCCGCAAGTGAGGACGGTGAACATGATATACGCAACCCACATCCCCAAGAGGGAACGGAAGCGTGCACTAAGGGACGTATATGCGATGGAGCCCGTCGCCCCAAAGTTCAACCCATGGTCCTCTTGTCCGATCACCTTCGATCACAGGGACCATCCCACTAGTATCTGTCATGGCGGATCTGCCGCATTGGTCTTAGACCCCATCATTAATGGATTTCACCTCACCGAGACCTTATGGACGGCGGCAGCAGCCTGAACCAGCTCTATCAGGATACAGTGCGCAAAATGGGTATAGACCCCTCAAGGATCAAACCCACAAAAACGACCTTTAAAGGCGTCATCCCAGGTGTAGAGGCCCATTGTACGGGCTCAATCACACTGGAAGTGGTCTTCGGATCTCCGGACAACTTCCGAAGCGAGGAGTTAATCTTCGACATAAATCCGTCATGGCAATGCTATCACGCCTTTGCTCGGGCGAACAGCATTTGCAAGATTCAATGTGGTACCGCATTATGCATACCTCAAGCTCAAGATGCCATGACCTAGGAGGGTCATCACAGTCAATGGAAACACAGAGCGCTCGCTCCGTACGGAGGAGCACACTGCGGCCCTTGTAGCGGAGGCACAAAGCAGCCTTTTAAGGCAATCCACCAGTTCGGCGATAAAGCCCCCGGACACCGTCAAGCGCGTCCAGAGTAACCTGCAACAGGATCGCCTGGCACGTCCAGAGCTCGCCTAGCAATTCGGCCCCTGCCCTAGTCTCAGTCAAAAGGCGAAATTCGTGCAGCGCGTACATAATTACACATTGAAAATAACATAGGCGTAGGCGGGGGCACGATCATGGCACGTCCCACAATGCGGCTCAACCGCACTAGGGGCTTACTACCTTTATCATTCTCTCTCTTTCAGGACTTTACTCTCTGGAAGCCCTATCCGGCAGTACGATTGCCGGACACATGATACAACATCCAAGGAGGCAGGAAGCTCCGTCGTACAATGGAACCCCCAGGTGGTCTCTGATAACGAGTGAAATACCTGCTTTAAGATACCAATTCGCAGCTTGCCCTCGAATGGGACATGTCAAATAGTCCTATTTTTCACTTACCGCACTACTTGTATCAGTATGCTTCGACGCATTTCTCGAATAAACAATGCATAGCACTAGTCTATTATCGCATTCTATATTCTTTTTCATATATATGTTCATTTATGACAGTTAGCACCAGACACTCTGGTATGGCCAAGATGCTGTGGGCTTCCGTATACCCCATAATACGGCGTGAGAAGTCCGAACACTTTCGACAGTGCGGCACCCCGAACTTATAGCATTATATGCATCAGCTCTGAATCATGTCTTGGGTCAATAGTTGGGTTTGCCCGGTTCCCATGTTTTGGTACCTTACATTCCGCTCTATCGGCTAAGGTAGCACTGGGAGAACTACTGCGATTGTGTCCCGGTTCTTCCGGACGAGCACCTCAGTAGAGAAAGCTAAAACTGACTGTCATGATAACGCGAGAGATGGTCGCTGTTCGAGAGGTCTCAAGTCCCTAAAGACTTTTTCCGCCTCGGGCGAGGAGTCGACCTTGTCCGACTTAGGCGTGTATAGCGCCCCAAATTCGGCCTTCCGAATACTAGGGGCTTCGCCAAAATTTAAAATTGTAGACTTCTATGGCTAAGTGAGAGTGATAAAGCATTATAGTCCGATTGCCTGGTTCGTTGCGCTGAGCACCTCCCTCGAAGGACCCAAAAATGGGAAAAAGAGTGCTCAGATTTATCCCGAACACCCCAGCACTAGTTGCATGGGGCGTGTTTAGCGACTAGCCAACTCTCGATTTTATAAACGGCCGCACAGAAGGTAAGATTTTAAATACAAAAGCGTTGCATAGCGCACATGAACTAGTTTTCATAATACTGGATCAATGAGCAAGTTCATTCAAAAATTATATCTTTGGAACACTCATCCGCCACAAGACGGGCATCCTTCAGGACACCCTCATAATACATTTTGGGGTGGCGATGCTCCTTACCCTGCGGCGGCCCCTCCTTCACTAGCTTCTCGGCGTCCATCTTGGCCCAATGCACCTTCGCACGGGCAAATGCCCTGCGTGCACCTTCGCATGGGCAGGCATCCGCAAGCCGCCTCACCAGGCTGAAGTAGCTGTTGGGAAGGGCATCGCCAGGCCACATCCGCGCTATAAGGCCCTTAATGGCCTGTTCGGCCGCCTTGTGGAGCTCGACTAGTTGCTTCAGATTGTCGCTCACGGGCATCGGGTGGTTGGTCCCAGTATACTGAGACTAGAACACCTTCTCCGTCGAGCTCCCCTCCTCGGCCCGATAGAACTCCGCCAAGATCGGACACCTAAGGGGCAGATCTGCGAACGCCTCGAGAGCTCCGAACTGGTAACTAAATAGAAATTTTCTTTCACATGCTTGCTTTGCATAATGAATGCCTTACCCGCCGCTATCTTCTTCATCGCCTCAATCTCCTGGAGGGCCTTTTGGGCTTCGGCCTTGGCATGTTTTGCGCTATCGAGGGCCTTGGCAAGCTCGGACTCTCGCGTCTTCGAGTCAAGCTCCAAGGACTCGTGCTTCTTCACGAGCGCCTGGAGCTCTTGCTGCACCTCGCCTACTCGGGCTTCATGTCATTCTCGCTCGATGCACTCCTTGGCCGCTTTGTTCAGCCTTGGACAGCGCCTTCTTCAAGGTCGTCACCTTGGTCGTGGTCCCTGGCACATTCATGATGATCCTATTATCTTGCAACCAAATTTCTTTTTATATAGACAAGGTACTGCTTACCTTTGTTCTCCTCGAGCTGCCTCTTGGCAAGGCCGAGTTCTTCCTCGGACCGCTCGAGGTCCTGCTTCAGTGCAGCGACCTCCACAATACGTGCGGCAGCGGCCAGCAGTGAAGCTTGCATATGCATACAGACATATTTGGATTAGACTCCTACAGTTACTATTTGATCCTCTATTCGGCTTTTCTTCGCAAACGCCGAACAGAGCATCAGGGGCTACTGTCTATGCGGTAATATTTTCCTATACTTCGATTACTCACCTCAAAGCCAGTTAGGAGGCTGGCATAGGCTTCGATCCCGTCCGCTCTTGGCATCTTGAACCTTTCTTGATCACCGCACTCATGATAGTGCGGTGTTTTTCATCGATGGAAGCGCTGCGAAGCGCTTCCAAAGAAGTTGTCCGGTGCCTCGGATGGACAGAGGTCACTGCACGCAGGCGGCTTGCCCCTCTTAACAGGGGCCACCTGCCGAGTCCGGGACCACTGGGGTTTCAGTGCGGTGTTCGTGAGGGGCGAACTTGGAGCCCGTGGGAGTCTTGCTCCTTTTGCGCCTGTGGTCCGGAAGGTCGCCTTGAGGCGCCTCAGTGACTACCTCCCCTCGGCTTGGTGCCCTTTGAGACAACACCTCGACGTTGTCCGTAGGGCGAGGGGAGGAGGCGGTCAGAAGTGAATCACTATTCATATCCGACGGGTCCAAAGAACCGTCCGACGAAGATATGTCGATGCGGGCTCGGGCTGGACTACATAATCATATTCGGCGTAAGGAGAAGCAGTGCAATAAAAGCATACCATGAGTTACTCTGGTATCCAAATACTTACGGCTTCGCCAGGGGCTTGTCCCTGGGCAACCACTCGTCTTCGCTATGCGCGGCGGTCGTGGAATTGTCCGTAAGGAGAGTCCTTCCCTTCTTGGACCCTTCGGCCTCCCCGGTTGGGGCGGCCTTCCTTTTCTTGTCTCCCCCGGCAGGAGGGGGAGAACCTTCATCCTCTTCCCCCTCGTCTTCACGAGAGGAGTGCGTCTTGGAGTTATCGGACGATGAGTCTGATACCACATGACGCCGGGAACTCTTTCGGGTCCCCGTGGCCTTCTTCTTGGTCTTCTTCTACGACACCTCATAAGGTGTCGGAGTCAAGATCTCCGCCGAGAGGCGTTGGCTGGATCTTCGGGCGGGGGGGCCGGGCAATGATCCGCTTCACTGTCTCCACCTGGTCCCCGCTGTGAGGCATGTGAGCTCAGATCCCGCACATGATTAAACTGGGGAAAGTAAATACCCTATAAGGTAGAGAACTTACCTGATTCGTAGGGCGCTTAAGCGCTAAGTCCGCCGGGTCCCCAGAAGGGAAGGGGGACATCGACGCCCTTGAACAGCACCCTCCAGACGTCCTTGTGTGTCGTGTCAAAGAGCTCGCGTAGAGTCTGGTGCTGGGCCGGGTCGAACTCCCATAAATTAAACGCCCGTTGTTGACACAGGAGGATCCGGCGGAAGAGCATGACCTGGACCACATTTACAAGCTTGAGTTTCTTGCTTATCATGTTCCGGATACACTTCTGGAGTCCGGCCAGCTCCACCGATGAACCCCAGGACAAACCCTTCTCTTTCTAGGAGGTAAGCCGCATGGGGATTCCGGATCGAAACTCGGGGGCCGCCACCCAGTCGGTGTCGCGCGGCTCGGTGATGTAGAACCACCCCGATTGCCACCCCGTTTTGGTCTCCACTTCGGAGCCCTCGAGCCATGTGACGTTGGGCATTTTGCCCACCATGGCACCTCCGATTCCGCTTGTTGGCCGCCTACAACCTTCGGCTTGAAATTGAAGGTCTTCAGCCACAGGCCGAAGTGGGGCTGGACGCGGAGGAAGGCCTCGCACACGATGATAAACGTCGAGATGTTGAGGATAAAGTTCGGGGCTAGATCATGGAAGTCCAGCCCATAGTAGAACATGAGGCCGCGGACGAACGGGTGAAGGGGGAACCCTAGTCCGCGGACGAAGTGGGTGAGAAAAACTACCCTCTCGTAAGGTTGGGACGATCTGCCACTCGTCGGGCAGCCGGTGCGCGATATCCGCGGCCAAGTATCCGGCTCCCCGCAGCTTTTTGATGTCCTCCTCCATGACGGAGGATTTCATCCACTTGCCTCCCGCTCCGGACATGGTTGGAGCGGTGTGAGGAGAAAGGTGCGAACTTGGGTGTTGGAGCTCGAGTGCGCGAGAATGGATGAGCAAGGAGGAAGAAGGCGTGGGTGAAAAAAGGTGAACCCTTATCCCTTTATAAAGGCGGATTTAAACTATACGCCCCACTCAGCACGGGTAAGCTCGCTTATTCCCCAAGCACCGTAATTGATGGCGCGGTTGGGTTACCCACGTCTATACTGATGAGAATCCCGTGATAAGGGGACACGATCTCTGCTTCGACAAGACATGCCAAGGAAACGCCTCGCGATATGCGCCAAGGCTGGTTGAGAATAACGGTTTGAATAAAGATCAGGCCGTGGTATGATGTCATGATGTCGAGTGTGTGAGCAGATTAGATTTGTGGAAATATTATTCTCTCTACAGTGGTATGTGGAACTTGTTTTGCAGAGCCGGACACTATCCTTGTGTTCGAAATCTTCTATGGAGTATTTGGAGGAGGAACCCGCCTTGCAATGACGAAGACAATCTGCGGGCTGGACTCATCGTCATTGAAGCCTAGTTCGTGGGCCATCGAGGGAGTCTGGATTAGGGGTATCCGACAGCTGGACTATATCCTTTGGCGGATTGTTGGACTCTCAAGATACAAGATTTAAGACTTCGTCTCGTGTCCGGATGGGACTCTCCTTGGCGTGGAAGGAAATCTTAGCGACACGGATATGAAGATCTCCCCTTGTAACCCGACTGTGTAACCCTAGCCTCCTCCGTGTCTATATAAACCGGAGGGTTTTGTCCATAGGGCGACAACAATCATACTATAGGCTAGCTTCTAGGGTTTTAGCCTCTACGATCTCGTGGTAGATCAACTCTTGTACTACTCATATCATCAAGATCAATCAAGCAGAAGTAGGGTATTACCTCCATCGAGAGGGCCCGAACCTGGGTAAACATCGTGTCCCTTGCCTCCTGTTACCATCCGCCTTAGACGCACAGTTCGGGACCCCCTACCCGAGATCCGCCGGTTTTGACACCGACAACGGTCGACCCATGGCTACGGAGGGGAGGCGGCATCGAGGAGGCTTGGGAGGGGGCTGGGAAGGCATGGAGAGGGCGGCGACGGGGCGGGGAGGGGGCGGCGATGGGCGACGCTCCTCGGGGACGGTCGACCCACGGCTACGATGGGGAGGCGGCGGCGCAGAGGCTCGGGAGGGGGTGGGGAGGCAGGGAGGGGGCAGCGATGGTGCGGGGAGGGTGCGGCGCCAACAGCGCGGGGTGGCAGAGGGATGAAAGAGGAGAGGAGATAGAGAGAGGGCGACGGGTCGGGCGCGACACTGTTAAGTGAATTTGAAGCTTTGTCGTCCGCCTCTCCTTTGCCGTTAGCTAGCGGATGGCAAAGAACGCTTTGCCGTCTACTAGCGAATGGCAAAGAGGGGGCCCGTTAGGGTTTGACAGCCAGTGGGCCAAACCCTCTCTTTGCCATCTGCCAGCAGACGGCAAAGAGTTAGCTGATGGCAAAGCCTACCTTTGCCGTCCGCTGCCTCTTTGTCGTCCATTTTCTAGTGGCTTATGGCAAAGCCTACCTTTGTCGTCTGCTAGTGGACGACAAATCTGCTGATTCCAGTACTGTATGGCATAATGACCGAATGAACTATTGAGGATGATTTTATTATGCCTATGACTCAATGCGATGATTATGATTGGGAGAATAGTGATACTTCTTATAATCTTGAAAATCATTTTGGCACCAACTTAGAAAATTATGATGATAATAATTGTTATACTATTGGTGCTATTCATATTATTAATGATGAGAATGATTATGCTCATGGTATGCAAAGCCACAATCTTGGCGATGCTATGTTTGATGAGAATGGCATGTTTGAGAATTTATTTGCTTCAATTAATGCTTGTCCCAAGCTTGGGGATGCTATACTTAATGAAGATGATCTTTTTAGTCCCCCTACTTTGAATGATCAAATTTGTTATAATGATTGCATGCCTCCTATTTATGATGATTGCAATATTTATGAACATGGGTTTGGAAGAGTGTAAACTTCAGATGGTAATTATCCCACTATTTTGGAGGGTGTTGAATCTTATTATAATGATAAAAGTGGATTTGGAGAGGTCATGACTTTATTTAGTAATGATTCCACTATTTCGGAAGAGGTTTCAATTGATTATGATGAGACCAAGTTACCACTTATGATGATTATTGTGATGATACTTATGTTTTAAAAAATAGGTATGATTATATTTATAAAACTTGTCATAATTATTACTACCCTTTTACTGAACATTACTCTTTTAATGTGGAAACAATTTATAGTATTATAGTTTCATATGATAGTCCCAATTCCTATTGATGAGAAGAAATTTACTTATGTGAAGTGTAATAAAATTTCTATGCTTGTGGATCATGAAAAGAATGCTTTATGTGATAGTTATATTGTTCAGTTAAATCATGATGCTACTGAAAATTATTATGAGAGAGGAACATATGCATTTACATATCGCAATAATATCAAGTTTCCTCTCTATGTGTTGAAAATCTTGAAGTTATGCTTGTTTTGCCTTCCTATGCTAGTAGATTCTTGTTTCCATAAATTGTTTGCTCACAAAATCCCTATGCATAGGAAGTGTGTTAGGATTAAATGTGCTAGTCATATGCTTCATGATGGTACTATTATGTTTTAATTCTTTACTTTTATGTGAGCGTCATTGAAATCATCATGCTTAGCTAAAAAGGCATTAAATAAAAGCATTTGTTGGGAGACAACCAACACTTATACCGACCATTTGTACATGTTAACATGATTAATATACTGTAGTAGTCATGTTTTATAGCTTTTGTTTCAATAAAGTGCCAAGTAAAGCCTTTGGGATAGTGTGGATGATAGTTGACTTGATTCCATGCAAAAAACAGAAGCTTTTGCGCCCAGTCCAGGAATTTTTAAAATTTACTAGAATGTGATTTTGCTCTAAATTTTTTACACATGATTGATATACATCTTGCCTACATTGTCCTAATTTTTCAGAATTTTAGAGTTGCATAAGTAAGATCATTATTCAGATCATTACAGACTATTCTGTTTTTGACAGATTCTGTTTTCAATGCACAATTTGCTTGTTTTATAGTTTCTATGGCTTATATTTGTCAACAATTATAGAAATTATAGGGTACAGTAGGCATTGTGTGAGAAAAATTATGAATCTTGTCTTGACAGTACCAAAGTGAATGATTTGCTCTTTACCATACTAACCTATCTCACGAAGTTCGGTTAAGTTTTGTGTGATTGAAGTTTTCAAGTTTTGGGTGATATATCGATATGAGGAGAATAAGGAGTGGCAAGACCCAAAGCTTGGGTATGACCAAGGCACCCCAAGGTTATATTTAAGGAATACCCAAGCAACTACGCTTGGGGATGCCCCGGAAGGCATCCCCTCTTTTGTCTTCAACATTATCGGTAACCTTACTTGGAGCTATATTTTTATTCGTCACATGGTATGAGTTTTTCTTGGAGCGGCATTTTCTTTTGTTTTGATTTGCTTTTTGTTATTTAGAATAGTGTTTTTATCTTTAATTTCAATAAAAATGTCAAGTATAGCCTTTATCATGCTTATTTTGAAAGTATATATGTTGCTATTTGAAAACGGAAAGTTGCACGCTATTGCGTGAATTCTCTAGAAAAGTCAGAATATGACAAAATGTTGGAACTTTTTCCAAAGTAAGATATGATAAATTTTCTACAGTGTGGTAAATTTTTAGAATTTTTAAGTTAAATAAGTATGGATCCTTCTTGCATCCTTTACAGACTATCCTGTTTAGATAGATTGCTGTTATGTTCGCATTGTTTGCATATGTTTGCTTGTTTTATGATTCTATTTGAGGATATAAGTATTAAATATGCAGAGGCATTTAGTATGAAATGTTAAATTAAAATTTTAGTGATTTGTTACAATAGGGAATGATAAGGTTTTGCATTGATTTATAATAACTTATCTCACGAGTTCTTGTTGAGTTTTGTGTGGATGAAGTTTTTTGAGATTTAGGAAGACCGTGATATGAGAGGAATTATGGAGACACAAGAGCTCAAGCTTGGGGATGACCAAGGCATCCCAAGATAATATTCCAAGAAGTCTCAAGCATCCCCGGTAGGCATTCCACCTTTCTTCATCAAGAATTATCGGTTAGTATCGGTTGAGCATAAGTTTTTGCTTCTTCGCATGAGATGTGCTATCCTTGGAATATCATTTTATTTTGGTTTGTTTGTTGTTTGAATAAAATACTTAAGACTGAAATTTTTAAATGAGAGAGTCCTCAGTTAGCTACTTAACTACTCATTTGGTCTTCACTTTGTAACATCCCAAATTTTCAATTTGGAATGTTATACATTAAGTCATCATCATTACATATTTTCTTGAATTTTGAAGATCATAGAAATTTCACTCACATCAAGTAACCTCGGAGTGAGTTGGATATTTAGTTTTTTTCATATTTGAGTTTTATCAAATTTTTAAAATAGGATCATTTGATTTTATTTATTTTATCTTCAATTATTTCTACTATCAAAATATGAGAGAGGGAATAAAATGACTTTCCCAAAATAAAGAAATAATGAAGATTTAATAAAAAAATTCAAATAAGATTTTTATTTTGAAGTTTTTCACTTTTTATTTCCTTAGGGAAAAATGCGTGTTTTCGAAAATTGCATTTTAGGCCCCGTGTAAAAGTTCATTTTGTTCGACTCGTTTTTAGGAGTCAGGAAAAATTAACTTTGTAAATTTTGGAGTTCGTTTAGATTTTATTTTATTCGTTTTTCAGCGCGTGATTTTATTTAAAAAAAATCATGGCGCCCACTTTGGGCCAAGGGCCCGGCCCGTGACAGCCCTCCTCAAGGCGCCCGCCTCATGTACACTGCCGCCGCCGTGGCCGAGTCCGAGGAGGACTCCTCCTCGTCCTCCCTTTGCTTGCCCCTCCCCAAGCTACTCCCCCCCTTTAAGTACCCCTCACCCCCCTCTCTCCTCCCCAACCGCCCGCATTGCCCGCCGCCACTTCGCCGCCCTTGCCCGCGCCCATGCGCCGCCGCCCGCCGCCGCCGCCCGCCGCCCTTGAGCCCCACCTCGTCGAGGTAGCCGCGCCGTGCCACCCTCCCCTCGGTTCGGTTTTTTTTATAAAAACCGTTCCAGTTTTCTTTTCCGTTGTTCGGTTTTTTTTCAAAACCCTAGATCGGTTTTATTCTTCCGGTTTTGTTGTTTAGCTAGCGTTCGCCGGACCGTTCGTCTTAACGAACGTGATCACCGGTTATTCCCGGTTAACGAACGTCCGTTCGTTTGACCGTTCGTCGTTTTCTTTAACGGATTTATTCCGCTATTTTTCGATCGCAATTTCAGATTCGATCTTCGTTCTAGTTTATCTTCGCTTTCGTTTATCGGAATCAGGTGATTCAAGCGCCTGGAGTTTCGTTTCAAAACCGCCGTTCCGACTAATCAACTTAAACAAAGTCTTGCTACTATAAAATTTGACCTAGTTTCAACTTGCTAGAACCGAGTTGTTTTCTTCCGCCGGATGTTTTCCGTTGTTTTGTTTGATTCGTTTTCTTTTGCAACCAGGGTTCTTAAGTTGAAATTTCTGGTCAGGATCTTTTATTCGAGATTTACCCGTGCATTAGATGAGTACTTATTGTATGCTTGTTGTTTGTCTGCGATAGATCACCCGGAGGCGCCGCTTGTTACTTGAATCTCTAGGTTTCGCGGATCATCGACAAGGCAAGTAACACTTTGATCATACTTTTCTCATACCCAGTTTTTATGCATTAGATCAATCCTCGAACACTTGCATGATTAGGATCTAATTAAATTGAGGGATGGGAAGTAGTTGAGGTAGTACCTATTACTGTTTACTTATGAAACCTTGGGAGTTACTTCTCGTTTGCTTATTTATGCCATGCTATGCTCGTAGACGTGGTTTGGGTTTGAGTGTATCCATGACAGATGTGAAATTGTTAAATTAATGGTTTATTTAAGGTGGCAACTTAAACACACATCTGGGTGGATTGAGGCACCTGGTTTCTATCAGGACTTGCCTGTTTTTCTTCGGACCGCCACCCAGGCTCAAAGGGATCATAAGATCATTCATGCTAGTAACTTCCGTGTGCAGCCACAAGCCATTATGGGCTCTGGCATAGTTGACTAAGTTGTGCGAACTCTTACGGGTAGACTAGCAGATGTAGGGGTTGTAGGTTGGTACGGTCTACCCACAAGTAAGGTGCTAGCGCTTCTGAAAGACTATGTCTCGGTCATCCGTTTCTCAAACATTCTGCAGTACGAGAAATCAAACGGAGGCGATCAAGTCTTGTGGGGAAAAGTGCACAAACCTCTGTAGAGTGTATAAACTAATCATGATTAGTCGTGTCCCCGGTTATGGACATCTTGAGTATCTAGTACTTGAATATCATGTGAATCTCAACATGTTACTCTAATTAATATTGTTGGGTTTCTTAATGAGTACTTTTAATTGGGATTGAGGATGTCATTGTCAACCATTCTCAATGTTTAACAACCACCATGATAGTTAAACAAATTTATTCCTTTGCGATGAGGAAAAAGCGGCTTTATGCAAAACTCAGAATCAGAGAGCTTTTCCACCAGCCACATATGCATGTAGTACAGGCTTATCATTCATTATTCTCTATGTGTTACATTGCCAGCATATTCCATGTCTTGACCCGTTTCGGGCTGCAACTTTCATGTTGCAGACTTTTCGAATGACAGTAAGGTGCTTTAGGTCGTGGTTCTATACTCGATGATGCGGCTGGAGTTGATGGACTCACTTATCTTCCAAGTCTTCTGCTGTTATCATTATTAGATGGCCTTAAGCCATACTTATTGTAATAAGTCCTCTTTGGAAAAGCGATGTAATAAGTGTGTGATTGCTACTCTGTTATAAATCCTTCGAAATCTTGTGTGGTGTCGGCATTCTTGATCCAGGATGACACACGAGCACGAAGACTTGATCCATTCGGTCGGGTCGCTTCTGAGAGATGGCATCGAGCCCATCTTGACTGTGAGACCACGACCACTAAGTTAAAGCCATAGATCACTACTCTCTTCCCATTTTCTAACTCCTCATCTTTTCTACTCTTTTAGGATGAAGGGCCTTGAAGATCAAATCGCCCAACCAGATGAAGGCACACCTTTTGGATTTCACTTGAAGGAAGTCACCAAGTACACGAACATTGGACTACCAAGTTTCACGGGACTTTCAACGCCACTCTGCAAGAAGAAAATATTTGGAAGATTCAAGCTCACGTTAGGAAGGACATTCGCCCCAATCACCAAGCCTATAGATAGTGTTTTGATTGCACCAACTTTGAGTCTGGGAAAGAGCATGGCAGCTCATATCACCATGGGACGCATTGGAGAAGTTTACCAAGAAGACCTCAAGGACACCATCTATCAGATTTGCGGACGCCGAGATGAACAATCGGAGATAGTCAGCACCAAGAAGGATAGATCCATTGCAGCTTTCATCCAGGAGTTAAACCAGCACATTCGGCGCCAGGAGAACCAGATGTGCAGTGATATGATCGAATTGAAGGATGCGAAGGGAAGGATCATCGAACTTGAAGAAGAACTAAAGTCTACACGTAAGGACTACATGGACGAGATCGTAGCTGTAGCAAGACACAATAATGATCTTAAGTATGAGATTGAAGAACTCAAGAAGAAATTGGCGCTCAAGAATGAAGACAAGTCGTCGGCTGTCCGAAAGCAACTACATCATCATCGACGACACCGATTCGGATCCAAGTGAACCCGACTTTGAAGAAGAAATTTGGAGCGGACATCATGGAGTCTTCCACGGTTCAAATTAATAGATGACCCCCACATATTAGTAGTATTACCTCCATGTAACATCATAGTACACTCACTTTTGCGATAGTTAGATCGTTGTAAGCCCTTTGTTTGAATTTAATGAAGTGATTTTGTGTGCATTTGCTCATATACATTTGGGTAGTGTTTCTCCTTAGACCTCACTCTATTCTTAATTTCTCATCTTTTCTAAACCCATCGAGATGCCTCCGAGACGCGACCCGGGTTTGTTTTCCCTTGAGAGATCACCCAGTTGATTGATTCAGCAGAACACTTTGATCCAAACATTGATGCAGAACCAAGGCAACAACAACAACCCACCGCCACCACCACTGCGGATCACTTGACACGTTTCTTAAGGCTGAACCGCGGTGTTTTCCAAAGAGCACCGAGCCGATAGTAGCAGATGATTGGCTCCGTAAGGTAGGGAGGGAGTTGACCAACTGCAGGATGCAGATGGAGAGAAGGTGAAGTTTGCTGCACACCAGCTTGAAGGACCAGCGGCTGACATGGCGGGAGAATTTTACAGCCACTTACCTGTAGACACTTTGTCACATGGGATCGATTTGACAAGCTTTCCGCCTTGCCCATGTCTCGGCAGGGAGCTATGGCCATGAAGAAGCGTGAGTTTCGCAACTTACGCCAAGGAGGAAGGACTTGTTGGCGGTATGTGGATGATTTTAGTAAGTTAGCACGTTATGCCCCGGATAGCGTTGCTGTGATGCAACTAAGCGGGAGAAGTTTACGGAAGGAATGAATGATGAGTTAAGCATGCGGTTGATGGTAGCAAGTTTCAATAACTACCAGGAGTTGGTAGACCGTGCCCTCATGATTGAAGGAAAGCGTGACAAATTGAGAACCGCAAGAGGAAGTATGGGCGGGAAGTATAACTCTGGAGCCAATGAAGCCCGTTATACCCCTAAGCGGGGAGTTCGGTTTGACATACCCATGGAGGAGGTAGTTCGCACAACCATAATGGCACCAAGAATGGGAGCAGGGAATGGAGGAAGCAATGGACGAACCGCACCAACCCGTCGACACCATCCAAGGAAGACTGAGCCACATCACTTGCTTTAAGTGCCGCAAGGCTGGGCATTATGCAAGCGAATGTCGAGAAGGCCGAATGGAAATGGCAATGGAAGCTCGGGAAAGAAGCGAACCCTTTCAATAAAGGACAAGTGAACCACGTTACCGTGGAGGAGGTTGAAGCTTCGGCCGGATGCGATGTAATAGGTAAGTTTCGGGTTAAGTCATTTCTGCAGCTTGTTCTTTTAAATCTTGGTGCATCGCATTCATACATATCAAGGGGATTTGTGGATAAGTACAAATTACCAACCCAAGCCCTTAGGTCACCCATGCTAGTAACCTCACGGGAGGCGAATACATGGCTAGTATATGGTGTGATCGACGCCACTAAGGATTGGACACTATGTTTTTCCCTCGGACCTAATAGTTACGGAATCCCAAGGATTGGATGTGATATTAGGCATGGATTGGTTATCGAAGTATGGAGGAACATAGATTGCGCCACTAAGTCAATTTTTCTTACCACCCGGAAGGGAGGACAATCAAGTATGTATCACGGCATGAGCCGAGGAGAGCACAAGTAAATTCCTTATCGAGGTTGTGCGGGAAGAAGTACCGGTGGTAAAGGGATTTCCTGATGTATTTAGGAAGAGTTGCCGTGAATGCCACCGGATAGAGACATTGAGTTTTGATTGAGCTTTTGCCGTGCAGGTGCCCAATATCGAAGCGGCAAATCACAGGATGCCCTTGCAGGATTTGGCGGAAATCAAGAAGCAGATTAAGGAGCTATTGGATAAAGGTTATATCGCCCAAGTTCTTCGCCTTGGGGATCACCCGTACTTTTTAGTAGAGAAGAAGGACGGATCATTAAGGATGGTTGTAGACTATCGTGGTTTAAATGAAGTAACGATCAAGAACAAGTACCCACTACCTATGATAAATGATCTGTTTGATCGTTTGCAAGGAGCTAAAGTGTTTTCCAAGATCGATTTGCGATCGTGGTACCATCGATTGAAGATTCGAGGCGAGGACATACCTAAGACAACATTTACCACGAGATATGGACTGTATGAATATACCGTTATGTCATTTGGACTGACTAACGTGCCGGCCTATTTCATCAACCTGATGAACAAAGTGTTTATGGAGTTTTTGGATAAGTTCGTCGTGGTGTTCATGGATGATATTTTGGTTTTCTCGAAGAATGAAGAAGAACATAAGGAACATTTGCGATTGGTTTTGGAAAAACTAAGGGAACATCAGTTATATGCCAAGTTCAGCAAATGTGAGTTTTGGCTAAAGGAAGTTGGATTTCTTGGACATGTTATATCCGGAGAAGGGATAGTGATTGACCCCACAAAGGTTGAGACCCGTAACCAAATGGGAAGCACCAACAGCAGGTTGGAGATATCGAGTTTCCTTGGACTCGCAGGATACTACCGAAGATTCATTGATAATTTCTCAAGGATTGGAAAGCCTATGGCGGAATTGCTGAAAAAGGATACCAAGTTCATATGGGTGAGGATTGTGAGGCAAGTTTTCAGGAGTTGAAGAAAAGATTGGTTACCTCACGGTGTTGATTTTGCCAGATCAGACCAAGGATTATGAGGTGTATTGCGACGCTTCACGCCGAGGACTTGGAGCAGTGCTTATGCAGGAAGGAAGAGTTGTTTCGTATGCTTCACGACAGCTTAAGCCTCATGAGTTGAATTATGCCACCCATGATTTGGAGTTAGCAGCCGTTGTGCATGCATTGAAGACATGGAGACATTTTCTCATTGGAAATCATTGTGAGGTGTACACGGATCACAAGAGTTTGAAGTACATTTTCACGCAGAAGGAATTAAATCTCAGACAGAGGAGATGGTTGGAGCTTATTAAGGATTATGATATGAGATTGCATTATCACCCCGGGAAGGCTAACGTTGTAGCAGACGCATTGAGCCGTATAAGCCACGTCAATACACTAATGGTGGGAGGAATACCCAAGGAGTTAGCCGAAGACCTTTGAGAGCTATGTTCGGAAATAGTTCCGAGAGGCTATGTAGCAGCATTGGAGATTCAATCTACGTTGATGGACAAAATCAGAGAAGCTCAAAAGGCAGATAAGGAAGTTGCCTCTATAAAGGAGAAAATGAGCGAAGGAAAAGCTAAGGGATTTCGTGAGGATGAGCACGATACCCTATGGTTTGAGGACCGTGTTTATGTGCCAAATGACCGGAGATCGGGAAGTTGATTTTGCAAGAAGCACATGATTCACACTACTCGATTCACCCAGAAATACCAAGATGTATTTAGATTTGAAGGAAAGCGTTACGGTGGACCGGAATGAAGAAGGATATTGCGAGTATGTAGCAGTTTGTGATGTATGTCAAAGGGTGAAGGCGAACATCGAAGCCCGGCAGGATTATTTGCAACCATTGCCGATACCGAATGGAAGTGGGATAAACTAGGCATGGATTTCATCACAGGTTTGCCAAAGACTCGTTCGAGCTATGACTCGATTTGGGTTATAGTCGACCGCAGCGAAGGTAGCTCATTTCATTCGATCAAGACTACCTATAGCGGTGCTAAGTTGGCAAAGATATACATGACGAGAATTGTGTGTTTACACGGAGTTCCGAGGAGTATCGTATCAGATAGAGGAACCCAATTTACCTCAAAGTTTTGGAATCGGTTGCACGAAACATTGGGAACCAGGCTGGAATTGATGCTGACTTTCCACCCATGCAGACCGATGGACGGTGATGGATGACCGAGAGAGTCAATCAGATTTTGGAGGATATGCTGAGAGCTTGTGTACTAGATTATGGATCTAGTTGGGATGATAACTTGCCGTATGCAGAGTTTTCTAATAACAACAGTTACCAAACCAGCTTGAAGATGGCACCTTTCGAGGCTTTATGCGGAAGGAGGTGCAGGACACCGTTATCATGGGACGAAGGCTGGAGACCGTCAGTTGTTTGGACCAGATTTGATTAAGGTGTCTGAAGAGAAGGTTAAGTTGATTCGCGATAGGCTCAAGGTAGCCCAATCCAGACAGAAAAGCTATGCGGATTCAAAACGCAAGGCGATGGAATATGAAGTTGGAGACAGAGTTTATCTTAGAGTATCCCCACTTTGAGGAGTTAAGCGTTTTGGAGTTAAAGGAAAATTAGCACCACATTTCGTTGGACCGTATAGGATCTTGCAACGCATGGGAGAAGTTGCTTATAAGCTGGAATTGCGGAGGGACTGTCAGGAGTTCATGATGTATTCCACGTTTCTCGGTGAAGAAATGTCACTCCGAGATAGCGGAGATACCGTTAAGAGATACAGTACCACTTGAAGCAATTCGGTTGAAGGATGATTTGACATATGAGGAGAAACGGTCAAGATTCTCGATTATGCCAGCAGAGTTACTCGCAGCAAGGTTATCAAGTTTTGCAAGGTTCGGTGGAGCCACCACACCGAGGATGAAGCCACTGGGAAAGAGAAGAAGATTTGCTCAAGGACCACCCTCACCTATTTTCTAGCCAACCCGAATCTCGAGGGCTAGATTCATCTTATGAGGTAGGTTTGTAACATCCCAAATTTTCAATTTGGAATGTTATACATTAAGTCATCATGCATTACATATTTTCTTGCATTTTGCCGATCCTAGAAATTTCACGCAACTCAAGGACCCTCGGAGAGAAGTTGGAGAATTTCGTTATTTTCAGATTTGAGTTTTCTCAAATTTTGAAAATAGGATCATTTGATTTTTATTTATTTTATCTTCAATTATTTCTACTATCAAAATATGAGAGAGGGAATAAAATGACTTTCCCAAAATAAAGAAATAATGAAGATTTAATAAAAAAATCAAATAAGATTTTATTTTTAAGTTTTTCACTTTTTATTTGCCTTAGGGAAAAATGCGTGTTTCAAAAATTGCATTTTAGGCCCCGTGTAAAAGTTCATTTTGTTCGACTCATTTTTAGGAGTCGGAAAAATTTACTTTGTAATTTTGGAGTTCGTTTAGATTTTATTTTATTCGTTTTTCATGGCGTGATTTTATTTAAAAATGTGCAGCGCCCGTGTTAAGGACCCGGCCCGGCCCGCCGCCTCCCCTCATGGCGCCAGCCTTGTGCCGCCGCCGCCCGGCCGAGTCCGACGAGGACTCCTCCTCCTCCTCCCTTCGCTTGCCCCCTCCCCCAAGCTACTCCCCCCCCTTTAAAGACCCCCTCACCCCCCCCCTCCTCCTCCCCAACCCAGCAGCTGCCGCGCCCGACCAACCCTTGCCGCCACGCCGCCACTTCATGCCGCCCTTGCGCCCTTGCGCCGCCAGCCTTGCCCGCCCGGAGCCCCACCTCGTCGAGGTAGCAGCGCCCACCCTCCTCCCTCGGTTCGGTTTTTATAAAAACCGTTCCGGTTTTCTTTCCGTTGTTCGGTTTTTGAAACCCTAGATCGGTTTTATTCTTAGGTTTTTGTTGTTTAGCGGCGTCACGGACCGTTCTTCTTAACGAACGTGATCACGGTTATTCTCGGTTAACGAACGTCCGTTCGTTTGACCGTTAATCGTTTTCTTTAACGGATTTATTCCGCTATTTTCCGATCGCGATTTGAGATCCGATCTTACGTTCTAGTTTATCTTCTCGCTTTCGTTTATCGGAATCAGGGTGATTCAAGCGCTGGAGTTTCGTTCGAAACCGCCGTTCCGACTAATCAACTTAAACAAAGTCTTGCTACTGTAAAATTTGACCTAGTTTCAACTTGCTAGAACCGAGCTGTTTTCTTCCGCCGGATGTTTTCGGTTGTTTTGTTTGATTCGTTTTCTTTTGCAACCAGGGTTCTTAAGTTGAACTTTCTGGTAGATCTTTTATTCGAGATTTACCCGTGCATTAGATGAGTACTTATTGTATGCTTGTTGTTTGTCTGCGATAGATCACCCGGAGTGCGCCGCTTGTTACTTCGAATCTCTAGGTTTCGCGGATCATCAGCAAGGCAAGTAACACTTTGATCATACTTTTCTCATACCCAGTTTTTATGCATTAGATCAATCCTCGAACACTTGCATGATTAGGATCTAATTAAATTGAGGGATGGGAAGTAGTTGAGGTAGTACCTATTACCTGTTTTACTTATGAAACCTTGGGAGTTACTTCTACGTTTGCTTATTTATGCCATGTTATGCTCGTAGACGTGGTTTGGGTTTGTGTGTATCCATGACAGATGTGAGATTGTTAAATTAATGGTTTATTTAAGGTGGCAACTTAAACACACATCTGGGTGGATTGAGGCACCTGGTTTCTATCAGGACTTGCCTGTTTTTCTTCGGACCGCCACCCAGGCTCAAAGGGATCATAAGATCATTCATGCTAGTAACTTCCGTGTGCAGCCACAAGCCATTATGGGCTCTGGCGTAGTTGACTAAGTTGTGCGAACTCTTACGGGTAGTCTAGCAGATGTAGGGGTTGTAGGTTGGTACGATCTACCCACAAGTAAGGTGCTAAGCGCTTACGAAAGACTATGTCTCGGTCATCCGTTTCTCAAACATTCTGCAAAGACGAGAAATCAAGCGGAGGCGATCGAGTCTTGTGGGGAAAAGTCATAAACCTCTGCGGTGTGTATAAACTAATCATGATTAGCCGTGTCCCGGTTATGGACATCTTGAGTATCTAGTACTTGAATATCATGTGAATCTCAACATGTTACTCTAATTAATATTGTTGGGTTTTTAATGAGTACTTTTAATTGGGATTGAGGATGATGTCAACCATTCTCAATGTTTAACAACCACCATGATAGTTAAACAAATTTATTCCTTTGCAGTAGGGAAAAACTGGCTTTATGCAAAACTGTAACCGTAGAGCTTTTTCCACCAGCCACATATGCATGTAGTACAGGCTTATCATTCATTATTCTCTATGTGTTACATTGCCAGCATATTCCATGTGCTAACCCGTTTTCGGGCTGCAACTTTCATGTTGCGAGACTTTTGAACGACAGTAAGGTGCTTTAGGTCGTGGTTCTATACTCAGTGATGCATTTGGAGTTGATGGACTCACTTATCTTCCAAGTCTTCACATGTTATCATTATTAGATGGCCTTAAGCCATACTTATTGTAATAAGTCCTCTTTTGGACAACGATGTAATAAGTGTGTGATTGCTACTCATTATAAATCCTTGAAAATCTGTGTGGTGTCAGCATTACTGATCCAGGGATGACACCTGAGCACAGAGACTTGATCCATTCGGGTCAGGTCGCTACACGCTTATATCATTTTGGAGTAGTTTGTCGACCACTCTCATTCTTCATTTATATTATTTTGAGTGTTGATAATAGTGATGACAATTTTCACAAGCTATGAAATTGGTCTTAATATGATGAATATCCAAGAAGGATACAATAAAAACTCTCATGTAAATCATTGGTATGATAAATTTGATTCCTTGCAATAGTTTTGCGATATGGAGATGATAATATGTGAGTCATGTTGGTGAGTATTTGTGGTTTTGTAAGAATATTGGTGTTTAGGTTTGTGATTTCCTATGCAAGAACATGAAGTCAATAGTTATGCAACGAAGTTATATCCTAATTATGGTGCATTATTCAGTGTTAGTTATGTTCAATGCATGATTATGACCGTTTTCATTTTTTGGTTGGTCGCTTCTCAATCTATTTTCTAGCCCTAATTTGTACTAGGAGGGAATGCTGCTTGTGCACCCAATTCCTAAAACCCAAAGTTGTGCCAAATGAGTCCACCATACCTATCGATATGCGGTATTTCCATGCCGTTCCAAGTAAATTTGCATGTGCCAACTCTAATTATTCAAAATAAATTTCCGTTTTGTGTGCCTGTACCGCTCATGAACCGATAGGGGGTGGCCAACATTTTCCATGCTAGGTATTTTATTCTCACAGTGAGTGTTTATTCACTTGTCATTGCACAAGAGTGTGGCAGGTAATAGGGATGCCCAGTCCCGAAATGAAAAAAATATGACAATAATAAGTTCCTTGCAAAGTGTTCATATGGAAGGCACCCGTGGATACGGCTAGCCATGGATTGTAATGGTGGAAATGAAATAAAATTTATTTTCTGTTTGGGAACCGCCTATAATTTGTCCAGCATGGAAGATATTGGGAATTCACGGTCGTTTTCATTGACAGGAAAAGCATGCCTCTCAAAATAATTTTATCTCTCAATTTAAGCCTTGAGATCTGGCACCTCTACAAATCTCTACTTCCCTCTGCGAAGGGCCTATCTATTTACTTTTATGCAATTTTTATTTTTATTTTGAGTCTCCATCTTCTCTTACAAAGCACCTGTTGGGGAACGTAGCATGCAATTTCAAAAAATTTCCTACAATCATGCAAGATCTATCTAGGAGATGCATAGCAACGAGAGGGGGAGAGTGTGTCCACGTACCCTCGTAGACCGAAAGCGGAAGTGTTATGCTAACGCGGTTGATGTAGTCGAACATCTTCATAATCCAACCGATCCAAGTACCCGAGCGTCGGTACCTCATGTTCAACACTGCGTTCAGCTCGATGGCGTCCCTCGAACTCTTGATCCGATTAGAGGGGACGAGGGAGAGTTCTGTAACTACTTGACGGCATGGCGGCGGTGTTGGTGATGTGATACGTGCGAGGCTTAGCCTAAGCACTTCTGACGCTATGACCGGAAGAGTAAAGCGTGGAGCAGGGCACCGCTGCGGCTAAGAGAACAATTGATTTGCCTTTGGGGTGCCCCCTTGCAATATATAAAGGAGGGAGAGAGGCGGCGGCGGGAGGGGCGTGCCATGGGGGGAGTCCTACTTGGACTCCTAGTCGAAGTAGGATTCGCCCCCCCCCCTTTTCCTTTCTTCCACCGGAGGGAATGGGAAGGAGAGGGAGAGGGAAAGGAAAGGGGGCCCTCCTCCTTGTCCTATTCGGACTCCCTAGGAGGGGCGTAGCTGACCACCCCAGCGGGCTTCCCTCTCTCTCCCTTAGGCCCATGTTGGCCCAACATTTCCCTGAGGGGTTCCGCTAACCCTTCGGTACTCCCGAAAAAATACCCGAATCACTTGGAACCATTCCGATGTCCGAATATAACCTTCCAATATATGAATCTTTACCTCTAGACCATTTCGAGACTCCTCGTCATGTCTGTGATCTCATCCGGGACTCAGGACAAACTTCAGTCACCAAAACACATAACTCATAATACAAATCGTCATCAAACGTTAAGCGTGCGGACCCTACGAGTTCGAGAACTATGTAGACATGATCGAGACATATCTCTGGTCAATAACCAATAGCGGAACCTAGATGCTCATATTGTCTCCTACATATTGTACAAAGATCTTTATCGGTCAAACCGCATAACAACATACTTCATTCCCTTTGTCATCGGTATGTTACTTGCCGGAGATTAGATCGTCGGTATCATCATACCTAGTTCAATGTCGTTACTGGCAAGTCTCTTTACTCATTCCATAATGTATCATCCTATGACTAACTCATTAGTCACATTGCTTGCAAGGCTTATAGTGATGTGCATTACCGAGAGGGCCCAGAGATACCTCTCCGATACACTGAGTGACAAATCCTAATCATGATCTACGCCAACCCAACTAACACCTTCGGAGACACCTATAGAGCATCTTTATAATCACCCAGTTACGTTGTGATGTTTGATAGCACACAAGGTGTTCCTCCGGTATTCGGGAGTTTCATAATATCATAGTCAGAGGAACATGTATAAGTCGTGAAGGAAGCAATAGCAATAAAACTAAATGATCCTTATGCTAAGCTAACGGATGGGTCTTGTCCATCACATCATTCTCTCATGACGTGATCATGTTCATCAAATGACAACACATGTCTATGGTCAGGAAACATAACCATGTTTGATCAACGAGCTAGTCAAGTAGAGGCATACTAGGGACACTCTGTTTTGTCTATGTATTCACACTTGTACTAAGTTTCCAGTTAATACAATTCTATCATGAATAATAAACATTTATCATGGTATAAGGAAATATAAATAACAACTTTATTATTGCCTCTAGGGCATATTTCCTTCAGTCTCCCACTTGCACTAGAGTCAATAATCTAGATTGCATAGTAATGATTCTAACACCCATGGAGTCTTGGTGTTGATCATGTTTTGCTCGTGGGAGAGGCTTAGTCAATGGAGTGCGCAACATTGAGATCCGTATGTATTTTGCAAATCACTATGTCTCCCTCCTTGACTTGATCGCGGATGGGCCAGGCGTCTATTGATGTGTTTGGTTCTCTTGTGAAATCTGGATTCGCTTCATGAAGGCTATTGCTCCGATATTGTCACAAAATATTTTCATTGGACCCGATGCAATAGGTATTACACCTAGATCGGATATGAACACCTTCATCCAGACTCCTTCATTTGCTGCTTCCGAAGCAGCTATGTACTCCGCTTCACACGTAGATCCCGCTGATGTCTACTACACAACCTTCTTCTTGTAGACGTTGTTGGGCCTGCAAGTGCACAGGTTTGTAGGACATTAGCAAATTTCCCTCAAGTGGATGACCTAAGGTTTATCAATCCGTGGGAGGCGAGGGATGAAGATGGTCTCTCTCAATCAACACGCAACCAAATAACAAAGAGTCTCTTGTGTCCCCAACACACCTATACAATGGTAAATTGTATAGGTGCACTAGTTCGGCGAAGGGATGGTGATACAAGTGCAATATGGATGGTAGATATAGGTTTTTGTAATCTGAAAATATAAAAACAGCAAGGTAACTAATGATAAAAGTGAGCGTAAACGGTATTGCAATGATAGGAAACAAGGCCTAGGGTTCATACTTTCACTAGTGCAAGTTCTCTCAACAATAATAACATAGATAGATCATATAACAAGCCCTCAACATGCAACAAAGAGACACTCCGAAGCCACTAATAGCGGAGAACAAACGTAGAGATTATGGTGAGATGCAGAAACCACCTCAAAGTTATTCTTTCCAATCAATCCGTTGGGCTATTCCTATAAGTGTCACAAACAGCCCTAGAGTTCGTACTAGAATAACACCTTAAGACACAAATCAACCAAAACCCTAATGTCACCTATATACTCCATTTTCACCTCAAGTATCCGTGGGCATGATTATACGATATGCATCACACAATCTCAGATTCATCCAACCAACACAAAAGTACTTCAAAGAGTGCCCCAAAGTTTCTCTGGACGGAGAGTCAAGAAAGCGTGTGCCCACCCCTATGCATTGGTTCATGGGCGGAACCCGCAAGTTGGTCACCAAAACATACATCAAGTAGCACATGATATCCCATTGTCACCACAGATAAACACGGCAAGACATACATCAAGTTTTCTCATCATAAAGGCTCAATCCAATAAGATAACTTCAAAGGGGAAACTCAACTCATCACAAGAGAGTAGAGGGGGAGAAACATCATAAGATCCAACTACAATAGCAAAGCTCGGGATACATCAAGATCGTGCCACAGAGGGAACACGAGAGAGAACACGAGAGAGAGAGAGAGAGAGAGATCAAACACATAGCTCTTTGGTACATACCCTCAACCCCGAGGGTGAACTACTCCCTCCTTGTCATGGATAGCGCCGTGATGATGAAGATGGCCACCGGTGATGGGTTTTCCCCCCCTCCGTGAAGTCTTGAGCAGTCCCGATTGGTTTTTCGGTGGCTCTGGAGGTTTGCGGCGGCGGAACTCCCGATCTATCTTCTGTTCTGGAAGTTTTACGATACGTAGGTATATATGGGTGCAAGGGGTACGTCGGTGGAGCTTCGGGGGCCCCACGAGGCAGGGGGGCGCGCCCCCCACCCTCGTGAGCACCTCCCGTATCTTCTGACGTGGGGTCCAAGTCCATCAGGTGGGTTTCCTTCCAAAAATAACTTCTCTAGTTGATTTCGTTCCGTTTCGACTCCGTCTGATATTCCTTTTCCTCGAAACACGAAATAGGCATAAAACAAACAAATGCAGGCTGGGCCTCCAGTTAATAGGTTAGTCCCAAAAATAATATAAAAGTGGATAATAAAGCCCAATATTGCCCAAAACAGTAGATAATATAGCATGGACCAATCAAAAATTATAGATACATTGAAGACGTATCACCCGCCACGATGCTCTGCTTGGAACTGCACCAACTGACAGCTCCACCATTCAATATAAATATGTATCCGGTTTGTGAGTTAGAGTCATTCGGATTAGTGTCAAAGCTTGCATCGACATAACCATTTACGACAAGCTCTTTGTCACCTCCATAAACGAGAAACATATCCTTAGTCCTTTTCGGTATTTCGGGATGTTCTTGACCGCATTTGTCCGATGATCCACTCCTGGATTACTTTGGTACCTCCCTGCTAAACTTATGCAAGGCACACATCAGCTCTGGTACACAACATTGCATACATGATAGAACCTATGGCTGAGGAATAGGGAATGACTTTCATTTTCTCTCTATCTTCTGCAGTGGTCGGGCGTTGAGTCTAGCTCAACTTCACACCTAGTAACACAGGCAAGAACCCTTTCTTTGACTGATCCATTTTGAACTTCTTCAAAAGTTTATCAAGGTATGTGCTTTGTGAAAGTCCAATTAAGCGTCTTGATCTATCTCTATAGATCCTAATGCCCAATACATAAGCAGCTTCACCGAGGTCTTTCATTGAATTTTTATTCAAGTATCCTTTTATGCTATCCAGAAATTCTGTATCATTTCCAATCAACAATATGTCATCCACATATAATATTAGAAATGCTCTGAGCTCCCACTCACTTTCTTGTAAATCTGAGGCTTCTCCAAAAGTTTGTATAAAACCATATGCTTTGATCACACTATCAAAGCGTATATTACTAACTCGAGATACTTGCACTAGTCCATAAATGGATCACTAGAGCTTGCACACTTTTTAGCACCTTTAGGATCGACAAAACCTTACAGTTTGCATCATATACAACTCTTCTTTAAGAAATCCATTAAGGAATGCGGTTTTGACATCCATTTGCCAAATTTCATAATCATAAAATGCAGCAATTGCTAACATGATTCGTATTGCAGACTTAAGCATCGCTATGGGTGAGAAGGTCTCATCATAGTGAACTCCTTGAACTTATCGAAAACCTTTCGCAACAAGTCGAGCTTTGTGGTGATAATATTACCATCAGCGTCAGTCTTCTTATTGAAGATCCATTTATTCTCTATGGCTTGCCGATCGTCGGGCAAGTCAACCAAAGTCCACACTTTGTTCTCATAAATGGATCCCATCTCTGATTTCATGGCCTCAAGTCATTTTGCGGAATCCGAGCTCATCATCGCTTCCTAATAGTTCGTAGGTTCGTCATGGTCTAGTAACATGACTCCCAGAACAGGATTACCGTAAAACTCTGGTGCGGAACGTACTCTGGTTGACCTACGAAGTTTGGTAGCAACTTGATCCGAAGATTCATGATCATCATCATTAACTTCCTCACTAATTGGTTTAGGCATCACTGGAACTACTTTCCAATTCGGGATAAGGTAAAATTTCCTCATCAAGCTCTACTTTCCTCCCACTCACTTCTTTCGAGAGAAACTCCTTCTCTAGAAAGGATCCATTCTTAGCAACAAAAATCTTGCCTTCGGATCTGTGATAGAAGGTGTACCCAACAGTCTCCTTTGGGTATCCTATGAAGACGCACTTCTCCGATTTGGGTTTGAGCTTATCAGGTTGAAGCTTTTTCACATAAGCATCGCAGCCCCAAACTTTAAGAAACAACAGCTTAGGTTTCTTGCCAAACCACAATTCATACGGTGTCATCTCAACGGATTTAGATGGTGCCCTATTTAACGTGTATGCAGCTGTCTCTAAAGCATAACCCCAAAATGATAGCGGTAAATCCGTAAGAGACATCATAGATCGCACCATATCTAATAAAGTACGGTTACGACTTTCGGACACACCATTACGCTGTGGTGTTCCAGGAGGCGTGAGTTGCGAAACTATTCCACATTCTTTCAAATGAAGACCAAACTCATAAGTCAAATATTCACCTCCACGATCAAATCGTAGAAACTTTATTTTCTTGTTACGATGATTTTCCACTTCACTTTGAAATTCTTTGAACTTTTCAAATGTTTAGGACTTATGTTTCATCAAGTAGATATACCCATATCTGCTCAAATCATCTGTGAAGGTCGAGAAATAACGATACCGGTGAGCCTCAACACTCATCGAATTTGCATACATCAGTATGTATTATTTCCAATAAGTCAGTTGCTCACTCCATTGTTCCGGAGAACGGAGTCTTAGTCATCTTGCCCATGAGGCATGGTTCACAAGCATCAAGTGATTCCAAAGGCCCATCAGCATGGAGTTTCTTCGTGCGCTTTACACCAATATTACCTAAATGGCAGTGCCACAAATAAGTTGCACTATCATTATTAACTTTGCATCTTTTGGCTTCAATATTATGAATATGTGTATCACTTTAATTGAGATTCAATAAAAATAGACCACTCATCACACTACAAAAAAATACACTTCCGTGATGATACGTGTTTGTCACAGTAGGTCGCGTTTTTTGTCATGCATGTACATCCATGACAAATTTATGACAGAATCAAGATAGTCATACCTGTGTTATCGTAGAAGTGTTCCATGACATTACCAAAATTATCATCACGGAAGTGTACACTTCCATGACGATAAATCTAGCGTCCGCGAAGTGCTTTTCGTCAAGGGTGACCGACACGTGGCATCCATCGTCTTTGGAATGCCGTTAAGCTATCGGGTCGGGTTTTGGATCCGATAACCGTTAACAGCCCGACCAATGGGGATTTTCCGTGTAAAATCATCATTGGCTGGAGGAAACTGCGATGTCGACTCATCGTTGGGGCGAGATGTCATCCACTGCTGGGATGTAGGAAGGCGCCTATGATACGTCGACTTGCGGGCACGCACCCAATAGAGGCCCATTCATGTGAAAAGGCGGCCCGTTTGACTTTGGTCAAAGGTGGCGGGCAGCCCATGGAAAGCTCGTTAACGGCCTGTTCGCATATAGCCCATTTACGGCCCGCTAACCCAAGGCCCTTCGCCCTATCCGAATTAGGCCCGATGGCGTCATCTGGGCCATCCAATATGATTCCAGCCCATTTTTCGCCGGCCCATGACGTCTTTCGGCCCATATGAGGCCCTATGTAACTCTTGGCCTATTAACGGCCCGTGGTGAAACTGGCCCGCAATGAACAGTGTATCACTTTACACCCATTAACGGCCCGTGGTTAAACTAGCCCATAATGAACAGTATATCACTTTATACCCATTATGGCCCGTTATTGATTGGGCGTTTCAGCAAATGTTATCTTCGGCCTTCTCACATCCCATTTATTCTTGGGCTCATTTCCGGCATTCGTTTTACTTACGGCCCGTTCTTGTCATTTTTACGCTTGTGGGCCAAATTCATCCCGTGGTTACATCGGCCCGTTTGTGGTCCATTAATCGTTGGGCCATTTTCATAGCGTCATCAAATCGGCCTATTAACGATGGCCCGTTATGGTCATCTGGCCCGTTACAAAGGCCCATTGATGATCTGCCCGTAAAGCCCCATTATTTCACGGCCCGTAGAAGGCCCATTGTTTCTACTGACCGTAGAAGGCCCATTGTTTCTCTGACCCGTAGAAGGTCTCTTATTTCTACGGCCCATAGAAGGCCCACTATTTCTCTGACCCGTGGGAGGCCCGATGTCACTACGGTAAATATTAGCCCATGGTTATTGTGGCCTAGTTTTAAAAAGAACTACAACGACTACAAGCAAACAAATAAACAAGACAACAAGGAAATAAATAAGCAAGCAACTTATGCTAGGCTATCACGGTACATTACACATATTACATCCTTTGGGCATCAAAATTCGCCACCGGTGAAAATATAGGGAACAAAGCGACATATCATATACAATCGGTTGTCAAAGTTGGCGACCAGCGCAAATAAACGCCGCGTAGAAACAAATCCGAGCTGAAACCACTTGGAAGATCTCAAGAAACAATATCACAGGTACCCATAATGCTTTGGCAAGATGCTTAGCAAGCTTATTAACTTTCTCTTGTTTGGCGGTTAAATCCTCCAGTAACTTTAACATTGCACGGAAAATATGCATCTGAATTCTGCGGGGACTTCCTCGGTCCTTCAACTTCCTATCGCAGCACATTGTCGATCAATGTCTTTCAACTTGAAGTTGAGACTCAAGAAAACGAAATTGATTCAGGCGAGTTAGAAAACTTGTGCTAGCGGTAGTGGCGATAACTCGAACACTACATCAAGACAGGACTTTTGGGTTCCCTCGCTTCGTCAAGATAGTTTTTATCAGCTTTCTTGGAGACCAACGAGGATGTCTCACTATCTTGAACCTTATACGCATTACTTCCTTTACCATTGGATAACGCGGTCTTTGTTCTCTAATATTTTGTCCGCATTCTAAAAGAGAAACAAGCGAGACACATCACATGTTTACCATGTTGTATATGAAACTCATTTTGTTAAATGAGTTCGGTAGTAAAGTGGACAGGATAACAGCATGAAACAAACATATATCTATGTACCATGGTCACTTTATGGTCTATATCATTCTAGTTTCTGTTGCCAAATCAAGATAGAGACACAGTTCAAATAATATTTGTTCAAGACAAAGAAGAATAGACAGATATAAGTGTGGGTAACTATAGAGCACTAAAAACACTTGTAATGCGCATGACATGAGAACATAACTGTTTATTCAATTGAAACTGAAATCAACATAGAGGAGGTTACAACAACAAACCAGTTAAAGAAACAGGTTTAAAACATACATTGCACCATTGGAGTTTCAATTCCATCCTTCAAATTTGAAAATAGTTGGTATGAGTAACTTCTGATAATGCAAGAGCAAAGGAGTATGAACCATAGCTCTGAGAACCGTACACTGAGAACAAATCTTCTTCTCCTTTAAGCGTTGAGTTGGGATTCGGAGTGGTGGTCCTCGTGCTTTGGGCACTGCAGTTCCCTTACTAACCGCTTCGTGTTTGGGTGCTCTGTGGTGGAGAGCGGTGCTGTGTCAAGCTGGGCCCCAGGTTACTATCTGCTTTGGGGTTGGGGTTAGAAGGGGTGTAGCTGGTTCTCTGTCCAAGCTGGGTAGGGGTACAATCTGTGAGAGTGCGGGTTATGTGTGGTGGATCTAGTCCTTGGGCAAGTACAACTGCGTGGTTCTATCTGCATCAACTGGTAGCACTATCTTTTACGAAGACCGTGTTGTTACTCCCTTGAATCTGCCATCACGCTCTCCAATTCAAATGGCTGGTAAACAAGAAAAGTAATTGAAAGTATAGACATTGTATGATAGACAGGTGCAATGGATAGTGGGGAATAAAGAGGGCATGAAATAATTCATATTTATGTTGTCTAAGCAAGCAGGATAGCATGACACAATTTCACATATATGATGGCTAACTAAGCGGGATAGCATGACACAATTTCACATTATGATGGCTAACTAAAAAGATGGATAGACATAGTTCAAAATATGAGAATATGTAAACAGGATGACATGACATAACTATATAATGTGTTTATTAAATAGGTTGGCATGCCATAATTCACATACATTCATGGATAGAATGCCATAATTCTAAATATGATGACTGTAAACACTAAGCAGGGATGAGATGATATAACTATATGATGTTTTTACTAAATGGGTTGCCATGCCATAATTAAGATAGATGATGTGTATGTACTATGTAAACATGATGGCATGATATAATTCAAATATATGATTTATATAGTAAGCATGTAAGCAGATGGCAATCTATATATGATGTAAAAACTAAGCAATGCAAGACAACATGCATGACATGGGTAATATAACCCTGCCAAGTTTGAGCATAGACCTCAAGGGGGAAATAGGACTGGTCATCAGTCTCTGAATCCTCCTCTGAGGAGCTCTCTGTAACCAGCAAGATGTACGCTTGTTGAGTAGCATTATCTGCTTTCACGAATACCTTGTTTTCACTCGAGATACTTCCATCACCGCTTCAAATGGCTGATGCAGGGAAGAGTAGTTGAATATACAAACGTTGTCGACAAATGGAACACGTGTCTGAAAAAATGGTAGCATGATATAATTCACATACATGATGATTGGCTAAACAGCATGGCGTTGCATAATTCACATATATAATGCCTTTGCAACAAGATAGCATTGTATAATTCACATATATAATGTCTTGCAACAAGATGGCAATGCATAATTCACATATATGGTAATTAGACACTGAAGAGGTGGCATTCACACAAAGCATGTCTAAACTAATCAAATGGCATTGCAATGGAGACACCATACGCACGATATGAGCAACATAACCCTGCCAAGTTAGAGCATACACCTCGGGGGGGGGGTGGATAGGACTGGTCATATGTCCCTGAATCCTCCTCTGAGGAGCTATCCGTAACCAGCGAGATATGCGCCGTCGAGATAGCATAGTCACTCGAGAAGACCTTGTTTTCACTCGAGAATTTGCCATCACCGTGTCAAATGGCTGATGCACATGAAGAAGCAGTTGAATGTACTAACGTTCTTGACAAATGTAATATGTAACAAAAAAAGGATGGCCTGATATAATTTACATATAAGATGGTGGCTAAGCGAGGATGGCATTGCAAAATTCACATATATGATGCACGGCTAAATAAGGTGGCGTTGCATAATTCACATAAACAATGAATAAACTAAGCAGATGGCATTCGCACAAAGGATGTCTAAACTAAGCAGATGACATATTTGATGTATAAAGTAAGCAATGCAAGACACCATATGCATGATATAACCAACATCAGCATGCCAAGTTAGAGCGAAGACCTCAGGGGGTAAATAGGAGTTATCTTCTCCTTCTGAATCCCCCTCAGAACAGATATCTTCCTCTCGATTACAATCTGAAATGCGTGGAGGGGGGCTGCCTTTGCGCCTACCATGGAGCGACGTCTGCATGAAATTATATTGCCACGCAAGGCTCGTCTCTTTTGCTCTACATGTTCGGTTCCATTGTTCACAATAAGCATCATGCATAGGAATAAAACATAGAGAGATTATGTAAGGAGTGCATGCGAGAAAACCAGTGATGGTAGCAACACGTGGATAGACCCAAAACCAATAATAGCGAGCGGATAATGGCTTGATTAATAAATCTGAATAATGGCTTCTTTCTTGTTTGTTTCCCACGAACATGAAACTCATAGTAGACACCAGGAGATTAACGGATAGTAGATAGATACTATTGATAGCGGCCCCGATATGTACCCCACAACCATTTAAAAACTCAAGTTTGACCATTAGTTTGGAAGTGACTCAGAGGCTAATCGGTGAGCAGGGACGATAAAGTAGCATGTAATGTTAAGCGATGCATAGCGTGGCAGAACACGAAAGAGTGCGACCTCCCTTGCGGATCCATGTAGTCCTCGAGGTCATCTGCTTGGTTGATGATGGTAATGCAGTTTTCATGGCTGCCAGCGGCGGGAAAGAAGATCTGAGGCGGCGAAAGACAGTCCGGAGGCGGATCCTGCTGTCTTTGGACCCATACATCATTGGAGCGGTGAGCTGGGGTGAACTGACGGCCTTGGCGAGGCGGGACAAACCACGCAAGATTTTCTTTGACAACTATACGTAAGAGAAGTAATTACATGTAAGGGATCGTTTGAATTGGAGGATTCCAACAATGCGAGGATAGGAAATAGACAGAATAGGATAGGAATGCACGTGCAAAGCAGAGAATTTAAAAACACGGATTTACGCCAACTGGGTGTTTGATTCACAATAATTGGAAGATCACGGGATGCAAAGAAGCATGGTGAGATTAAGTCAAACCACAAGAAAATGTATGGTTATAATGCTATTATGCTACTATCTCTTAGTCTTGTGCTTCATGAATAGGAATTTGAAAAGGAGGACAAGTGAAAATTAAAATTCCTACGTTTTTTCTTTCAAGGAGACACTAAAGGAACAAATCCGTGTGCTTAGTGGACAATATATATAACATGTAGAGTAAAAAAGAGATGCAACAAGTGTACAACCTCTTTGGCGAAGCCATGTCGATCTCAGCGTGATTGGGTTGGCCGGTGAGGATGCTCGGCTGACTTTCTTTGTCGGAGGAGGGAAGAAGATCTTAGGCGTCTGGAGATGGAGCCCGAGGTACTCCTCGGCTGTGATGGAGGGTTTAAATCGTTGGAGCAGCTCCGGTGAGTTGTACGACGCCGAGGCTAAAGCAGGACAAGAGAGACAACGAACAATGTTAACCTGAGTGGAATTCTAATAGCATCTCCAATACATGACGTAAAATACATAACCACAGAGTTCTAGATGTAAAATACATCAGCCGCTCATCTCTGAACTTAATTGTCGAAACAGAACTTAACTGTCGAAACTGAACTTAACTATGGAAACTGAACCTAATCAGAGAAACTGAATTTCTTGTCAAAACTGAATTTTCTGTCATCGAAATCGAACGCACTAGCAAGGTGAGGCTACCGTCGGTCGACTGACTTTTTCATCTCTGGTCGATCGATTTTGCAGCCGTTGGATATGAAATCAAGGGCTGCGGCCAATCTTCAACCTCCACCCCACGAGCCGCCACCACCACCGGCCAAACAGCCCCGCCGCCGCGCGGCCTGTCGGCGCCGCCCACCCGAAAAACACTCCCGCGCCCGGTCCGCCGCCGCCCCGGCCATCCCTCTAGGCCCCCACGTGCCGAGCTTTTTCTCCGGTGATCCCCACGCCACCGCCCCGCCAACGCCCCGCCACCGCCGGCGACCACCGCCCCCATCCTGAACCCTAAGATAGATAGTGGGGTACCTCTCCGGCGAGCCCCCTCCCCGCTGCGGCTGGTTCTTCCTTCACTCCGGCGAGCCCACCCCTTGGAAATCGACTGACCCAAAAGTCGATTCAATCGATCAAGTGTAGCCAAATTGAGCATGATCGCCATGCAAGAGCAAGAGCGAGAGCGAAGTGAGCAAGAGCAAGAGCAAGAGCAGACCAGGCAAGGGACCGAGAGCAAGAGCAGAGCAGCATCGTGAGCGAGAGCTAAAGCAGCAGCAGCTCCTACTGATGTGGATGTCACCGCCGAGGGAGCGACGCCGTGGAATAAGTGCCCGGCGACGCCGCCGTGGATGGAGCCGCGCCGTGTCGGCTTTCGGGACCGGCAGCCAGCACCGTGAGATCGAATCAAGAAGAAAATGTGGCGATTAGTGTACAACCTCTTTGGTGGCGCCCGATTAGGCGCAGCTTCATCCGAGAAGCGGTGATGATGATGCTCTTCCGTGGTCTTGGTGAAGGGCGGTGTGGGAATGGAGGTGGCGCGAAAAACGAGGGGAACGTCGGGCAGCTCCTTGGAGGTGGAGGGCGAAATGGCTGAACCGTGGGGGACGATGAGATCGACAACGGATCCTCATCCGGTCACGGTGGATGAGGGACGTCGAGGTGTTCTTTGTGGGCGACATCGTCCGGGGAAGAGGCTCCGGCTGGGTGGCGGCCAGGCGAGGTGTGAGGTTCGTCGCGGGTTTTCACGGCCTCGATGTACGAATGGGTGGCGGATGGGATGGCGATGGGGAACCATGGCTTAGAAACCGCTCGTCCGAAATATGGGGTAAGTTCTGAAAGTATCCCCACCGATTTGAGGCGGTTCTTTCGGTTCAGGGGGTACCACGGGCATTTCGCGTGTCGGGATTTCACAGAGGTGGGAGTTTTCGGCAGCGTTGTAATTTCGGAATAGCAAGGCGTGGGTTGAGATGGAGGGAGTTGTCCGAACAACGAGACAAAGATATATCTTAAATATTTCGGGCTAACAAGGCGCGGGCTGAAATTTCCGGACAAGCCTAACGTGTACTGTAGCAAATCAATGTGCACTACAAATGTCATTCAATACTTTCAATTCATGTTATGTTCAATTAAAATATTTCGCTACGTGTATAATGCATGCAACCTACTACTCAAATGAACGTTTTAGTGCATTCCAAACGTATATACTACCGCTTCAATATGAACTAAATTTGAATAAGATCTATGATAATGATTGTTGTGAAGTCAAAGCATTTGAATTCGTTTCTCTGTTTTAATAAGATCTACAATCATCATTATTGTCAAGTTAAACCATCGTTCGTGTATTATCTTCACAGCACACCACATGATTAGTCTCGAGTTACATATGAACTATGTGTACTATATCAACTCGAACTAGATTTTTGAATCCACTTTATATTGATTACAAGTCACATTACAATTCTAGCTCTAGCTAGATCTTCATAATCTAAACCATGTCACATATGTATAAAGTGATTATCACATTATGTAAGGAGCCCCGCCCCCTACGCCTACAAGTATTTAGATATGAGTTGCAAACACCACACATTACCACAAATTCAAATAAAATGTGAGAATGTTCGATATATAGTATTGTTTAGATTGCTCGATATTTAGTTGTAAGCTGCAAACGCCGCACATTATCACAAATTCAAATAAAATGTGAGATTGTTTGATGTATAGTATGGTTTAGATTGTTCGGCATTTAGCTGTGAGTTGCAAAACACCATGCATTATCACATTATGGTATAACATGTGCACAAAGACGTGTATCACCGCTATATTCATGCATGCAATGTTTAAAACACTATGATCTCCTATTCAAATATATGAATCTGCTTTCATTTCAAATTATGATCTTTGTTAGTCTCTTACACCCACAATCCTCTAGCCTTTGTAGCTACCACTAACTTTCTCTCGTGCATGCACACGCCTCCTCGCCTCCTCCTCCTCCTCGGCATTCTATCCACGGGCACATTCATTTTTTTTCTTTAGGTCGTTCTCCCAGTCTCCACAACTCCTTTCAGACACACACCGATCGATAAACCTCTCCAAATGATGCACGCCTACAGCATACACACACACCTTCAATCTCCTCCTTTATGTGTCCTTGCCTCGTGTCTCTCCTTGGTCGAGACACCGTGTAAACTCTCGCCCTCTTTTCATCGATCTCACAACCGCACACTCCTCCCCCCTATTTAGCTAGTAGTTGGGCCTCTCGCACCACCTCCTAGCTCCATTCTCTCTGTCTATCCGTCTCATTGGGCCTTATTTGCCTCTAACAAATGGGCGTGACACCGACCGATCTCTCGCTATACATATAGCCAGCTAGGTCCTTATAAGTCGTTTTTACCCACACATTGATCGATCTACCTCATTAGTTGTGTCTCTCCCTTTCCTCCGACAAACAACAATTGATCTACCGATCTAGTTAGGTTTGCTTACCAAACACATGGTTCTTCTTCATCATCCATGGATGCGTCTCGACAGATCTATCACGCATGTGCACACACGTAAACACATCCCCACTCTTATTGATAACATTGCAGTTCCACCCTCGGTTTGTCTAGTAGGCCTCTCCCAACATCTCCGAGAAGCAACTCCATCACCCATCCAGCCTCTACCCTCTCCCTCCCTCTCCCTCCCTCCTCTCTCTCTCTCTCTCTCTCTCTCTGTCCCATCATATTTCCCGTCCTTGATTATGTATGGATGTCGACCGATCTCCCTCACAAGACATAGTTGGGTCTCTCCTTCAACACATATGTGAGTCGTTCTACCTCTATAGTTAGGCCTCTGCCTACCCTCCCCCACCCCTCCCCCCCCACACACATCGATACATCAAGCGCTCTAGTCATGTCTCCCCCTTACACACAAACTTGACATGTGCCCTCTAACGTCTGCAGAGGCTACCGATGCGTCCTATATCTTTGACTTGCACACACACACACACACACACACACACACACACACACACACACACACAATTTCGATGGCTCTCTTCATTGATCTCGCACTCCACCCACTTGATCCTCTCTTTGACTCTATCGATAGCTATGACCCTCCCTCTCTTCTAGTGGATTGCCCGACCCTCTATGTATGATATGGATAGGCCTCCATTTCACACACATTGCATGCAAAATTTTGTTTGAGATGTCATCGACTGTATTCCCACAAATAATTCACAAAATCAACCCCCACCCCACCCCACCACCCCACCACAAAAAAAAACACTCCTGAGCAGCGGTTTGTATCTCTCACACACACCCACGTAGGTGGGGGCGTGTACCTGAAGAGAAGAGGTGCATGCACAGCGCACGTACTCCCGTCTCTTTCCCAACCACACCCGCGTGGGTACACGGTGGAGCTCATTTCTGTACGAAAAAGGCAGCCCACGTGGTAATTTGGCACATGTACTGGTTGTCCACTTGGTGGAGGGAGGATCGTCTACCACGGGTGAACAAACAAGTTGCGACTTGACGCGTTATGTTAAATTAAAAATAGAGGCAAACCATGTGGGGCCTACCTTAGAGGCAAGGCTCTATACACTGGAGTACTTTTGATGTGTCCGTCAACTTCATGAGCGAGGAGAAGCTTGCTTAGTCGCCGTCCCCCGCCCCACAGCGCGGTGGCTCGCAGGATGAGGTGAAGCTTGCTCCTCCCTGCCCATGTCTTGTGATGGCTCGCGAGGATGAGAAAAATATACTACTCCCTCCGTATACTCCTCGTCCCTACTACCTTGTTTATAGAGATTATATCATATTGTTTGGAATATATATGTCCTTTAGTAGATTTCAATATGAACTACTAGTACATACACCAAACACTGATGTATATAGACATATTTTAGAGTGTACATTCACTCATTTTTCTCCGTATGTAGTAGCACTCTCCCTTGCCCCTCGACCCTCGCCAACGTGGTGGGCGTGCAGCAATTCATTCGGTCTCATATAGCGAGCGATATATCTTTGCACTACCATTATTGCTCGACTTCGAAGAGGCGAAGAGCCAATCGCAAGGTTAATATTTTGGAGATGCCAAGCGCCAAGGTTAGTAGGTGCCGCGTCATTTATAAATAATATTTTTTCTTGATGCTTGCATACGCAATATGATAGGTTCATATGGAGAGAAAAGGAAACCGCTCCACTATATACATAGTCGGGACGGGCCAGCCTACACGGTTGCTTCTTTGGGGGCTGCTCTCTTCACACTCTCTCGCACAAAACGCATTTGTGGCCACATCTCTAACATCCCGGCGGATCACGTCCGGCTTGGGGAAGGGCTGGATGCATAGTGTAGATCACGGTGGCCCGTCGCCCGGCAGAAAACCGGCTGTCGACCGCGTCCGATCGAGGTCCCGCCGTTCTCTCTCACAAAGCGGTGAGGTTGCCTTTGTCCCTTGCTCCTTTGCCGCGGCGTGGGCAGTTGCCGCCTCCGCTTCCCTCCTCAAGGTTGAGCCTTCGTCCCTCGGGTACAACTCCCTTTACAGCCGGCTTGCACTGCTGCTCCAGCTGCCCACATCACTCCTGTGGATATTTCTCTACTTCTTTGCCCTTTATACACGATACCTCTCTTGGCTTCTACGTATTGTATTTGTGATGAGTTTATGTCTCATCAACTAGTCCTAATAATCTTATTCTAATCACGCTTCTTCAATTTCTTTTGCCACGAGGATGCTCATCTCGATTTTGGTGAAACTGCCCAAAATGATCCGATGGTCAAAAGGTTGCAAACTTCATTTATTAGGAAGCTCGAGCGTTGCCCGACAAATTGAAGCACAGTCAGGGTTCACGGTTCAAGGGCTAGGGACTGCTGGATAGTTTTTTCTTTAGCTGCCTCTGTTCCAAAATAAGTGTCAACTTTAGTAGTAGTACAACTTCGTACTAAAGTTTGCACAAAGTTGAGAAACTTATTTTGGAGCGGAGGGAGTATATATTTGCTATGATCATCAATCATTGAGATGCAATAGCATGCATGTTAGTCTCCTTTGTATTTGATGAAATGTTGCAGCGGGCAACCTTGGATGCAAGATACATGTAACAGAGCTGGAAGCTTCATAGCATTGTACAAACTTATCTCGCTGATAAATTATAAATGCGTACTAGTACTATACTAGTACTTCCTCCGTTCCTAAATATAAGTCTTTGTAGAGATTTCACCATTAACCACATGCGGATGTATATAGATGCATTTAAGTGTAGATTCATTCATTTTGTTCCATATGTAGTTCACCTAGTGGAATCTCTACAAAGACTTATCTACTAGTAATAGCTAGCCCCCACTACTAGGAATTCTCTATCCTCTCCTTGAGCCACATCATCAAAATTGACGTAGCCATTGGATGAAGTAAATTACTCATAATAGCCATCTGATCTAGACGTTGAGAGGCTCCGCACTAAGCCACATGCAAGCATGCAGAAATACCGTGGCACATATATGTGAGTGGGTTTTAAATCACATCAACATGTCTGCATGCAAGCATGCACCGGTAGCATGCATGCAAGTGAGCTTTTAAGTCCCATTAACATGTCAAAAAGAAAAATATAATCCCATTATGCAAAGAGGGAGTTGGCTGATCTTTTTTCCTTACGTGGGATGATCTAAATGATGATGGGAGTTTATTTAGTTTAAGCTACCACATTTGTCATGCGGTTATAGATTTTGTTTTTAGTTCTATGAAATCGATAATTTTTTGTGAGAGAGATATACCGTTATTCATGACAGCAGCAAGGACTCATCTAGTAATATTTAGGAGCAGGAGGGAGTACTATGTAAAGACTTAGGTGTCGATGCGGTGATAGTGTGAGGTGGGCCATGTAATCACTTTGAGCCTGCGTGTTTTCACCGCTCTTGCACTCCTCATTGTAAGAATGGAGAAAATTGTAATCTACTACCTCCTTTCACTGAAAGCGTGGGACATCCAGCAGTCCCTACCACCTCGAGTAATAAAGACCAATGAGTAGTAAAATCACATAGACCCAGTGATAAGTTGGACGGAATGAAGCAACCATCACTCTTGCGCCGGTGAGAGGTCGCGTCCGCTCTGCCGGGCATGAATGCGGCACCGATTCTTTGGGCCGGCAGCGGCCGTTTGAGGCGGGAAGCTTGGCGTGGGCGATGGAGGGCTTTGGGTGGGCAGGCTGGTCGAGGAGGCGGGCGTGGCAGCTGTCGCATGTCCCTACCAGACATGCCCGGAAGCGAGAGGATGCACCGACTCTCATGGCTAAAATCGTACACTACACACCATATCTCTGTAGGAGTAGGTCGATTTGTCGCACTCTCTAACACACATCTTTATTAAACACACACACACACGCACACGCATACGCACCTTGGTCCCGTTGCACCTTCTAACATGACTTATTACACCTAGGCGGAGGGAGTAGTAAGTATATGAGATCTGGTGGCACTGCTTGACTTAATTGAATACAAGTGCCCAAAATTTGTGTGCATGTTATAATAAGGATTCACTTAAAATAGTGCATTGAGCGAACAGAGGGATCAATTGGACCAGTGCTCCCAAGCGATGGCGAGATGTGTGAGGTAGTAAGATACACCATCGGGCGCTTTTTAATTTTTCTTATTAATTTGTTTGTTTCACCCTCATTGGTGGGACCCAGCATTACTACGTGGAGAGAGGTAAGGTGACTAAGGCTGCATTATTTCTACACCACTGTGGATAGTCTTACCACCAAAGCCACATGACACGATTATGAGTTGAAATCCTAATGACTCCACACACACACACAAAAACACGGCATGCCTGTCACACGAATGCGAGGAATGTATAAAGGTTATTTTCCTCTCGTTGAACATAACAGGGAGGGTTGTGTAGCTAGTTAGCTTTGTTACGCTCATCAAACTTGAGGTCTCGGGTTCGATAACTACACTTGAGCATAATTTTTGCAGGAGGATTCTTTGGTTGGTCAAAATGTTTTCTAGGGTTTGCCACGCTTCACACTCTCTCTCCGAGTATATATATACACGCTTTGGAGCCTCGGCACTTATGGTTGCTCTCTTCACACTCTCTCGCCCTCTCCTTTGGACCCTCGGCGCTTGAAGTGCTCTCTTCACACTCTCTCTCCTCTCCAGATCTAAACAAGACTTACGTTGGCCTCTCTCTCCCCTCACTTTGCTGCTCAAGAGCCCGGCAGGATCCGTCCATGGGGAAGGGAAGGAGGCTTAACGCTATCGCCGTCGGCGAGGAGGGAATCCACTACTGGTCTTGTTGTTCACTTTCCACCCAGTGGCGGGCAGGAGAACCTCCGACCCCTTCTTCTTCGTAGTCCGTCGCCCACCGAACCACGCCCCAAGAACCTTAAGGTATATTTTACTTACTCCACATGCATTGCTCTAGCTGCATGTATACCATGAATCTAGGACGTGGTTCAAAAAGGAAAGGAGTGGGGGAAAGTAGTGGGAAAAGTTGTATATAGCATGAATCTAGGACTTGGTTCAAAGAGGAAATGAAGGGGGAAAGTTGTATAGCATGAATCTAGGACGTGGTTCAAAGAGGAAAGGAATGGGGGAAGGTAGTGGGGAAAGTTGTATCGCATAAATCTAGGACGTGGTTCAAAGAGGAAAGGAAGGGCGAAAGTACTAGTTCAAAAAGGAAAGGAAGGGACAAGGCTGTAGAGTTTGAGCAGGACTAGATTTCTAGCGCTCACATAGGGAAAGGTGTCTAAAAGATAACAAAGCTGGGACCAACACAAATATGCTCCTTGGTTGTTTGTTCTTTGTTGCAACAGACTGTGCATGACCACGATTACATCGGTAGATGCACATGGTGCCGGTCGATCCAACATCCCTTGTCGATGCAACTCATTAGTCGTTGTTAATCTAAGGCCCTGTTTGGTTAAAACTCCCTAGTCCCTACCTGCTTGGTTCGAGGGACTAAACATGGACTAGAGGTTATTAAATGACATGATAAAAGACCATGTTACCCCTAGTAATGAACTAATAGAAACAAGGTGCGATGCGTGGCGAGGGCAACTGTTGGAAAAAGTCCCAAAAGACTCCCTCGGGGTCTTCTTTCTTTAGTCCCAAATGCCCACTTTTAGTCCCGAAAAAGTCCCTCTGTTTGGTTTAGATGTGGCCGACACGAAGTTTTTTTAGTCCCTACACCAAAATGTCCTTGTAAACAAACACCCTCTAATAATGCCGCTGGAAAATTGATGTAATGCCACAATTAAAAGCAAATTACATGTTTAACGAATTTTATTGTTAATATAATCTCTATGTTAATATTAATCAATGTGCCACCGTTTGAGAAATGCTACTGTCTTGCTTTCTTTCCCATTTAGATAAGGTAGATGCTTCTTTTGTTGGCTTCGTGTCATCCATCGTTATTGACCACTAATTGTTTCCTCGCACCTCTGTGTAAGCAGGGTTATCTACTTCACCTCGTTGCCATTGTGACCTTTTGTTTGCCTTGCACAAAACACTTTTGTTTTAAGAGTGTTTTGTGCAGTTCAACCAAAATATCACACCGACAACGCTGTTTGATTGCTTGATCTTAGTGGGCGCACAAGAGGAGATCTTACTTCCTATCCGTTAAGGCTAATTTGGTTCAGATCTTCTTCTTGTGAGTTGTTTGAATTCCGCATCATGAGAGGTCGATTACTAGCCTTCTTTCACATGATTCTGCGGTGTGCTTTCATATGTTGTGCTACTTGTACGATAATGTTGCTTGATTTTAGTGAAGCTGCACAAATGGAGACAAGACTTCCAATATGTATGTGCACCGTAATATCCCATTGAGGTAAAATAAGGATATTTCACAACTGCTGGCTGTATTTTGCAACTTTCATCGAGAAAATTAAGTTTAGTACTATACTTTTGCTCCCTAATTGACATGCCAAATCTTACATTGAAGGCGAAGCTTATGCATTATTGAACCAAGTGATGAAGGGGAAGAACAAGCGGAAGAAAAACAAAATCAACTCCGGTCTTTGTAATGAAACCTTTGGGCTGTGATGACACAAGTAATGATATAGTTCTGCATCTTAATTTATGGCTATGACTAGAACGAGCAATTGTTTTGCCGCTGATTTGATGCCATGCGTAATTATCTCTACTTGTGCAAACAGGGATCTTCTCTGAAGATACCATATATTTTAGTGGAACTGCACAAGAAGATGTTGGAAACATTAAACTAATCGAGGAGTATATAGTAAGCATGGCCACCCCGTAGATAGCAATAGATGGTTCGGAGAAGTGCTTCATCTGTATGCTCTACACAATCAGCCTCTGACAAATGTTGGTACTCACCCACCGATTTCATCCACATGATTGAGCTTTGTCATCTCTATTGGTGTTGTGCTCTTGTTTGAATCTTTGTCATGAAAAAGTGGTATTGTCCTTGAGAAGTGCTTCATACATGTTGTTTTAAATATTTCCTTTCCTTTTTTCGAGCAAGCAGGGGATCATCTTCCTCTGAAGAAGAATATAGATGCGTGAAGTGACTAGTTCGATTATGCCGGGATGATGAAGCCCTGTCTATCTTCTCATCGGAAGGAGGCGGTTGAAGGATGGTTACATTACTCCCCACAAGACCAAACTAACTTCAGCTCGGAAGAATGACAAATCTCCAATTTTTTTCTTTGTGATGCATAAGTACAATGTTGTTCTAGGATTCTTTCCGAGTGAGTTCCATTTTTCTAAAGTGTGCTCTACATGGACCATGTATGTGCCTGTTGAAGCTGTCAATTCATAGTACAGTTTGCTTTATACTAATCACTTTTTGTATTTGTGCAAACAGGGGTGCTCGACTTTTGATTTCAACGGGAACTGCACAAAATGTTCATGAATACATCGAATCATTCATTTCCACCACAAGAAAGGAGGTGCCCATAAGTTCAAGGCGTTGCAACATATAAGGCGAAATCATACAAGCTTCTGTGAATTTGATTGATTTTGGTGGAGCGCACAAAAAGAACAGTGGTTTATTTAGTACGAGGTGCCATGTCAATGTCCTAACTGATGGCAAACCACTGCCCATTCCACAATCATGGGAATTTGATATTTTGGAATGGGACAACCTTGTCAAATTTTGCTCATTGATTTTAGCAAGATATGTGTTTGATATTTTGAATGGGGCGCCCTTTCTTTGTTAGCGCGGCGATTAATTTTTCTTTATTCTTTAGTTGTGAAGTACATATTGCCTACGACATGTGAGTCGTTGAGATGCATAATCATCAATTGTTTTGAATGTTCTCTATGAATTGCCGGGCTGTGTGTTTGATTGCAATGTCTGAAGCGCTAAAAAGCTGCTCAAACTCTTTGTACTCCTTAGTTCCTTTTTACTTAGCACATTGTGAAAGTGCATACTTTTTTGTATAAGATTGGTCAAAGTAGAGATACTTTATTTGCAGAATAAAACTTGTATGCAGACTCGAAAGGACCGGAGGAGTACATGATAACTTCTGCAAACATGGTGATCACCATGGGAATAATGCTAGTACGTATTGTTTTGCATGTTCATCCAATGCCAGTGATACAGGAATTCAAACTAATCGAAATAAATTCATGCATACGGTCAGATTTCATATAAACATGCCGGATTTCATTACATTTCATACATTCTTCAACTAAAAAGGGGTGTTTGTGGCCGCATGCATCTCCCAGGTGCAGAGGCCGGGGGTCATCCTCCTTTTCGAAAAAAAACTAAAAGGTGCTTATTTGGAGGTATAATTAATTAACTTGAAGCTACCCACACAATGTCGTGAGCCGAGCGAAGCTTGATGGCTTAGCTGCAGGTGCGATTGCGTAATCGACATGTGGCCCGTTGGGCCCACGTGTCGATCGATAGCTGCACTGCGATTAAGTAGAAGTAGTGTTCTTCTCTGCGCAGCTCTCCGGCTCACGTCGCCGCCGAGAAGCTAACCGTCGTCAATGGTCAACCCGCCTAGCTTGGCTTCAGCCGGAGGGTAGTAGCGGTGGCCTTACTTGGACCCGGCGGCGGCGACCTCTGTGTTCTACTCTTCCTCATTTTCTCGGTGGCGCGACCTGCGTTAGCGTGGCGGGGCCTCGGCGGGCCGCGATGTCCTCTATCTCGTTGTCGACGGGCGGCACCTCGGTAAGCGGTGGAAATCCTCCCCCACGTTGATGGAAGGGTGGGGCCTCGGCTGAGCAGGCGATGTCCTCTGCCTCGTTGTTGGCGGGGCGGGACCTCGGCGGAGCCGGCGGTGTCGTCTACCTCGTTGTTGGCGCCGCGGGGCCTCGGCGGAGCAGGCGCCGTCGACGCCCGGTGAGCGAGGACTCGTTGAGCCGGCATTGTCCTCTGCCTCGTCCTCGGTCTCGCCAAACAGCACCTCGCCCGCTTCGCCGCCCTCTTTGCTAGCCTCTTTGTAGGCGGGCGCAGTCTCCGCCACCCGCATGCGGTACTGCGTCGGCCTTTCGGCGGCGTTCTTGCGGGCGCGGCGATCTGAAGTCGAAAGCAGCGCCTCTGCTCCGCCCGCTCCATGATGATCTGCTCCTCCGCGTGCAGGTGCTCCTGGAGGAGATGGTGGTTGTGGCGGCGTCGACTGCGCCTCCTGAATCGCTCCTCACGCATCGGCCTCACCCTGTCCATATATTGAGCACGGGCCTGCGCCGATGGTCATGGTGCAATGCACCGGCGAGATGGCGCGGAGGAGGGTTGGCGCGGATCGTCGACTACCATGTTCTCCATTAGTACGTCGTCGTCCCCGCTGCTTTTGCCGGTCGGCCGATCGGCGGCAATGGCTGCCATCTCCTTGTGGTCCGTCGTCCGCCTGTCCGAAAAGCGCTGGGCCTTGAGAGATGCCATGGTGGGCGATAGTGGTGTGGACAGAGAAAGGAACGGATGCGGATGGCTGCGGCTATGGCGGTATGGCAGTTTATATAGCAATGGTGGGCGGCGGAGGGGCGGACGTGTGGCGTGAGTAGCCGCCTCGACAACAGCGTATCATTAATGTGTGTGGCGAGATGGGCCTGACGGACAAGCACTTGTGTCGCTCAAGGCGGAGCAATCGCCTGCACCGGGAAGCGAAAGCGGCGGCCGTTCATTTTCAAAGCGGAAGCAGCCTTGGCGAGGAGATGACTTTACTTGGATAGGATGACAATGGGGACCCACCAGGTCCATAGCCTCACGTATGCGAGTGCCTCCTTATTATATATATAACTATAATTTTTTTTTGCTTCCTCCTGGTTTCCTGACATCACGGTCCCACACCATTGTCAACCTATGTACTCTAGTCAATGAGAGAATTGCACAAGAAGCGGCTGACAGCTAGGACCAAGCAGCTCGAGCAGTATTTGTGTTTTTGAGGTGTGAAACCTTTGCAGATTTTTGATGTTTACCCCAGATATTAATTTTTCTCCTCTGAAAACAACGAAAACATCGCTGCGGTATTAAGCTGGATGGGCGTGGCCCGTCTAGCCCGAACCAGATATCCAGCCCAGAGATATTAATTTTTTTCAAGCTGAAAATGGCTAGCCCACTATACTTTTTTAGGAATACCTGTGCAAGGTCAAGTTGTTATTCACCGCTTCACTGGCTGCAAATCTTTCCTAGGAGGGATGCATTAGGCTTGACAAGAAAATGGGCTTTAGAAATAATAAATGGGATGTAATTATAAAAGCTGGGTAGTAACTATTAAAAATGCACCAAATAGTGATTACTTTATAAAATATTATTTTTGGAATATTGAAAATTTTAATTTCATTAATTATTGCAGACGCAATGTTTTGTTGGATTTTTACGTAATATAAATTTATATTGAAATTGTATTTAATCGACTAGAAATTTGGGATAAAAATATTGGATCCCATCAAAATTTGGGAAATTTTATTGAATTCTGTTTTGAGCAGTTGGTTGAAATGGGTTGTAGTTTTAACAAAGCGTAAATGGGCTGTAGTAAATTCCATTAGAATTCAAAATGGGCTACACATTCTTACAAATCTCAAATGGGCTATAAGTTCTACGCCACACACTTACGGCCTTACTAAGTTGACGCGTCCCTAAAAACCAGAGTTCACGCAGCGTATGCAAGGCTTTGTCAACTTATAGTCAACACACGATTCTAGCGGCGGTGGCCGTTGGATGTCCATCCAGCGGATGCCGAGTCTTCTTCTTCAATCTCGGATATTCTAGCTTCACCCGCCCAAAAATGATTCCTCCCCGACATGCAGGGTGCACCGTTTGGAAGTCGACTGGGCCTACTAAGTTGGCGTGCAAGGGCTTTGTCAACTTAGTCAATAATAAACGATTCTAGCTGCAGTGACCGTACGATGTCCATCCAACGGCCGTCGTGCTTCTTCAACCTCTGATCTTCTTGCTCCAGACGCCCAAAGCAGCACCGGTCGTGCCGCCTGCTCCTGCCTCCCGTGGCCGGATGTGCTGCCGCGGAGACCTCACCGCCCCTACTACTCCCACTACTGGCCAGGCCATCCCTCCACTCACCCACACCCCCTGTTATTCTGCGGCGGCCGCGGTCAACGATGAACCCTCGATACTCACTCCGGCGTGTGCATCCATCGCCGCGTCTTCCCGGCTTCTGCGTCGTCCCCTTCCTAGGCCTCGCCGTCGTCCCACCGCAAGTGGTGCTCTCGACGCGGCGTGGTAGTCAACGTGGTCAGGCGACTTCCATCGGACGATGGATGTTGCGTGGAGAGGTGACAATTTGGGTCCACGGCAGCCGCAAGGAAGTGCCTCCTTATTCTGGCATAAAATAATTATTCCTCCACGGCGGTGAGGACCCACCGGACGGGCCACCGTATTTCACGAAAAAATGATTCACCCACATTGCTGGGACCCACGAGCTACATCTTCGCACGCGCAGGGGCGTGCATCCGGGAAAAAAGCGATTCGCCCCCTAGCTGCTGGGACCCACCAGCTACATCTTCGCCGCATAAGGAAGTGCGTCCAGAAAAAAATGATTCGCCCCATTGCTGGGACCCACCAGCTACACCTTCGCATGCAAGGAAGTGTGTCGGGCAAAAAATGATTCGCCCCCCACAGTGCGGGACCCAGCACCTACACCTTCGCATACGCAAGGAAGTGCGTCCGGAAAAAAAAGCGATTAGCCCCACATTGCGGGACCCACCAGCTACATCTTATATAAGCAAGGAAGTGCACGACGGTCGGGACCCACCTGGTCGAAGCGTCGTGGCGTTGTCATCTGGTCGCGACGCGATATGCGTACATCTTTGGTCGATGTAGAGGCGCGACGCAGTCGTAGTAGAGGCGCGTGGCGCACGCCGTCGTAAGTAGAGGCGCCGTAGCATGTACACATACGTACAGCGGCGGTGCAAGAAAATCTGACCATGTATGTGTACATACTGGCGGGTCTCGAAACGCCTAATCGGCGCATACGTCTGAGGAGGGCTCGTGTTCATGGGGAGGCAGCGGAATGCGTCGTGTTCATGGGGAGGCAACGGAATGCGTCGTGTTCATCGGGAGGCAAGCGAAGCGGCGTGAGCCAACCGGCTTGGGCGGAAACGGCGATGGAAGCGAGGCTGGCGTACGCAGCGAAGCGGAGAGAAGCGGCCTTGTGTTCGACCAGCCACGTTGGAGCAGGGGTCGTGTTGATCGGGAGGGTGTGGCGTGCCGCCAAAAGCGGAGAAAGCGGACCTCCTACGGTCAAACGAAGTCCTGTTGATCGGAGAGGGTGTGGCGTAACGCATAAACGGACGAAAGCGGACCTCCTCACGGTGAAAGCAGGGTCTGTTGATCGGGAGGGTGTGGCGTCTGTAAAGCAGACGAAACGGACCTCCTACGGTCAAACGGGGGTCTGTTGATCGGGGAGGGGTGTGGCGTCTGCAAAATGGAGGAAATGGACCTCCCTACGGTGAAATGGGGGTCCTGTTCATAAGGAGGGTGTGGCGTGCATAAGCAGGACTCCACGGGATCTGTTCATCTCCACCATCGACCTCCTCCAACCTCCACGGGCTACCATCGACCTCCTCCGGCCTCCATGGGCTCCTGTTCATCCAGCCTCCCAAATGCGCTACTCCACAGCTCTTGTTCAACCAACCCTCCACGGGCACCCCTCCACCGCTTCTCTTGTTCATCCAGCCCTCCACACACCACGAGTCTTGTTCAACCACCCCTCCAAAGGCCACCCTCCATCGTCTCTGTTCATCCAGCCCTCCACACCACGGGTCCTGTTCATCCAGGAGGCAACGCCACCGCTCCTTTATTCATCCAACCCCAGCAGCATAACGCTCACTTTGTTCATCAATCGATCGGCTTGATTAGCGGCAGTAGCAAAGGAATCGCTCCATCGAGTTCGATTAACAGCCATCGATCGATCGCTCGGATTCAATAGAACGGCGTAACTGCGATTAGTAATCGCTCGGGTTCGAATAGAGCCCAACGCCTCGCCGGGTTCGATTAGAGCCAACGCCCCTACTTTTTGCAGCGCGTCACGTGTCTGAGAAGAAAGCGTGCATAAGCCGGCCCCGACCTCCCACCATAACGAAACTCCACGAAATGTTCCTACCCCTCGCTTCTACCATGGTTTTTTTCCGTCATGGGCGGCCCAAAAAATGTCATGCAGCTGCGTCTCCGCCCGCCGGGACAAAAAGCCCATTTTCTGTCATGATTTTTGTCATAGAAGTAGGAGCCCACCACATCTATGATGATAACTGGTTCTGTCACAATTATCGTCATAGAAGTGTCATATGTATGACAGAAAAAAAATTCGTTCGGCCCAAAATGTCACGGATGTGTCTTTTTTTTGTAGTGTCAAGGGTGCATGACCATAAAAGATATTACTCATATAAATAGGACAACCATTATTCTCTGATTTAAATGAATAACCGTCTCGCATCAAACAAGATCCAGATATAATGTTCATGCTCAACGTTGTTACCAAATAACAATTATTCAGGTCAAAAACAAATCCCAACGGTAGATGTAGAGGTAGCATGCCGACGGCGATCACATCGACTTTGGAACCATTTCCCACGTGCATCGTCACCTCGTCCTTAGCCAATCTTCATTTAATCCGAAGCCCCTATTTCGAGTTGCAAATATGAGCAACAGAACCAATATCAAATACCCAGGCACTACTACGAGCATTAGTATGGTACACATCAATTACATGTATATCAAATATACCTTTCACTTTGCCATCCTTCTTATCCGCCAAATACTTGGGGCAGTTCCACTTTCCAGTGACCAGTCCCTTTGCAGTAGAAGCACTCAGTTTCAGGCTTAGGTCCGGACTTGGGCTTCTTCCGGAGTAGCTACACCTTGCTATTCTTCTTGAAGTTCCTTCTTCCCTTTGCCCTTTTTCTTGAAACTAGTGGTCTTGTTAACCATCAACACTTGATGCTCCTTCTTGATTTCTACCTCTGCAGCCTTTAGCATCGCGAAGAGCTCGGGAATTGTCTTTTCCATCCCTTGCATATTATAGTTCATCACGAAGCCTTTATAGCTTGGTGGTAGTGATTGAAGAACTCTGTCAATGACACTATCATCAGGAAGATTAACTCCCAGCCGAGTCAAGTGGTTATGGTACCCAAACAATCTGAGTATGTGTTCTCTGACAGAACTATTCTCCTCCATCTTGTAGCTATAGAACTTGTTGGAGACTTCAAATCTCTCAACTCGGGCATTTGCTTGAAATATTAACTTCAACTCCTGGAACATCTCATTTGCAACATGACGTTCAAAACGTCTTTGAAGTCCCGGTTCTAAGCCGTAAAGCATGGCAGCTGCTTGAACTATCGAGTAGTCATCGACTTTTACCTTTGCGCCAGACGTTCATAACGTCCGGAGTTTCTCTGCGGTGGGTTTTGCACCTAAGCGGTGCTTCGGGGCGTAATTCTTACGTGCAGCAATGAGGATAATCCTCAAATTCTGGACCCGTCCGTGTAATTACTACCATCATCTTTCAACTTAGCTTTCTCTAGGAAGCATTAAAATTCAAAGGAGCAGTAGCACGGGCCATTGATCTACAACAACATAGATATGAAAAAAACTATCGGTACTAAGTTCATGATAAATTAAAGTTCAATTAATCATATTAGCTTAAGAACTCCCACTTAGATAGACATCCCTCTAGTCATCTAAATGATCACGTGATCCATATCAACTAAACCATGTCTGATCATCACGTGAGATGGAGTAGTTTTCAATGGTGAAAATCTCTATGTTGATCATATCTACCATATGATTCACGTTCGACCTTTCGGTCTCAGTGTTCCGAGGCCATATCTACATATGCTAGGCTCGTCAAGTTTAACCCGAGTATTCTGCATGTGCAAAACTGGCTTGCACCCGTTGTATGTGAACGTAGGGCTTATCACACCCGATCATCATGTGGTGTCTCGGCACGGCAAACTGTAGCAATGGTGCATACTCAGGGAGCACACTTATACCTTGAAATTTAGTGAGGGATCATCTTATAATGCTACCGTCATACTAAGCAAAATAAGATGCATAAAAAGATAAACATCACATGCAATCAAAATATGTGACATGATATGGCCATCATCATCTCGTGCCTTTGATCTCCATCTCCAAAGCACCGTCATGATCTCCATCGTCACCGGCTTGACCATCGTCACCGGCTTGACACCTTGATCTCCATCATAGCATCGTTGTCGTCTCGCCAACTATTGCTTCTACGACTATCGCTACCGCTTAGTGATAAAGTAAAGCAATTATATGGAAATTGCATTTCATACAATAAAGCGACAACCATAAGGCTCCTACCAGTTGACGATAACTTTTACAAAACATGATTATCTCATACAATAACTTATAACACATCATTTCTTGACCATATCACATCACAACATGCCCTGCAAAAATAAGTTAGGCGTCCTCTACTTTGTTGTTGCAAGTTTTACGTGGCTGCTACGGGCTTCTAGCAAGAACCGTTCTTACCTACGCATCAAAACCACAACGATTTTTTGTCAAGTGTGCTATTTTAACCTTCAACAAGGACGGCCGTAGTCAAACTCGATTCAACTAAAGTTGGAGAAAGAGACACACTTGACCACACATGTGTGCAAAGCACGTCAGTAGAACCAGATCTCTCATGAACGCGGTCATGTAATGTCGGTCCGGGCCGCTTCATCCAACAATACCGCCGAATCAAAGTAAGACGTTGGTGGTAAGCAGTATGACTATTATCGCCCACAACTCTTTGTGTTCTGCCCGTGCATATCATCTACGCATAGACCTGGCTCGGTTGCCACTGTTGGGGAACGTACCATGCAATTTCAAAAAAATTCCTACAATCACGCAAGATCTATCTAGGAGATACATAACAACGAGAGGGGGAGAGTGTGTCCACGTACCCTCATAGACCGAAAGCGGAAGCGTTATGTTAACGCGGTTGATGTAGTCGAATGTCTTCACGATCCAACCAATCCAAGTACCAAACGTACGGCACCTCTCTGTTCAGCACATGTTCAGCTCGATGACGTCCCTCGAACTCTTGATCCAGTAGAGGGTCGAGGGAGAGTTCCATCATCATGACAGCGTGGTGATGGTGTTGGTGATATGATCCGCGCAGGGCTTCGCCTAAGCACTACAACGCTATCACCGGAAGAGTAAACTGTGGAGGGGGGCACCGCACACAGCTAAGAGAACAATTGATTTGCCTTTGGGGTGCCCCCTTCCCACGTATATAAAGGAGGGGGAGAGAGGCTGCGGCCAGGAGGGGCACGCCATGGAGGGAGTCCTACTTGGACTCCTAGTCCAAGTAGGATTCGCCTCGCTTTTCCTTTCTTCCACCGGAGGGAATGGGATGGAGAGGGAGAGGGAAAGGGAAGGGGGCGCCACCCCTCCTCCTTGTCCTATTCGGACTCCCTAGGAGGGGGTGCGCGGCCACCCCCCGCGGGTTTCCCTCTCTCTCCCTTAGGCCCATGTTGGCCCAACACTTCCCCGGGGGGTTCTGGTAATCCTTAGGTACTCCGGAAAAATACCCGAATCACTCAGAACCATTCCGATGTCTGAATATAACCTTCCAATATATGAATCTTTACCTCTCGGCCATTTCGAGACTCCTCGTCATGTCCGTGATCTCATTCAGGACTCCGAACAAACTTCGGTCACTGTTGGGGATATAACTACTCGGTACGAACCGCCCAGGAGGGGGTCGGGTCATACCACTAGCGACTTATCAATGAAGATGGTGGATCATACAAGCCTGTTGACGGCCCAAGACCTCGATGCGGATTGAGGCCCAAGAGGATGAACTGCCATACGTGTATGACTTGTTTTGTAAGGCAAGCGTAGTTAGTAACCGAGCCGGACACGTTGTGTATGAGCCGGCCGGGACTCTGTGAGCCGTCGGGCGTCAACCTCTGTATATAAAGGGACGACCAAGCGGCGGCTTAGGGCAAGAAAGAAGAGATTGAGAACTAGGTCAATCGTATTCGCTCCCTGGTAATCGAAACCCAAGCAATACCACCTCAAACTGGATTAGGCCTTTACCTTCACCGCAAGGGACAGAACCAGTATAAACTCTCTATGTCTTTGTCCCGATTAACCCCTTTAAGCTAACCTAGTTGCGATGGCCCCACGACTAAGTCCTTCAATTAGGACATCTGTCGTGACAATTCCATGAGAGTTGGCGCCCACCGTGGGGCCAGCGCACGGTGGTTTCGAGTTCTTGAAGGGCAGCTTTGAAGGGATCAAGGGATATGCTGTGGGCGGGATGACCAAGATTCGTCGCAGCAAGCTCTACATCGACGATGCAGGCTGGGGCCCCAAGGCCAGCTCAATTGAGTACGGGTACCGAGTCCCCTTCAGCCGAATCCACGTCTTCATTGGCAAGATCGTGAATCGGGCCTGAGATGGACACACTGACCGACATCGTCGAGACGGCTCAGCGTGCACGACCCGCCCAGGTTCAACCCGCCATGAAGCATGCCTTTGTTGGTTTCATCCATGGGGTGGAAGGTGAGGAAGGATCTATGTCTGGTGGTGAGATGACCATCTACTCTGATGGTGAGTCGTTAACCGGCGAGACCAACTCAATGTATCAACTGCAAGACGACAGGCTTGGGGGCTGTTCCGATGGTGACAGTATACCGGACCCCTATGAGCCGCCGAACAGGGTCGCGATCTTAATGGCCGGTACACAACCGGCTCTTGGTTCGACAACCGCTGCGGCTATGACCTCCGGCTCAATGGTTGCGGCGGCGGCTGGTGCTAGCGGTTCTGCGCGCCCGCCGGCTCAAGTTCTCACATAATTGTTGGAAGCTTTGGTGACTTTGATGGGGATGGAGATAACCCCGGATAATCAAGAACAGGACAAGGTGGATGTTGCAAAGCTGCGGGATGAGATAGCTCAAGCTAAGGAGGAACTAGCGGCTGAGAATGCTAGGATGGCCACGGAGCGAGCTGCTTGCAACGGATTCAGGCAGACTCTTTCCGGCTCAGCTTGGATGAAAACGCGTCAAATGAAATCATGAGAAGGAGGCACCAGAGTTGTTTACCCCCGGTTTATGATGCGAGAAACCTCTTCAATACGCTGGGCGAGGGACGGTGACTGCCGGTCTTTGAACTGGCGGTTGAGGCGCCCGGGGCTGGAGCGCCGGCTCACCCATGTACATTGGATCTGCCCCATTAGAACGCTACTCCACCACAGCACATACCGACATTGCCGGGTCATTATTCTATCCCTTTGGATATTATGATTGCTGCGGCAACGCGATTTGCGGCTCTCCTGGTTGAAGGCGAGTCTCCGGCTGCGATTGAGACACGAAGGGCTAGAGAAGTTCTTCAGACAGCATTGGATCAGTAGGCGGCTTATTCGTGCAGCCGTGAAAGGATTCACTCAACCCCTCGTCCAAGCCGGAGCTATAGCAGGCACATTGACTCACCAGTGATTTCGAAGCAAAGAACAATGTGCCAGTAACCAACAGCAGCCTCGTGGGCATGACCCGGTGCATGGAGGTGTTGATGCTCAGACTTTGGTGGATCAGGGCAGACGTCGTGAGGCTGAGCTGGAGGCTCAGCTAGCGGCTCAACAACAATCTTCGATTTATCCATCAGTTTCGGTGGAGGCGGGAGTGACCTCTAGAACCTTGGGTGTGCCATGTTTAGTGCTGGCTCTGCGTAACGAGCGTGTGCCTAAGGATTTCAAGGGCCCTCGCAAAGTGCCTAATTACACAACAGATCAACCCCCTGAAGCTTGGATTGAGAGTTATGAGATGGCCATGGAGATGCTGGATGTTAGTGATGCTGCATGTGCTAAGTAATTCACCATCATGTTGGATGGGCCGGCTCGTACTTGGTTGAAAGGGCTACCCGCTAACTCCATTAGGTCATGGGCTGAGTTGAAGGCTCGTTTCATCCAGAATTTTAAAGACACATGCAAGCAGCCTATGTCAATCCTGGATTTGGATTCTTGTGTCCAAGGTGAGGGCAAGTCAACAACCCATTGGGTGCGCCGGATCTCAGCTGTTATACATTCTTCGGAGAGTATCAATGCCGGTTCAGTAGTCTTGACGCTGGAGAAGAATTGTTGTTTACTTCCTTTAAAGCAGAAACTGGGGCGTCTTAAACGCCGCTGCAATGACATGGGGGAGCTCATGGAGGCCCTCATCAAGTATGCCGACTCTGATAGTACCAAGGACCCCGAGTCTGATGATGGAAGCCGGGTAAGGGAAAGAAGAACAGCAATACGAAAGGGCAGCAGCATAACCCGGCAGGGCAAGGCGGCAATGGTAAGCCCAAAGTTGATGGCAACTTAGACTTTGTGTCTAACACCAATACACAGAATAATAAGCAGTGTCGCAAGGGAAAGCCAGCCCAGTTTGGAGGACCAAAATTTAACCTTGAGGCAATGATGAATCAGCCTTGTCCAAAGCATGGTACACACGAGAAGCCGGCCACTCATCTATGGAAGGATTTCTTCATCATGAAGGAATATAGGAATTCCATCTTTTTCCAGAACAATCATGGCCTGAATGGCGGTTCAGGATCCGGCTCTCATGGACCTGGCTTTGGTGGTGGCGGTTCAAACTCTGGCTTCCAAGGCCAAGGCAATCAAGGTAGTTTTAATGAACAATCTGGTCAAGGGAATCAGCAGCAGTCTGGTTATCAGAGTAACCCGAAGTAGTTGAACAGTGGATAGTACCACATCTTCACCACGAGTTTATGTAAGCGGGATCAGAAGCTCCATAAAAGGACAGTGAACGCCGTTGAGCCGGCGATTCCCCGTTACTTGCGATGGTCTAAACACCCTATTCTCTGGAGCCGTGAGGATCACCCGCCCCGGGTTGATAATCCGGGCCACTTTGCTCTGGTGGTAGCGCCTCAGGTTGGAGGGTACAGATTTACTAAGGTACTCATGGATGGCGGCAGTAGCATCAATATTCTTTACTATGAAACTTTTCGTCGCATGAGCTTGACTGACAAAGACCTTAAGCCGTCGAACACTATTTTTCATGGCGTCGTGCCTGGTAAGTCGGTGTATCCAGTGGGAAAAATATCTTTGGAAGTGGCTTTTGGTGATGATCATGATTCCAGGTCTGAGACGTTGACTTTTGAGGTGGTTAAAATCAAGAGCCCTTATCATGCTCTGTTTGGGCGGGCGGCTTATGCTAAGTTCATGGCAAGGCCTTGTTATGTTTATTTACAGCTTAAGATGCCGGGTCACAAGGGTACCATCACAGTGCATGGAAGCCGGAAGATAGCCTTGGAGTGTGAAGAAGGCAATGCTGCTTATGTTGAGTTTGTCTGTGCAATTGAAATTTTACAAGGATAATGTTGACCCAGCAGATATGACATCTTTGAAGAAACCAACCACAGAGCATGACCCCTTTTTGAAATTTAAATCAGCTGATGACACCAAGCTAGTTGATTTTGTTCCTGGCGATTCATCCAAGCAGTTTAGCATCAGTGCTAATCTGGATCCGAAATAGAAAAGCACGCTCATCGAGTTCATCCATGAGAACCGGGACATCTTTGCATGGAAACCTTCAGACATGCCAGGTGTACCGAGGGAACTCGCCGAGCACATTCTCAATATTGATCCGAAGTTTAAATCGTTCAAGAAATTCCTTCGCCGCTTTAATGAAGAGAGGCGTAAGGCCATTGGTGAGGGAGTGGACCGGCTCTTGGCAGCTGGGTTCATTGTTGAAGTTTTTCATCCTGAGTGGTTAGCTAACCCGGTGCTGGTACTTAAGAAAAATGGTACTTGGCGCATGTGCGTGGATTATACAGACCTTAATAAGGCCTGTCCAGCTGATCCTTTCGCTCTCCCTCGTATTGATTAAATTATTGATGCTACGGCGGGTTGTGAGCGCTTGAGTTTTTTGGATGCTTATTCTGGGTATCATCAGATCAAGATGGCAGTCAAGGACCAGGAGAAAATAGCCTTTATTACTCCTTTTGGGGCCTTCTGTTATGTGTCTATGCCCTTTTGGGCTCAAGAGTGCCCAGGCGACTTACCAGCGATGTGTGCAAAATTGCCTTCATGATCAGATTGGGCGCAATGTTCATGCTTGTGTGGATGATATTGTGGTGAAGTCAAGGAAGAAAGAAACCTTGATAAATGATTTGAAAGAAACTTTTGACAATCTCCGGGTCTACAAGATGATGCTTAACCCGACCAAGTGTGTCTTTGGCATACCAGTAGGCAAGCTCTTGGGTTTTCTGGTTTCTGAAAGAGGCATTGAGGCTAACCCGGAAAAGATCAAGGCTATCACTTCCTTGGCTAAACCGGCGTGTATCAACGATGTTCAGCGTCTGGCGGGTCGTATTGCGGCCTTGAGCCGGTTCATAAGCCGGTTGGGGGAAAAGGCTATCCCTTTATACCACATGATGAAGAAAACATATCACTTTGTCTGGAGTGATGCTGCTGATCAAGCATTTGAAGCCTTGAAGAAACAGTTGGCTGAACCGCCGGTTCTTGCTGCTCCCATTAATAAAGAGCCCTTATTGTTGTATGCGGCTGCTAATAGCCAGGCTGTAAGTGTGGCGATTGTTGTTGAAAGGAAGGAATCTGGCAAGGAATATCTGGCTCAGCGGCCGATTTATTACATCAGTGAAGTGCTCATTGAGTCCAAGCAAAGGTATCCACGTTGGCAGAAGCTGGTGTGTATGGGGTGTTCATGGCTAGTCGAAAGCTCAAGCAACATTTTCTGGGTCATCCCATCACTATGGTTAGTTCTGCTCCTTTAGGGGATATTATTCAAAACAGAGAAGCCACAGGTCGGGTAGCCAAGTGGGCCATTGAGCTTGGACCCCATGGTTTGAAGTATATGCCCCGCACACCCATCAAGTCTCAAGCACTGGTGGCTTTCATCAATGATTGGACAGAGCTACAGATGCCTGAGTAGAAGCCGCATAGCACATATTGGACTCTTCACTTCGATGGATCCAGGTAGTTGGAAGGCTCGGGGGCTGGAGTTATTTTGACTTCCCCACGAGGTGATAAATTTTGTTATGTTTTAAGGTTGATGTTCCCTTGTACTAACAATGCAGCTAAGTATGAGGCCTTGCTCCATGGTCTTCGGATGGCTAAGGAGATGAACTTAAGCGGGTGAGATGCTTTGGTGACCTTTCGGACTTGGTGGCTCAACAAGTTTCAAGCACTTGGGATTCTAAGGACCCACTCATGGCGGCTTATCGCCGAGAGGTTGATGCTATTCTTTGGTCACTTGAGGGCTATCAAGTAGAGCATGTTGATTGAAGGAAAAAGCAGGCGGTGATGCTTTAAGCCGGTTGGGATCCCAAGTAACCGGTGCCACCCAATGTTTTCCTTGATATTACGCATAATCCTACATCCAAATTGCCTCTGAGAGGAAGATCTTGCTATTCGACCGAAGGCACGGTGGTGGCGGCTCTTCATGCTATTCTGATTGGACAGTTCCATATTTGGCTTATATGACCCGGGGTGAGTTACCTGAAGATGAAACTTTGGCCAGGAAGATAACCCGGTGGTCTAAGTCAATGACTATTGTCAACGGAGAGTTGCACCATTGCAGTGTCACATGGGTGTTTCAACGTTGTGTTTCTCCTGATGAGGGCCGTGAGATTTTACGAGAGATTCATGAAGGAGATTGTGGTCATCAGGCCGGCTCTAAGTCTCTTGTGGCCAAGGCTTTTCATCATGGATTTTATTGGCTGATGGCTCATGCTGATGCAGAGGATTTGGTCAGTAAATGCGATGGTTGTCAGAAATTCTCAAGACCAACTCACGTGCCGGCTCAAGAATTGAGGATGATTCCAATCGCTTGGCCGTTTGCAGTCTGGGGGCTTGATATGGTGGGACTTTTCAAAAGGTCCAAGGATAAAAAGACCCACCTTTTGGTGGCGGTCGACAAATTTACAAAGTGGGTTGAAGCAGAGCCGGTCAGTAAGTGTGACGCGGCAACAGCAGTTCAATTCATCAAAAAGGTGATTTTCCGTTTTGGTTTTCCCCATAGTATTATAACTGATAATGGCACTAATTTGTCCAAGGGTGCTATGAAAGAGTTTTCTCAACAAGATCACATTCGACTTGATGTATCGTCAGTGGCTCACCCCCAGTCCAATGGTCAAGCTGAGAGAGCCAATCAAGAAATTTTGAGAGGCATCAAGCCCCGGCTATGGTCCCTTTGCAGAGGACGCCGGGTTGTTGGGCGGAGGAATTTCCCTCAGTGCTATGGAGTATCAATCCTACCCCCAACATATCTACGGGTTACACGCCTTTCTTCATGGTTTACGGAGCAGAGGCGGTTCTCCCTAGTGACATCCGTCACAACTCGCCCCGTGTGGCAGCTTATGTTGAAGCTGATAATGAAAAAGCACGTCAGGATGCACTTGACCTGTTGGATGAGGAGCGTGACCTTGCGGCGGCTTGTTCGGTGATTTACCAGCAAGATCTACGTCGTTATCACATCCGCCGGGTTAAAACCAGGACCTTTCAAGGAGGGCATTTGGTGCTCCGGCTCATCCGGGATCAACCTGACATGCACAAGTTATCCCCACCTTGGGAAGGACCTTTTGTGGTCAGCAAAAATCTGAACAATGGGTCATACTACCTTATCAATGTTCAAGACCACAAGGACTCACGCACGTCGGAGGAGGAGACCCGTCGGCCGTGGAATATTGCTCATCTTCGGCCTTATTACACCTGAGCCACCGGCTCTTGTGATGTACATACTTTGTCAATGTATATATTATGATGAATATAATAAAGCCAGCATCCCTGAATTTAGGGCCTCTGTCGTTTCATTTCTGAGAATATGAGTCTTTATTGTCACTTCATATCGTCACTTGGGGGCTTCCTGCTCATTGAGCATAGCTATGATTACCCTCTTGATCTAGCTTGTACGCCATGATTACAAATACTTGGGGGCTTCCTACTCATTGAGCATAGTTATGACTACCCTGCTGATCCGGCTTGTACGCCTGGAATGAAATATTACTTGGGGGCTCTTTGTTAATGTACATAGCTTTGTTGACCCTTGTAATAGGCTTGGACGCCAGGTGTATTCACCAAAAAATCCGGGTTATCCTACCTTTGTAAATACGCCCAATTCCGCCTGAGTAATCACGGAATGACTCGCCATACTCTTGACAGTCAATCTTATAAAGACCCTGAACTTGTCAAAGTTAAAATGGCGATTGCTCATGTGAGGCCCGACTTACAAGGTTTGAATGAAGGTTTAACTCAGCTGCTGTGCGGCCCTTGAACATCACTTGACTTTGAGGCTTGGCAGCCTATGAAAGCCTTGATTTTTGATTTATATTTGATTTGAACATTTTTTGTGGTTCATCTCTTGTGAGATGTTAATACATGGTTGAAAACCGATGAGGGCTATGTTGCCTTATGGTTTATGTGAACTTACCCGGAGTTTATTAACTGGTCTGGCTTTGGACTTTAAGCCGCCAGTATATGATGATTTTTTGTGCTTTAAGCTCTTGCTCTAAGCTTCGGGATGTTACCCCTCGCTGCAATGGCTTGATAAGCCGGCAGTATGAATAAATTAACAGGGCGTTGTGCTCTGTCTTTGCATTGTCACCCTGGCTGGCGTGATAAGCCGGTAATGTGCATAAATATCACATGTATGATGTTTATTTCATGTGGTTTTGGTAAATAGGCCTGATTATGGACTATTTAGTCATCAGTGGTTTTTTATAAAAGGGTATTGTGACCCGCCCTGCAGGAAAACCGCCAGGGTACTTGTGATCTGTTTATATGCAGGAACAATGATAAATCTAACCTGCATAATCGATGATATCATAAGCATAAGTGGCAGATCTTCAAATGATGGATCAGCAATGTTATGCAAGCAAAACATGCACGATGGCACGGCAGATCAGAGTTTAACTAGCCTATTACATGGCTCCGTGAGCCCAAATGACTAAGCGTTTTTTCAAGCAATGCTTGATGATGAAAATTTAGAACCGTCTAGCAGATCAGTTCTCCTGGTCTTGGCGGTTCGAAGCTTCCGGGTCATCCCACGCCGGTTCTTCTTCTCCCTCCACCGTCTGGAAGTCCGACGATGACCAATTGATGCTAGTCAAGGCTTGAAATTCAGCTTCATCATTGATAAGCTCAGACGGATCGATTTCAGGGGCAAAAGTGTGCTTACGAATTGGTGGGATAAGGTCTGCAATCTTGTAAGCTGACGTGGGCATTTTCTGGTTCTCTGCGGTATAAGTCGCCTGATATTTGGACATATATGTTTCTTCGACAAGCAGGCTTGCCAAGGGATGCATCTCCTTCACACATGCAGCAAAATCTTTCTTGTCAAAAGGAGACCCGTCCTCTTTGAAACTCGGGCAGCCAGTGGCTAGCTCAGTCGGGTCTAATTCTGACTGCCATGCCTTCACCCGGCTTAAAGCCGTAATGGCACCGGCTCTAGCAGCTGACCGTTTGTTCTCCTCAATTTCTCGTAGGAAGGACAGAAAGTTGGCTTAAGACATTACTGAGCAGAGATGGTGCTTGGTTGATTGGGGAAATGGTGGCTATCATGCACTGTGCTCCTGTGTATAATTGCTCTACTAATGTGTAAATCGCCTTGAGCTTTATCTGCATTTCCTTCCCAAGATTGCTGCTTCTGGGACCTACATGGCATATTATGATGATGTCATCTGATGGTTTATAACATGGAGGGTGGAAAGTCGTTACAATATAAAGGATCTTACCAAAAATAGCAACGGTCATCTAATTGATATGATGTTTTAGGCCAGTAAGTTCTGCGGTGACCCCCTTTAATGAGGCCTCAGCTTTTTCAGACCTTTGGATCAGGGCAGCCTTCTCCTCAGCCCAGGCGGCTTTCTCAGTATTAAACTCAGTTTTCAGTTTTTCATTTTCATCCAAGCTACACTTGAACTTAGAGTCAGCCTTCTGGGTCTCAGATTCTTGTGCTTCAAGCCGGGTCTTTAAATCAGTCAACTGAGATTGAAATTGACTGGATGCTTCTTGAAAGAGAAGGGCGAAACAAATATGCACAGTTATGAGGCAGTACATATTAGTAAGTCCCAAGCCCTTTGCAAGCAATAGCACTTGGCACTTGGGGGCTAATGGGGGCAGAAATTTTCTTTATGGAGCAGTACATATTGATAAAGTTCCCAGCCGTTTGCAATCAATAGCACCTCGCACTTGGGGGCTAATGGATGCAAAGTTTGTTTTATGATGCAATGGCAGATAACCCCGGTTCATCATTTCTCAATGTTAACCCGGTTTGCAAGGGTGATCAGATGGGATATGGTGTGACAGTAATATGCCCTGGTTTATTCATATGGATTGAACCGGCCCTTGGGGGCTACAGGTGCAAAATTGATCACTATTAACTGAAGACCCGACTCAACTTGATAGTTTAAGCTGACCCTTGGGGGCTACAGGTTTTGATTCAGATGCATAGCTAAAAGCTTATCCCACAAAGTCTACAGTATATTCTATTATAATCATATTCAGTAGACTTGGGGGCTAAAGGAATATATCTTAGCGAAAGTTGATACCTCATGTTTCTGATGCATGTGCTTGACCATGTCAATCTCTAGATCACAGCTGTTGTGTACTTGGTTAAGATAGCCGGAGATGATTTCGCTCATATTCAGATGAGAATAATTGGCCATGTCAAATTTGACCTTGCGCCTCTCGATCAATTCTTCCTTGGCAGAATGTTTTGCTAGAGCAATTGGATTCCCCGGTTCTCGAAAACCAGAGCCAGTGATCAGAACTTCTTCAGTATTTGGTTCTGAAGGCTCGATTGGGCTTGGCGGTTCAACAACCAAGGGATCGACAACTATGTGCTCAGTAGAGGTACCAGGATTTTTCGGTGGCGGGTCATCAGCAGGTTCTTCCGGTTGTTGCATGGAGGCCTCAGAAATTGGTGCTTGTTTTTCTAGTTCATGAATCTTGGGATCTTCCATTGGCTTGTTCATTTTATACTTTTTGCTAGGCTTTTCTTTCCCACTGCAAGAGGATTCCAAAGGTCAGTAAGAGTTTGGTGATGTTGAAAAACACAGTTGAAATTGGTACCCAGGGGTAGTCTTGAAAGCCGGAAGCTGCGTCTGAGATGAATCGCTAGACGAAGAGTGAGAGGTCCCCTGGTAATTTGAGTCGGAGGGTTTTAGTGCTTGCAAATGAGACCCGCCTTGGAGTAAATAAAGGTGGAATTTTGAAGTACGTCATTTCGGCGCTTGCGTGGGGCTGGTGTGTTAGATAAATCGGAGGAAAGTTCTCTGCCCCACTAGTCCGGGTTCTGCGCCGGTTCTCATGCTGTTGTTGCTTCAAAATAAAGTTGGGATCCAAGTAAGCTAAAGGGTGAGAAACCCTTACTTTCTGGGTCATTCGTCGAATTTTCTATCTTGGCAAAGGCTCTGAGTCGGACGAAATAATAGTTACCTCATCATCACCCGCCTGGCTAGTTTCCACGTCATCCTGATAGCAATCAGTGTCAATAAGATGAATGAAAAAAGAGCCAAGGGAATCAAGGTCTACCTCCGAATCATCATCTTCATCCAAGTTAAACATATCAGAAGCAGTGGATTTATTTTTGTTCTTCTTCATGGCTCTGGTCTTAGCCCTAGCTTTCTTGGCAGCTTTTTCATCATATCTTTTACTCCAAAAGGCAGACCCGGCCTGCAACAAATTACAATAAAGATTGAGGATTTCTAGCTTCTATGAACAATAAAGTAAAGGATATAAACCGGATAGACTTACATCCGGTGCCGGGTTGAGTGTGCAGAAGGGATTCAGCCCCACTTTGCTGCAGCTCTCCAAGCTTTCATTGAGAAGAGTCTTGGTCATATCATTGATGGCTTTATTAGTCAAACGCGTTGAAGCGTAACGCGGTGGATCTTTAGAATTCGCCGATTATATGTACACATTAAGCGGGACCAGCGGCTTAAAGGTATGATCCTCAAGCTACCGGCATCAGACGAGATCAACCCCGGTTAATCCATTGCCCAATAATGCTCTAACCTTTGAAAAGGTAGGTGCAAGTTTGGCCCGTTCAGCAGTGGTAAGCCGGTCGGGGAGAGGGTGCTTTGGGTTGAGTCGTTGGTCACGGAAACCTGGCAAGGGGTTTTCATCAGCAGGAGAGGTATCCTTGAAGTAGAACCAGGTTTGGTTCCAATCCTTGGGATGGCTTGGAAGTTGAGCATAAGGAAAAATGGCGTCTCTGCGTCGCTGAATTGAAATCCCTCCAAGCTCCTGGCAGGGCCCGTCAGTGAATTCATTCTGGCGGTTCAAGTAAAAATACTCTCTAAAGAGGTCAACACTGGGTTCTTCTTGAAGATATACTTCATAGAAAACTTGGAAATTGGAGATATTAGAAATGGAATTGGGTCCAATGTCTTGAGGATGAAGCTGTAGAAAAAGCAGAATGTCACAGGAGAATTTTGACCTGGGCGGTGAGAAGCCCCGGTTCATGTGATCAGTGAAGACGATAACTTCATCGTCCTGCGGCTGAGGTCTGACTTCGTCCGGCATTGGAGCACGCCAGTGAATGATGTCTTTTGCCGGTAAGAAGCCAATCTTGACATACTCTTGGAGCATTGCCTGGGTCACAATGGACGGAACCCAGTCGCATGATGTGACGGTCTTAGTCATGATTGGGTTCACGGTCTACACAAGGCGATTCAAGATGTTATTAAACCGACAGATATCTGGCGAGTTATAAATTAGCATCTAAATTGTTGTACAAGGCTAATGGTTATGAAGATACAGTTCAGAATATGCAGTTGTCACACCAGAGGATTGAATTATAAACCAGCTTGGTTAAACCGGAAGGTTATTGCCGGATCATTGACGTTGAAGTGGATGATGGCGGCTTAAACGCGGCCTAATGTTATATGATGGGTGACGGTGTCCTGGACTAGGGGGTACTCACCACGTCGTCTCCCGATCAGTTGGATTGGGCCAAGGACCCCCATGGCCGTATACTCATGGGCGGTCCGGACAGGTGCCGCATACAAGGAAGATTCCACAAGACTTGGTGATCAAGACAAGGACTCCTCCCCACACGGCGTATTCGGCTAGGACTCTTGTTATCCTAGGCCTCTGGTGCATTATATAAACCAGGGCCAGGCTAGTCGACACATACAGAACAACAACCCTTACAATCATACCATAGGCTAGCTTCTAGGGTTTAGCCTCCTTGATCTCGTGGTAGATCCACTCTTGTAAACATCCACAATATCAATATCAATCAAGCATGGCGTAGGGTTTTACCTCCATCAAGAGGGCCCGAACCTGGTAAACATCGTGTCCCTTGTCTCCTGTTACCATCCGCCTAGGCAGCGCACGATTCGGGACCCCCTACCCGAGATCCGCCCGGTTTTGACAACGACATTGGTGCTTTCAACTTTGAGAGTTCCGCTGTGTGTTCGGCAAAAGGTCGATGGCTCGCCTGCAGATCAACTGCGACTTCGGCATCTTCGTCACCAGCCCAGCTGGTCACCTTGGTTCGACCAAGGGCTGCGCCCTACCTCCGATCGTCATGTTCGGATGAGGGCCTTCATCAACATCAACTCCGATCTCTATCAAGATCATGGAGGGAATCATCCGAGGGCAGGGGCTCAACGTCAACATTGCCCTCGAGCGGCGACCGTCTTTTTTACGGACAGCGGACTTGTGTCCGCCGCCACCGCCTCCTCAAGCGTCGTTTTAACGATTGCTTCGTGGAATTATCACGAGTGAGTCTACAACAACTCTGGAAAATTCCGTCGAGTTCCGATGGAGGAATCTCTGGCAATCCACGATATACGGAGCCTGTCAAATCTGGACGAGAATCTGGACGAGTTTAGGGCGTGGTGTCCAGCTTCTAGCTTCGGACATCCTTTGGAAGATCCAACCGTTGATCGGCTGCGGAATTCCTATATCTACCACCCCTCAAATTTCAGCTCGATCCGACCGGCATTCCAAACTCCGGGAACCTTCCGATTAGTACATCACTTTTCGGATACATTTTCCGCGCAGCGAATCCGACCCGAGTTCGTCTTTTTTATGAGCAGGATTTGGACATCCTTTTGAAGAAAGTTTTGTATGGGGTATTATGCTTTGTTTCCGAACACATCCCACTAACTTTAAGATCTTTTGAACATGATCTTCAACATCATCTTTGGTGTCAAACCAGTCCGGCAATATTGCTCCACAGTGCCGAGCTGCGCTAGACTGCGTCGTCGCTTTGTTGAGCCGAGCTCAACTTCTTCGGATCATCATCTCGGCAAGCCGAACAAGAGTCCGGCATCGCGAAGGATAAATCATCACCAACATCGCCGCCGCCCCACGGATTACGGAGGCGGGCATCTTGGCATCGCCGCATACGGTCGCCTCATCAAGCCGGCATCGACCACATCACGACATGCATCGGCGGGGCGCACTATTGCTTCTTCAAGCTGGTGTCCATCACGCCGACCTACTTCGACATCTCGGTTGGACGGGGCTCGCCATCTCTTCATCAACCTATTCCGGACACTTGGCGTCACTAGCCGACCAGGGCAATGGGTGCGCGGATCGAGTCCCAATCTTGGGAATCACCTTCCTTCGGATTGCTACAACAAATAAACGGTGTTATTAATCCTAGTATTTCTTTTGCTTGTTTGGGTTAATTTTTCCCAAGGAATTATTACTCTGGTTTGTCCATCATATGTACACAGGTCTATCAAATGGTGGCCGCATTATCGACGGTTGCATGGTGGTTCGGTCAGTTTCCGTACATAGTCCGGCGAACGCCGCATCCGGAACTCGAACCGACCTGTGAATTCAGGCCTTGCCATGCCTTTACCGCATCACGCCGCCGCCCTGCATCGACATTGACTTCGGCGCTAGGCCATATTTCTTTTATTACTCACTTTGCATAAATTATTTATTATGCAACATTTTTTTTTAATTCCTATTATTACTATTATCCCCGGTCTGCACTATTTTTTGTGCACAGGAAAATGATCCAGCCGGACTATATCCTTTGATGTCACTTTTTTTTAATGCTGGATGGGGGGCTTCGCCAACACTTCATTACCCCATGTCGGCGACTTCCGCATCACTCTGCCGTCCTGCATTAACCGTGCTATGTCACCACTTCGGAGTGCCGAGCTCTTTGCTCCGCCACCTCGGGACGGCTTGGGGATGGAACCTTGTCCCGCATCAAGCTCGGACAGCGTCGTCAATACCGAACACATTAACCAGCTAAGTTGCCTTCATGCTCAAAAGTTTTAAATTTTGACTTGTGTTCGGCTCGACCAAGCATTATACTTTTTGGAAAAAAAGTTTCTTGTAAATCTTTTTCCTTGTCCAAACTCTGTTTGCACACTTGACGCGCTACCAGCGCTACCATTATACTGAGGGGCTTCTTTAACGGAGAAGCTTATTAATCTGGGCTTTATGCCCAACACATGTCATCACACTTCCGCATGTACCTTTTATTCACCATTATATGCATCGATATGACTTAAGTTTTGGCCAAGCTGGGTTGCACGGCTCCTGTGCTTACCCTCGTTCCCGATTGTTCGACTAGGTGGTAAAGGGAGCACCTCTGCAATTATTCTTTGCGAATTGACGGATGTGTACCTCGGACCGGGTGAAGCCGAAAGCTAAGCGTTCTTAAGGGAATAATCGGTCGGTGAACTAAAAGATGATTTCTTACCTATTTATTTACCTGCCCCGAGATGTTTTTACGCTCTTTTCATGATCGGACATGCACTTTAGGGCATGCCTCCCGAGAAAGGAACCCCTAACGGAACTATTCTCCTGGAAGATGTTTCTTACTAACCATGTAATATAACATAACTAGTTGGGCACTTATGCGATAAAGCACTAATGACCCCTACGCCTCGTCTCCACGCATGCCGGTTTTATAACGCGAGGGTATTCGGACACACTCGGACTATTGGGTCCGGAGGTTGAAGCGAAAAGGTCCGCTTCGACAAGCGATCTACAATCTGGCTAGAAGGCATTCTACATGTCACTTTACATTTTATAGTCAACTTTTACCCAAGTCGCTTGGGGCTATTATGTTTATTTGAGCCGTTTCATACTAAGTGTTTTTCTTCTTGAGTCGTTGCAAAGTTAAAGTACCTGCAGAAGCACTTTTTTAAGTCCAATTTTAGGATTGGCAATCGAACACTTGATCTTGTTAGGACGTCATGTTTTTACTGACTTTTTGGTTTTCCAAGCTTTTGGCACTTTTAACTATTTGTGTGTTTTTCGGCACAAGTCTCATGATGCAACGCTGGACACCTTTAGAGATTCGGCAAAAACATTCTCGGATATTACTATATATGCATCGGTTTGAATTGTGTCTTGATCAATAGTTGGGTTGCCCGGCTCGCGCTTGCCTCCTACATTCCGCATTGTTCTGGCTAGGTGTGCAAAGGAGAACCCTTTGCGATTGTGCTTCCATTTCGCATGGTCAAGCACCTCGATGGAGAAAGCCAAACCGATCGTCACAATAGGTGTAAACTGGTCACCGATCCGATGACTATATTAAATGATGGGCCATTCATAACATTGGCGAAGTGTTTCCGGCTTGACCACATTGTCGCCGAACACTACCGGGGCTATTAAGCGGCCTCCCAAACTAAATCCTCGATCTTTTGCTCTTACATTGGAGCTGAGGTTTCATGATCATGCTTAGCATGACAACCAAAGAAAGGAACCGATAAGCGGGACTATTTTCTTTGGAAGACATTTCTTACATTAGCAGTAATATAACATATCTCTCTGCGTACCTTTGTTTATAAAACCGTATGGCCGATTCCCTTGTTTGTCGTAAATCTTTGACCTCATAAAGGCTTTATAAAGTAGGACAAACACTCCTCGACTCTTGGCGCGGAGATTGAAGCCGATAATCGGGTCAACAAAGTTTTGTACAATGCGGATCCGAGCATTAATGACATAAAGTACTTGGATACATTGAGTCATTACACATAATTTGTGATTTTATTATGGATATTGATCCTTAATTCGCCACCGTGCCGCATTAAGGCTCGGGAACTCTTGGGCTTCGGGCTTATTATTTACAAATATTAAAGGGCACATCGATCCCCGATGCGGTATTGCCACCCGACCCGGTGTCTCGAGACTCTTGCATTGCCTATCCAATGCGAGAAAATTTTAAGTGTATCACGGTCTCCGAGGAGATTTTGATCCTCGGGTTGGTCGGCCGCACCCAACCTGAGTCTTGAGGACTGAGCACGCCGCTTTTTGTGTCAAGTATTACGCGAGCTAGGACTTGATCCTCGGACCGATTTTGCAAATCAACTTTGAGTCTCGTGACTCTTGGGATAAGCGGTCTTCGTCATCCTTCGAGGTGCATCTCGGGTTTTAGACCGATACCCACCTTGAGACTCTTGGCTATGTATCTCGGCGGAGAATAAATTGCACCAAACAAAAATATTGACAAAAATCAGCCCACATTCGGGGTGGTGCACCACCTCAAAGCGATCCGACATAAAGCTTCGGGGCTAGTGGCTCAGCTCCATAGAAGGGCATTTCGGCATTAAGCTCGGCTAAACTCCTTCAAACTTCTTTGTACCAAGGTGATTCTGACACCTCGGATACAGTCGGCGTTGGAGCTCGGATACATAGTCGGCGATAAATTTGGGAAGCGATCCGGCGTTAGAGCTCGGGCCTTGAAGAGGACCTTGCCTCCGGGAATAACTTCAAACCCGAGGTGTGGCATAAAAATAACAAAGGCATTGATAAAGGCCGTAAACTTAAAGGGCTCCTCGGATACCCGGCGTGTAAACTCGTCGAATGCATTTTGGCGATCCTCAAGATCGAAGATGAGAAGATTTGTTGAACCAGTTTTCAAGACCAAGCGACCGAAGATGAAGAACAGTTAGGAAGAATCGAGGCGTCCCTAACGAAGACCGGTTCAGGGGGGCTCACTGACGGTGTCTGGACTGGGGGTACTCACCACGTCGTCTCCCGATCGGTTGGATTGGGCCAAGGACCCCCATGGCCGTATATTCATGGGCGATCCGGACGGTGCCGCATACAAGGAAGATTCCACAAGACTTGGTGATCAAGACAAGGACTCCTCCCCCACCGGCGTATTCGGCTAGGACTCTTGTTATCCTAGGCCTCTGGTGCATTATATAAACCAGGGCCAGGCTAGTCGACACATATAGAACAACAACCCTTACAATCATACCATAGGCTAGCTTCTAGGCTTTAGCCTCCTTGATCTCGTGGTAGATCGACTCTTGTAAACATCCACAATATCAATATCAATCAAGCAGGACGTAGGGTTTTACCTCCATCAAGAGGGCCCGTACCTGGGTAAACATCGTGTCCCTTGTCTCCTGTTACCATCCGCCTAGACGCACAGTTCGGGACCCCCTACCCGAGATCCGCCGGTTTTGACACCGACAATGGGTCACGGTTTATGTCATAAGCCGCCATGGCAGTTTGGCTGCTTCAAATCTATCAAGTGCTGGACAAACAGATTTCACAAGCTACCGCTATAATTTTGGATCTATGGTAGTTCAGAAAAGGTAGTAAAAGATAAACCTAATGTGGCGGCGGCGGAAAGCCTGGATGCTCTGATGAGGTTTTCTATGGAAAGATGCTACTTTGACGATGCACACGAATGATAAACTACTACCGTACAAAGTTTATGACTTATTCAGATTGAACGCTACTTGGAGTTGAAGAACACGAAGAACAACAAGAACACCGATGAACTACTCAAACCCTAGTGCAGATCTGAAGCTTGGATAAAAGGGTACTTACAGATGCGGTGGAGCAGCGGCGGCACACTGGAGTTTTCTGGTCCGATCAGGTTGATGTAGCGGCCTGAGGTTGGTGCAGCGTCGGAGGTCGTGGCAGTGGAGCTCGGACGGCAAAGGCGACGCAAGAGGAAGACTAAGGCAAAAGGGAAAAAGACCCTCGTCCCTATTTATAAGGGGGTGAATACAAGGCATGCGCGGGAATCGAGGAGGTTGAAATCATCATGTGGCTATATGGACGCCCCGGTTTTCGGGATGCTCATTAAGATAAGGATCAGTTAAGATGTTCTGGGCCTCGTGCGAAGTTAATGCAAAATGACGTCATGGCAGTTTAAGAAGATTCTGTGAGCTGACGTCGTGGCGGGTTATAGCAAGGTTTATTAAACAAAGCGATGCAAGATTTGACAAGTCAGGTATTGAAGATTGACATGAACAAGTTCAAATCAACCTGGGGCCTAATGTTGGGGTTATAACTACTGGGTATGAACCGCCCAGGAGGGGGCCGGGTCATACCACTGGTGACTTATCAATGAAGATGGCGGATCATAAAAGCCCGTTGACGGCCCAAGACCCATAGGCGACTTGAGGCCCAAGAGGATGAACCGCCATATGTGCATGACTTGTTTTGTAAGGCAAGCATAGTTAGTCACTGAGCCGGACACGTTGTGTATGAGTCGGTGATGCAACCGTCGACAAAAAACGATGTCGCGAATAATTTGCCCAATCATTCACGGTACAGTGTCACCTAAAACGACGTGGCGCTCGTGATCTTCTAGATGCAATCACCATGAAAACAACACGCACACCTTGAAGAAGTACGTGGACGATCCTCCAAGAATCAGTAGTAAATTAGATACGGCATCTCCAATCTCTCGCCAAAGACACAAAGCAATTCTTAAAGCTTCTTAACAAGAACACACAAAACCACTCGTCGCCAGGGAAGATACCCCAGCTTCTGGTTTCTGTTTCAACAGCCAAGAAAACAACCTCCTCTTTACATGAGGAACGACCTCCTTATATTACGTGCACGCAGGCACCTGATGAAGAGATAAGCCTGACTCTCTCTGTTGGGGATATAACTATTTGTGTAAGCCACCCAGGAGGGGCCGGGTTACGTAAAGAAGACTCACCAGAAAGAAGACCAAGACCAAGCATAAAGATGGCGGTTTAGTAAAGGGTCTAAAGCCCACAGGCGACTTAAGGCCCGTCGTAGTAAACCGTCATAATGGCATGACTTGTATCATAAGGTAGATTTAACTTGTCACCGAGCCGGACACTATTTATGAGCCGGCCGGGACTCTGTAAGCCGCAGGCGTCAACCCGTGTATATAAGGGGCGACCATGGGTGGCTTAGGGTAAGAAAACAACTCCTCGAGAGCGGGCATAGCATATCTCGCTCCACGGTCATCGAAACATCAAGCAATTCCAACCCAACTAGACGTAGGCCTTACCTTCACCGTAAGGGGCCGAACTAGTATAAACCTCTTGTGTCCTTTGTCCCGATTAACCCCTTTAAGCTTCCTAGTTGCGATGGCTCCACGACTAAGTCCTTACAAGAGGACATCTGCCGTGACAATTCCATGACAGTTGGCGCCCACCGTGGGGCGGCCTTGACGGTGAATTGAGTTCTTGAAGGGCAGCGAAGGGCTCAAGGGATACGTGGTTGGCGGATGACCAAGAGTCGCCGGCAAGATCTACATCGACGACGAAGAAATTTGGGGCCCGATGCCGGCTCAATTGAGTCTGGTGCGGGTCCCCTTCGGCGGAATCCACGTCTTCATCGGCGGATTGGTGGCCGGGCCTGAAGCCGGACAAGCGCACCGACCTCGTCGAGGCGGCTCGGCGTCTGAGACCCGCCCGAAGTTCATTCTGTCATGAAGCGTGCCTTCGTGGGCTGCGTCCATGGAGAGGAACTTTTTGAAGGATCTGAAGATGGTGGTGAGACGGCCGTCCACTTGGATGATGATTCGTCCACCGGTTCAACAGATTCATTGTATCAAGTACAAGATGGTGTGCTCGGGGCTGTTCGATGGCTCGATATTCAGGACCCCTATGAGCCGCCAAGCTGGGCGAAGTCTTCATGGCTGGGACTCAACCCGGCCAAAACTCTACTGTTGCTACGGCAATAACATCCGGGTCGGGAGGCGGTAAGGCGGGGAGGCCTGTCTTGCCAAGCTCGAATCTTGATGGATCTCATGGATAAGCTTACGGCCACATTAACCGCCATGGTTATTCACCGCAAATCAAGATGAGCATAACGCGGAGGTGGCAGTGCGTGAAGCGATAGCTCGAGCCAAGGAGGCCTTGGAAGCCGAGGACACGGAGTTAGCTACTGAGCAGCGGCTTTAGATGCACGAGCCTTGGCAGCTCGGTCGAGGCTTTCTGGCTTAATATGAGCCTGAACGCAACTAATGAGGTAATGAGAAGGAGGCACAGAAAACTCAATCCCGTGTGCCTCGGTTTTACGACCCTCGTACCCTTTTCGCTACACCGGGTGCGGGCCCTCGCAACCCGCCCAGAGCAAATTAGTTCACAACAGCCGGAGCGGGGGGGGGGGCGGCTTAGCTTTAAGAGATGGCACCTCCGCATGGGAGTATGGCCCCGCCCCGCTATGTACCAATACCACCAGGTCACTTTTCCAACCCCATGGAGAACCTAATCGCAGCATCGGTAGCGTTTGGCCAGCTCTCCGGTGGCCGGTGATGATCCGACAGCGGTGGAGACCGGAGGATCGAGAGAACTTGTTCGAGCGGCCTGGCGCGACAAGAGACCTATTCTTACAGCGGGACAGGATTCATTCAACTCCTCCGCCTTAGCTAGCACCGCCTCGTCAAAACCGAGTCCGAGTTCTGACAAGCACATGGAGTCAGAAGCTTTGTCAAGCAATGCCCAGCGTCGTAACCAGCCCGGTGGCTATAACCCGGTGCAAGACCGAATACGTCAGGAGGATGAGCGGGCGGCTCACCTAGCGGCTCAACAGGCGGCTCATCAAGATCTCTCAGAGTATCCGACGACTTCTGTTTGAGTAGGAGTGGCTACTAGAACCGGCGGTGTTCCTTGTTTGGTGCCGGCTCTGCGGGATGTACGTCTACCCAAGGACTTCAAGGGACCCCGAAAGGTGCCGACTTACACGGCCGACTTACAGCCCGGAGCATGGATCGAAAGTTACGAGATGGCCATGGAGCTATTGGAGGTCGTGACAGCGGCAATGGCTAAGTACTTCACCATGATGTTAGGCAGAGCAGCCCGATCTTGGTTAAAGGGTTTGCCGCCCAATTCCATTAGCTCATGGGCGAGCTAAAGGCCGGTTCATCCGTAACTTCAAGGACACTTGCAAGCAATCTATGTCAATTGTGGACTTGACCAATTGTAAGCGGAGGAGGGTGAATCTACAACTCATTGGGTGCGCGGGTCAAGGAAATAATACATTCGTCCGATAAGATGGATGCTGGCTCTGTAGTCCTCATGTTGGAGAAGAATTGCCGCTTTGAGTCACCGAGGCAGAAACCGGGCGCCTTAAAGCGTGATTGCAATGATATGGATGCGCTGATGGCGGCTTTAGTCAAATATGCCGATTACGATAGTACCAAGGATCACGCGTCGATGAGGAAAAGACAGGGAAGGGAAAGAAGAGCGGCAATGGAAAGGGTGTTGACATAACCCGGCAAATCAAGGAGGCAACAAAGCGTAAAGCGGAGGTAACCCGGAGTTTGTGGCCAATGCCAATGCAGGGTAACAATCGAGGCGTAAGGAAAACCACCCCTCGATCTGGCGGGTCGGGCCCATCTCTTGAGCAGCTTCTCAATGAGCCTTGCCCGAGACACGGCACCGAGCGACCGCCACCCACTTCTGGAAAGATTGCCTGATCCTGAAGGCTTTCAAGAATTCCAACATGTTTGATGGCAATCATGGCTCAGGCGGCGGCTCAGGGGCCGGCGGTTTTCATGGCCCGGGCGGCGGTTCAAGTTCCGGTTTTCAGGGAAGTCAAGGTGGCTATAATCAACAGCGGCTGGTCGAGGGACAACGATGGCAGCGGTCGGGCTATCAAAGCCACCGAAGCGGTGAATAGTGGGCGATATCATGTGTTCACTACTAGTTTGTGCAAGCGTGACGAAGGTTCTTAAAAGGGCCGTGAATTACATTGAGCAGCGGTTCCCGTTACTGAGGTGGTCGAGCAGCCTATTGTATGTGGCGAGGGAAGATCACCGCCCGGGTTGATAATCCGGGTCAATTAGCCTATGGTGGTGGCGCCTCGGTCGGTGGATATAAGTTTACTAAGGTACTCATGGGCGGAGGTAGCAATATCGGCATCCTCTATTACGAGACCTTCGGCGCATGGGTTTGGCCGACAAGGATTTGGGGCGTCCAACACCGTTTTCCATGGCGTGGTGCCTGGTAAGTTGGTATACCCGGTCGGTAAGATTAAATTGGAGGTGGCCTTTGGAGATGAATATGATTCCAGGGCCGAGAAATTGACGTTTGAGGTAGTCAGAATCAAGAGCCCGTATCATGCTCTGTTTGGGCGGCCGGCTTATGCCAAGTTCATGGCACGGTCGTGTTATGTTTATCTACAGCTCAAGATGTCGGGTCACAAGGGCACCATCCTTTGTGCATGGGAGTCGAAAAGTAGCCTTGGAGTGTGAAGAAGGCGTAGCGGCTTATCTTTGAGTCTGTTTGTGCAGCGGAAGAGCTAAAGTTTTATCAAAATAATGTTGACCGGCGGACATGACCTCTTTAAAGAAGCCAACTCTGAGCATGACCGGCGTTGAAGTTTAAATCAGCCGCTGAAACAAAGCTTGTTGACTTTACTCAGGCGACTCTTCCAAGCGATTGACATCGATTGCCAACTTGGAGCCTAAATAGGAAAGCGCGCTCGTCGAGTTCATCCGTGAGAACCGGGACATCTTTGCATGGAAACCTTTTGACACGCCGGGTGTCCCGAGATAACTCGCTGAGCACACTCTTAATATTGATCCAAAGTACAAGCCGGTCAGGCAATTTCTTCGACGGTTCAATGAGGAAAGACGGAAAGCTATTGGGGAAGAGGTCGCCCGGCTCTTAGCGGCTGGGTTCATCGTTGAAGTTTTTCACCCGGAGTGGTTGGCTAACTCGGTGTTGGTACTCAAGAAGAATGGCACTTGGCAGATGTGTGTGGATTACACGGACTTAAATAAGGCGTGTCCGGCTGATCCTTTGCCCTCCCGTATTGATCAAATCATCGATGCTACGGTGGGTTGCGGCGATTGAGCTTTTGGATGCTTACTACGGCTATCATCGAGATCAAAATGGCGATTAAGGACCAGGAGAAGACGGCTTTCATCACTCCGTTTGGAGCCTTCTGCTATTTATCTATGCCATTTGGGCTCAAGAGTGCCCAGGCGACTTATCAGAGATGTGTACAAAACTGTCTCCACAGTCAAATTGGGCGCAATGTCCATGCTTATGTGGATGACATCATGGTGAAATCCAGGGAGAAGGAAACCTTGATATCTGATTTAAAGGAGACCTTTGATAATCTCCGGGTTTATAAGATGATGCTTATCCCGGACAAGTGTGTGTTTAGTGTACCTGCAGGCAAGCTTCTGGGCTTTCTGGTCTCAAATAGAGGCATTGAAGCTAACCCGAAGAAGATCAAAGCAATTACCTCCTTGGCTAAACCGGCGTGCATCAATGATGTTCAGCGACTGGCGCGTCGTGTTGCCGCTTTAAGCCGGTTCATAAGCCAGTTAGGTGAGAAGGCCCTACCGCTGTATCAAATGATGAAGAAAACGGACACCTTTGTCTAGAGCGATGCTGCTAATGCTGCCTTTGAAGATTTAAAGAGGCAGCTATCTGAGCCACCAGTCCTTGCTGCTCCCATTGATAGAGAGCTGTTACTATTATATGTGGCTGCCAACGGTCTTGCGTCCAGTGTTGCCATCGTGGTGGAGCGCAAGGAGGCGGCAAGGAGCATCCAGTTCAACGGCGGTTTACTACATCGGTGAGGTGCTCACTGAGTCTAAGCAAAGGTATCCACATTGGCGTAAACTTGTTATTGGAGTGTTCATGGCAAGGAAAATTTGACGAGTACTTCCAAGGTCATCCTATTCGTGGTAAGCTACGCCCCTTAGGAGATATCATACGAGAATAGAGAGGCCACAGGGCGAGTCACCAAGTGGGCCATTGAGCTTGGACCCCATGGTTTGAAATACATGCCTCGACCGCTATCAAGTCTCAAGCCACGGTGGATTTTATCAATGATTGGAATGAGAGTTGCGAGGCACGAGGAGAAGCAGATAACACATATTGGACTATTCACTTTGGTGGGTCCAGGCGGTTGGAAGGCTCGAAATTTGGAGTTGTTTTAACTTCCCCTCGAGGTGACAAATTTTGTTATGTGCTCCGGCTTATGTTTCCCTGTACTAACAATGCAGCTGAGTACGAGGCCTTACTCCATGGTCTCCGGATGGCCAAAGAGATGAATTTGGATAGCTCGGTTGTTTCTTCTGCAAGTGATGCATCTGCCGTTTCGGCCCGGGTCATCACTGAAGCCTTCTCATCAGACCAGATTTTCTTCTTCAATTTCTCTTGTTCGGAGACGCTGAATTCAAACTTGGAGTTGGCCTTTTGAATTTCAAGCTCTTGAGCCGTCAGACGACTCTTCAGATCATTAATTTCCGATTCAAATTTACTTATGCTGGCCTGCATTGATGCTGGGTTATAGTAAGAATCATGGTAAGGTAACATTAAGTCCCAAGCACTTTGGAAGCAAAGATACTTGGCACTTGGGGGCTAATGTATGCTGGAGAATTTTAATAAACAAGGCCGGTTTATGTTAAGAGATATGGTAAGATGACATTAAGTCCCAAGCACTTTGCAAGCAAAGGTACTTGGCACTTGGGGGCTAATGTACAGAGCAAGTTCAAGGTATCATGTTACAACTGGATTAAATATCTTCTTTTTTGAACCGGAGAGAGCAGGGTTAAGCAGTTTTCTAAGTCTACAACATATTTATTCATAAGCAATAGACTTGCGGGCTGATACAGTAAGTAAGATTCAGGAAAATAACATAAATTATACCTCAGATTTGTGTTGTATTTGTTTCACCATGTCAATTTCCAGTCACATTTATTTATGCACTTGATTCAGAGATAGTCCGAGACTACGTCTCCAATGCTTAAGTGAGTATAATCAGTAATGTCCACTTGGCCTTTCGGCGTTCGTTAAGTTCCTCCTTAGCAGAGCATTCGGCAAGGACACTGGGCCGCCCCGGTTCAACAAACTGAGACCTCAGAATCTCAACTTCCGGGTCATTTGTCTTGACCGGGCTAGGAGCTTCCGGGTTATCAGAGCTGTTGAGAGTATCTTGAGGCGGATCGGAGGTTGGCACCGAATATCGAGGCTGGTTCAGTTGTTGGTGATGGGTGGAAGCTGTCGAGCAATTTGTGCCAAGCTCCAGTTCAGCCTGACCGGGTCTTGGGACGGCTTATTCTTCTTTGCCCTCTTCTTGGGCTTCACTTGCATCACGCCAACAAAGGTAGAAGGATGAATACAAAGGCATGAGTAAGGTAAAGCCTAAGGTAAACAAAGTTACATTACCCGGGGCAGTTTTGAAAGCCCGGCATGTTAGGCGCATAGACTCACGGAGGAAGGAGAAGTATCACGATAATTGGAGTCGGATGAATTGAGAGGTTGTGAATTAAACCCACCAAAGGTAAAGCAGGCGTAAATCGGAGATAACCTCAGTCCGACGCTTCCTGGTTACATCACGTAAGCCGGAGGAGAGTTCAACGTCCTTGCTGGTCCGGGTCTGCCTCCGGTTTTCTAATTGTTGTTGCTTCAAAAGAAATTGAGGATCTTGGTAAGCCAAAGGATGTGAAAATCTTACTTTCCGGGTTACTCTTGAATTTTCTCGACGGCGAGAGGCTCGGAGTCGGAGGAAATTATAGTTACCTCTTCCTCGGCTTATTTCGGCTGTTCCCTGTGTCTTCCTGGAAAGATTTAAGGTCAGTAAGGTAATGATAAAGAGTCAAGGGAGTTAGAAATTACCTCTTCTTCGTCATTAGAGGAGTCGTCCAATTTGAATAAGTCTGAAGCACTTGGCTTCTTCTTCTTTGAAGTTCCTGTTTTTGTGGTTTTTCTTTCAGTTCTCTTGGCCGCTCTGGCTTGTTTGGCGGCCTCATGGTCATATTTGACCTTCCAAAAGTCGTCATTGGCCTGTGGAGAAGATAAAGGGGTTAAGAGTAAAAATAAGGTGTAAGGCACTGAAAGAGTATTCATGAAGGATTAATGACTTACTGCGGAGGGTTGTCGCATTTTTCTAGTCAAACCAGGTTGATGCAGCGGCCTGAGTTGGTGAAGACGAGGAGATCTGCGACGGCGGCGGCGGCGGAGCTCGAGCGGCAGAGAAGTAGCGAGAGGAAGACGACTGAAGGAGGAGAACGGGAAAGACCTAGGTCGTGCCTATTTATAAGGAAAGGCTGACTGAGACGGCGCGAGAAACGAGGAGATAAGCATTATTATCCAGCAGCCCCGACGCCTCGGTTTTCGGAATGGTCAGTAAAAGCAAAGATCCGTTGGAGGATACGGTGGAATAAAAAATGAATTTAAGTAAGGATGACATCATGGCGGGTTATCGCGGATCCCAAAGATGACGTCATGGCGGGTTAAGGAAAACCTTTTGCACAGGCAGAAGGCTGAAGATTTATTTCTTAAGGCATTTTGAGATTGACATGAACCGGTTCAAATCAATCTGGGGCCTAATGTTGGGGATATAACTATTTGTGTAAGCCGCCCAGGAGGGGTCGGGTTACGTAAAGAAGACTCACCAGAAAGAAGCCCAAGACCAAGCATAAAGATGGCGGTTTAGTAAAGGGTCTAAAGCCCACAGGCGACTTAAGGCCCGTCGTAGTAAACCGTCATAATGACATGACTTGTATCATAAGGTAGATTTAACTAGTCACCGAGCGGACCTTTGTTTATGAGCGGTAGGGACTCTGTAAGCATGAGGCGTCAACCCGTGTATATAAGGGGACGACCCGCCGGTGGCTTAGGGTAAGAAACAACTCCTCGAGAGCCGGGCATAGCATATCTCGCTCCCTGGTCATCGAAACATCAAGCAATACCAACCCAACTAGACGTAGGCCTTACCTTCACCGTAAGGGGCCGAACTAGTATAAACCTCTCGTGTCCTTTGTCCCGATTAACCCCTTTAAGCTTCCTAGTTGTGATGGCTCCACGACTAAGTCCTTACAAGAGGACATCTGCCGTGACAATTCCACGACACTCTCCTAAGTTTCAAACCGACTTGGACTCTAACATGCACTCACGTAATAAACTAGTACTTTGACTGAATAATAAAAAAACAAAAGACTCTTCCTTATTTAACTAAAAAAGAATTAACTAACTTAAATATCCGGCAAGCTGATCACAAACGTCCTAAACTGGCTCTTCCCTTGTATGCTAACTAGTTGTGCCCTTGTATGCTCACGTAAATGTATTTGCATGCATGGTGTTTTAGCTGTAGCTCGACGTTGATGCCTTCTGGTGCAACAAGGTGAACAATGTCCAGTAGAAATACGTGTTGACATCTTGTCATTGTGTAGAAATTTGTCTCTCAATTCAACTCCCTGATTGTGTTGCGACGCACAACAGTAGCTTCTTTTTCATTGCGCATGGCAGGAATTACATACCTTTCAATACTTCTCTAGTTCGCCTTATTTTTAGCGTCGACATATGGAGTCACATTAGCCGGCCGGGACTCTGTGAGCCGCCGGGCGTCAACCTGTGTATATAAAGGGACGACCCGGTGGCGGCTGCTACCTCTTGAGCTTGCATTGGATTTCCCCGAAGAGGAGAGGATGATGCAGCAGAGTAGCGTAAGTATTTCCCTCAGTTTTTGAGAACCAAGGTATCAATCGATGGGAGGCCATGCGCAAGTCCCTCGCACCTACACAAAAACAATAGCTCAACGCAACCAACGCGATTAGGGGTTGTCAATCCCTTCACGGTCACTTACGGGAGTGAGATCGATAGATAATATTTTTGGTATTTTTGATATAAAGATGCAAAGTAAAATAAAAAGTAAAATAAAAAGCAAAGCAATAATAAAGTGATGGAAGATTGATATGATGAGAATAGACCCGGGGGCCATAGGTTTCACTAGTGGCTTCTCGCAAGAGCATAAGTATTCTACGGTGGGTGAACAAATTACTGTTGAGCAATTGTGAATTGAGCATAGTTATGAGAATATCTAGGTATGATCATGTATATAGGCATCACGTCCAGAGACAAGTAGAAGCGACTCACCTTTGCATCTACTACTATTACTCCACTCATCGACCGCTATCCCGGCATGCATCTAGAGTATTAAGTTCAAGAAAACAGAGTAACGCCTTAAGCAAGATGACATGATGTAGAGGGATAGATTCATGCAATATGATAAAAACCCCATCTTGTTATCCTCGATGGCAACAATACAATGTGTGTCTTGCTGCCCCTACTGTTACTAGGAAAGGACACCACAAGATTGAACCCAAAGCTAAGCACTTCTCCCATTGCAAGAAAAAACAATCTAGCTGGCCAAACTAAACTAACAATTCGAAGAGACTTGCAAAGATAACCAATCATACATAAAAGAATTCAGAGAAGATTCAAATATTGTTCATAGATAATCTTGATCATAAACCCACAATTCATCGGTCTCAACAAACACACCGCAAAAAAAGAAGATTACATCGAATAGATCTCCACGAGAGAGGGGAGAACATTGTATTGAGATCCAAAAGAGAAAAGAAGCCATCTAGCTACTAACTATGGACCGAAGGTCCGAGGTAAACTACTCACACTTCATCGGAGGGGCTATGATGTTGATGTAGAAGCCCTCCGTGGTGGATTCACCTTCCGTGAACTCGGAACAGGCCCCAAGATGGGATCTCGTGGATACAGAAAGTTGCGGCGGTGGAATTAGGGTTTTGGCTCCGTATCTGATCGTTTGGGGGTATGTAGGTATATGTAGGAGGAAGGAGTACATCGGTGGAGCAAAGGGGGGCCCACAAGGCAGGGGGCGCGCCCTAGGGGGGCGCCCCCCACCCTCGTGGCCACCTCCCTCCTTTCTTGACGGAGGGTCCAAGTCTCTGGATCATATACATTGAGAAAATCACGTTCGAAGGTTTCATTCCGTTTGGACTCAGTTTGATATTCCGTTTCTTCAAAACACTGAAATAGGCAAAAAAAACAGCAATTCGGGCTGGGCCTCCGGTTAATAGGTTAGTCCCAAAAATAATATAAAAGTGGAAAATAAAGTCCAATATGGTCCAAAACAGTAGATAATATAGCATGGAGCAATCAAAAATTATAGATACGTTGGAGACGTATCAGCGGCTTAGGGCAAGAAAGAAGAGATCGAGAACTAGGTCAAGTGTATTCGCTCCCTGGTAATCGAAACCCAAGCAATACCACCTCAAACTAGATTAGGCCTTTACCTTCACCGCAAGAAACCGAACGATATAAACTCTCTGTGTCCTTTGTCCGATTAACCCCTTTAAGCTAACATAGTTGCGATGGCTCCACGACTAAGTCCTTCCACTAGGACATCTGCCGTGACAATTCCACGACAGACACCAAAACACATAACTCATAATACAAATCATCATCGAACGTTAAGCGTGCGGACCCTACGGGTTCGAGAACTATGTAGACATGACCGAGACATATCTCCGGTCAATAACCAATAGTAGAACCTGGATGCTCATATTGGCTCCTACATATTATACGAAGATCTTTATTGGTCAAACTTCATAATAACATACATCATTCCCTTTGTCATCGGTATGTTACTTGCCCGAGATTCGATCGTCGGTATCATCATACCAAGTTCAGTCTCGTTACCGGCAAGTCTCTTTACTCGTTCCGTAATGTATCATCCTGTAACTTACTCATTAGTCACATTGCTTGCAAGGCTTATAGTGATGTGCATGGTCGAGAGGGCCCAGAGATATCTCTTCGATACACAGAGGGACAAATCATAATCTTGATCTACGCCAACCCAACAAACACCTTCAGAGACACCTGTAGAGCATCTTTATAATCACCCAGTTACGTTGTGACGTTTGATACCACAGAAGGTGTTCCTCCGGTATTCGGGAGTTGCATAATCTCATAGTCAGAGGAACATGTATAAGTCATGAAGGAAGCAATAGTAATAAAAATAAAAGATCATTATGCTAAGCTAACGGATGGGTCTTGTCCATCACATCATTCTGTAATGATGTGATCCCCTTCATCAAATGACAACACAAGTCTATGGTCAGGAAACATAACCATCTTTGATCAACGAGCTAGTCAAGTAGAGGCATACTAGGGACACCCTGTTTTGTCTATATATTCACACATGTACTAAGTTTCCGATTAATACAATTCTAGCATGAATAATAAACATTTATCATGATATAAGGAAATATAAATAACAACTTTATTATTGCCTCTAGGGCATATTTCCTTGATCTCCCACTTGCACTAGAGTCAATAATCTAGATTACATAGTAATGATTCTAACACCCATGGAGTCTTGGTGCTGATCATGTTTTGCTCGTGGAAGAGGCTTAGTCAACGGGTCTGCAACATTCAGATCCATATGTATTTTGCAAATCCCCGTGTCTCCCTCCTTGACTTGATCGCGGATGGAATTGATCGTCTCTTGATGTGTTTTGGTTCTCTTGTGAAATCTGGATTCCTTCGCCAAGGCTATTGCTCCAGTATTGTCACAAAAGATTTTCATTGGACCCGATGCACTAGGTATTACACCTAGATCGGATATGAACTCCTTCATCGAGACTCCTTCATTTGTCGCTCAAGCAGCGACTATGTATTCCACTTCACACGTAGATCCCGCCACGACGCTCTGCTTGGAACTGCACCAACTGACAGCTCCACCATTCAATATAAATATGTATCCGGTTTGTGAGTTAGAGTCATTTGGATCAGTGTCAAAGCTTGCATCGACGTAACCATTTACGACAAGCTCTTTGTCACCTCCATAAATGAGAAACATATCCTTAGTCCTTTTTAGGTATTTTAGGATGTTCTTGACCGCTGTCCAGTGATCCACTCCTGGATTACTTTGGTACCTCCTTGCTAAACTTATATCAAGGCACATATCAGGTCTGGTACACAACATTGCATACATGATAGAACCTATGGCTGAGGCATAGGGAATGAATTTCATTTTCTCTCTATCTTCTGCAGTGGTCGGGCGTTGAGTCTGGCTCAACTTCACACCTTGTAACACAGGGAAGAACCCTTTCTTTGACTGATCCATTTTGAACTTCTTCAAAAGTTTATCAAGGTATGTGCTTTGTGAAAGTCCAATTAAGCGTCTTGATCTATCTCTGTAGATCCTGATGCCCAATACATAAGCAGCTTCACCGAGGTCTTTCATTGAATTTTTTTATTCAAGTATCCTTCTATGCTATCCAGAGTTCTGTATCATTTCCAATCAACAATATGTCATCCACATATAATATTAGAAATGCTATAGAGCAACCACTCACTTTCTTGTAAATACAGGCTTCTCCAAAAGTCTGTATAAAACCATATGCTTTGATCACACTATCAAAGCGTATATTCCAACTCCGAGATGCTTGCACCAGTCCATAAATGGATCGCTGGAGCTTGCACACTTTGTTAGCACCTTTAGGATCGACAAAACCTTCTGGTTGCATCATATACAAATCCATTGAGGAATGCGGTTTTGACATCCATTTGCCAAATTTCATAATCATACAATGCATCAGTTGCTAACATGATTCAGACAGACTTAAGCATCGCTATGGGTGAGAAGGTTTCATCGTAGTCAACTCCTTGAACTTGTCAAAAACCTTTCGCAACAAATCGAGCTTGGTAGACAGTAACATTACCGTCAGCGTCAGTCTTCTTCTTGAAGATCCATTTATTCTCTATGGCTTGCCGATCATCGGGCAAGTCAACCAAAGTCCACACTTTGTTCTCATACATGGATCCCATCTCATACCAACAACATTGCAATCATGCTCATCATTCAAATATTTTGTGCCAAACATTTTATTGACTTCTTCTTCTAACAATTGAGCACAATTTTTTGATCCATCATTTTCAAGAAAGATATTATAAAGATGAATAATATGATGCAACCTCAATTCCATATTTTTGTAGTTTTCTTTTATAAACCAAACTAGTGATAAAACAAGAAGCTAAAAGATTCGATTGCAAGATCTAAAGATATACCTTCATGCATTCACCTCCCCGGCAACGGCGCCAGAAAAGAGCTTGATGTCTACTGCACAACTTTATTCTTGTAGACTCGTGTTGGACCTCCAAGAGCAGAGTTTTGTAGGACAGTAGCAATTTTCCCTCAAGTGGATGACCTAAGGTTTATCAATCCGTGGGAGGCTTAGGATGAAGATGGTCTCTCTCAAACAACCCTACAACCAAATAATAAAAAGTCTCTTGTGTCCCCAACACACCCCCAATACAATGGCAAATTGTATAGGTGCACTAGTTAATGAAGAGATTGTGATAAAAGTGTAATATGGATGGTAGAAATATATTTTTATAATCTGAATAAATAAAAACAGCAAGGTAGCAAATAGTATACGGGCACAAAGCATTGCAATGCTTGAAAATGAGGCCTAGGGTCCGTACTTTCGCTAGTGCAATCTCTCAACAATGCTAACATAGTTGGATCATATAACCACCCCTCAAAGTGCGATGAAGAATCACTCCAAAATTCCTATCTAGCGGAGAACATAAAAATAAATTGTTTGTAGGGTACGAAACCACCTCAAAGCTATTCTTTCTGTTCGATCTATTCAAGAGTTCGTACTAAAATAACACAAAGCTATTCTTTCTGTTCGATCTATCCTAGAGTTCGTACTAAAATAACACCAAAGCAACATATTCATAATACTCAATCCAACACAAAGAACTTCAAAGTGTGCTCCAAGATTTCTACCGGAGAAACAAAGACAAGAACGTGCATCAACCCCTATGCATAGATTACCCCAATGACACCTCGGGAATCCGCGAGTTGAGTGCCAAAACATATATCAAGTGAATCAATTTGATACCCCATCGTCACCACGAGTATTCAGTTGCAAGACATATATCATGTAATATGGATGGTAGAAATATATTTTTATAATCTGAATAAATAAAACAGCAAGGTAGCAAATAGTAAGCGGGCACAAAAGCGGTATTGCAATGCTTGAAAATGAGCCCTAGGGTCCGTACTTTCGCTAGTGCAATCTCTCGACAATGCTAACATAGTTGGATCATATAACCACCCCTCAAAGTGCGATGAAGAATCACTACAAAGTTCCTATCTAGCGGAGAACATAAAAATAAATTGTTTGTAGGGTACAAAACCACCTCAAAGCTCTTCTTTCCATTCGATATATTCAAGAGATCGTACTAAAATAACACAAAGCTATTCTTTCTGTTCGATCTATCCTAGAGTTCGTACTAAAATAACACCAAAGCAACATATTCATAATACTCAATCCAACACAAAGAACTTCAAAGTGTGCCCCAAGATTTCTATGGGAGAAACAAAAGACAAGAACGTGCATCAACCCCTATGCATAGATTACCCCAATGTCACCTCGGGAATCCATGAGTTGAGTGCCAAAACATATATCAAGTGAATCAATACGATACCCCATTGTAGCGACCCGACCCGAATGGATCAAGTCTCTGTGCTCAGGTGTCATCCTGGATCGATAATCTTTGACACCACCACGATTACTTGAAGGATTTATAACGAGTAGCAATCACACACTTATTACATCATTTGTCCGAAGAGGACTTATTACAATAATCATGGCTTAAGGCCATCTAATAACGATAACAGCGGAAGTCTTGGAAGATAAGTGAGTCCATCAACTCGGTAACATCCTTTGAGTATAGAACCACGACCTAAAAGCACCTTACTGAAATGCGAAAAGTCTGCAACATGAAAGTTGCAGCCAGCAATTCGACACATGGAATATCTGGCAATGTAACACATAGAGAATAATGAATGATAAGCCTGTACTACATGCATATGTGGCTGGTGGAAAAGCTCTCTGATTACAGTTTTGCATAAAGCCAGTTTTTCCCTACCGCAAAGGAATAAATTTGTTTAACTATCATGGTGGTTGTTAAACATTGAGAATGGTTAATGACATCCTCAATCCCAATTAAAAGTACTCATTAAAAACCCAACAAAATTAATTAGAGTAACATGTTGAGATTCACATGATATTCAAGTACTAGATACTCAAGATGTCCATAACCGGGGACACGGCTAATCATGATTAGTTTATACACTCTGCAGAGGTTTGCGCACTTTTTCCCACAAGACTCGATCGCCTCCGTTTGGTTTCTCGCACTACATGGTGTTTAAGAAACGGATGACCGAGACATAGTCCTTGAAGCGCTTAGCACCTTACGATGGGTGGACGGTACACCTACATCCCCTACATCTGCTAGTCCACCACTATAAGAGTTCGCACGACTTAGTCAACTATGCGAGCCCATAATGGCTTGTGGCTGCACTACGTAAGTTACTAGTATGAATTATCTTATGATCCCTTTGAGCACAGGTGGCGGTCCGAGAAGAAATCTGAGCAAGTCCTGCTAGAAAGCAGGTGCCTCAATCCACCCGGATGTGTATTTAAGTTGCCACCTTAGATAAACCATTAATTTAACAATCTCACATCTGTCATGGATATCACTCACCCAATCCACGTCTACTAGCATAGCATGGCATAATAAGCAAGCGTAGAAGTAACTCCCAAAGGTTTCATAAGTAAAGCAGGTAATAGGTACTACCTCAATCTACTTCCCATCCCACAGTTTAATTAGATCCTAATCATGCAAGTGTTTGAGGATTGATCTAATGCATAAAAAGCTGGGTGGTAGTAAAGGTATGATCAAGTGTTACTTGCCTTGTTGATGATCCATGAAACCTAGAGATTGAAGTAACAAGCGGCGCACTCCGGGTGATCTATCGCAGACAAACAACAAGCATACAATAAGTACTCATCTAATGCAGGTAAATCTCGAATAAAAAGATCGACCAGAAAATTCAACTTAAGAACCCTGGTTGCAAAAGAAAAGCGAATCAAACAAAACAACGAAAAACATCCGTGAGGAAGAAAACAGCTCGGTTCTAGCAAGTTGAAACTAGGTCAAATTTTTACGGTAGCAAAACTTTCTTTAAGTTGATTAGTCGGAACGGCGGTTTCGAGACGAAACTCCGCACGCTTGAATCACTGATTCCGATAAGCGGCGAGAAGATAGACTAGAAAGAAAATCGGATCTGAAATCGCTATCGGAAAAATAGCGGAATAAATCCGATGAGAAAAGAAAATGACGAGCAGTTGAGCGAGCGGACGTTCATTAACCGAAACAAACCGGTGATCACATTCGTTAGGACGACGGTCCGTGAATGCTTACTAAACAAAACCGGAAAGAAAAACCGTGAGAAAAACCGATCTAGGGTTTCGGAAAGAAAACCAAGCGAAAAACCGATCTAGAAAACCGGAGCGGAAACGAGCGATTCTGAAAAAACCGAACCGAGGAAAAGAAAAGGTGGCCTTGAGGGCTAGTACCTCGAAGAAGCAAGGGCTCCGTGACATGGCGTTGGGTGGCGGCACTTAGCGGCGGCGGTGTGAAAGCGGCGGTGGGGCGGTTGGTGAGGGCGGTGTGTAGGGCGGCCTTCTGCTGCTCGGGAGGAGAGGAGAGGAGAGGTGTTGGTTTGATGTGTTAGAGGGGGTGCTTGGGTATTTATATTGGGGAGGGAGGGTTTTTGCTTGGGGTAGGGGACAAGAAATAGACTAGGATTAGGAAACAAAGAGGAAAAGATCTAGAAACAAACACGGAATAAGCGGAAGTAGGACAAAAGTCCTACTAGGATTTGGAAAAGGAAGGCGGCTCCCTCACAGGCGCTGGCCTTGTGGCGATGGCCTTGGCCTCCTGGCGACGGTGGCTTGGCGGCTTGGGCCTTTGGTCCAAAGCGGCTGAGGTTTTTTTTAAATCGGTTTGGCCTTGAGAAAATACAGAAAAAAAATCTAAGCGAACTCCAAAATTAATAAAGTAAACTTTCCCCGACTCCTAAAAATGAGTCGAACAAAATGAACTTTTACTCGGGGCCTAAAATGCAATTTTTGAAAACACGCATTTTTCACTAAGGCAAATAAACCCGAGAAAAATCCAAAATTTGATTTATTTATTAAATCTTCATTTTTCCTAAATTTTGGGAAAGTCATATTATTCCCTCTCTTATTTTTGATATTGGGAAAATATTTGAAGATAAAATAAATAAATCCAATGATCCTCTTTTTTAGTTTTGAGAGAACTCAAATACGAAAATTTGAAATCTACAACTCTCTCGAGGGTCCTTGAGTTGCGTGAATTTCTAGGATCAACAAAATGCAAGAAAATATGATATGCATGATGACTTAATGTATAACATTCCAAATTGAAAATTTGGGATGTTACAAACCTACCCCTTAAGATGAATCTACGCCCTCGAGATTCGGGTTAACTAGAAAATAGGTGAGGTGGTCCTTGAGCAAATCTTCTTCTCTTTCCCGTGTGGCTTCATCCTCGGTGTGGTGGATCCTTGAACCTTGCAAAACTTGATAACCTTCTTGCGAGTAACTCTGCTTTGGCATATTTGAGAATCTGTTGGTTTCTCCTCATATGTTAAATCATCCTTCATTGAATTGCTTCAAGTGGCCTTTGTATCTCTTAAGCGGTACTTCCGCCATCTCGGCGTGACATTTCTTCAAATTTGAGAAACATGGAATACATCATGAACTCCTGACAGTCCCTCTGGTAATTCTAGCTTATAAGCAACTTCTTCCATGCGTTGCAAGATCCTATACGGTCCAACGAAACGTGGTGCTAACTTTCCTTTAACTCCAAATCGCTTAACTCCTCGAAGTGGGGATACTCTTAAGATAAACTCTGTCTCCAACTTCATATTCTATCGCCTTGCGTTTTGAATCCGCATAGCGTTTTTGTCTGGACTGGGCTACCTTGAGCCTATCGCGAATCAACAACATACATTCGGACTCCTTGATCAAATCTGGTCCAAACAATCGACGGTCTCGACTTCGTCCCATGACAACGGTGTCCTGCACCTCCTTCCGTACAAAGCCTCGAAGGTGCCATCTTCAAGCTGATTTGGTAACTATTGTTATAAGAAAACTACGCATCGACAAGTTATCATCCCAACTAGATCCATAATCTAGTGCACAAGCTCTTAGCATATCCTCCAAAATCTGATTGACTCTCTCGGTCATCCATCGATCTACGTGGGTGGAAAGGCATCAATTCGACTGGTTCCTAACGTTTCATGGCCCGATTCCAAAACTTTGAGGTAAATTGAGTTCCTCTATCGATATGATACTCCTCGGAACTCCGTGCAAACACACAATTCTGGTCATGTATATCTTTGCCAACTTAGCACTGCTATAGGTAGTCTTGATTTGGAATGAAATGAGCTACCTTAAATCAAGCGGTCGACTATAACCCAAATCGAATCATAGCTTTGAACGAGTCTTTGGCAAACCTGTGATGAAATCCATGCCTAGTTTATCCCACTTCCATTCGGTATCGGCAATGGTTGCAACAATCCTGGCTTACGATGTTACGCCTTCACTCTCTGACATACATCACAAACTGCTACATACTCTGCAATATCCTTCTTCATTCCGGTCCACCAGAATGTTTCCTTCAAATCTAAATACATCTTGGTATTTCCTGGGTGAATCGATTAGGGTGAATCATGTGCCTCTTGCAGAATCAACTTCCTGATCTCCGGGTCATTTGGCACATACACACGGTCCTCAAACCATAGGGTATCGTGCTCATCCTCACGAAATCCCTTTGCTTTTCCTTTGCTCATTTTCTTCTTTATAGACGCAACTTCCTTATCTGCCTTTCGAGCTTCTCTGATTTTGTCCATCAACGTAGACTGAATCTCCAATGCTGCTACATAGCCTCTCGGAACTATTTCCAAACATAGCTCTCGAAGGTCTTCGGCTAACTCCTTGGGTATTCCTCCCATCATTAGTGTATTGACGTGGCTCTTACGGCTCAATAAATGCCTTCTAGCGTTAGCCTTCCCGGGGTGATAATGCAATCTCATATCATAATCCTTAATAAGCTCCAACCATCTCCTCATGCGAGATTTAATTCCTTCTACGTGAAGATGTACTTCAAACTCTTGTGATCCGTGTACACCTCACAATGATTTCCAATGAGAAAATGTATCCATGTCTTCAATGCATACTGGCAATTGCTAACTCCAAATCATGTGTGGCATAATTCAACTCATGAGGCTTAAGGTAAGTGAAGCATCTGAAATAATTCTTCCTTCTGCATAAGCCTTTGCTCCAAGTCCTCGGCGTGAAGCGTCATAATACACCTCATAATCCTTGATGCGATCACGGCAAAATTAACACTTTGGTGAGGTAACCAATCTTTTCTTCAAATCCTGAAAACTTGCCTCACAATCCTCAGTCCATATGAACTTGGTATCCTTTTTCAGCAATTCCGTCATAGGCTTTGCAATCCTTGAGAAATTCTCAATGAATCTTCGGTAGTATCCTGCGAGTCCAAGGAAACTCGGATCTCTCCAAGCTGTCGTTGGTGCTTTCCATTTAGTTCTGGTCTCAACCTTTGTGGGGTCAATTGCTATCCCTTCTCCGGATATAACATGTCCAAGAAATCCAACTTCCTTTAGCCAAAACTCACATTTCTTGAACTTGGCATATAACTGATGTTCCCTCAGTTTCTCCAAAACCAATCGCAAATGTTCCTTATGTTCTTCTTCATTCTTCAAGAAAACCAAAATATCATCTATGAACACCACGACGAACTTATCCAAAAACTCCATAAACACTTGTTCATCAGGTTCATGAAATAGGCAAAGCGTTAGTCGATCCAAATGACATAACGGTATATTTATACTGATCCATATCTCGTGGTAAATCTTGTCTTAGGTATGTCCTGCTCCCGAATCTTCAAGCGATGGTACCACGATCGCAAATCGATCTTGGAAAACACTTTAGCTCCTTGCAAACGATCAAACAGATCATTTATCACAGGTTGTGGGTACTTGTTCTTGATTGTTACTTCATTTAACCCACGATAGTCAACAACCATCCTTAACGATCCGTCCTTCTTCTCTACTAAAAGTACGGGTGATCCCCAAGGCGAAGAACTTGGGCGTATAAAACCTTTATCCAATAGCTCCTTAATTTTCTTCTTGATTTCCGCCAAATCATGCGGGCATCACGTATAATTAAACCCGATATCGGGCCTGTTCCTGGCAACAGCTCAATCAAAAACTCAATGTCTCTATCCGGTGGCATTCCTGGCAATTCCTCAGGAAATACATCAGGGTAATCCTTCACCACTGGCACCTCTTCACCGCACCACTCACGATCTGGAATTTACTTGATTCCTATTTGGTCCATGTCCCGATACATACCTAATCCTTCTTCCCTCTGGTGTCGTGAGCAAAATCGTCTTACTTGCGCAATCGATGTTTCCCCCATACATCGATAGCCAATCCATACCAAGAATCACATCCAATCCTTGGGATTCCAAAATGATCAAATCCGTCGGAACACATGCCTTCCTATACTTAATGGCATTTGAAAACATCCTTATGCGGCCATATACTCCGCTCTGGTGAGCTTACTAGCATAGGGGTTTTAAGAATCTGAGTAGGCAGGCTATACTTTTCTACAAATCCCTTGATATGTATGAATGCGTTGCACCGGTATCGAAAAGAACTAGTGCGATAAAGACTTAACCAAAAACTTTACCGATTCTTTGCATCGGGCTGATCTTCAACCTCCTCCACATCAATGTGGTTCACATCCTCTGTTGAAAGGGTTTGGCTTCTTTCGGCCGCTTCCATTTCCTCCTTGGCCTTGGGACATTCATTTGCATAATGTCCGGTCTTGGAACACTTGTAACGGTGACATGGCTCAGTCTTTCTTGGTTGGGCTTGATGGTGTGGTCCGGATTACGGCCGTTGCTTCCTCCATTCCGTTACCATTTTTGTGGCCATTATGGTTGTGCGAACTACCTCCTCCATGGGTATCTGGCCCAGAACACCTGTTTAGGGGTATAACAGGGCTTCATTGGGCTCGAGTTATACTTCCCTGCCCATACTTCCTCTTGCGGTTCTCAATTTGTCGCTGCTTTCCTTCAATCATGAGCGCAGTCTACCAACTCCTGGTAGTTATTGAAACTTGCTACCATCAAGCTGCATGCTTAATTCATCATTCGGTCCTTCGAAACTTCTCACCTTAGCTGCATCTCAGAGTAGCGTCATGCAGGGCATAACGTGCTAACTTACTAAAATCATCCACATACTGGCCAACAGTCCTTCCTCCTTGGCGTAAATTGTGAAACTCACGCTTCTTCATGGCCATAGCTCCTGCTGAGACATGGGCGGTCTTGAAAGCTTCTTGGCCCGATCCCATGTGATGTGTCTGAGGGTAAGTGGTTGTAAAATTTTCCCACCATGCTGCTGCGGGTCCTTCAAGTTGGTGTGCAGCAAACTTCACCTTCTCTCCATCTGTACATCCTGCGTTGGTCAACTCCTCCCTATCTTACTGGAGCCAATCATACTGCTACAATCGGCTCGGTGCTACTAGAATACACACGGCGGATTCAGCCCTAAGGAAACAAGTCAAGTGATCCATGGTGGTGGTGGTGGTGGGTTGTTGTTGTTGTTGCCTTGGTTACAGCACCAATGTTTGGATCAAAGTGTTACGCTGCTTTGGATCAACTAGGTGATCTCTGGCGGAAAAACAAACCGAAATTCAGCGTCTCGGAGGCATCTGAAGGGTTTAGAAAAGAAGAGGAATTAAGAATAGAGTAAGGTCTAAGGAGAAAACACTACCCAAATGTATATGAGCAAATGCACACAAAATCACTTCATTCAATTCAAACAAAGGGCTTTAACGATCTAACTATCGCAAAGGTGCTTGTACTATAATGTTTACATGGAGGTAATACTACTAATATGTGGGGTCATCTACTAATTTGAACCGGTGGAAGACTCTATGATGTACGCTCGACTTCGTCTTCAAAGTCGGGTCCACTTGGATCCGAATCGGTGTCGTCGATGATGATGTAGTTGCTCGGACAGCCGGCGTACTTGTCTTCATTCTTGGCGTAATTTCTTCTTGAGTTCTTCAATCTCATACTTAAGATCGTTATTGTGTCTTGCTCTGACTACGATCTCGTCCATGTAGTCCTTACATGTAGACTTTAGTTCTCCTTCAAGTTCGATGATCCTTCCCTTTGCATTCTTCAACTCTATCATATCATTGCACCTCTGGTTCTCCACAGGCGTCCGAATGTGCTGGTTTAACTCCTAGATGAAAGCTGCAATGGATCTGTCCTTCTTGGTCTTGACTATCTCCCATTGCTCATTCCGGCGTCCATAAATCTGGTAGATAGTGTCCTTGAGGTCTTCTTGATAAACTTCTCCAATGCATCCCATGGTGATATGAGCTGCCATGCTCTTTCCAGACTCCAGTTGGTGCCTTTGAAAACACTATCTATAGGCTTGGTGATTGGCGCGAATGTCCTTCCCGGAACATGAGCTTGAATCTTCGGTGCTCCTCTTGAGCAGAGTGGCGTTGAAAGTCGGTGAAACTTGGTAGTCCAATGTTAGGTGCTTGGTAACTTCCTTCAAGTGAAATCCAAAAGGTGTGCCTTCATACGGTTGGGCGTACTTGATCTTGGCGTCCTTCATCCTAAAAGAGTAGAAAAGATGAGGAGTTAGAAAATGAGAAGAGAGTAGTGATCTATGGCTTTAACTTAGTGGTCGTAGTGTCCTCGGTCGGCGTGTGCTCGATACCATCTCTCAGAGCGACCGACCAATGGATCAAGTCTCTATGCTCGGTGTCATCCACGGATCGATAATGCCGACACCACACAAGATTTCAAGGATTTATAACAGAGTAGCAATCACACACTTATTACATCGTTTGTCGAAGAGGACTTATTACAATAATCATGGCTTAAGGCCATCTAATAACGATAACAGCGGAAGACTTGGAAGATAAGTGAGTCCATCAACTCCAAGCATCACCGAGTATAGAACCACGACCTAAAAGCACCTTACTCGTCAAATGCGAAAAGTGCGCAACATGAAAGTTGCAGCCCGAAAACAATTGACACATGGAATATCTTTGGCAATGTAACACATAGAGAATAATGAATGATAAGCCTGTACTACATGCATATGTGGCTGGTGGAAAAGCTCTCTGATTCTGATTTTGCATAAAGCCGGTTTTTCCCTACCGCAAAGGAATAAATTTGTTTAACTATCATGGTGGTTGTTAAACATTGAGAATGGTTGATGACATCCTCAATCCCAATTAAAAGTACTCATTAAAAACCCAACAAAATTAATTAGAGTAACATGTTGAGATTCACATGATATTCAAGTACTAGATACTCAAGATGTCCATAACCGGGACACGGCTAATCATGATTAGTTTATACACTCTGCAGAGGTTTAGCACTTTTCCCCACAAGACTCGATCGCCTCCGCTTGGTTTCTCGTGACTACATGGTGTTTAAGAAAGCGGATGGCCGAGACATAGTCTTTCGAAGCGCTTAGCACCTTACGATGGGTGGACGGTACACCTACATCCCCTACATCTGCTAGTCCACCACTATAAGAGTTCACACGACTTAGTCAACTATGCGAGCCCATAATGGCTTGTGGCTGCACATGTAAGTTACTAGTATGAATTATCTTATGATCCCTTTGAGCACGGGTGGCGGTCAGAAGAAATACTGAGGCAAGTCCTGCTAGAAAACAGGTGCCTCAATCCCGGATGTGTATTTAAGTTGCCACCTTAGATAAACCATTAATTTAACAATCTCACATCTATCATGGATATCACTCACCCAATCCACGTCTACTAGCATAGCATGGCATAATAAGCAAACATAGAAGTAACTCCCAAAGGTTTCATAAGTAAAACAGGTAATAGGTACTACCTCAATCTACTTCCCATCCCACAGTTTAATTAGATCCTAATCATGCAAGTGTTTGAGGATTGATCTAATGCATAAAAACTGGGTGGTAGTAAAGGTATGATCAAGTGTTACTTGCCTTAGCGATCATCCATGAAACCTAGAGATTCGAAGTAACAAGCGGCGCACTCAGGGTGATCTATCGCAGACAAACAACAAGCATACAATAAATACTCATCTAATGCACGGGTAAATCTCGAATAAAAGATCGACCAGAAAATTCAACTTAAGAACCCTGGTTGCAAAAGAAAAGCGAATCAAACAAAAGCAATGGAAAACAGCGGTTGGCGGAAGAAAACAGCTCGGTTCTAGCAAGTTGAAACTAGGTCAAATTTTTACAGTAGCAAAACTTTCTTTAAGTTGATTAGTCAGAACGGCGGTTTCGAGACGAAACTCCAGACGCTTGAATCACCTGATTCCGATAAACGAGCGAGAAGATAGACTAGAAAGAAAATCGGATCTGAAATCGCTATCAGAAAAATAGCGGAATAAATCCGATGAGAAAGAAAACGATTTAACGGTTGAGCGAACGGACGTTCATTAACCGAAGCAAACCGGTGATCACGTTCGTTAGGACGAACGGTCCAATGATAACTTGCTAAACAAAACCGGAAAGAAAACCGGCGAGAAAAACCGATCTAGGGTTTGGAAAGAAAACCAAACGAAAAAACCGATCTAGAAACCGGAGCTAAACCTAACGATTCTGAAAAAACCGAACCGAGAAAAAGAAAAGGTGGCCTGCTGAGGCTAGTACCTCGAAGAAGCAAGGGGCTCGTGGCGGCGTTAGGTGGGTGGCGGGCAAGCGGTGTATGGTGGGGGCTGGTGGGCGGCGGTGTAAGTAATGCTGGAGGAGGAGAGGAGAGGAGAGGTGTTGGTTTGATGTGTTAGAGGGGGTGCTTGGGTATTTATATTGGGAGGAGGGTTTTTGCTTGGGGTAGGGGACAAGAAATAGACTAGGATTAGGAAACAAGGAGGAAAAGATCTAGAAACAAACACGGAATAAGCGGAAGTAGGACAAAAGTCCTACTAGGATTTGGAAAAGGAAGCGGCGGCTCCCTCCAGCGCTGGCGGGCGCTCGAGGCGATGGCCTTGGCCTCTGGCGGCCGGTGGCTTGGCTTGGGCCTTTGGCCCAAGTGACTGAGGGTTTTTTTTTAAATCGGTTTCACAAGGCAGAAAAATACGTAAAAAAAAATCTAAACGAACTCCAAAATTAATAAAGTAAACTTTCCCGAGCTCCTAAAAATGAGTCGAACAAAATGAACTTTTACTGGGGCCTAAAATGCAATTTTTGAAAACACACATTTTTCCCTAAGGCAAATAAACTCCGAGAAAAATCCAAAATTTGATTTATTTATTAAATCTTCATTTTTCCTAAATTTTGGGAAAGTCGTATTATTCCCTCTCTTATTTTTGATATTGGAAAATATTTGAAGATAAAATAAATAAATCCAATGATCCTCTTTTTTAGTTTTGAGAGAACTCAAATACGAAAATTTCGAAATCTACAACTCTCTCCGAGGGTCCTTGAGTTGCGTGAATTTCTAGGATCAACAAAATGCAAGAAAATATGATATGCATGATGACTTAATATATAACATTCCAAATTGAAAATTTGGGATGTTACACCCATTGTCACCACGAGTATTCAATTGCAAGACATATATCAAGTGCTCTCAAATCCATAAACGTATTCAATCCGATGACAACGAAATCTCAAAGGGAAAAATTCAATTCATCACAACAAGATAGAGAGGGTAAAACACCATATGATCCGACTATATTAACAAAGCCCGCGATACATCAAGATCGTGACATCTCAAGAACACGAGAGAGAGATTAAACACATAGCTCTTGGTACAAACCCTCAATACGAGGGTGGACTACTCCCTCCTCATCATGGTGGCCGCCGGGATGATGAAGATGGCCACCGGTGATTATCTCCCCCTCCTGCAGGGTGCCGGAATAGGGTCTAGATTGGATCTCGTGGATATAGAGGCCTTACGGCGGCAGAACTTCTGATCTAGGGCTACCCCGAAGGGTTTTGGAATATTTGTGAATTTATAGGGCGAAGAGGGGGTGCGGGAGGCCACCGAGGTGGGCACAACCCACCTGGGCGCGCCTGGGGGGCCAGGTGCTGATCCTGGGTGTTCTAGTCCATAAAAATTCTCCAAAAAGTTTCGCGGTGTTTGGACTTCGTTTGATATTGATTTCCTACGATGTAAAAAACATGCAAAAACAACAACTGGCACTTGGCACTATGTCAATAGGTTAGTACCAAAAAATGATATAAAATGATTGTAAAATGCTTGTAAAACATCCAAGAATGATAATATAACAGCATGGAACAATCAAAAGTTATAGATACGTTGGAGACGTATCAGCATCAACAAGCTTAATTCCTGCTCGTCCTCGAGTAGGTAAATGATAAAAACAGAATTTTTGATGTGGAATGCTACCTATCAAGTCATCTCATATTCTTTTCTTTCTAACATGGACATTTGGAATTTTATATGGTTCAAAGCAATAGTCTAGTTTTGACATGAGACTTAAATACTCTAGCATATCAACAAGCAATCATGTCTTTCAAAATATCAACGCTAAAATAAGGTATCCCTAGCCCATCATGCTCAATCATTGATCCATCCATGAAACACACTTGCATATTAGCTACACCCAATGCTCAAGTACGATCATAGTGCCTCCTAGTTGGTGCTTTTTAAGAGAAGATGGAGACTCAAATAAAAAATTGCGTAAAGTAAAAGAAGGGCCCTTCACAGACGGAAGTAGGGATTTATAGAGGTGCCAGAGCTCAAAGCGAAAAATATAGAGATAAAAACATTTTGAGAGGCATACTTTTCCCACCAACGAAAACGAATTAGAGCTCCCAACACTTTCTATGCTAGATATATCATAGGCGGTTCCCAAATAGAAAATAAATTTTATTCCTTTTCCACCATACTTTCACTTTCCATGGCTAGACGAATCCACGGTTGCCCTCCATACCAACACTTTCCAAGGAATTTATTATTTGACAACATAAAGTAAATTCATTTTTCATTTTGGAACTAGGCATCCCTAATACCTTTGCCTTACTCTCGTGCAATGACAAGTGAATAAACACTCATCGTGAGAATAACACATCTAGCATGGAAAATATTGGCCACCCCTCACCGCCTCGCAAGCGGTATGAGCACACAAAAGAGAATTTTATTTTGAAAATTAGAGATGGCACATACAAAATTGCTTAAAATGGCAAAAGAATACCGCATATAGGTAGGTATTGTGGACTCATGTGGCAAAACTGGTTTAAAGGGTATTGGATGCACAAGTAGTGATCATACTTAGTGCAAAATGAAGGCTAGCAAAAGATTGAGAAGCGACCAACAAAGAAACGAATAATCTCATAAGCAAGCATTAAGCATAATTAACACCGAATAATGCACCATAAGTAGGATGTAATTTCATTGCATGACTATTCACCTTCGTGCTTGCATAGGGAATCACAAACCTTAACACCAATATTCTTACTAAAGCATAATTACTCATCAACATGACTCACATATCATATCATCATATCTCAAAACTATTACAAGGAATCAAGTTTATTTTGTCCAATGATCTTCATGGAAGTTTTTATTATATCCTTCTTGGATATCTATCACTTTGGAACTAATTTCCATGTGTTGCTTTTCATAAGCTCAAACAAATATAAGTGAAGATTATAAGCATAATATTTCTTTCTATCAAATTAATTTAAGTGAAGCAAGAGAGAATTTCTTCAAAAATACTAAAGCACACAGTGCTCAAAAAGAAATAAGTGAAGCACTAGAGCAATTCCATAGAAAAGAGCTTCGTTGACGGGATGTGAGTGCCGCTTACCTAGCCTCTCTGGCAACTATTTGAGGACTCTATTTTATTTAAAAACTTTCAATTCTAAGTAATTTTTTTAAAATAGCAAGTAAAACAAAACAAAATGACATTCCAAGGATGGCATGCATCATGTGAAGAAGCAAAAAACTTAGGCTCAACCAATACTAACCGATAATTGTTGAAGAAGAAAGGTGGGATGCCTACCGGGGCATCCCCAAGCTTAGATGCTTGAGACTTCTCGAAATATTATCTTGGGGTGCCTTGGGCATCCCCAAGCTTGAGCTTTTGTGTCTCCTTAATTCCTATCATATCACGGTTTTCCTAAATCTCAAAAGTTTCATCCAAACAAAACTCAACAAGAACTTGTGAGATAAGTTAGTATAAACCAATGCAAAAAACTTATCATTCTCTACTGTAGAAAATCACAAAAATTATTATTCAACATTGCATAATAAATGCCTCTGCATATTTAATACTCCTATCCTCAGATAGAATCATTAAACAAGCAAACATATGCGAACAATGCAACCATAACAGCAATCTGCCAAAACAGTACAGTTTGTAAAAAATGCAAGAGTATCAATACTTATTCAACTCCAAAAATTATGAAAATTTAACACACTGTAGAAAATTTATCAGAGCTTATTTTGCAAAAAAAAATTAACATTTTATCACATTCTAACTTTTCTAGGGAATTTTTGCAACACCGATAAACTTTCTGTTTTCAAACAGCAACAAGTATACTTGCAAAATAAGCATGGTAAAGGCTATCCTTGACATTTTTATTGAAAGTAAGGATACAAAACATTATTCTAAATAACAGAAAGCAAATCCTAGCAAAAGAAATTGACTCTCCAAGAAAACACATATCATGTGATGAATAAAAATATAGCCTCAAGTAAGGTTACCGATATTGTTGGAGACGAAAGAGGGGATGCCTTCCGGGGCATCCCCAAGCTTAGTTGCTTGGATATTCCTTGAATATTACCTTGGGTTGCCTTGGGAATCCCAAAGCTTAGGGTCTTGTCTCCTTATTCTCCTCATGACGACATCTCACCCAAAACTTGAAACCTTCAATCACACAAAACTTAACGGAACTTCGTGAGATAGGTTAGTATGATAAAGAGCAAACCATTTCACTTTGGTACTGTCAAAGACAAGATTCATAATTGTTTCCACACAATGCCTAATGTAGCATATCATTTCCACAATTTATATTGAGCAATATAAGCCATAGAAACTAGGAAACAAGCAAACTATGCATTGAAAACAGAATCTGTGAAAAATGCAGCAGTCTGTAGTAATCAGACTCCAACCATACTTCTGCTACTCCAAAAATTCTAAAAAATTAGGACAACCTGATATATTTATATATGAATATTCTGAAAAAAGAAACAAAGAAAAATCACATTTTTGTGATCTATGAAAATTATTTCCGTGAGTGCAAAAGTTTCTGTTTTTCATCAAGATCAAACAACTATCACCCAAGAAGATCTTAAAGGCTTTAGTTGGCACTTTATTGGAACAAAAGCTATAAAACATTATTACTACAGTAGCATAATCATGTGAATACACAAAAATATTAGGTAAAAGTGTTGTGTTGTCTCCCAACAAGCGCTTTTCTTTAATGCCTTTTAGCTAGGCATGATGATTGCAATGATGCTCGCATAAAAGATAAGAATTGAAACACGAAAAAGAGCATCATGAATCACATGGCAAGCACATTTAAGCCTAACCCACTTCCTATGCATAGGGATTTTGTGAGCAAACAACATATGGGAACAAGAATCAACTAGCATAGGAAGGCAAAACAAACATAACTTCAAGATTTTCAACACACAGAGAGGAAACTTGATATTATTGCAATTCCTACAGGCATATGTTCCCCTCTCATAATAATTTTCAGTAGCATCATGAATGAATTCAACAATATAACCATCACATAAAGTATTCTTTTCATGATCCACAAGCATAGGAATTTTCTTACTCTCCACATAAGCAATTTTATTCTCATCGATAGTAGTGGGAGCAAGTTCAACAAAATAACTATCATGAGGTTGAAAATTAAAATCCTAATGACAAGTTTCATGGTTTTCATTATTCTTTATAGCATACATGTCATCACCATAATCATCATAGATAGGAACTTTGTTGTCATGGTCAATTGAAGCCTCATCCAAAATGGTGGATTCATCACTAAATAAAGTCATGACCTCTCCAAATCCACTTTCATCATTATAATCATCATAAATAGGAGGCATGCAATCATTATAGTAAATTTTCTCATCAAAACTTGGGGGACTAAAAATATCATCTTCATCAAACATAGCATCCCCAAGCTTATGGCTTTGCATATCGTTAGCATCATGGATATTCAAAGAGTTCATACCAACAACATTGCAATCATGCTCATCATTCAAATATTTTGTGCCAAACATTTTATTGACTTCTTCTTCTAACAGCTGAGCACAATTTTCAGATCCATCATTTTTAAGAAAGATATTATAAAGATGATTAATATGATGCAACCTCAATTCCATATTTTTGTAGTTTTCTTTTATAAACCAAACTAGTGATAAAACAAGAAGCTAAAAGATTCGATTGCAAGATCTAAAGATATACCTTCATGCACTCACCTCCCCGGCAACGGCGCCAGAAAAGACCTTGATGTTGCTACCTCTTGAGCACTACATTGGTTTTCCCTCGAAGAGGAAAGGGTGATGCAGTAAAGTAGCATAAGTATTTCCCTCGGTTTTTGAGAACCAAGGTATCAATCCAGTAGGAGATCACGCACGAGTCCCTCGCACCTACACAAACAAATAAGAACCTCGCAACCAACGCGATAAAGGGGTTGTCAATCCCTCAACAGTCACTTACGAGAGTGAGATCTGATAGATATGATAAGATAATATTTTTGGTATTTTTATGATAAAGAGTAATAAAGATGCAAAGTAAAATAACTAAGTGTTGGAAGATTAATATGATGGAAAATAGACCCGGGGGCCATAGGTTTCACTAGTGGCTTCTCTCAAGAGCATAAGTATTACGGTGGGTGAACAAATTACTGTCGAGCAATTGATAGAATTGAGCATAGTTATGAGAATATCTAGGTATGATCATGTATATAGGCATCACGTCTGTGACAAGTGAAGTGACTCACCACCTGCATCTACTACTATTACTCCACACATCGACCGCTATCCAGCATGCATCTAGAGTATTAAGTTCATAAGAAACGAGTAATGCTTTAAGTAAGATGACATGATGTAGAGGGATAAACTCATGCAATATGATATAAAACCCATCTTTATCCTCGATGGCAACAATACAATCGTGCCTTCTTGACCCTCTTTGTCACCGGGAAAGGACACCGCAAGATTGAACCCAAAGCTCAACACTTCTCCCATTGCAAGAAAGATCAATCTAGTAGGCCAAACCAAGCGATAATTCAAGAAGAGACTTGCAAAGATAACCAATCATACATAAAAAGAATTCAGAGGAGATTCAAATATTGTTCATAGATAATCTTGTTCATAAACCCACAATTCATCGGTCTCAACAAACACACTGCAAAAAGAAGATTACATCGAATAGATCTCCACGAGAATCGTGGAGAGAACTTAAATATTGAGATCCAAAGAGAGATAAGAAGCCATCTAGCTAATAACTATGGACCTGAAGGTGCGAGGTAAACTACTCACACATCATCGGAGGCTATGGTGTTGATGTAGAAGCCCTCCATGATCAATGCCCCCTCGTGAGCGGAAAAAGGCCCCAAGATGGGATCTCACGGATGAAGAAGGGTGCTTGGTGGAAATAGGTTTTTGGCTCCGTATCTGATAGTTTGGGGGTACATAGGTATATATAGGAGGAAGAAGTACGTCGGTGGAGCAACGTGGGCCCCACGAGGGTGGAGGGCGAGCCCAGGGGGTAGGCGTGCCCCCTGCCTCGTGCTCTCCTGGTTGATTTCTTGACGTAGACTCCAAGTCCTCCGGATCATGTTTGTTCCAAATATCACGTTCCCGAAGGTTTCATTCCGTTTGGACTCCGTTTGATATTCTTTTTCTGTGAAACCTTTGAAATAGGCAAAAAAGCGACAATTTGAAATTTGGGCCTCCGGTTAATAGGTTAGTCACAAAAATAATATAAAAGTGTATAATAAAGCCCTTTAAACATCCAAAACAGAATATAATATAGCATGGAACAATCAAAAAAATTAGATACGTTGGAGACGTATCAAGCATCCCCAAGCTTAATTCCTGCTCGTCCTCGAGTAGGTAAATGATAAAAACATAATTTTTGATGTGGAATGCTACTTAGCATAATTTTCAATGTAATTCTCTTAATTTTGGTATGAATATTCAGATCCGAAAGATTCAAGACAAAATTTTAATATTGACATAAAAATAATAATACTTCAAGCATACTAACTAAGCAATTATGTCTTCTCAAAATAACATGGCCAAAGAAAGTTATCCCTACAAAATCATATAGTCTGGCTATGCTCTATCTTCACCACACAAAGTATTTAAATCATGCACAACCCCGATGACAAGCCAAGCAATTGTTTCATACTTTTGGTGTTCTCAAACTTTTTCAATCTTCACGCAATACATCAACGTGAGCCATGTACATAGCACTATATGTGGAATAGAATGGTGGTTGTGGAGAAGACAAAAAAAGGAGAAGATAGTCTCACATCAACTAGGCGTATCAACGGTCTATGGAGATGCCCATTAATAGATATTGATGTCTACTACACAACCTTCTTCTTGTAGACGTTGTTGGGCCTCCAAGTGCAGAGGTTTGTAGGACAGTAGCAAATTTCCCTCAAGTGGATGACCTAAGGTTTATCAATCCGTGGGAGGCGAGGGATGAAGATGGTCTCTCTCAAGCAACCTGCAACCAAATAAAAAAGAGTCTCTTGTGTCCCCAACACACCCAATACAATGGTAAATTGTATAGGTGCACTAGTTCGGCGAAGATATGGTGATACAAGTGCAATATGGATGGTAGATATAGGTTTTCATAATCTGAAATTATAAAAACAGCAAGGTAACTAATGATAAAAGTGAGCGTAAACGGTATTGCAATGTGTTGAAACAAGGCCTAGGATTCATACTTTCACTAGTGCAAATTCTCTAAACAATAATAACATAATTGGATCATATAACTATCCCTCAACATGCAACAAAGAGTCACTCCAAAGTCACTAATAGCGGAGAACAAACGAAGAGATTATTGTAGGGTACGAAACCACCCCAAAGTTATTCTTTCCGATCAATCCATTGGGCTATTCCTATAAGTGTCACAAACAGCCCTAGAGTTCAGTATAAAATAACACCTTAAGACACACATCAACCAAAACCCTAATGTCACCTAGATACTCCAATGTCACCTCAAGTATCTGTGGGTATCATTATACGATATGCATCACACAACCTCAGATTCATCTATTCAACCAACATATAGAACCTCAAAGAGTGCCCCAAAGTTTCTACCGAGAATCAAGGCGAAAACGTGTGCCAACCCCTATGCATAGGTTCATGGGCGGAACCCGCAAGTTGATCACCAAAACATACATCAAGTGAATCAATAGAATAACCCATTGTCACCACAGTTATCCCACGCAAGACATACATCAAGTGTTCTCAAATCATTAAAGACTCAATCCGATAAGATAACTTCAAAGGGAAAACTCAATCCATTACAAAGAGAGTAGAGGGGGGAGAAACATCATAAGATCCAACTATAATAGCAAAGCTCGCGATACATCAAGATCGTGCCAAATCAAGAACACGAGAGAGAGAGAGAGAGAGAGAGATCAAACACATAGCTCTTGGTACATACCCTCAGCCCGAGGGTGAACTACTCCCTCCTCATCATGGAGAGCGCCGGGATGATAAGATGGCCACGGTGAGGGTTCCCCCCTCGGCGAGTCTTGGGAGCAGGTCCCGATTGGTTTTTGGTGGCTCTGAGGCTTGCTGGCGGAACTCCCGATCTATCCTATTCCCCGATGGTTTTAGGGTATATTGGTATATATAGGAGGAAGAAATACGTCAGGGGAGCCACGAGGGGCCCACGAGGGTGGAGGGCGCCCCCAGGGGGTGGGCGCGCCCCCCTGCCTCGTGCCTTCCTCGTTGATCCCCCGACGTGCACTCCAAGTCTCCTGGATTGCTTTCTTCCCAAAAATAACTCTCCCGAAGGTTTCATTCCGTTTGGACTCCGTTTGATATTCCTTTTCTTCAAAACACTTAAACAAGGGGAAAAACAGGAACTGGCACTGGGCTCTGGGTTAATAGGTTAGCCCCAAAAGTGATAGAAAAGTGTTTAATAAAGCCCATAAACATCCAAGATGGATAATATAATAGCATGAATACTTCATAAATTATAGATACGTTGGAGACGTATCAGATATCAATGTGAGTGAGTAGGGATTGCAATGCAACACATGCACTAGAGCTATAAGTATATGAAAGCTCAACAAAAGAAACTAAGTGGGTGTGCATCCAACTTGCTTGCTGACGAAGACCTAGGGCATTTTGAGGAAGCCCATCATTGGAATACAAGCCAAGTTCTATAATGAAAAATTCCCACTAGTATATGAAAGTGATATCATAGGAGACTTATCATGAAGATCATGGTGCTACTTTGAAGCACAAGTGTGGTAAAAGGATAGTAACATTGTCCCTTCTCTCTTTTTCTCTCAATTTTTTATTTGGGCCTTCTTTTTTTTATGGCCTTTTTTTTCTTTTTCTTTTTTATTTTTCGTCCGGAGTCTCATCCCGACTTGTGGGGGAATCATAGTCTCCATTATCCTTTCCTCACTTCGGACAATGCTCTAAAAATGTTGATCATCACACTTTTATTTACTTACAACTCAACAATTACAACTCAATACTTAGGACAAAATATGACTCTATGTGAATGCCTCCGGCGGTGTACCGGGATATGCAATGAATCAAGAGTGACATGTATGAAAGAATTGTGAATGTTGGTTTTGCCACAAATACGATGTCAACTACATGATCATGCGAAGCAATATGACAATGATGGAGCGTGTCATAGTAAACGGAACGGTAGTAAGTTGTGATACGTCTCCAATGTATCTATAATTTTTGATTGCTCCATGCAATATTATCTACTATTTTGGACAATATTGGGCTTTATTATCCACTTCTATATTATTTTTGGGACTAACCTATTAACCGGAGGCCCATGACCGAAATTGCACTGTCTTTTGCCTATTTCAGTTCATGAAAAGGAATATCAAACGGAGTCCAAACGGAATGAAACCTTCGGAACGTGATTTTAGGAAGATTATGATCCGGGAGGCTTGGACCCTATGTCAAGAAAGAAAGGAGGAAGCCACAAGGTAGGGGCACGCCCACCCCTGTATGCGCCCTCCACCCTCGTGGGCCCCTGTTGCTCCATCGACGTACTCCTTCCTCCTATATATACCTACGTGCCCCAAACAATCGAATCACGGAGCCAAAACCTAATTCCACCGCCGCAACCTTGTACCCACGAGATCCCATCTTGGGGCACATTAGAAGCTCCGTCGGAGGGGGGCATTGTGGCGCCCGATTTAATCGTAGACACTAATCATGCACGCAAATGTGTACGATCAAGATCGAGGACTCATGGGAAGATATCACAACACAACTCTAAAACATAAATAAGTCATACAAGCATCATAATACAAGCCGGGGCCTCGAGGGCTCGAATACAAGTGCTCGATCATAGGCAGTCGTGGAAGCAACAATATCTGAGTACTGACATATAAGTTAAACAAGTATGCCATAAGATGGCTAGCACAAATCGGGATACAATCGAAGAGGCGCAGGCCTCCTGCACAGGATCCTCCTAACTACTCACGGTGCCGCGTCGGTGGGCTGCACGTAGTAGTAGGCGCCTCCCGGTAGTAGTGGTAAATCATCGACGGTGGCGTCTGGCTCCTGGGCTCCATCATCTGGTCGCAGCAATCGAGTAGAGATAGGGGGAAAAGGGGGAACAAGGCAACCGTGAGTACTCATCCAAAGTACTCGCAAGCAAGGAGCTACACTACATATGCATGGATATATGTGTAAAGGGCCATATCAGTGGATTGAACTGCAGAATGCCAAAATAAGAGGGGATATCTAATCTCGTCGAAGACTACGCTACAGCGACCTCCGTCTTGCAACATGTAGAAGAGAGCAGATCAAGTCCTCCAAGTAGCATCGTAAAGCATAATCCTACCGTGATCCCCTCCTCGTAACCACGAGAGAGAGCGACCAAGGGTTGTATCCGCACTTGGAAGGGTGTGTTTTATTAAGTATCCGGTTCTAGTTGTCATAAGGTCAAGGTACTACTCCAAGTCGTCTGTTATCAAGATCACGGCTATTCGAATAGATAAACTTCACTGTGAGGGGTGCACCACATTACCCGACACGCTCGATCCCATTTGGCGGACACACTTTCACGGGTCATGCGGCCGCGGAAGATCAACACGCCGCAGCCCCACCTAGGCATAACAGAGAGGTCGCACGCCGGTCTAAACCTAAGCGCCGCGAAGTGCGGGCCCGCCCTTATAGCACACCTTACGTTGCGTCTGTGACTGAAAGCGAGACCTAGCCTAGTGGCGTTCGGTCCAATCCGGTAGGCGCGCTTTCGTTGACGTCACGAAATGCTTGGTGATACCACGGCGCGGTTGCCCATATCTTGTCCCACGTGGCGGTTAGTGCGTAAAAGGTCAACGACCCAACTCAGATCAAATACCAAGATCTCGTTAAAAGCGTGTTAAGTATCCGCGAGCGAGCAGGCCGAGCCCACCTCTCTCCTAAGCGGTCTCAACCTGCCTGTCGCTCCGCCTCAAAGATCCACTCGCGGGCACTCCCTACGAGCCGACCCGTCTTTAGTCACCACATGTATCATGTATAAGTATATAGTATACCCGTGATCACCTCCCGGTGATCACGGCCCGATAGTATAGCGGCCCGAGGCGGACAAGAATCTAGGGCCAAAGATGGAAATACTAGCATCCTATACTATGCAAGTAGGAATGCAGGTAAAGGTATCAACAGTAGTAGCAAGGACAGGCTATGCATCAGGATAGGTATAACCGAAAGCAGTAACATGCTACACTACTCTAATGCAAGCAGTATAGAGTAAAATAGGCGATATCTGGTGATCAAGGGGGCTTGCACAGTTGCTCTGGCAAGAGAGAGGGTCGCCAACTCCGTGGTCGAACCGGGCAGCAGCAGTGACACGGTCTCGGGGTCTCTGGGGGAACAAGAGGGGATGAAACAGTAAATCTGAGACAAACAAAGCATCACAAAACATAACACGGCAATACAGCGGTGCTAGGTATGCCCTAACGCGGTAGGAGGCGTCTGCAAGCGAAGGAAACATCAGGGAAAGTATTCCCGGTGTTTAGCGTTTGAAGCGGAAGAGGAGCCGAGGAGGGAAAGTTGATGTTTGCTATGCTAGGTGTGTGGCGGACGAGCGGGCTGCGTGCGAAAATCGTCTCGTCGATTACGAGCAACTTTCATGTACAAAGTTTTTTCATCCGAGCTCACGGATTATTTTATATGATTTTCTAAAGTTTTAATCATTTTTAGATTTTATTTAATTAATTTAAACTAACATTACCGGAAAAGTGTTTGGCCGACGCCGCATAGCGTCGGCAGTGATTTTCTAGTCAACTGACATGTGGGTCCCGCATGTCATTGACTGTCAACTAACCTCACAGATTAATTAACTAAACTAAGTGATTAGGCTAATCTAATCAGGTTTAATTAAGTTAATTAATCCTTTAGTTAATTAATTAATATTTTAACTAATTTTAATTATTATTTATTAATTTATTTTCTTAATTCTTTTTTAATTTAGATTGCAGGCGTAGGGGTTGTCGTGGCCCGAGGGCCATAGCGGGCGTGGCGTAACCCGAGCAGGCGTGGCCGAGGCGCCCACTTGCAGGCCCGAGGCCACCAAGGGCGCCCGCTGGCAACCGGGCAGCAGCAAGGGGCGACACAGCGGGGATTCGGCCCGTGGAAGGTCGAGGAGGCGGCGGGGCACGAGGCGTCTGCACGGCGGGCCAGGCTGCCTGTGACGGCTGTGGCCGGCCATGATGACCACGTGCGTGGAGGAAAGGCCATAGCCTCGGCGAGGCATCGAGAGGCACCTGGCGCTGCCTAGAGACTGGCGTGCGGCCGGATCGTGAGGGCGACAGGCGCCTGAGTGCAGTGAGATCAGGCGGAGCAGCGGCAAGTAGTTAGAGGCGGCGAGGCAGAAGTCGAGGGCGGGGGCTCACTCAGCGGGGCGTAAAGAGACGAGGCCGATGGGCTTTCGGAGAGGCGGAAGACGGGGATAGCGCTGACGGAGTCGAGGCGGAGGAAACTCCGGGTGGCGGCGGCAGCGGCGGCGGGTAGTCCGTCGATGGGGAGGCCTTCCGCGATGGCGGATGAGGCGTCGGGCGCGACCCGTCTGGCGGGACGAGGTGGCGCGGAGAAGGCGGCGGTGACACGCAGGCGCGGCGTCGGGCGCCCGTTCGCGTCGTGCATGCGGTTCGCGTCGTGGGCGCAGGTCTTAGCCGATCCGGATCTGGATCGGGGTGGAGGAGGGATCGTGGGGGTGGGGCGAGAGGTGGGGCGGGGCAGCCCGACAGCGGGCGGCGGCTTCGAAGCGCGGCGTGGCGTCGGTGGTTTGCTCCCCTCCCGATCAATCGGAGAGAGAGGGGAGGAGAGCGTAGTGGGGGCGAGTGGGGGAGGGTTGCGGGTTAGGGTTTGACGGGATGGGATATGGGAGTGGGTTAGTAGGCAAGGGGTGGGCGGCTGAGGGTTGGCCTAGTGGCCATTGCGGCCGGTGGGGAGGCCCAGTGAGGTCTTCCTTTCTTTTTTTGTTTCCTTCTCTTCTTTTTATTTCTATTTTTTACATTATGTTTTATTTTAGATATACATTGTTTTAGCTTAGGAAAGAAAATGATAATGACTCCTAAATTCATGTTTGAGAACCACCCACGACCATAAATGTTTTACCCGAAATAAATTAGTTTAGAATTTTATTAATTGAAAAAGGTATTCACTTAATTGTTTTGCTACGGTTCTAATCACTTTAGAGTAATTAATTATTTTATAAAAATGGTGTTTCTCCACCAATACTATCGATGATTTAATTGTCACAATAAGAACATTTTAGTTTTGAGAATTGAAAACTTTTATTGTTTGACTTTAATTCGAATTTGAATTTGGATCGGTTTCAAACTAACGCGAGATTTAGTAACGGTAATCGAGGTGACGTGGCATCATTAGCAGAGGGTTACTGTAGCTTAATTACCCGGGCGTCACAATTCTCCTCCACTACAAGAAATCTCGTCCCGAGATTTAAGAGGGGAGTAAGGGGAAAAGGTCTGATTCTGAAATTCTAACTTGAATCTTATCGGTCTTGGTTGCTCTTCTCGAAGAGGTTCGATCCATTACATTGATGTCTTGACCATCATGATGAAGTTTGCCGTCCTTTCTTTTGGGAACTCCATCATTGCACGAAGAAAGAATAAGGGCTGGACAATGAGACCTTTACTAGGTTGACAAACTTGTTGATAACATCGGGGAAGGTGGGGGGGAAGTAACTCTCGAATTGGAACTTACGACAATATCGAGAGCAAAGTTAGGAGGTATCATGGGAAGTTTCGAGCGGGCAGGCAATCGTTCGATGCCTGAAAAAGAGTGGAAGGGGTTCAAAGCGTCAAGATTATGAATTGCATCTGATACGGGAACAGATCAATAGGAAGGTGCCTCATGAATTACACACGAAGCCAAGCGTGAGTACTGACTTTGGGAACAGGGGTGTACATGAGAGTCGGGGTTTTGATCCTATGGAACTTGTGGGTTGTGGGCCCACCATGTGGAGTTAAAGAGCGGAGAAAGAGTGGTGTCATCTTACCGCATTTACGATAACCATCTTGGTGTCAGACCATAACCTATCTGTTATGTCGGCAACAACGTTGGAACCAAGGGTGGGGGACGAAGAGAACCATTTTCCTGCTCGTTGAATGAGGCGGACCAATAGGCAAGGTTCTCGTCCATCGGTGGTTACCGGAATGTCATCAACAAAAGTAACAGGGTCTTATTGATGTAATTGTACACCGAGGGTTTACATAAGCGAGGGAATTAATCTTGCTTAGACCATAATGATCACCAGAAAAGTTAAACAAGACAATGGAAAGGAAAAGGGGTTTATCAGATTAACATATCAATGGAAAGGAAAATGTGTTTAAACACCTATTTCAGGGGTATATCCTTCCCAAGGGCAGGCAAAGCATGATATCCATGACGGGATATAACGTAGAAAACCCCTTTAGGAAAGGAAAGAGAAATTCCATGTCATTATCCATACAACGGTGTTCGGATAATTGATCAAGAAACATTTAGCATTGGGTTTCAAATGTTCTTGTTGAAATCAGAGTTCCACAGACAAGCTTTTGAGATAGCATTGACATGGTCTCCAAACAAAGGTCGGACTTTAGATACTCAATGGATCCATGAGGAACAGCTTACAAAATAGGTCTTACAATTTCCTCCGGGAAGAATGGTTATCCTTGCAAAAAGAATTTATAATGATCGGTCCTCCACCCGGGGGTGCTAGGCATGACATCATGTTACCGGTTCATCAAAGGACCAATATCATAACTCTTGGAAAGTTGTCCCACCATCATATCGACCGAGATGGAGATCCGATTGGTGTCATGATACCTCGGACTCAGGATGTCCGAGAAGAAAAGGTGCAACACAAATAGACGAAATGACATTTCAAGATTCTCGTGAAATGAACTACGGAGCGGGTTCTTGAAGCAATAGTTCATCCTTAAACCAAGGAGGGATGAGAAGGTGGCTGATGGGCTCCAGCGACAATTCATCGAGAATTCCAAACAGATGGCTTTCCACAATAAGGTGAACAAGAAGATGACACTTGTCAATTCAAATGATATAATGTTGTATGCCGAGGAAAGACATACACAATTAAACATTAGTTGAAAGGTGCACCCAGAAATATGGGCTGGGTTGCACGATCAATGTCGAATGGTGACTTGATTTAACAAAAGAATTGGAATGAAACTCGACCATTCACTCCAAAGCAATAGGGTTGCTAGAAGTTTTGAATTCACACATCATAGTTCAAATGTCGGTATTCGGTTAGAAACAACACGGGTACCAAGAAAGAATGGTGAGGGTGAGAAGTATCACCATACCAATAATTCTCAAGAGGTGGTGAATTTCTCACGACATTCTTGACATAGGAGATGGTAATACTTCAAGGTAGAACATAACATAAGTCGGTTAACAAGGAACTCAAGGTATAGCCACAACACGAACAAGTTTGTGTTGGAAAGAAGGCAAGGAAGTAGTCGATGACATCACAAATCATCGAGGGGCAAGGGTGGTAATTCTCATCATGAATTTGATTGATATTCTGGAATAGCTTAGAATGTTGATAATGATCAAGACACATGTGTCGAGAGATTACATGAAGATGTAATCGATCCGCGATCACATCAAGTCAAAAGAATGATGAAGCAAGAGGTTATTGGAACCATAGAGTGCGACACAAACTCAAAACCAAGCTTGTTATGCGAGGTGGAATGATAAGCCAAGGAAATCAACGTAAGCCTTGCTCAAGCGGCGAAAATTGTGTTCGGGAAGAAGGACCAGGTATACCAGTTAAGATTTAGCACGTTAATGATATAGCCGATCAGGCTAGGTATGACATGATCGAGTACAAACTCGGACTTAAAGAAGATTATCAAGAGTTTTTGAACCGTAGGGCAGACTCGGTTTAGTTACCGATGTCTTTGAGTGTTTAATAACTCAGAGCCCATGAAAACTGTAATCAGTGAGAATGTAGTACTTGATGAAGAACTCATAAGAAGTTATGCAGTTCCAAGATAATCTCGAGATACCAGGGGGTAATACTCGAAGACGGATCACAGTAGAGGTTGGACCGGGGTATTGATCCACAGAAGACAAGTGCTTACACTTGCATCGAAAATGGTATTTAAAGGAGAACATGGTCGGAACCACGATTGTAAAAGGCCAGATCCTAGATATAAGAACTTATACCAAGGGAATAATTAATTTAAGAGAAGCTTTAATGATAAGATCTACATCGTGTCCATGGGCATGAACATAAAGTTCAAGGTCGACTCCACTTCTCCAATGCATAACCTTTCATTCACTTCTGGCGTTCGATGAAGTTGTAGTGTTGAAATTTTATCTGGCGAAACACCGGAAGAGTATGGCTCGTGAAAACTTCGGGTTCACACGGTTTAGAAGGCATATGTTCAACCCATAGGGGCTTCTTAGAAACATATACCACAAGTTTCAAAAGTAAATAACACAAGCCCTTAAAAGCGAGAGCATGGTTGGCCAAGCGGAGGATACAACTTAACAAAGGCATTATGTATCGGGAAGAACTCACAAAGTGATCAAATGTGAAAGATCTTTGTCGAATAACAATCCAACAAAGGACTTGATGGTCCACAAAGGATCTGATGTGAGTATCGATACTCAACCGGAAGAGGAAGGAATGCAAATGCAACAGGTTATGGAATCATCCAGATAATTCAAAGCTTAAGTGCAAAGGAATTATGATTTTCAAAACAAAGGATCGAAGCGAGGCACGCTACGATCAAGGATGGTTCAATTGAATATACGGAGGCACAATCGACGGCGTATAGTTTGGTGAGAACCAGCTCATGTTCAAAATGACGTCGAGCTAGAAACATAATCCTAGGACTCAATCGAGGATTGTGAACATTCACAACGTATTGAATCAATGGACTCAAAAATGATGGTGACAAAGCATGCCAATATGATTACTATACTTATGGGATTAACCATAATGAAAGCAAACAAGAAATTCCAAAAGCAACAGGCTACTCAGGGTTTTCGGAAGGTCGAATGGCACTTTGAAGACTTTTGGGAAACACCTGAACAACTGGGGATGAGCGGATACTCGATAAATGCGAGGAATTATCCATAGGGGGGTATTCATTAGGCAAGAACTTGAAAGAAGCTCAAAGGATTCTCGGAACAACGGAGAGCGATCCGAGGCATCCTGTAATAACAAGATCAATGGGATTGAATGTAGGCAATTGTGTCCAGTTATCCATACCGATAATAGTGGTAGGGATTTGCAAAAAGCGGTCGGCACAAGCATCTCGGAAAACAACGAATAGTATCTTGGAACCTTACAGTGCGGCGGTGATCGTTGTAGTAAGGAGCTCTCCGGGAGGAAGTAGTGAGGAACCTAGAGTTAGATTTTAGCAAAATCTTTTAACCCTAATAGAAGAGAGATGAGAGTCCAGAGTATGAGCGAGGAATAAAAGATCCTAATACCACCCAATGGCGACGTGGGCCCATGGGCCGCACAACCATGTTAGTAAAAGTTTTTGCAACGTCTAGACTCGACTTCGGCCAAGGAGTGTGGAAGGGGGATTCCTACAGTGATCGGCTCGATACCAACTTGTGATGCCCTCGATTTAATCGTACACTAATCATGCACGCAAATGTAATGCGATCAAGATCGTGGACTCCGCGAGAAGATATCACAACACAACTCTAAAACATAAATAAGTCATACAAGCATCATAATACAAGCCGAGGGGCCTCGAGGGCTCGAATACAAGTGCGCCGATCATAGACGAAGTCAGCGGAAGCAACAATATCTGAGTCTGAGACATAAGTTAAACAAGTATGCCATAAGATGGCTAGCACAAACCGGGATACAATCGAAGAAGGCGCAGGCCTCCCGCACAGGATCCTCCTAACTACTCCTGGTAAATCGCCGGCCGGGCCTGCACGTAGTAGTATGCGCCTCCAGTGTAGTAGTCATCATCGACGGTGGCGTCTGGCTCCTGAGCTCCATCGTCTGGTCGCAGCAATCGAGTAGAGATAGGGGGAAAAGGGGGAACAAGGCAACCGTGAGTACTCATCCAAAGTACTCGCAAGCAAGGAGCTACACTACATATGCATGGATATATGTGTAAAGGGCCATATCAGTGGACCGAACTGCAGAATGCCAGAATAAGAGGGGGGATAGCTAATCCTGACGAAGACTACGCTTCTGGCAGCCTCCGTCTTGCAACATGTAGAAGAGAGCAGACTGAAGTCCTCCAAGTAGCATCGTAAAGCATAATCCTACCCGGCGATCCCTCCTCGTAACCACGAGAGAGAGCGACCACCGGGTTGTATCCGCACTTGAAAGGGTGTGTTTTGTTAAGTATCCGGTTCTAGTTGTCATAAGGTCAAGGTACAACTCCAAGTCGTCCTGTTACCGAAGATCACGGCTATTCGAATAGATAAACTTCCCTGCAGGGGTGCACCACATTACCCGACATGCTCGATCCCATTTGGCCGGACACACTTTCCTGGGTCATGCCCGGCCGCGGAAGATCAACACGTCGCAGCCCCACCTAGGCATAACAGAGAGGTCGACGCCGGGTCTAAACCTAAGCGCACAGGTCCGGGCCCATCGCCTTAGCACACCAAGCACGTTGCGTCTGTGACAGCAGACCTAGCCTAGTGGAGTCCAATCCGTGCGCGCTACCGGCCTCGATCGGCAGCGATCACGAAATGCTTGGTGATACCACGACGCCGGTTGCCCATATCTTGTCCCACGTGGCGGTTAGTGCGTAAAGGTCAATGCCCAACTCGGATCAAATACCAAGATCTCGTTAAAGCGTGTTAAGTATCCATAAGCATGAGCGAGGGCCAGGCCCATCTCTCTCCTAGGCGGTCTCAACCTGCCTGCCGCCTCCGCCTCAAAGATCCACTCGGGCACTCCTACGAGCCGACCCGCCTTTAGTCACCACATGTATCATGTATAAGTATATAGTATATACCCGTGATCACCTCCCGAGTGATCACGGCCCGATAGTATAGCACAGCAGACGGACAAGAATGTAGGGCCACAGATGGAAATACTAGCATCCTATACTATGCAAGTAGGAATGCAGGTAAAGGTATCAACAGTAGTAGCAAGGACAGGCTATGCATCAGGATAGGTATAACCGAAGCAAGAATATGCTACACTACTCTAATGCAAGCGGTATAGAGTAGAATAGGCGATATCTGGTGATCAAGGGGGGCTTGCCTGGTTGCTCTGGCAAGAGAGAGAGGGGTCGCCAACTCCGTAGTCGAACCGGGCGCAAAGCAGCTGTCGGTCTCGGGGTCTCTGGGGAAGAAGAGGGGATGAAAGCGATGCATACGGAGCAAACAAAGCTTCACAAAACATACCACGGCAATACGGCGGTGCTAGGTATGCCCTAACGGTAGGGAGGCGATATCGACGAAGAAACATCCGGAAAGTATTCGGTGTTTCGCTTTTAGCGAGAAGGAGAGAGGAGGAAAGTTGCGTGTTTGCTATGCTAGGAGTGTGTGGCGGACGAACGGGCTGCGTATCCGGAATCGTCTCGTCGTTCTGAGCAACTTTCATGTACAAAGTTTTTTCATCCGAGCTACGGATTATTTTATATGATTTTCTAAAGTTTTAATCATTTTTAGATTTTATTTAATTAATTTAAACTAACATTATCCAGAAAAGTGTTTGCTGACGTCATCATGATGTCAGCATGGCGTCAGCAGTGGACCTGGTCAACCTGACATGTGGGTCCCGCATGTCATTGACTGTCAACTAACCTCACAGATTAATTAACTAAACTAAGTGATTAGGCTAATCTAATCAGGTTTAATTAAGTTAATTAATCCTTTAGTTAATTAATTAATATTTTAATTAATTTTAATTATTATTTGTTAATTTATTTTCTTAATTCTTTTTTTTAATTTCGTTCTGGGCGTAGGCCCCATCAGACACTGGCCCGAGGGCCACCATGGGCGCGCAGCGTAACCCGACCAAGGCCGTCGGGCAGGCGCCCACTTGCAGCCCGAGGCCACCAAGGGCGCCGGCCATGGCGGCAACCGAGCAAAGGCGGCAAGGGGGCGGCACGGCAGGGGTTCGGCCTCGGCGGAAGAAGGTCGAGGCGGCGGGCCTCGAGGGTGTCTGCACGTGGCCGGACGGAGCGGGCGCTGGCAAGGCGCGGGTCCGACCGCAGTGATCAGCGTGCGTGGGGGAAGGCCATGGCCTCGATGAGGCATCAAAGGCACATGGCGTTTGCCTAGGGGCCCGCGCCGTGGCCGGGGCGGCCGGATGGGCGGGGAGACAGACGAAAAGTGCGGTGAGATCGGGCGGAGCAGCAGCAAGTAGTTGGGGGCGCAGAGGCGAGTCTTGTGCGGAAGGGCTCACAGGCGTAGGGACAGGGCAGTGGGCTCGGGGCGGAAGACGGGGACGACGTCGACGGAGTCGAGGCGGAGGAGCTCCGGGTGGCAGCGACGAGCAGCGACAGCGGGGTAGTCCGTCGATGGGGAGGCCTTCTGGCGATGGCGGACGAGGGCGGCTTACCAATCTGTGCACGGGCGGGGACGAGGTATGGCGGGAGAAGGCGGCGGTGACACGGGCGGTGACGTCGGGCGTCCGCTGCTCGCTGCAGACGCGGTTCGCCGTGGATTTGAGTCTTAGCCCGATCCAGATCTGGATCGGGGTGGAGGGAGGATCGGGGGGTGGGGGCGAGAGGTGGCGGGCAGCTCTGCCCTGTGGCGAAGGCTGGCCTGCCTGTGGCGGCAAGGCGGTGTTTTGCTCTCCCTCCCGATCCAATCGGTTGTGTGGTGGAGGAGTGCGTTGTGGGGGCGTGTGGGGGTGGGGGTTACGGGTTAGGGTTTGACCGGGATGGGATATGGGGAGTGGGTTAGTAGGCAAGGGGTGGGCTGCCTGGGGTTGGCCATTTGTGGTGGCTAATGGCCGGTGGGCGAGGCCAATGAGGGTCTTTTCCTTTCTTTTTTTTTGTTTCCTTCTCTTCTTGTTATTTCTATTTTTCTGTTATGTTTTATTTTAGATATACATTCTTTTTAGCTTAGGAAAGAAAATGATAATGACTCCTAAATTCATGTTTGAGAACCACCCACGGCCATAAATGTTTTTACTCAAATAAATTAGTTTAGAATTTTATTAATTGAAAAAGGTATTCACTTAATTGTTTTGCTACAGTTCTAATCACTTTAGAGTAATTAATTATTTTATAAAAATGGTGTTTCTCCACCAATACTATCGATGATTTAATTGTCACAATAAGAACATTTTAGTTTTGAGAATTGAAAACTTTTAGTGTTTGACTTTAATTCAAATTTGAATTTGGATCGGTTTCAAACTAACGCGAGATTTAGTAACGGTAATCGAGGTGACGTGGCATCATTAGCAGAGGGTTACTGTAGCTTAATTACCCGGGCGTCATAGGCATCCATCACGGAGGGCTTCTACATCATCACCATAGCCTCTCCGATGAAGTGTGAGTAGTTTACCTCAGACCTTCGGGTCCATAGTTAGTACCTAGATGGCTTCTTCTCTCTTTTTGGATCTCAATACAATGTTCTCCCCTCTCGTGGAGATCTATTTGATGTAATCTTCTTTTTGCGGTGTTTTGTTCGGACCGATGAATTGTGCGCTTATGATCAAGATTATCTATGAACAATATTTGAATCTTCTCTCGAACTCTTTTATGTATGATTGGTTATCTTTGCAAGTCTCTTCAAATTATCAGTTTGGTTTGGCCTACTAGATTGGTTTTTCTTGCAATGGGAGAAGTGCTTAGCTTTGGGTTCAATCTTGCGGTGTCCTTTCCCAAAGTGATGAGGGGCAGCAAGGCACGTATTGTATTGTTGCCATCGAGGATAAAAAGATGGGGTTTTATCATATTGCATGAATTTATCCCTCTACATCATGTCATCTTGCTTAAGGCGTTACTGCTTTCTTGAACTTAATACTCTAGATGCATCTTTGGATAGCGGTCGATGAGTGGAGTAATAGTAGTAGATGCAAAAGGTGAGTCGGTCTACTTGTCTTGGATGTGATGCCTATATACATGATCATACCTAGATATTCTCATAACTATGCTCAATTCTCATCAATTGCTCAACAAAGAATTCGCTCACCCACCGAAAAATACTTATGCTCTTGAGAGAAGCCACTAGTGAAACCTATGGCCCCCGGGTCTATCTTCATCATATTAATCTTCCAACACTTAGTTATTTCCTTTGCTTTTATTTTACTTTGCATTCTTATCAGAAAAATACCAAAAATATTATCCTATCATATCTATCAGATCTCACTCTCGTAAGTGACCGTGAAGGGATTGACAACCCCTTATCGCGTTGGTTGCGAGGAGTTATTTGTTTTTTGCAGGTACGAGGGACTCGCGCGTATCCTCCTACTTGATTGATACCTTGGTTATCAAAAACTGAGGGAAATACTTATGCTACTTTGCTGCATCATCCTTTCATCTTCAAGGAAATCCAACACGGTGCTCAAGAGGTAGCAAGAAGGATTTAAAGCGCTGCTTCGGGAGTCTACGCAAAAGTCAACATACCAAGTACCCATCACAAATCCCTTTATCTCCCACATTACATTATTTTCCATTTGCCTCTCATTTCCTCTCCCCACTTCACCCTTGCCATTTTATTCGCCTCTCTTTTTCGATTCGCCTCTTTTTTCGCTTGCTTTTTGTTTGCTCGTGTGTTGGATTGCTTGTTTGTCACGATGGCTCAAGATAACACCAAATTGTGTGACTTTACCAATACCAACAATAATGATTTCCTTAGCACTCCTATTGCTCCTCTTACCAATACTAAATCTTGTGAAATCAATACTGCTTTGTTGAATCTTGTCATGAAAGATCAATTCGCCGGCCGTCCTAGTGAAGATACCGCTACTCATCTAAATAGCTTTGTTGATTTGTGTGATACGCAAAAGAAGAAAGATGTTGATAATGATATTGTTAAATTGAAGCTATTTCCTTTTTCGCTTAGAGATCGTGCTAAAGCTTGGTTTTCGTCTTTGCCTAAAAAATAGTATTGATTCTTGGAATAAGTGCAAAGATGCTTTTATCTCTAAGTATTTTCCTCCCGCTAAGATCATCTCTCTTAGAAACGATATTATGAATTTTAAGCAACTTGATCATGAACATGTTGCACAAGCTTGGGAGAGGATGAAATTAATGATAATGTGAATTGCCCTACTCATGGTTTGAATTTGTGGATGATTATACAAAAAATTATGCCGGATTGAATTTTGCTTCTAGAAATCTTTTAGATTAGGTCATGGAGGCACTTTTATGGAAATCACTTTAGGAGAAGCTACTAAACTCCTAGATAATATTATGGTTAATTATTCTCAATGGCACACTTTGAAAGATCTACTAATAAAAAGTGCATGCGATAGAAGAAATTAATGTTTTGAGTGGAAAGATGAATGAACTTATGAAATTATATGCTACTAAGAGTGTTTCTTCTTATCCTAATGATATGCCTTTGTCTACTTTGATTGAGAATAATAATGAATCTATGGATGTGAATTTTGTTGGTAGGAATAATTTTGGTAACAACGCCATTATAGAGGAAACTTTAATCCTAGGCCTTATCCTGGTAATTCCTCTAATAATTATGGAAATTCCTACAACAACTCTTATGGAAATTTTAATAATATGCCCTCTGAATTTGAGACTAGTGTTAAAGAGTTTATGAATTCGCGAAAGAATTTCAATGCTTTGCTTGAAGAGAAATTACTTAAAGTTGATGAATTGGCTAGGAACGTTGATAGAATTTCTCTTGATGTTGATTCTTTAAAGCTTAGATATATTCCTCCTAAGCATGATATCAATGAGTCTCTCAAAGCCATGAGAATTTCCATTGATGAGTGCAAAGAAAGAACCGCTAGGATGTGTGCTACGAAAGATGCCTTTATTAAAGCGTGTTCTTCTAGTTCCTATGAAAATAAAGATGAAGATCTAAAATTTATTGATGTGTCCCCTTGTCGGTGTACTAGAGTAGGGGTACCCTAGTATCCCGAACTCGTGCACGGGCAGTTGCAGCACCCCGCGGCAAGGCTTGCCAGGCAACCGCCAAGATCCTCCATGGTTCCTTTGGAGCCATTCAAGAACAAAGTATTTAAGCCAAGGAGACAAGGCCCCGGCAAGAGGAGCTTGCCGGGAAGGCCAGCCAAGGCACTTAGAAGACAAGGCCCCGGCAAGAGGAGCTTGCCGGGAAGGCCTGGTGAGCGACAAGCTTCCAGGCGCGACAAGACGATGGCCGCGGCAAGGCGCTTGCCGCAGGAAGCTACCACTCTTTTCCTCCGCTCCAGCTCATCCACCAACGTGTCGCCCCGGGACCTTTCCAGGCGCACGTGGCGAGAGGCTGTGCAGCCAGGGGTGCGTGGTGGCAAGCGGCGCTGACAAGATTTCCATCGTGGCGAACGGTGGCGCCCCTGACGGTCCCTTTTTGCACTGTTTGGGCGACTTTAGACGGGCATTTAATGCTTTTGTCCCCGCCGCCGTGGTTAGGTATGATAATAATCGGACAGGTAGCTGTACCAACCACAAGTTCTTTTCCATTTTCACCCTTGCCTATGTTGCCACCTGTCGGTGACCCCTTGAGCATATAAAAGGAGGCCCATGTGCAACGTAGAGAGGGGTTCGGGGTTCGGTTCATTCGAAGCCAGAGAACACTCACGCTAGGTCTTGTAGCTCTCAACGCTCCCTAGCAAGAACACAATACAATCAAACAAGCAGCAGTAGGAGTATTATCTCTCGGAGAGCTCCGAAGCCGGGTAACCGCTCGTGCTTCACCTCGATCTGCTCTTCGTGCGACCTCCGCACCCCACCGAACCGAAAGGGGCTCGGTCCGCCGGTCCCATAGGTGGTCGTGGGTCCGATCAGCTTCCCCGACATCTTTGGCGCGCCAGGTAGGGGGCGTCGAGGTTGTGTGCACCTGATCCGGCGTTCACACAAGATGCATCTTCATCATCTTCATCGACATGCCACCGAAGAAGAAGGCTTCGGCGGCAGCGGATCCGTCCACGTCGAACCCACCACCACCGGAGCAAACGGGTGGTGGGGTAGACGCCGGCGGAAGAACGGACATGGACGAGGGAACCCACGACGCTGCCAAGTCCAAGGACAAGGCTGCGCAGACCTCGGCGTCCAGACATTCACCGCGCCCATCCCAGGAGGCGCGGGACCGACAGCGTCATGGTATTCACAATACCATACGCTCGTTGGACCAAGATCGAGCTGGTGGATCTCGCAGTGCTCAAGACCAGCATGCATGCCAACATGCTGGCGCGAGCGAGGCACGGTCGCCGGACGGGGACCGCTCCTTCTAACATAGATAGAAGTCCGAGCATATCCGCTCCTCGCCTTATTCGCCATCGCCGCCCGCCACTCGGCGAAGCTTTGGCGCGAGCTCAACTACTCTGGATTACCCTCGACATCGAGACAAGATCGAAGAATGGAGGGCCACCATTCGTAGTCTCATCAGCCGCCAACGGCGACACTCCACGGCAGCCGGTACATCAGCTGCGGGCAGGACTGCTGTGCACGAGCCGATGGCGATTAAGAAACCCGTGGGGTGCAACCACCATGCATTCTCCACCGAAGGCCAAGGTCGCCGACTACCGGATCCACCTCGGCAATGACTTCCACCGCATCATCGGATCCACGAGCTCGCCGCGATCGGCGCCAAGTTCTTCTAAGCAAACGACAAGAAGAAGACGCTCGAACTCGCATCGAGCGTCGAAGAGAAGCAGCGTCAATCAGACCAGCGCCAGCTGGGCCCTCTGTCGACATGCATGCGCCTGGGGAACCAGGCGACTTGTCAGACGTCTGTAGAGTTGCCCTGCGTTCACTCGTGAGTCGCGGCAAGTCCGATGGCCCAAAGAAGAAGAATTTCAAGCCCGACGTGCAGAGAAGTACGACGGCAAGACGCATCCGTCGAGTTCCTCGGCATCTACACCATTGCGGTGCAAGCTGTCGGGGGACGAGGCGACAAGATCCTCGCCAACTACTTTCACGTGGTACTCAAGCCCAATGTCGATCTCGGCTCATGCACTTGCGGACAACTCCATATCCTCTTGGCAGATCTGTGCCATCGGTTTGTCGGCCGCTTCTTCACAGCGTGACCACAAACCTCATGGCCAAGAGAGAGCGACCTTCATCCGCCGCCCGAGAAGGAAGGAGAGCCCCGCATAAGTACATTCGAAGATTCACCGTGTACACTACAACATCCCGGATGTCCACCCCGCCGATGTAATCAGCGTGTTCCATCGAACGTCTTGGAACCGCAGGATGAGGAGGAGATGGCGATGTGCAAGATCAAGGACGCCGTAGCTATATGCCCCGGCCGACAAGTGTGCACGCGTCTTTGAGGAAGGGAGAAGACTCCACGGGAGAATATAGAAGTAGGAGGATCCGATAGTGAGGAAGCTGCCCCGCAAAGAAAAGTCGTGACGGAACAACGTAAAGAAGAAAGGCAAAGAAGTGCTAGTTGTCGGCAGTCCGCAACGGAAGTGCCGCCAAGAAAGCCAAAGTTGGTAGCTCCGGCAAGGAGGTTGCCGCGGCACCAACGATCAGGCATGGCGGTCGCCGACAAAGCAGTGACAGCTCCAACAAGCGATCACGCAAGATCCACCGCACCAAGGGACATGACCTCCAGAGCTGCAAAGGTCGAGCAGCTTGTCAAGCAGCGAAGGCTGAGTACGTAGCGCGACAAGGAGAAGGCCCAGGAAGGTGCAGGAGGAGCTAGCAAGAAGCGCCCAGTCGGGGAGGGCCTTGTGATGGGACAAGCGGCAGTAGGAGTATTATCTCTCCGGGAGGCTCGAAGCTAGATGGCTGCTTTCGTGTGCCAGCCTCGATCACGCTCTTCGATGCGACCTCTGCTGATCGGACCCACGAACACCTATGGGACCGGGCGGACCGAGCCCCTTCGGTTCGGGTGGGGGCGGAGGTCGCCGAAGAGCAGATCGAGGCGAAGCACGCGAAAGCGATTTACCCAGCTTTGGAGCTCTCCGGAGAGATAATACTCCTACCTTTGCTTGTCGATTGTATTGTGTTCTTGCTAGGGAGCCACCGAGAGCTACAAGACCTAAGCGTGAGTGTTCGCTGGTTTCGAATGAACCGAACCCCGAACCCCTCTCTACGTTGCACATGGGCCTCCTTTTATATGCTCAAGGGGTCACCGACAGGTGGCAACATAGGCAAGGGTAAAAATGGAAAAGAACTTGTGGTTGGTACAGCTACCTGTACAGTGTATCATAGCTAACCCTGACGGCAGGGGACAAAAGCATTAAATGCCCGTCTAATCACCCAAACAAAGGCAAAAAGGGACCGGTTGTGGGCGCCACCGCTCGCCACGATGGAAATCTTGTCGCCGCTTGCCACCACGCACCTGGCTGCAAGCCTGACCTCTCGCCACGCGTCTTTGGAAAGGTCCCGGGCGACACGTTGGTGGATGAGCCGAGCGGAGGAAAAGAGTGGTAGCTTCCTCGCAAAGCGCCTTGCCGCGACCATCGCCTTTGTCGCTTTGGAAGCTTGTCGCTCATCAGGCCTTCCCAAGCAAGCTCCTCTTGCCGGGGCCTTGTCTTCTATGTGCCTTGGTTGGCCTTCCCGGCAAGCTCCTCTTGCCGGGGCCTTGTCTCCTTGGCTTAAACACTTTGTTCTTGAATGGCTCCAAAGGAACCATGGAGGATCTTGGCGGTTGCCTGGCAAGCCTTGCAGCTGGAGTGCAGAATCGCCTGCGTGCACGAGTTCGGGATACTAGGGTACCCCTACTCTAGTACACCGGTCAGGAGCCCCGGGGCTGGGCCATGCAGTGCCGAAACCTTTGTTGGGCCAGGCCCAAAACAGGGCACGGGCACACGCGGCCTGGTTCACGCCATAACTCACCCTTGACCCACCACGCCCTCCATGAACGGCACGCATCGAGTGCGGCGTCGTGGGAGAGATCGTGGGCGAGATCGTGGGTGGTTTCTTTATCCAGAAGGGCGAAACGTCCGCCACCTCCCTCTTTATAAGCAGAGGAAACAGGGGCGGTCCGCCCACCTCGCCAGCTGTTGTTCAATCTCGAAAACCACTGCTGCTCCCCCCTTCTTCCCAAGTCGAGGAAGAAGGCCGGCGCTCCCCCCATCGCCACTGGCGCCACCAACGCCGCCGATCTCCCCACCACCTCTGCCATGGCTCAAAGCCGACAAGGGAAGGGCGTGAAGTCGGCCGAGGCACTGCTCATGGCGCCTGCGAAAGGAGCGGCCATCTTTCCCCCCTCAGCCGCAAGGGAGCCGAGGAGAACCATTACCTCTTAAGTCGTCGACGGAGACGCGGCGCATCCATGCGCAGAAGGTACTCCCACCACTGCCTTGAATTAGCCCCAACTGGGTACCCTTTCTTGGCTCTTCTTCTCTGCGGGCTCTGCCCGCTTCTCTCTGAATTCTTCTGCGATATCATGAACACCTATGGGTTTCGCCTCCTTGATTTCACCCCTAATGCTGTCCTGACCATGGCAGTTTTCGCACATCTTTGCGATAACTTTGTCGGAGTCCACCCAAACGTAGCCCTCTTCCGCCACTTCTTCATGCCTCGAGTAGAGAGAGAGAGCCCTTGCCGGGAGGAATCGCTTGGATCTCAAGGATCGGCAAGAAAGACGCCTATCTGGAAGGAGAGCTCCGCAGCAAGTGGGAGGAGTGGAGGGCAGATTGGTGTTGGATTGTAGAGGAGAACCCGCAGCCCTTTACCGTCCAGCGCCAAACCCCAATAGTTCGTGGCAATGATTGGAGCAACTTGGCGCCGGAAGATGCTAGATTGAAGATTGTTGTCACCCGGATCTTGCGCCTCAGGGCTTTCCCGGACTCCTTTGTGGCGCCGTTGGCGCAGATTTCCTTTCGCCGCCAGATCGCTACTTGCATGAGAGGAGGAGACCTGCTTGGGAGTTCCAGAACGCGGCGGATATCATGAGGTTGCGCCCAGGCCTCAACTTCAATTTCACCGTCTTGGAGTTGGATGCGATGCTTCTGGAGCTGTTCAAGAATGACCCTGATCATCCCGAATGGTTCAGGTTGCCGAGGGGAGTCGTTCCATTGTGCAACAATTCCTCGCTTGACCGCATCCGCGCAATGATGCCGCTGTGCGACTCGCATGGAATTGTTCCAACCTGGCAAGAGCCTGCAGATGACGTCGTCGCGGGTGTTCTGCTGACGCCCGAGCAGCAGAGTGGCGAGCCCGAGGAGGAGCAGGCTAACTGCAGGTTGTTGTCACTCTACCTGGCGCCCGACAAGCCAAGCTGGCCTCCCGAGAAGCGCTTTGTCGCGGGCGTGGACATAGAGAAGCGCCATGGAGGAGCTCCGGGCATCAATCGTGAAGCTCTCCGATCTTTGGCGGAGGAGCGGAGCGACTTGCCGAGGAGCGTAAAGCTTTCCTCCTCGAGAAGGCTTGAAGGTGAAGAGCAACAAAGGCTTGCCGCCGAAGCTGTCCGCACAGGAAGGCGAAGCTGGTGCAGTGAAGGTCAATCTTGACAGCCCACGAGGAGGAGCTTGCATGGCGAGCAAATGTTTGGCGATACTCTCAAGGAAGCAAAGGATCTTGCCGCAGCTGCCGAGGCCGCCAAGAAGGAGCCGGAGACGAAGTGACGCGGCTGGAGGCCAATCAAGAAGAGCGGCGAGGAGCTTGCTGCACTCAAGCATGAGCGCGAGAAGGACGCCTACACTCTTGGCGAGCTGCAGGACCGTCTCGCCGAGAGGAGCAAGGAGCTCAGCGCCGCCAAGGACTCCAACGCAGATCTCGAGCTGAAGCTGACCACCCTGACCAAGGCGCTGGATGGCGCCAGGGAGCAGATCAAGGCCGACGAGGCGCTGCTGGCAAGCGCTGCCGTTACCCAAAATTCTTTCAGGGATAACGTGGAGCACTGGACTGAGGGTCTCGTGGATACTGCCGCCGCCATCGATAGGGAGCTGGCGGAGCTGGGAATGGTGGATCTTGGATATTCCTCCGACGAGCACCTCCAACCCAGCGCCAAGCTCAGCTTGTTCTTCAAAGGCGTGGTGACGGCTCTCCAGCGACTCCGGGAGGAGATCCCAAAGCAGTTGGCCAAGGAGTCGCGCCAGATCTGCACGGGAGCTCTCCAAAAGGTACTGATGAAGGTGGCCTTCCGCAATCCAGGCCTCAACCTCACCAACGTCCTCAGGTCCTTGCCGCTGGATGCTGATGTAGAGGCGCTCAAGACCCTTGTCGCCTCCCATCGTGGGACAGGTGAGCGGGATCAAGAGGGTTGATGGCACCCAGCGAGATTAGGCCGCCCATTTTATCTTTTCTTTGTCGCCTGCTGGTCATGTTAGGAGAACAATCTATTAGAGCTGCGACAAGCTATATTATAATATAACTCTATCTCGGGCAGTAATTGCTATGTTATTTCCTTTTTACTTGATTCCTTCCTTTGTATGTTTTTGCCCTACGCTTTTAGGGAACTTGCCGTGTAGGCACCTTGGAGTCATGAAAGGCCGAAAAGTGGACGCCGTCGGCTGAAATGGCGGTGCCGCCTCCGCAGCAACCTTGTGCAACTAGTCGCAGCTCACTTAAATTGTTGAGCGGACTCAAACAAAGTAAGGGCGCAACTAGCTACGAGTTGGTTCCTCCGCCGCATGTGTTTTCCATACAAAGTGCGGTCGCTCGAGGAAAATAACTTAAAATTTTTTAAAATGATTGCTCGGACTTTGGCAACTTATCTTTTCTCGTCGTTTGCTTCCTTGCAGAAGGCTAAACCTCCTCGAGCGACGCTTGGTCCACACCGTTATCTTTTCCTTCCCCCCCGGCAAACTTGTGTGCGAGGGATCCTTCCTTTCTTCGAGAAAGAGAAAGAAGAGAAAATAAAGATATGGAGCCTCATGGCTCGTTATTGCTTACCGGGGTAGGTGCTGCACAAAGTGTCGATAACTCATGCAAAATAAAAGAGTAGAAAGCATGAAATCGACAAGATGTGCGGAACACACCGCTTTACTTTTATGCACGGGTTCTGCGCTAGCGCTTTGTACAAAGGATTACATGCAACATCGACAAGACTTGTACAAAAGGTGGTTGCTTAACAGGTTCCGCAGAACCGCGCTTTCTCACGGGTAAAACTTACGAAGATGCTCAATGTTCCGTGAGTTGCTCATCGGAATGCCATCTTCGGTCTCTGGCATGACAGCCGCCGGCCCTAGTGACTCGCTTTCACTGGTAAGGGCCTTCCCACTTCAAGGCGTCAACTTGTTGGAATTCTTGGCGGATTGAACGCGCGAAGAACAAGGTCGCCTTCCTCGAGACTTGGCATTAACTTTGTGGCTATGGTAGCGCGCAAAGCTTGTTGGGTATCGAAAATTTCGTATGACAGCCTGAAGATGGTCCTCCTCAAGGAGCAATGCGTCATCTTGTCGCAACTGTAGGAGATGAAGATGACGACAGCGACGAAGACATGGATGATGACGAGGCCGATGAGCAGGAGTTCCAGAAAGCCACAGAGGTCTTGTGCGTTGACGGCGGTGCTTCTCTGCATACTTCACACCACCAACTCAAGCAGTGGATGCGGGAAGTCAATGCGGCAGAACCATCCGTCGAGTCACGCAAGCCTCTGAAATGGTCCAAAGACGCCTATCATCTTTGATATTGAGGACCACCCCGATCGCATAATCAAGGCTTCCGGGTGCTTGCCGATGTTGGTTTCACCAACTATCCGCAACCTCAAGGTCACTAAGATGCTAGTTGACGGGGCCGGCTTGAACCTGATCTCCTCCACGGTACTCCGTAAACTCCAGATCCTCGATAAGCGAAGCTCGAAGAGACCTAAGACATTCCAAGGAATCAATCCGGGAAGGAGCAAGCCAAAGGGGAAGATCACGCTGTTTGGGTAACATTTGGCGTTGAGCTGAACTTCAGGATCGAGAAGGTCACTTTTGACGTTGCCGTTTACTTCCCATTGCCTTACAATGGGATACTTGGACGCCCAAAGACTCGCCAAATTCATGGCGGCCTCTCACTATGCATACAACGTCTTCAAGATGCCAGCCGGTAAGTGTCATCTCCGCCCTGGCGACAAGAAGGGTGCTCTTATCTGCCCGACAAGATCTACTGGAAGCAGCAGCGCAGCAGATCACAAGTCACTTGTCACCAAGCTCCCGGGCGTAAGAAGAAGTCCAAGTCCGGCAAGAGTTCTCGATGCTCACTCCGCAAGCGCACCTCTTCGAGTCTTTGCGCTACCGCTGAGGACGCACCATCGAGCTCCACCGAAAAGTGCAAGAAGAAGACGATGGCAGCTCCACCAGAGACCAAGAAGGTGTCCGCCAAGGAGGATGGCACCGGTGGTACCTTCACCATCGCTGCCACTCTCGACCCTAAATAGGAAAGCGCCGTTGCTGTTTTCCTCGCGGCTTAACGCCGACGCGTGTTTGCATGGCAACCGTCCGACATCCCCGTGTTCCTGTGAAAGTAATTGAGCACCACTCTAGCCGTCCAGCCCGCGCGCGCGCCCGCCAAGGCGTAAAGTCAGAAGCGTGCAAAGTGGAGCGCCATTCATCGCAGAAGAGATCAAGAAATTGGAAGTAGCAGTGCCTTTGTCGAGGAGTGCTCCATCCCACGTGGTTGGCCAACTTCGTAGTCGCATAAAGCAGCAACGGGAAATGGAGGCTTTGTATCAACTTTACCGATGTCAATAAAGCTTGTCCTAAAGACCCATTTCCCTTGCCGCGCATTGACCAGATTGTTGACTCCATGGCCGGATGCGATTTGCTTTCATTTCTTGATGCATACTCCGGGTACCATCAGATCTTCATGGCAGAAGAGGATGAGGAGAAAACCGCATTCATCACTCCATGTGGCACATACTGTTTTGTACGGATGCCTTTTGGGTTAAAGAATGCTGGTTCAACATTTGCAAGAGTAGTCCATAAAGCTTTTGAGCCACAAATGCACAGAAATGTAGAAGCTTACATGGATGACATAGTGGTCAAGAGCAAGGACAAGACTACTCTGATTCAAGATTTAGATGAAACCTTTGCAAATCAAGGCAAGATCAACCTCAAGCTCAACCCCGAGAAGTGCGTGTTTGGAGTCCCTCCGGCAAGCTTCTCGGGTTCTTCGTGTCTCGGGGGAATTGAAGCCAATCCCGACAAGATCAAGGCCATCGAAAGCAGATTGAAGCACCAAAGCGCTGGCCAAGGATGTTCGAAGACTTGCCGGCTATGTAGTCGCTCTCAAAGCAGGTTTATCTCTAGGTCTGCTGAGCGCACCTCGCCATTTTTCAAAATTTTGAAAAAGGCAGGTCCAATGAAATGGACTCCGGCGGAGGTTGCGCCGCAGGACTTAAAGAGATACTGCCCTCCACTCCAACACTTGTCGCACCTAAGGCCACAAGAGAAGTTGTTGTTGTATATCGCGGCAAGAACCAATCAAGTGGTTAGTGCCGCGTTAGTGGCGGAGAGGGAGGCGGATGATGAGCTAGCAACCAAGGCAGATGCATCCAGTGGCAAGCAAGGCACTTCTCCCAAGCTCTGGTCCCGACAAAGATGGATCTGCGCAGGAGTGTGAGAAGGTGCAGAAGAGAATGGTGCAGCGCCTAGCTTTACTTTGTCGGGCCTCTTGCAGGGGCTAGGTCAAGGTACTGCGTGCAGAAATTGCTTTTCGCCTCCTCATGGCCTCGAGAAAGCTGCGCCATTACTTCCAAGCACACGAGATCACAATGCCGTCACTCGCTTCCGTTGAAGAGGATCTGCAAAATCCGTAAGCAACAGTGTGATTGTCGAGTGGGCACCGGAACCGCCAAGCTTTGGCCTCAGTTTGAAAGCACTTCAACTATCCAAAGCAAGAGCATTGGCGAGTTCATAGCGTAATGGACGCCAACACAAGATGAAGAAATTCCAGAGACGAGCATCCCCTGGCCAAGGAAGCAAGCAAAGAGTGGTTGATGTACTTTGATGGTGCCTTCTCATTGCAAGGCGCCGCAAGGGCGTACGCTTGTCGCACCCACCGGAGAGCACCTCAGAAATGCGTGAGTCGAGATGCACTTTCCCAAGGAGCAAGCAACAAACAATACCGCAGTAGTATGAAGGTTTGCTTGCCGGGTCTCGTGGATTGCAGTAGACCTTGGGATCAAGAAGCTCATTGTCATGGGTGACTCACAGCTAGTCATCCGCCAAGTGAACAAGAGTTATCAGAGTCTGTTGATTGAAGCTTATGTTGATGAAGTGAGAAAGCTCTAAGAGCACTTTGACGGCCCTATGATGGAACATATGTTCCAAGAGCTCAGAACGATATTGCCGATGGCTCTGTCAAAATGCGCGCACTTAAGTTACCTCGTGGAACTGTGGACCTTTGTGCTCAAGTCGACTCAACCGATCAGAAGCGCCACCAACCGGACAGAATAAGAAGAGGAAGTTGATTTCCGTGATCATTTTCCGCCGAGCTCCCGAGTCCGCCGCCAAGAAGGTCCCCAAGATCAACGCCAAGAGGCCGAGGAGCGCCTGCGTCCGACAAGCCCTAGGGTTTGTTTCTGCTGAAGGCACGCCCCGACAGTTTTGCTCCCAAGCTTGCCGGGAACGCCAAGCTCCTACCGAGCCGCAGTGTTCTGCCAGTAGAAGCGGATTTTCCCGCAGCAGCCAGATGTGCCTTTAGTCCTTGTTGTCGAGCCGCAGTTGTGCTCAAAGATGGGCGCAGCAGATTGTCCATTTCCTTCGTGACATGAGAACTTCCCAAGAACAAGAAGAAGCGGAAAGAGTAGCCCGGCAGTCAAGTATGTACCAGCTTTGTCGACAACACACCGTATGTAAGAAGACTCAACGGTGTGAAATTGAAGTGTATTCACCGGAAGATGGATGTAAGCTGTTGGCAGAGATACACAGAGGCATATGTGGTCACCACATTACAAGAAGAGCACTTGCCGGCAAAGCATTCCTAAGCAAGGTTTCTTTTGGCCGACAGCCTCCGTGATGCAACCGCACAAGTAACCAAGTGTGAAGCGTGCTGGCCCATTCCAAGCAGATACACCACCAGCTCAAGCTCTCCAGACGATCCCTTTATCCCCGCCATTTTCGGTCTGGGCTCGACATCCTCGCCCTTTCCCGAAGCCGTCGGGGCTTTGAGTACTTGTACGCTGTAATCGACAAGTTCACAAAGTGGCCGGAAGTGGAAGCAAAGGAGGAAGGTGACAAGACAACAAGAAATAAGTTCTTTCAAAGTCGATTGTTTGTCGCTGCCGAATCCCTAACAGGATCATCACCGACAACGGCACTCCAATTTACGAGCCGCACCTTCATGCTGTACGTCCAAGACCTTGGCGCCAAGGTCTTCTTCGCTTCTGTTGCTCATCCGAGAACTAACGGTCAAGCGGAGAGGGCGAATGCTGAAGTGCTGTGCGGACTCAAGACCAGGACTTTCGACAGGCTGCACAAGTGCGTTAGAAACTGGATTGAGGAGCTGCCGGTGGTTCTTTGGTCGATCAGGACGACGCCAAATCGAGCCACTGGCCAGACACCTTTCGCTCTAGTATATGGAGCAGTAGGCAGTTCTCCCCACGGAACTCAGATACGGGTCACCTCGAGTGCTCGCTATGATGAGCTCGAGCAAGAGCGCTATGCGACAAGATGACGATTGCTCCTTGAGGAGGACCGCCTTCAGTTGTCAGACGAAGCTGCTCGATACCAAAGAAGCTTTGCGCCGCTACCATAGCCCGCAAAGTTAATGCCAAGTCTCGAGGAAGGAGACCTTGTTCTTCGGGCGCGTTTCAGTCCGCCAAGAATTCCAACAAGTTGACGCCTTGAAGTGGGAAGGCCCTTACCGGGTGAAACGAGTCACTAGGCCCGGCGCTGTCCGCTTTGAGACCAAGATGGCATTCCGGTGAGCAACTCCTCGAACATTGAGCATCTTCGTAAGTTTTACTCAGAAGGCTGCCGGAACCTGTTCCGCAACCACCTTTTGTACAAGTCTTGTCGATGTTGCATGTAATCCTTTGTACAAAGCCGGGCGCAGACCCCGTGCATAAGTAAAGCCAGTGTGTTCCGCACATCTTGTCGATTTCATGCTTTCTACTCTTTATTTTTGCATGAGTTATCTGACACTTTGTGCAGCACCTACCCCGGTAAGCAATAACGAGCCATGAGGCTCCATATCTTTATTTTCTCTTCTTTCTCTTTCTCGAAGAAAGGAAGGATCCCTCGCACACAAGTTTGCCGGGGGGGAAGGAAAAGATAACGGTGTGGACCAAGCGTCGCTCGAGGAGGTTTAGCCTTACCGGGAAGCAAACGACAGAAAAGATAAGTTGCCAAAGTCTGAGCAATCATTTTTAAAAATTTTAAGTTATTTTCCTCGAACGACCGCACTTTGTATGGAAAACACATCTTGGCCGGAGGAACCAACTCGTAGCTAGTTGCGCCCTTACTTTGTTTCGAGTCCGCTCAACAATTTAAGTGAGCTGCGACTAGTTGCGACAAGGTTGCTTGCCGGAGGCGGCACCGCCAGCAGGCTGCTGACGTCCCGCACTCAGCGCTCGCGGCCAAGGTGCCTGCGCCGGCGAGTTCCCTAAAAGCGTAGGGCAAAAACATACAAAGGAAGGAATCAAGTAAAGGAAATAACATAGCAATTACTACCCGAGATAGAGTTATATTACAATATAGCTTGTCGCAGCTCTATAGATTGTTCTCCTAACATGACCAGCAGCGACAAAGAAAAGATAAAATGGGCGGCCTAATTCACGCTGGTCGCCATCAACCCTCTTGATCCCGGGCTCACCCTGTCCACGATGGGAGGCGACAAGGGTCTTGAGCGCCTCTACATCAAGATCCGGGCGCAAGGACACGAGGACGTTGGTGAGGTTGAGGCCTGGATTGCGGAAGGCCACCTTCATTAGCACCTTTTGAGAGCTCCTCACAGATCCGGGCGTGACTCCTCGGCCAGCTGCTTTGGGATCTCTTCCCGGAGTCGCCGGAGAGCCGCCACCACGCCTTTGAAGAACAAAAGCTGAGCTTACGCTTGGGTTGGAGGTGCTCGTCGGAGGAATATCCAAGATCCACCATTCCCAGCCCGCCGCCCCTATCGATCGATGGCGGCAAAGATCCACGAGACCCTCACCCAAAGGTGCTCCACGTTATCCTCGAAAAGAATTTTGGAGTAACGGCAGCGCTTGCTGCCAGCGCCTCGTCGGCCTTGATTCGCCTCTGGCGCCATCCAGCGCCTTTGGTCAGGGTGGTCACCTTCAGCTCGAGATCTGCGTTGGAGTCCTTGGCGCGCTGAAGCTCCTTGCTCCTCCCGGCGAGACGGCCCCGCAGCTCGCCAAGAGTGTAGGCGTCCTTCTCGCGCTCATGCTTGAGTGCAGCAAGCTCTCGCCGCCTTTCTTCAGATTGGCCTCCACCAGGGCCACTTTCGTCTCCGGCTCCTTCTTGGCGGCCTCGGCTGGGCGCGGGCAAGATCCTTTGCTTCCTTGAGAGTATCGCCAAACGCTTGCTTGCCGCATGCAAGCTCCTCCTCGTGGCTGTCAAGATTGACCTTCCGCTGCACCAGCTCGCCTTTCCCGCGCTGACAGCTTCTCGGCGGCAAGCCTTTGTTGCTCTTCAGCTCAGCCTTCTCGAGGAGGAAAGCTTTACGCCTCGGCAAGTCGCCTCCCGCTCCTTCCGCCAAAGACCGGAGAGCTTCCTGATTGATGCCCCGGAGCTCCTCCGCGCGCTTCTCTATGTCCACGCCCGCCTTCGCGACAAGCGCTTCTCGGGAGGCCAGCTTGGCTTGTCGGGCGCGGTAGAGTGACAGCAGCTTCCGCAGCAGCTGCTCCTCCTCAGGCTCGCCACTGCTGCTCGGCTGTGCGTCAACCAGCCGCCACGCGGGCGAAGCAAACTCTTCGTCGAAGGTTTCTTCAACCGGCGCCTGGAGCTCAAAGCCTGTGGGGAGTTTGATGAAGACGGCGCCGCCGCCTTCAAATAAGGCGCCGGCTGGGGCTCTTGAGCCTGATGCTGCGGTAGCAGCGAGGGATCGGGCGGTCGGTGTAGCGCTGTCGCTTCCGCGGCCCAGGTGGCCGCTGCCACGTCGCTGCAGACCCTCGCCAGCTCCTCGCAGCAGCAGCCTTATGGCAACCTCTCCGCCGGGCGGATTCATCAGCACCTGCTCCTTCTCCGACGACCTCGGTCTCCATCGGCTCCGGGTGGCGTATGGACCTGAAGACCAAAAGGCGAAAAGTCAAGCAAATATTCAAAAGAAGATCGAAGAAGAAGCCAAGGGAAGTTTTTAAGCAAGAGGAGTACTGTTAGGATCGACGATTGTCCTTGCCGGAGAACTGTCCCTTGTCGGAGATTTCTCCCTTGCCGGGAATCCTCCTTGGCGGAGTAGTCGGGCAGATCGCATGTCGGGAGCGGCTTCCGGCCCTCTGGTGGATCTCGCTCGCCTCAAGCGCAAACCAGAAGTCAGATATCAACAAAGAAGAAGCACCCAAGCACGCCTAACAGCAAGAAGTAAACCAAACACTTACGCTGGGGGCTGCTTTGAAGAATGGTTGCCGGGTCCGGCAAGGTGGTTTCGGGCGCGCCTCCTGCTGCCGCGGGGGGATCGTCCTCGATGACAACCACCGGAGTCTTGGCTCTCTTCGACGCTCTCTGGGCCAGCGTCCTGAAAAGGAAAGGGTTCAGAATGAAGCAAATCAGATACAAGACAAAGCAACAAATTTGAAGAAATACAAGCACAAAGATGGTTTACTCTTCTTCTTCTTCCTCGTCGGAGCTGAGCGGAGAGATCAAGTCCCTGCTCGCCTCCGGCGACGGTAAGCGGAGGAGTGGGTTCCCTTGGCCGCTTACGCGGGTGCAGCAGATGGCACTGGGAGGGCCTGGCTCTGGGCTTGCCGCAGCAGCGTGAGGTGCTCCAGCTGCAACAAGTTGCTTGTCGCGGTGGAGCTGTCACGCGCATGACGGCCGCTCGCCTGCCCGCCACTCCGCTTGCCTCCAGCCTTGCGAAGACGCCTTCTTGGTGGAGCTGGGGGCTCCGCCATGGCAAGCTGCTAGATGGAGGGGAGGAGGCGCCTCGGGCGGGTTCGCCGACTCGCTTCGGGCTCGGCGCAGATCCTCCTCACCGGCAAACTCCCTCGCCGACAAGGCTTGCCGCCTCGCTGCCTCTGCCTCCTCCACGGTGAACCCGAATTCGCCAGGGGCAGCAGCTGCTGCCGCCTCTTCCAACCTGGTGGCGATACGCTGCATCTCGTCATCAGTGGTGTCGCGGGTGAGTCTCTTCTGCTCATCGGCGCGGATCGGCACTTCTTCCAAGTCGTCAAGAACACCCGCGACGACGTCATCTGCAGGCTCTTGCCAGAGTTGGAACAATTACATGCGAGTCGCGACAATGTCATCATTAACGCGGATGCGGTCAAGCGAGGAATTGTTGCATAATCGGAACGACCCCTCGGCAACCTGAACCATTCTGGGATGACCGGGTCGTTCTTGAACAGCTCCGTAAGCATCGCATCCAACTCCAAGACGGTGAAATTGAAGTTGAGGCCTGGGCGCAACCTCATGATATCCGCCGTGTTCTGGAACTCCCAAGCAGGTCTCCTCCTCTCATGCAAGGGCGCGATGCGGCGGCGAAGGAAATCTGCGCCAACGGGCGCTTACAAAGGAGTCCGGCAAGCCTGAGGCGCAAGATCCGGGTGACAGCAATCTTCAATCTAGCATCTTCCGGTGCCAAGTTGCTCCAATCATTGCCACGCACTATTGGGGTTTGGCACTGGGCGGTAAAGGGCTGCGGGTTCTCCTCTACAATCCAACACCAATCTGCCCTCCACTCCTCCCACTTGCTGCGGAGCTCTCCTTCCAGATAGGCATCTTTCTTGCCGATCCTTGAGATCCAAGCGATTCCTCCGGCAAGGGGCTCTCCTCTCTCTACTCGAGGCATGAAGAAGTGGCGGAAGAGGGCTACGTTTGGGTGGACTCCAACAAAGTTTTCGCAAAGATGTGCGAATCGCCATGGTCGGGGACAGCATTAGGGTGAAATCAAGGAGGCGTAAACCCGTGAGGTGTTCATGATATCGCAGAAGAATTAGAGAAGGCGAGGCAGAGCCCGTAGTAGAAGAAGAGCGCCAAGAAAGGGTACCCGGTTGGGGCTAATTCAAGCGGTAATTTGGGAGTACCTTCGTCTTGTGGATGCGCTGCCTCAGCGTCTCGTCGACGGAGAAGAGGTAGTAGTTCTCCTCAGCTCCCTTGGCGGCGAGCCGAGGGGGAAGATGGCCCGCCTTTCGCAATGGCCATGCGAAAGGCCGCGCCGGCCGACTTCACGCACTTCCCCTTGTCGGCTTTCGGAGCCATGGCAGAGGTGGTGGGGGAGATCGGCGGTGTTGGTGGCGCTGGTGGCGATGGGGGGCGGAGCGCTGCTCTCTTCTGACTTGGGAAGAAGGGGGGAGCAGCAGTGGTTTTCGAGATTGAATAGCAACTGGCGAGGTGGGCGGACTGCCCCTGCTTCTCCTCGCTTATAAAAGGAGGGGCGGACGCCGCTTCTTCCGGATAAAGAAACCACCCACGATCTCGCCCACGATCTCTCCCACGACGCCGCACTCGGACGCTGCGCTGCTCATGGAGGGCGGTGGGTCCAGGTGAGTTATGGCGTGAACCAGGCCGCTTGTGCCTGCTCGCTTTTGGCTCCGCCCAACAGCGGCCTTCGGCACCGTGTATGGCCCAGTTCGGGGCTCCTATCGGTGTACTAGAGTAGGGGTACCTAGTATCCCGAACTTCGCACGGCAGTTGCAGCACTTCAAGGCAAGGCTTGCCAGTGCAACCGCTAAGATCCTCCATGGTTCCTTTGGAGCCATTCAAGAACAAAGTATTTAAGCCAAGGAGACAAGGCCCCGGCAAGAGGAGCTTGCCGGGAAGGCCAGCCAAGGCACTTAGAAGACAAGGCCCCGGCAAGAGGAGCTTGCCGGGAAGGCCCGGTGAGCGACAAGCTTCCAGGCGCGACAAGACGATGGCCGCGGCAAGGCGCTTGCCGCGGAAAGCTACCACTCTTTTCCTCCGCTCCAGCTCATTCACCAACGTGTCGCCCCGGGACCTTTCCAAAGACGTGGCGCAGAGAGGTCGCGGCAGGGGTGCGTGGTGGCAAGCGGCGCCGACAAGATTTCCATCGCGGGCGAATGGTGGCACCCCCGACGGTCCCTTTTTGCAATCAAGCTTGGGCGATTTAGACGGGCATTTAATGCTTTTGTCCCCGCCGGCTGTGGTTAGGTATGATACAATCAGACATGTAGCTGTACCAAACACAAGTTCTTTTCCATTTTTACCCTTGCCTATGTTGCCACACTGCCTAATTTGACCCCTTGAGCATATAAAAGGAGGCCCATGTGCAACGTAGAGAGGGGTTCGGGTTCGTTCATTCGAAACCAGAGAACACTCACGCTTAGGTCTTGTAGCTCTCGGCCCCTAGCAAGAACACAATACAATGGCACAAGCAGCCGGTAGGAGTATTATCTCTCAGGAGAGCTCGAAGCTGGGTAAAGCTCTTTCGTGTGCTTCGCCTCGATCTGCTCTTCGTGCGACCTCCGCCCCCCACCGAACCGAAAGGGGCTCGGTCCGCCGGTCCCATAGGTGTTCGTGGGTCCGATCAGCTTCCCCGACACCCCTATTAAATATTTGTTTTGCAATATGAATCTTGATAATGATGGGACTGAATATGATCCACCTTTACCTAGAAGGCGTTCCAAAAATTCAGAGTTTTTAGATCTTGATGCTAAAATTGATAAAAGTGGGATTGAAGAAGTCAAAACCCTAGATGTTGATAAACCCACTATTTTGGATTTCAAGGAATTTAATTATGAAAATTGCTCTTTGATTGATTGTATTTCCTTGCTGCAATCCGTGCTAAATTCCCCTCATGCTTATAGTCAAAATAAAGCCTTTACCAAACATATCGTTGATGCCTTGATGCAATCTTATGAAGAAAAACTTGAGTTGGAAGTTTCTATCCCTAGAAAACTTTATGATGAGTGGGAACCTACTATTAAAATTAAGATTAAGGATCATGAGTTCTATGCTTTGTGTGATTTGGGTGCTAGTGTTTCCACTATTCCCAAAACTTTGTGCGATTTGCTAGATTTCCGTGATTTTGATGATTGTTCTCTAAACTTGCACCTTGCGGATTCCACTATTAAGAAACCTATGGGAAGAATTAATGATGTTATTATTGTTGCAAATAGGAATTATGTGCCCGTAGATTTTATCTTTCTTGATATAGATTGCGATCCTTCATGTCCTACTATTCTTGGTAGACCTTTCCTTCGAACGATTGGTGCAATTATTGATATGTAGGAAGGGAATATTATATTCCAATTCCAATTAAGGAAAGGCATGGAACACTTCCCTAGGAAGAAAATAAAATTACCATATGAATCTATCATAAGCGCTTAATTTATGGATTGCCTACCAAAGATGGCAATACCTAGATCTATCCTTGCTTTTATGCCTAGCTAGGGGCGTTAAACGATAGCGCTTGTTGGGAGGCAACCCAATTTTATTTTAGTTTTTTTGCTTTTGCTTCTTTTTAGGAATAAATATTTGTTCTAGCCTCGGTTAGATTTGTTTTTATGTTTTAATTAGTGTTTGTGCCAAGTTAAACCTATAGGATCTTCTTGGATGATTGTTATTTTATCTTGCTGTAATTTCCAGAAACTTTCTGTTCACGAAAACAATTGTTACAAATCACCAGAACGTGATAAAATAGTGATTTCAATTTCTGCTGATCAATAAATAAATTACCTAGGCCGTCCTATTTTTGCTGATTTTTTGGAGTTTCAAAAGTTTGCGTTAGTTACAGATTACTACAGACTGTTCTGTTTTTGATAGATTCTGTTTTTCGTGTGTTGTTTGCTTATTTTGATGAATCTATGGCTAGTAAAATAGTTTATAAACCATAGAGAAGTTCGAATACAGTAGGTTTAACACCAATGTAAATAAATAATGCGTTCATTACAGTACCTTGAAGTAGTCTTTTGTTTTCTTTCACTAACGGAGCTCACGAGATTTCTGTTGAGTTTTGTGTTGTGAAGTTTACAAGTTTTGGGTGAATTTTTTTTTGATGGATTATGGAACAAGGAGTGGCAAGAGCCTAAGCTTGTGGATGCCCATGGAACCCCCAAGATAATCTAAGGACACCAAAAAGTCAAAGCTTGGGGATGCCCCGGAAGGCATCCCTCTTTCGCTTACTTCCACTCGGCACTTTTACTTGGAGCTATATTTTTATTCACCACATGATATGTGTTTTGCTTGGAGCGCCTTTGTATGATTTGAGTCTTTGCTTTTTAGTTTACCACAATCATCCTTGCTGTACACACCTTTTGAGAGAGCCATACATGATTTGGAATTTGTTAGAATACTCTATGTGCTTCGCTTATATCTTTTGAGTTATATAGTTTTGCTCTAGTACTTCACTTAGATCTTTTAGAGCACGGTGGTGGATTTGTTTTATACAAAGTATTGATCTCTCATGCTTCACTTAAATTATTTTGAAGTCTTAAATAGCATGGTAATTTGCTTAAATCCTAATATGCTAGGTATTCAAGATTAGTAAAAACTTTCTTACGAGTGTTTTGAATACTAAGAGAAGTTTGATGCTTGATGATTGTTTTGAGATATGGAGGTAATAATATCAAAGTCGTGCTAGTTGAGTAGTTGTGAATTTGAGTAATGCTTGTGGTGAAGTTTGCAAGTCCCGTAGCATGCACGTATGGTAAACGTTATGTAACAAATTTGAAACATGGGGTGTTCTTTGATTGTCCTCCTTATGAGTGGCGGTCGGGGACGAGCGATGGTCTTTTCCTACCAATCTATCCCCCTAGGAGCATGCGTGTAGTGCTTGGTTTTTGATGACTTGTAGATTTTTGCAATAAGTATGTGAGTCCTTTATGACTAATATTGAGTCCATGGATTATACGCACTCTCACCCTTCCATCATTGCTAGCCTCTTCGGTACCGTGCATTGCCCTTTCTCACATTGAGAGTTGGTGCAAACTTCACGGTGCATCCAAACCCCGTGATATGATACGCTCTTTCACACATAAACCTCCTTATATCTTCCTCAAAACAGCCACCATACCTACCTATTATGGCATTTCCATAGCCATTCCGAGATATATTGCCATGCAACTTTCCACCATTCCATCATGACACATTCATCATTGTCATATTGCTTAGCATGATCATGTAGTTGATATTGTATTTGTGGCAAAGCCACCGTTCATAATTATTTCATACATGTCACTCTTGGTTCATTGCATATCCTGGTACACCGCCGGAGGCATTCATATAGAGTCATATTTTGTTCTAGTATCGAGTTGTAATCATTGAGTTGTAAATAAATATAAGTGTGATGATCATCATTTTCTAGAGCACTATCCCAAGTGAGAGAAAAAGAGAGAAAGGCCATAAAAAGAGAAAAGGACATATAAAAAAAGAGAGAAAGGCCATAAAAAAGAGAAGGCCCAAAAAAGAGAGAAAAAAAGAGAAGGGACAATGCTACTATCCTTTGCCACACTTGTGCTTCAAAGTAGCACCATAATCTTCATGATAGAGAATCTCTTGTTTTGTCACTTTCATATACTAGTGGGAATTTTTCATTATAGAACTTGGCTTGTATATTCCAACAATGGGCCTCCTCAAGTGCCCTAGGTCTTCATGAGCAAGCAAGTTGGATGCACACCCACTTAGTTTCTTTTGTTGAGCTTTCATACATTTATAGCTCTAATGCATCTGTTGCATGGCAATCCCTACTCCTTGCATTAACATCAATCGATGGGCATCTCCATAGCCCATTGATTAGCCTCGTTGATGTGAGACTTTCTCCTTTTTTGTCTTCTCCACATAACCCCCATCATCATAATCTATTCCACCCATAGTGCTATGTCCATGGCTCACGCTCATATATTGCATGAAAGTTTATAGGTTTGAGATTACTAAAGCATGAAACAATTGCTTGGCTTGTCATCGGGGTTGTGCATGATGAGAGCATTCTTGTGTGACGAAAAATGGAGCATGACTAAACTATATGATTTTGTAGGATAAACTTTCTATGGCCATGTTATTTTGAGAAGACATAATTGCTTAGTTAGTATGCTTGAAGTATTATTATTTTTATGTCAATATGAACTTTTATCTTGAATCTTTCGGATCTGAATATTCATACCACAATTAAGAAGAATTAGCACTCCGCATCAAAAATTATGTTTTTATCATTTACCTACTCGAGGACGAGCAGGAATTAAGCTTGGGGATGCCTGATACGTCTCCAACGTATCTATAATTTTTGATTGCTCCATGCTATATTATCTACTGTTTTGCACAATATTGGGCTTTATTATCCACTTTTATATTATTTTGGGATTAATCTATTAACCGGAGGCCCAGACCAGAATTGCTGTTTTTTGCCTATTTCAGAGTTTCGCAGAAAAGGAATACCAAACTGAGTCCAAACGGAATGAAACCTTCAGGAATGTGATTTTTAGGAAGATTATGATCCAGGAGACTTGGACCCTACGTGAAGAAAGAAAGGAGGAAGCCACGAGGTAGGGGGCGAGCCCTCCACCCTCGTGGGCCCCCTGTTGCTCCACCGACGTACTCCTTCCTCCTATATATACCTACGTACCCCCAAACGATCGACACGGAGCCAAAACCTAATTCCACCGCCGCAACCTTCTGTACCCACGAGATCCCATCTTGGGGCTCCTTTCCGGAGTTCACGGAGGGGGGGCATCCATCACGGAGGGCTTCTACATCATCACCATAGCCTCTCGATGAAGTGTGAGTAGTTTACCTCGGACCTTGGGTCCATAGTTAGTAGCTAGATGGCTTCTTCTCTTTTTTGGATCTCAATACAATGTTCTCCCCTCTCTCGTGGGAGATCTATTCGACGTAATCTTCTTTTTGCAATGTGTTTGTTGAGACCGATGAATTGTGGGTTTATGATCAAGATTATCTATGAACAATATTTGAATCTTCTCTGAATTCTTTTATGTATGATTGGTTATCTTTGCAAGTCTCTTCGAGTTATCAGTTTGGTTTGGCCTACTAGATTGGTTTTTCTTGCAATGGGAGAAGTGCTTAGCTTTGGGTTCAATCTTGCGGTGTCCTTTCCCAAAGGATGTGAGGGGCAGCAAGGCACGTATTGTATTGTTGCCATCGAGGATAACAAGATGGGTTTTTATCATATTGCATGAATTTATCCCTCTACATCATGTCATCTTGCTTAAGGCGCTACTGCTTTTCATGAACTTAATACTCTAGATGCATGCTGGATAGCGGTCGATGAGTAGAGTAATAGTAGTAGATGCAGGCAGGAGTCGGTCTACTTGTCTTGGACGTGATGCCTATATACATGATCATACCTAGATATTCTCATAACTATGCTCAATTTTGTCAATTGCTCAACAAGAATTCGCTCACCCACCGTAAAATACTTATGCTCTTGAGAGAAGCCACTAGTTAAACCTATGGCCCCCGGGTCTATCTTCATCATATTAATCTTCCAACACTTAGTTATTTCCTTTGATTTTTTACTTTGCATTCTTATCACAAAAATACCAAAAATATTATCCTATCATATCTATCAGATCTCACTCTCGTAAGTGAAAGTGAAGGGATTGACAACCCCTTATCGCGTTGGTTGCGAGGAGTTATTTGTTTTGTGCAGGTACGAGGGACTCAAGGCGTAGCCTCCTACTGGATTGATACCTTGTTTCTCAAAAACTGAGGGAAATACTTACGCTACTTTGTTGCATCATCCTTTCCTCTTCAAGGAAATCCAACACAGTGCTCAAGAGGATGCAAGTTGCATGGCAATATATCTCGGAATGGCTATGGAAATGCCATAATAGGTAGGTATGGTGGCTGTTTTGAGGAAGGTATATGGCGGGTGTATGATACCGGCGAAAAGTGTGCGGTATTAGAGAGGCTAGCAATGGTGGAAGGAAGAGAGTGCGTATAATCCATGGACTCAACATTAGTCATAAAGAACTCATATACTTATTGCAAAAAATCTACAAGTTATCAAAGCAAAGTATTACGCTCATGCTCCTAGGGGATAGATTGGTAGGAAAAGACCATCGTCAGTCGCCCCCGACCGCCACTCATAAGGAAGACAATCAATAAATAAATCATGCTCCGACTTCATCACATAACGGTTCACCATACGTGCATGCTACGGAAATCACAAACTTTAACACAAGTATTCCTCAAATCCACATCTACTCAACTAGCATGAATCTAATATCACCATTTTCAGATCTCAAAACAATTATCAAGCATCAAACTTCTCATAGTATTCAACACACTCATAAGATAATTTTTACTAATCTTGGATGCCTGTTACTTTAGGACTAATTTCTCAATTTAAGCAAATTACCATGCTGTTTTGTAGGACTCTCAAAATAATATAAGTGAAGAATGAGAGAACAATAGTTTCTACAAAACAAATCCACCACCGTGCTCTAAAAAATATAAGTGAAGCACTAGAGCAAGAACTATATAGCTCAAAAGATATAAGTGAAGCACATAGAGTATTCTAATAAATTCCAAATCATGTGTGTCTCTCTCAAAAGGTGTGTACATCAAGGATGATTGTGGTAATATAAAAAGCAAATACTAAAATCATACAAGATGCTCCAAGCAAAACACATATCATGTGGTGAATAAAAATATAGCTCCAAGTAAAGTTACCGACGGAAGTAGACGAAAGAGGGGATGCCTTCCGGGCATCCCCAAGCTTTGGCTTTTGGTGTCCTTAGATTATCTTGGGGTTCCATGGGCATCCCCAAGCTTAGGATCTTGCCACTCCTTGTTCCATAATCCATCAAATCTTTTACCAAAAACTTGAAAACTTCACAACACAAAACTTAACAGAAAATCTCGTGAGCTCTGTTAGCAAAAGAAAAGAAAACACCACTTCAAGGTACTGTAATCAAGTAATTATTTATTTATATGGGTGTTAAACCTACTGTATTCCAACTTCTCTATGGTTTATAAACTATTTTATTAGCCATAGATTCATCAAAATAAGCAAACAACATACGAAAAACAGAATCTGTCAAAAAACAGAACAGTCTGTAGTAATCTGTGACTAACGCAAACTTCTGGAACTCCAAAAAATCTACCAAAATAGGACGACCTAGAATTTTTTTTTATTGATCTGCTGCAATTGGAATCAGTATTTTATAACATTCTGGTGATTTTTAACAATTGTTTCGTGAACAGAAAGTTTCTGGAATTTTCAGCAAGATCAAATAACTACCATCCAAGAAGATCCTATAGGTTTAACTTGGCACAAACACTAATTAAAACATAAAAACAAATCTATCCAGAGGCTAGATCAATTATTTATTCCTAAACAGAAGCAAAAAACAAAAAAACTAAAATAAAATTGGGTTGCCTCCCAACAAGCGCTATCGTTTAACGCCCCTAGCTAGGCATAAAAGCAAGGATAGATCTAGGTATTGCCATCTTTGGTTTTAGGGAAGAAAAGAGCAAGCTTATTATCTATGGAATTAATCTTCTATTTTGATAAAGCACGTGGCTATTAATGGTAGAAGAAAGATTAAGCACGTTACGGAAATTTGCATCTAAGCTAGCCTTCATCTCTTTGATAGATTCGTTTTGGTAGGAGAGCAAAAGAGATGTAGATTCAACTTTCTGATTCATGGGGTGCCCAAATATGGTTTTCCCTTGAAGAGGAAAGGGTGATGCAGTAAAGTAGCGTAAGTATTTCCCTCAGTTTTTGAGAACCAAGGTATCAATCCAGTAGGAGATCACGCACGAGTCCCTCGCACCTACACAAACAAATAAGAACCTCGCAACCAAGGCGATAAAGGGTTGTCAATCCCTCAACGGTCACTTACGAGAGTGAGATCTGATATATATGATAAGATAATATTTTTGGTATTTTTATGATAAAGAGAAATAAAGATGCAAAGTGAAATAAAAGGGCAAAAGAAATAACTAAGTGTTGGAAGATTAATATGATGGAAAATAGACCCGGGGGCCATAGGTTTCACTAGTGGCTTCTCTCAAGAGCATAAGTATTACGGTGGGTGAACAAATTACTGTCGAGCAATTGATAGAATTGAGAATCGTTATGAGAATATCTAGGTATGATCATGTATATAGGCATCACGTCCGTGACAAGTAGACCGACCTCGTCACGCATCTACTACTATTACTCCACACATCAACCGCTATCCAGCATGAATCTAGAGTATTAAGTTCATAAGAACAGAGTAATGCTTTAAGTAAGATGACATGATGTAGAGGGATAAACTCATGCAATATGATATAAACCCCATCTTTTTATCCTCGGTGGCAACAATACAATACGCGTTTTGCTGCCTTTGTCATCGAAAGGACACCGCAAGATTGAACCCAAAGCTAAGCACTTCTCCCATTGCAAGAAAGATAAATCTAGTAGGCCAAACCAAACTGATAATTCGAGGAGACTTGCAAAGATAACCAATCATACATAAAAGAATTCAGAGGAGATTCAAATATTGTTCATAGATAATCTTGATCATAAACCCACAATTCATCGGTCTCAACAAACACACCGCAAAAGAAGATTACATCGAATATATCTCCACGAGAATCATGGAGAACTTTGTATTGAGATCCAAAGAGAGAGAAGAAGCCATCTAGCTAATAATTATGGACCCGGAGGTCTGAGGTAAACTACTCACACATCATCGGAGAGGCTATGGTGTTGATGTACAAGCCCTCCGTGATCAATGCCCCCTCCAGCGGAGCGCCGGAAAAGGCCCCAAGATGGGATCTCACGGATACAGAAGGTTGCTGCGGTGGATATAGGTTTTTTTGCTCCGTATCTGATAGTTTGGGGGTACGTAAGTATATATAGGAGGAAGAAGTACGTCGGTGGAGCAACATGGGCCCCACGAGGGTGGAGGGCACACCCAGGGGGTAGGCGCGCCCCCTGCCTCGTGCTCTCCTGGTTGATTTCTTGACGTAGACTCCAAGTCCTTTGGATCACGTTTGTTCCGGAAATCACGTTCTCGAAGGTTTCATTCCGTTTGGACTCCGTTTGATATTCTTTTTCTGCGGAACACTAAAATAGGCAAAAGCAGCAATTTGGGCTGGGCCTCCGGTTAATAGGTTAGTCCCAAAAATAATATAAAAGTGTATAATAAAGCCCACTAAACATCCAAAACAGAATATAATATAGCATGGAACAATAAAAAATTATAGATACGTTGGAGACGTATCAGATGTCTACGCAACTTTATTCTTGTAGACTCGTGTTGCGCTTCCAAGCGCAGAGTTTTGTAGGACAGTAGCAATTTTCCCTCAAGTGGATGACCTAAGGTTTATCAAGCCGTGGGAGGCGTAGGATGAAGATGGTCTCTCTCAAACAACCCTGCAACCAAATAATAAAAAGTCTCTTGTGTCCCCAACGCACCCAATACAATGGCAAATTGTATAGGTGCACTAGTTCGGCGAAGAGATGGATCTATAAATGATATAGCTTGAGACTTGATAAGTTTTTCAATAGAATGTAATATGGTTTAATAAAAGTTTATTGATTAATTATGATGTAGTTCGAAATGGATATTGACTATGGTTCTCGAAGCCGAGTGCAAGCGCCTACTTCAGAACTTACGGCACGAGGCTCGGGTGCAGGCTGTTCGAGACTACTACGCCCCACTAACATCAGGAGGGAGAAGAAGAAGTGCCGCGGCAAGTATCTGAGTAAGGAGAAGTACATGAAGGTAATTACCCATTCTTAAGGCCTTGTATTTAGTGTCCTTGATTTGATTTGTAGGCGTAGCGCTGAAATTTCTCTTTGTCTAACTTAGGTGCCCCCGAGATGGTGTGCGGATAGGATGGACTATTGGGAGAGGTTGGTGGATGAGTGGTGCTCTCCCCAATGGCTAGCCGTCCACAACAAGGTCAAGGATAAGCGTGCCCAAATGGAAGGTGTGCCACACCATCAAGGGATCTCCGACCTGTTTGAGTACGGGGATCACTGGGTATGTGGTTCGAGCCCTTAACGATTCATGCAATTTCATTATTCATGCTAGCTTCAGCCCTTTAATTACTAATTTACACTGTTCCTCTCTTTTAGGCGCGACACAACAAGAAGGAGGTGCCACCGCTGTACAACCTCTGTGCCATGGCCCATAGTGCCCCGTTCAAGAAGGCCAAGGCATTCCTGGAGGATGATCTTGATCATCCAGAGAGCTTCACCAACATCTCCTCCCACAACAAGCTCGTGAGCTACAAAGACTTTGGGAAGGTGATGAAAGGCGAGGACTTCAACCCGAGCCAGAGTCCTTTTGATCCTGAGCTCGTGATGCTATCTGGTGATGGGAGGAAACATGGCTCGGTAGCCATTGGGGATGGACTGATACGTTGTCCTAGAAGTCTCCCGCAGATCAAGAAGCGCTAGACGAGGTCTCTTCCTGAGATGAGGCCTCGACCACGACCAATGGAGCTTCGCCGGCCGAGGCTAGGGCTCAGGAGCCTCAAGCAGCAAACAAGCAAAGCGACATGAGAGGAGAGGGACTTGGAGGAGAGGACCACTAATCTGTTGGAGGCGGAGAGGAACCGGAACGACGCAGGTCACCGGGCCCTATACGAGCTCCTCGTGGTAAGTTTCTCCCGCATACTAGCCAAATCATGCACATAATGTTCGTTTCATTAGTAACTAATATGACTGACTCGTGAAAACAAAATGTGCAGTCCGTGTGTGAGAAAACCGGCCAGACCCCTCCGCCGATGCCCAGATTGGTATAGCAGACCCGGTGAGTTTCATTTGAATGGTCATTAGTTACTAGTATTCACATTTCAGTTGCATCATGCTAACTAAACATTGCAAATGAGCTTTGGCGCAGCACGCCTCCCGACAAGCATCGACCGATCCTTCTCCGTCTCGCGGTGGCGCAACCCCGACCAGTCCTTCTCCGTCTGGCACTGGCGCAAACCCGACCGGTCCTTCACCTCCGTGATGATGGTAAGTTTTCCCAAGTGTTTTTCTTAGCAAATGCATACTTAGCTTAGGAAATGACCTACTTAGCTCCAAAATGACCTATACTTAGCTTATTTTCCTCCAAAATGACAGAATAACCTTACTTAGCTCCAAAATGACACATTCTACCTAGGATAGCTATAAAATGACATGTACTTAGCATTTTTTCCTCCAAAATGACTTGATATGCTTTGTTAGCTAGAAAATGGCATAACTACCTAGGATAGCTCAATAATGATATATAGCTAGCTTAGCTAGTTCATTTATGACATAATTAGCTCACTTAGGTAAAAAAAAATGGCATAGCTACCTAGGATAGCTCAATAATGATCTATAGCTAGCTTAGCTAGTTCATTTATGACATAATTAGCTCACTTAGGTAAAAATGGCATAATAACCTTGGTTTAGCTCCAAAATGACCTATACTTAGCTTATTTTCCTCGAAAATGACATAATAACCTTACTTAGCTCCGAACTGACATACTTTACCTAGGATAGCTATAAAATGACCTATACTTGGCCTTTTTTCCTCCTAAATGACTTAATATGCTTAGTTAGCTGAAAAATGTCATTACTACATAGGATAGCTAAATAATGATCTATACTTAGCTTACCTAGTTCATTTATGACATAATTAGCTTACTTAGCTAAAAATGGCATAATAACCATGGTTTAGCTCCAAACTATCATATAATTAGTTTATTTTCCTCCAAAATGACAAAATAACCTTACCTAGCTCCAAAATGACCAATTTTAACTAGGATAGCTCTAAAATGACCTACGCTTACCATTTTGTCGTCCAAAATGAATAAATATGCTTAGTTAGCTCAAAAATGGCATAACTACCTAGGTTAGCTCCAAAATGACCTATCTACCTAGCTTAGCTCTAAAATGACCTACACACTTAGCATTTTTACCTACCTTAGCTAAAAAATGGCATTTTTACCTACCTTAGTTAGAAGAAGAAGAAGATAAAGAAGAGGAGAGGAGAAAAAGAAAGAGAAGATCAATTCTTCTTCTTCTTCTTCTTTTTCTTCTAGCTAGTCTTCTTCTTCTTTTTCTTCTAGCTAGTCTTCTTCTTCTTCTTCTTCTAACTTTCATCTTTCCTAATTTGCAGATTTGCTTGAGATGAGGAAGCTTGCATTGATGGAGTGTACTCTTCTACTTGCATGTGCTTCCTTTTTGTTTATGGAAACTTGTTGGATATGTATGTATGGAAATGTTGTTGGAAACCATTGTATGTTGTTGGAAACTTGTATATGTACATGTTGTTGGAAACTTGTATATGTTGTTGGAAACTTGTATATGTACATGTTGTTGGAAACTTGTATATGTTGTTGGAAACTTATTGTTGGTATGCTTGTTGAAATTATTTTGAAATGTGTATGTGTATATATATATATATGTGTGTGTGTGTGTGTGTGTGTGTGTGTGTGTGTGTGTGTGTGTGTGTGTGTGTGTGTGAAATTATGTCAAATTGAATGAATTTAAGAAAAATAGAAAAAACAGGGGCTATATAGCCACTTTGCCGTCTGCAAAGCTGCCACTGGCAGCTACCTGTGCAACCTGGGGTATAGTGGGCTGGCCTATTTGGCAGATTTGCCGTCAGCCAACAGACGACAAAGGCCTTTGCATCTTAGTCGTCAGCTGGCGGACGGCAAAGATGCAAAGACCTTTGCTGTCTGCGGCTGACGGCAAGGCACGCCGTTAACCACTTAATGGACCTGAACTGGCACGTGTGTCGTCCAGGCTCTTTGCCGTCCGCCAGCGGATGGCAAAGGCCTTTGCATCTTTGCCGTCCGCTAGCAGACGGCAAAGAGGCCTTTACCGTAGCCTATTCAGCCGGACCTGTTGTCGTCAGCTGACTGAAGGCAAAGGCCTTTGCCATCCGCCTGCTAGGCCATCCTGATTCCTGTAGTGGAGGAGGGAGACTACGGATCTGGCACCGCAGCAGCCGCGTCCATGGAAAATAAACACCTGCTCTCCTCTCTTGTCACGGCATTGCATCACCACTGTCGAGCTTCGTAGCATCCGGCTCGATCCTCATCTGGTCAGCGGTCGATTGAGATGCCAGATCCGTGCTCTTTGGCCACCGGAGACTACAATCAAACCAAAGCATGGTTGGCAGGGAGGCCGAATCCGAGCTGCACGACCAATATCTTGCCAGCTTTGTTGTTGCTAGCAAGCCGCCGTCACAAATTAGAGAGAGAGAGATGGGTGGGATGGGAGAGAGCTGATTTGGGGGCAGAAATCATGGGAAGAGAGGGAAAAGAGCTAGTGTCACGTGAGCACAGCTGGGACCCATCAAACCGGTATTTTCCTCCGTATCTTGATTCGTATGTCTGACAAAATTGAAAAGTGGCATAGATCCCAACAGTTCTGTGTGGTCCAGATAACGAGCTCAGCTGGACTCGGGAGCTAAATCGCCATTCCCTGAGTAAATATGATTTACTTAATAAAACATAAGGACTGAAATATTTGAAATAGTTCAAATATATTCAGGATGAAGATATGATATCATTATGACAAAAGATAAAATGATTCTTCTTTCAAGAAGAATATATCTAAGTCATAAGTTTAGCAAGAAATTGAAAATTAAGGAATTATTATTTACGGATATTCTTTTCTTAAGTTTTGGGGATTTATAAATGATACAACATTATATTCACTAAACAGACGCATCATCTAAAGAGTTTGATAAAACTATGAAGAGTTATAGAATATTTCAGACCATTGCTTGATAGTAGGTTTTGTATTTCTCACACAAAATTCTAAAGACAAAAGTGTTTGTCAATAGAATGAATATTACCGAGAAAAGGTTTACTTGTTAAAAAGATAAGTGGGAGAATGATAAAACTTATTGAGATTATTGAATCTCCAGCTTAAGTTAAAACAAGACTAAACCAGAAATATTCTGGAGTATTTTTGTCTGCAAAACTAAGCGAAAGAATCTACTACACAAGATGTAGAAGCTTCAGTTAAGACTGTAACAAAATGCGAAGGTCAGGAAAGATTACCAAATCTACTAAATATTTCATCTTAGAAGAAGATGAAACCCGTGCACTACAAGGAAGCAATGTTGGCGCCCAACTAAGATAGGTATTTCTCAAACCATTTAAAATCCAAAGTGAAGTCCATATGCAAGGAACAAGTTTTGAACTTGGAGAAACCTTCAGAAGGTGTATAAATGGATCTTCGATTATTCATGGATAATGATCCTGAAAGAAAAAGTTTGACAAAAGAATTTTGTAGGAATGGAAGAATTGATTAGATCAAATCATTGTGTTTAGTAGCAATACTAAAAGTGTAAATGGGTTTTGAATGGTGAGTGTTATAGATATAACAAATAAAACTGTTTTTGAAAAGAGTTCAAAAATGATGTATATAAGATACAACCAAAAAGGTTTTGCCAAGAATGCCAGAATGATATAATTATTTCAAACCATAAGTATGATTTGAAATAAAATACTCCCTCCGTACGAGAATACATGTTGGAGAAATGGATGTATCTAGATATATTTTAGTTTTGGATACATCCATTTCTCCAACAAGTATTTTCGGAAGGAGGGAGTATCATACAGCTATAATTTGATAAAGTAATTGGAGAATATGAAATTTATCAAAAGACTTGTGGATACAAGAAATTTAGTGGAGTTCTATGGCATTTATGATCTTACATATGTATGACATATCACTTGATCAAAATAATATAAAGTATATTAGCACAAAAAATCATGTTTCTAAACTCTTAGAATTATTGGATGATAAATCTATATAGATAGATTGTAACATATGATTATACTAAGACTTGTACTGTGACAAAAGTTTTAAAGAAGTTTAAAAGGAGAAAATGTTTTCTCAAAATGTCACATAGCATAACACTATGCGGAAATCAATAGTTTATGAGCATGTATGGATGAATAAAGTTCAATTTACTACAGAAATTGGATTCATCATGTGTGTTGTCAAATGTACAAAGCCATATGTTTCGTATAGACTAACTGCTAGTAGTAAGTACCATAGTGATCTCTAAAAGATTCACTAGGGTGATTGCTTAAAGATTTAAGTACCTCGATTGGATGAAGGCGTTGCTTCTTGTCTTTAGAGGAGATGAAGAGATTGTTGTAAAGGTTACACAAAATATTTGTTGTAAAAGTTACACAAGACAACTTCATGACTGATAAACTATCGGGCTATATATTTTGAAATAGTTTTCAGAAATGAACAAAAATTGTGGATCTATAAATGATATAGCTTGAGGCTTGATAAGTTTTTCAATAGAATGTAATCTGGTTTAATAAAAGTTTATTGATTAATTATGATGTAGTTCGAAATAGATATTGACTATATGGAGATATAACAATTGGACTATATGGAGATATAGTGTTACTATAGAATGGACTATATATGGAGATATAGTGTCACCATTAATGTACCAAATGAATTACACAATAAAACCAGATGTTACCGACACAAATAACATCTGAATTTGAAGAGTATCAGATCCAGTGATGAAGGCTCTCCCACTAGCAAAACATGAGCAACACCGGACAACCATATGTTAAGAAAAAGCATGCAACTAGATTATTGACTCTAGTGCAAGTGGGGGACTATTGGAAATATACCCTAGAGGCAATAATATTTGTATTATTATATTTCCATATTCATAATTAAAGACTTTATATTCTGTGCTATAACTACTATGATCCTAGAATATGCGATTCAATGGAAAACTCATATGCACGTGTGGAATGAAAAATGGTTAGATAAAAGGTTCCTAGTCTTGCCTGTGGGACTAGCTCAAGTTTTGTTGGTGATCACGTTTTCTGGATCTTAGGATATCGTTAAGTGCAACGATAGTCCTACAACAACATAGGTTATGCCGTTGGAAGAACAATCATATTGAATCGACCCAATCTTGTCTGCTATGAATTGAGTTAATATCGTCTGTAATCAATTGTAATAACACAGAGTGTTAGCATGTGAATTTGCTCCTTAGACAATGAGAGTATCGTAGTCACATCTTACCATATGGTGGGCTTTGGGGTTGCTCAAACGTCACGTGTAACAGGGTGATCATAACGATAACTTACATGTTCATTGGAAAGTTTGACAAGGGACTAGGTAGCTCAAGAGTGGGATTTGCTCCTCCGGCCATTGAGAGATATTCTTAGGGCCCTCTCGGTGTGACGGTATCCATCATCGTCTGTCCAGACATAGGTGCCTACATCACGGGGATGTCGGAACACAATAATGAGAAAGAAGAACAAAACCGGTAACGAGGATTTCGGTATAGTGAGCATGGTGATGATTCAGGAGGATACCGATGCATACCGGTTTTTGTGAAGTATTGCGAAGCAAAGTTAACATCACATGATAACCAAAGGTTCACTCTAATATCATTCGTGTGCTCATAGGAATCGATATGGACGTCCACCGTTCCACTGTCAGTCATTGAAAGAACTATTTCGTTCATGTCTATGTGTTACTGAACCTACTGGGTCACAACATTAAGGCAATCATGATTTTTTGAGTGTTAGTAGGACGGGAGTGATGGGAATATATTTGTAGAATTATTTCATTAATATACGGAATAGTTTTGAGAGGATCCGGAAGCGTTTCGGGGTCATCGGAAGGGTTTTGGTGAATATCGAGTAATACCAATATATTATATATAGGTGGAAAATGTATTCCGGAGATGTTAAAAAAATATATATAATGGTCTAGAAGTATTTAGAATATTTTATATTTAATTTAAATATCAACGGGCCTAAAATGGCCAAGAGGTGGAAGGCAACTTGTGCCAAAAAGGCCCAAGTGGGTAAGTGCCTCCTTCCTTAAAGGAGCCCGAATTGGGGAAGGGGAGGAGTCAAACTCCTCCTCACCTAGGCCAGCGCACCAAGGGGGACTCCTTCTCCCTTGGTGGAAGCCCTCCCTGTCCCTCCAACCTATATATACATGAGGATTTTTCCCTTTTGTATATACAAGTTTTGGAGCCTCCTCTAGTTCTTCTAGTTCTAGTTCCAGTTCGTCCTAGTTGACTAATTAGAACTAGGATAATCCTCTTGTTCTCATAATTAGAAGCCTAGTGTGGTTCTAATCTCCTCCCTATAATTCTCCGGCGACGATTAGCTCTGGATGGCGAAGCGCTACCGGATTGTCTACGCTGCATGCTTGCAACCAAGTAGAGAGGCCATGCTTTTGGTCTTCATTTCGAGGGGTCGTTCATGGGCGTGTAATGAGGGATTATTCATCGGCGGGTTCGAGGGACTCCAAGTACATCTACACCGACATGTTCTTCTTCCACAAGAACCTTTCGGTGGCCAGTAACGATCGTGATCCTAACCCGTTAAGCATCTTCATATTGATCTTGGGTGATCGTGGGTGTGATTTTTTGTTTTCTAGTACGTTTCCCAATAGCAAGTACATCTATCTCAATTCTTTTGACCGGGGAGGATCGTCAAGCCCGACGTCGGGGATGTAAAACCAGTCCTCCCGCTAGTTCTTGTTTGTCTCAACAAAATCCCCCTCCAGGTACTTGGCACTGGTGATCTTGCTGTCGACGCCGCCACACACACACTTCTCGTTGATGTTGGTCTGTAGCTTGACGCAGAAGAGCTTGCGCCACAGGCCGAGGTGCAACTGTCATCATAAGAGCTTCACATAGCGTGACGAAGCACGCCATGTGCAGAAATGGAGTTGGGGGAAAGATGGTGCAACCAGAGGCAATAGAAGTGGAGGAGGCCCGGGACAAAAGGATGGATTGGAAACCCCAAAACCCGAATGAGAAAAGAAACGAAGCATACCCGTTCCTTCCCGCTGGGATGGGGGATGATATTCTGCACTACGACATCGTTGACGGAGACGAGCACAGAACGTGCGAAGGCGGTCTCTGGTGGCGGCAGGTACCCGGCGGTGGAGAGTCGATCAAGCTGACTGTGGGTCGTTGCCGTCGGCTTCCACTTGCCCTTGGTGGTGGATGCTACCTTGGGCACCGGTGCTCTTGCCGGTGTCGACGGCCTGGTCGGCTTTCCGCAGACGTCGTTCTCCTGCCATCGCTTTCGCTACGGTGGCGTGCTACAACGCGTGGAGGTGAAAGCTTGGCAGAATTGAGCGCATGTGCACTGTGGAGCCTGGGTGCGAGGAAGAAGATAACTGCGACGGGAGGAAAGGGATCATATAGCTCACTATAACCTCTCGTAGGATTGAAGCACTCACTTTCTTCCGCATTAAACCAGACCCAACATTCAGTGGATACACATTGTATAATGAAATTACCCAATTCTCTTGGAAGCCTAGTCTCAACATATTCTCCTTCGAAAAAGGCCAGTCAACCCGATCATAAGCTTTATGCATATCAAGTTTGATACCACACATACCCTCTTTGCCTTTGCTCTTGTTCTTTATTGTACGGAAGCACTCATAAACCACTATATACATTGTTCGTAATCATTCTTCCAGGCGAAGAAGCACTCTGAGTTGGACTAATAGTCTCTAACAGAAAAACCTTCAAACGAGTCGACACCATTTTTGCAATGATCTTATACACCACATATACAAGCTGACTGGTCTAAATTGGGTTACCTATTCCGAAGAATTAACCTTTGAGATCATCACAATCGAAGTCAGTGGCGGAGACAGGGGGGACCAGCAGGGGCCCTGGCCCCCTAATACCATGGATTTAGTGGTACTTTGTTGATGAACGGTGTGGAAATTAGTTATAATTTGCTGTTAAAAGCCTATTTCTCATTGGATTGGCCCTCCCCAACTAGTTTTCACAGCACTTGGCCCCCCTGATGCTATTTTCCTGGCTCCGCCACCGATCGAAGTATCATTTCATCGAGGATGAAATAGTGCACATATTTAGCGCTTGCAGAACCTCCTCGGTTTTCGATGATGTGTCATAAAAATTGATGCAAGTCTTCACAGACTGTGGTATATTTGTCAATCTTCAGTTTAGAGGGTTGGCCAGGCGTAGATGGGCCAGTGCATGGTGAAAGAGTGAAGTTTATAAGCAACTAAACGGGCTAGTAAATTTCTAGAAGCGCAGGCACTGCAGTACGGGTTGGTGGCCCAAACGGACCAAACCGAACGGTCTAAACCCGAAAGGCAGGCTGTCCCCTTTCGCCGTCCCTCTCTCGTTTTTCCCATCTTCCGCCCCACCCGATCAAAAACCCCAACGATCAGAGAGAGGGAGAGACAAGGGGAGTAGTACTGCACCGCACTGCACAGCGAGGAGAGAGAGCGCGGCGCCCCATAAATGCGGCGAGTCGGTGGATCCAGCCAGCCCAGCCCAGCCCCCCACCCCCACCTCCATTGCCACTGTTCGGAGCGAGGACGCCCCTCCATAAATCCCCTACCACCGCACCACCCACCCCTGCCACCGCCACCATTTGCTGCTAGCTACTCCTACTTACTGCTGCTGCTGCGGCGAGGAGTGGGCAGTGGCTAGGGTTTTGGCGGGCGGGGGGCGATGTGGGCGGCGGAGGCGCCGTTCTCGCGGTCGGGGTCGTGGCGGGAGGCGGAGGACGAGCAGGAGGCGCTGCGGTGGGCCGCGCTGCAGCGCCTCCCCACCGTCGCGCGCGCCAGGAGGGGCCTGCTCAGGTCGCCGGCCGTCGCGCCCGGCTCCTCCGGCGCGGGCGGCCCCGTCGAGGGCGACGACGCGCTCTGCGAGGTCGACGTCACCGGCCTCTCGTCCGGCGACCGCACCGCGCTCGTCGACCGCCTGCTCGCCGACTCCGGCGACGCCGAGCAGTTCTTCCGCCGCATACGCGCCCGCTTCGACGCGTGAGTACACCGAACCGTGCATACTACAGTACATTTTTTTGCTCCCGCAACGGTGCACCATGGTCATCACTCATCAGCGTGCCATCCTCGGTGTCTGCGCGCGCTCTGCAAATCTACTAGTGGCTGACCACAGGGTCCCGCTGGGCCGCCACAATTGGATGACACGTGGGCCCAACGGGCGCATCCAGCTGCTGCTTGAAAATGGTTGCTACATCTCCATGCCCTCTGCATGTTTTTTAGTGGCAGAAGATTATAGGTTTCTGCTCGAGCTTGTTCTAGGAAAAAAATTCTAGATGTGCATAATTGGAGCCGCTGACAATGGCCCCACTGCCCAGACTTGCGATTTGTTGGCTTGCAGATTTGCAGCCCGCTCATGCAGCTACACCTAGATCGAGCTGCATAGGTTTTGGTTTCCAGCGCAAAAATTGTTCGGTTCTGCTTTTGTGCTGAATCCTTTTTGTTTTGTTCTTCGTTTCCGGGATGCAGGGTGCACATAGAGTTCCCCAAGATCGAAGTGAGGTACGAGGACCTGACGGTGGACGCGTACGTGCATGTGGGCAGCAGGGCGCTGCCCACCATCCCCAACTTCATATGCAACATGACAGAGGTAATTGGCCCGTGATCCACAGCTGGAATTGCAAATTTCCACCCCTCCCAGTTCTCTATCTAGGTGAAAGTAATACCGGTCACGGGTTTCTGTTACGATTTAATTACCACCCTTGTTTTACTGTGTATGAAACTGTGGTTTGTGCTGTAAGTAGGAGCTCTGCCCGTGAAGTGAATCATTTACCGAAAGCAGAGCAATTGCCAATGTACTGTTGAGGTTCTTACTTTATTTTTCTGTCAAATTAAGGCATTTCTGAGGCACCTGAGGATCTACAGAGGGGGAAGAATGAAGTTACCTATATTGGACAACATTAATGGAATCATTCGCCCATCAAGGTACAATTGAAGATTAACTGGTGCTTTTCTGGTGCATCGACTAAGCTCTGGCAGAGTTCCTTATGAAATTCTGATAAATTTGATGTTCTTTTCTTGCTGCAGAATGACACTGCTTTTGGGCCCTCCAAGTTCGGGGAAGACTACCTTGCTTTTAGCACTTGCCGGTCGACTTGGTCCTGGACTAAAGGTGTGATATCAGATTAATTACATTTACTTTTGTATGCTCATTACTCATAGATGATGAGCAAAATCTTCGCTGTCCGTTCACTTTCAACCAAATCTGTATGCCTGTATCACTTGATGATAAGTGGAAAGATAGATTGGCATTATCCTGCTCGTGTAGCCTGAAAATGATTATCTGATGGAAACACTCATCCCTAGTTCAGAACTCTGTTATCAGCTACCCTAAGTCTTCTCTGCCTTTGTTGTACCATGTAAAATTCTTCTATAAAATTCATAAAATGCAGTAGGGAGAAATCCCCTCCTATCCCCTAAAAAAACTATTCTGATGGGCACAGTGAGCCTATCAATCAAGCTGCACTATCTGAAATAATATATTATTACTGACTATCATCACTAATTGTAGATGTCTGGGAGCATTACTTACAACGGCCACCATCTAAACGAATTTGTGCCTCAAAGAACATCTGCTTATGTAAGTCAGCAAGACTGGCATGCTTCAGAGATGACCGTCAGAGAAACCCTGGAGTTTGCTGGGCGCTGTCAGGGTGTTGGTATAAAGTATGGTAGGTTACTGCACCATAATGTCATTGGCGGTGTTCCTTGATGATTTCCCTTTTGACACCGCCGACTTGCAGATATGCTCGTTGAACTTTTGAGGAGAGAAAAGAATGCTGGGATCAAGCCTGATGAGGATCTTGATGTATTCATGAAGGTATGATACACCCAGCAAGCTTTGGATTGATGTACCCACACTATTTTGTCTTTGACTCTGTCATAATTTCTACTACTTTTCAGGCATTGGCTCTTGAAGGTAGACAGACGAGTCTTGTGGCTGAGTACGTAATGAAGGTAGCGACATGTTTCTTTCAGCCTGTTGCCTTTTTTAGCTTGGTCAGACTTGCATGTTTGCTTTCTTTCATATTTGAACCCGTAGTAGTAGCATGCATGTATTATCTGGCACCTGTCCTGCTTTATTATTTTCTTTTATCTTATTAGTTTTCTTAAATTATCTCATGACTTGGAATACCTGATGTTATGTAAAGAGAAATGACTCTTATTTTGCGAAATGGGCATCAAATTAGGTGGTGCAAATTGCAATTTACTATTATATTTTTACAAGATTATGCTAGTGTTACTCGCTACTCTTTTTCAAAGGCTGTTTCCATGTTTTTTGGGAAGTAATTATATTCTTGATTTGAGAATTTTACATGTTCATCCACATGATCCTTCGGTTTTTTGTTCTTTTCGGGAACCAATCCTTATTAACATGTTGATTACCTGATTCTGGTGAGATTTCTGAATTGCTAATTTTGATCTAGTCAAGATTTTAGGGCTGGACATCTGTGCTGACACCATTGTCGGAGATGAAATGGTGAAAGGAATCTCTGGTGGGCAAAAGAAGCGTCTAACAACAGGTTAAAACATGCTGCTGTTATGTATTTATTTATTCGGAAAGGAGGATATCCTACTATCATTTGTATTAGGGGTATTCCTGGTGAATTTCTGTTTTAATATTGGTTGCATTTGCAGGTGAATTGCTAGTTGGGTCTGCTCGCGTTCTGTTCATGGATGAGATTTCAACTGGCCTTGATAGTGCAACCACATATCAGATTATCAAGTACTTAAGGGATTCCACACATGCTCTGGATGGCACTACAATCATATCCCTGCTGCAGCCTGCTCCAGAAACTTATGAGCTATTCGATGATGTTATTCTTATATCTGAAGGTCAAACTGTATACCAGGGACCACGTGAATATGCTGCTGATTTTTTTGCTGCAATGGGATTCAGGTGCCCTGAAAGGAAAAATGTGGCAGATTTTTTGCAAGAAGTAAGCAGTTCCACTCTTTCTATGTTTGTACATTTATGGCAACTGGTTTTTTTTCGGGTATATTCACGTTTGTTGCGCTGCAGGTTTTGTCCAAGAAAGATCAACAGCAGTACTGGTGTCAATATGATTACCCATACCAGTTTGTGTCCGTAACAAAATTTGCTGAAGCCTTTAAGACATTTGTTATTGGTAAGAGGCTGCATGAGGATTTAGATAGGCCATACAATAGAAAACATAATCATCCCGCTGCTCTTTCAACTTCAAATTACGGTGTCAAGAGGCTCGAGATTCTAAAGTCCAACTTCCAGTGGCAGCGTTTGCTGATGAAAAGGAACTCATTCATCTACATCTTCAAATTCATTCAGGTACTTTAATCAAAGAGATGCATCTTGTAGACTAGTACCATGGCACAAGTTAGAAGTTAGAGCCAATTAGCCGATTGCCCTGTGCAATTGCACGGTGGTGTGGTATACTAGAGCATATCAAAATTTCTTTATGAATTAATTGTTAAAATTGATTTCTAAGAAAAAAGTCATGTGCTATCTGATTTCATGTTTTCAAATCAAAATATTTTATTTCACATTTAATTAGATATATGTGAAAGGGACCATTGAACTTTTATAAGTGGTGCTACTTACATCCCTTTTATATTATTTGTTTCTGTTTTAAAAAGATAATATATCCCAGCCTACTGTCAATGTAAGACTTTGAAAGTTCACCAAGGCACCAAGTTAATGGTTAGATGTTCTTTTGTGAGAGTTATTTAAAATGTTATACCTCTAAGCAACTCTAATATCTTGGACTTCAAAATTAGTGTCCACCAAATTAGGTACTAGATTTCTTACCATATTCCTATTTTCCTTAGCAGCCGTAACTGAACTGAGGTTTGCTGACTTTCTGTTATTACCATACAACACGTTTTGACAATTGACACGGAAAGCCTATACATGGCTCAAAGTGCAAATCAAGGACTATATTGGCCTTTCTAATGCAACTATATAACAAACTCTGAAATGTAAAGTGTTCGAGTTATTAAGAATGCTTGTTTTTCTTCCTAGTTGGTGTATGAATGTCATCCTAGTACACTTAAATGTGAGTAATGCCACACCTACGGACGGAATTGGTTACAGGAAAGGCTAAGCACAATGGTAACCGTAACTGTACCATTTGCGCTTAAATGTTTGTTATATCCAGTCACAAGTTTGATATGACAAGTGTTCTCTGTTTTTGTCTTTGACAATGTCATAGCATTATAACAACATAAGAATTCTCTCCACAATCAATCAAGGATGTTCTGACATGTTCTCTTTGTACCAGCTTCTACTTGTGGCCCTCATCACAATGACTGTATTTTTTCGAACAACAATGCACCATGATTCAGTTGATGATGGGATCATTTATCTTGGAGCCCTCTATTTTGCAATAGTGATGATTCTATTCAATGGCTTTACTGAAGTCTCAATGTTGGTGGCGAAACTTCCAGTTCTTTACAAGCACAGAGATTTGCATTTCTATCCACCATGGGCTTTTACGCTTCCTTCTTGGCTCCTGAGCATTCCAACCTCACTTATTGAATCGGGAATGTGGACACTTGTAACATATTATGTTGTTGGTTATGATCCCCAGTTCACAAGGTAATTGACATGACATCGACTTTGTTAATTTTGCTTTCTGTTCAGAGCTTCAGAGATCTTTTTAGTTTGAAGATTGATCTTACTTTGTCATGTGCAGATTTCTGGGACAATTTTTGTTGCTTTTCTTTCTGCACCAGACATCTTTGGCTCTTTTTCCGGGTCATGGCATCTTTGGGCGAAATATGATAGTTGCTAATACCTTTGGATCGTTTGCTTTGTTGGTTGTTATGATCCTTGGAGGATTCATCATAACCAAAGGTTGATTTCTTTGAAATATTTTCAACTACTTGAGGTTGCATTTCGAACCTATATATCTAACATGTCACAACCTGTTTCTGACCATCTAACAGAAAGCATACCAGTCTGGTGGATTTGGGGTTATTGGATCTCTCCTATGATGTATGCACAGAATGCTATATCAGTAAATGAATTCCATGGGCGTTCTTGGAGCAAGGTAATCTATCTAATACACTACGCTTCCTAATTGTAGAGAACTCGCAGTCAATTGAGGTCTTCAATTCGGAACTGGGTCACTCGATTTTGACCGGGTCAACAATTTCTCATGGAGCTCTACCATTCTACTCTTTTAATCACTGTGCTCCCTAATTTGGAGCTCTCCCATATGATTTGAGATATTCAATTTTGGATTGTGTTACATTTTGACCGGGTCAACAATTTTTCAAATCAATTGGCAGCAACAGGCCTATTAAACATATCAATACTACACACCCTCTCCACACCTAGAAAAAAGAAGCGCAAACATGTAACACTGTAGCGTCAATATAGTACATGCAATCACCGACGTAGAAAATTTTCCCACATAAGTCTAGGTTGATTAGCAGATATCCCAGAATCACACCACGAAAGGCCCACTAAAACACCGCATTATAAAATAAAAATAAAACACACTCCATCATCTTCCCAACTCACCAAACCAAACACTTCATCGGCTCCAAAATATAAGGTGTATTAGTTTTTTTGAAAAGACAAATTTCTTTAGCTTTGACTAAGTTTAGAGCCAAAAATATCGACATACACAATACTAAATAATAAAATATGAAAAATTATTTCATGATGAATCTAATGACACCTATTTGATATTATGAAATATTGATACATTTCTCTATTAATTTGGTCAAATTTAAAGATGTTTGAACATTCAAAAAACTAATGCACCTAATATTTTGAAACAGAGGGATTTTTTTATATGAAAATCCAATAATACCAGCAGCGCAGCAAAGCGCGCCCAACTCTTCTAGTACTAGATATTAATCCTTCTCCAAGGGGAGTCTGTGGTATTTCTTAATTTGATTGTACACACAACAGCAACACACAGCACATGGATTTTTGTGGGTGTAATAATGTGGAAACCCAAATTACTTAAGACATACTCCTTCTGTAAACTAATATTTATATTAGTTTACGGAGGGAGTATTATATTGTTCTCATGAACCTATAATAAGGCATTTACCAAGAGAAGTTCTAACAAGCCTTAAATATTTCAGTATTTGTAACTGATACTAATCTACTTTGGTTTAATGGCAGCCATTTGCAGATCAGAACATCACATTAGGTGAAGCTGTACTCACTGGATATGGATTATTCAAGGAAAAGTATTGGTTTTGGATTGGAGTCGGAGCATTGTTAGGTTACACGATTGTTTTGAATGCCTTATTTACATTGTTCTTGACAATTCTCAACCGTAAGTTCATACTACCTTATAAGACCCAAACAATTTGAGCTTATTCAAAATACTCCCTCCGTCCCATAATGTAAGACACTTTTTAATACTAGTGTAGTGTTAAAAAGTGTCTTACATTATGGGACGGAGGGAGTAGTTTTTAATTCTCCCGAGTGATTATCCTTTGACAGCAATTGGGAATATGCAAGCTGTTGTATCCAAGGATGCGATTCGAAACAAGGATTCTAGGAGGAAGAGTGACAGAGTAGCCCTAGAGCTGAGATCTTACCTGCATTCAACTTCACTGAATGGTAATGCCAGATAAATGAACTACGTCGACCCAACTCTCACATCATAGGATATTTTCACCTTTTACTAAGTGTGGCTCCCATCATCTGTATTCACTGTGCTGCAGGGCTTAAGCTCAAGGAACAGAAGGGCATGGTGTTACCCTTTCAACCCCTTTCTATGTGCTTTAAAAATATAAACTACTACGTTGATGTACCAGAGGTATGTCAGAGATGGTCCATATGTATGACCAAAAAATGTTTGAAAAAGCTATATCATTTATGCATTCACCCACTTATGCTAGCAGGAATTGAAAAAGCAAGGGATAGCAGAAGACCGCCTTCAGTTGCTTGTTGATGTTACTGGTGCATTTAGGCCAGGGGTACTGACAGCCCTTGTTGGAGTGAGTGGTGCTGGTAAAACCACCCTCATGGATGTTTTAGCCGGCCGGAAGACCGGAGGACTCATAGAAGGAAACATCTCTATATCTGGATATCCTAAGAACCAAGAGACTTTCACAAGGATATCCGGTTATTGTGAACAAAATGATGTCCATTCACCTTGCTTGACTGTGATTGAGTCTTTGTTATACTCGGCATGCCTCCGGTTGCCTTCTCATGTCAATGATGACACTCAAAGGGTATGCATTGGCTGAAGCTATATGTTTCATTGGTCCAGACTCATAATGTTGACCTTTTGATCTTTGCTGTTTTCTTTTTCATAGGCTTTTGTGGAAGAGGTGATGGAACTTGTTGAGCTGAATCCGTTAAGTGGTGCTCTTGTTGGCCTGCCAGGAGTTAATGGTCTGTCTACGGAACAACGCAAAAGGTTGACGATAGCTGTGGAGCTTGTGGCAAATCCTTCCATTGTATTCATGGATGAACCTACGTCAGGGTTGGATGCTAGGTCTGCAGCCATTGTGATGAGAACTGTACGAAATATTGTTAATACAGGGCGGACAATCGTGTGCACCATCCATCAGCCAAGTATCGACATATTTGAATCCTTTGATGAGGTTATTTTCTCCACAAAATATCAGTTTTTTAACAGTGAATATGACACATAAAAAATTAATTTTATCTCAGACCTCTTTGAAAGTTCCATCTATCTTAATAATATGAAACCTACATGATTTTATCTTGTACTGCTACTCTTAAGGATATATGATGATTCCACCATTGTGCTCTCCTAACTTATGCATATTCTGCTCAGCTTTTGTTTATGAAGCGTGGAGGGCAACTCATATATGCTGGCCCCTTGGGTCCCAAATCGCATAATCTGGTTGAGTTTTTCCAGGTACGTTCTGCAGTGTGTGTTTTCTCACTGAAGAAACTTAGACAAGGCCTTTGTACTTACACCCTGAAGTTACAAACAGGCAGTTCCAGGGGTGCCTAAAATCAGGGATGGCTATAATCCTGCTGCATGGATGTTGGATGTCACGAGTACACAAATGGAGCAGATTCTTGGAGTGGATTTTGCTGAATACTATCGACAGTCGAAATTATTTCTGTAAACACAAAATCCATTTTAATCCCACTATGTGTTTCATAGTCGCTTTTCTGTCACTCATACCTGTTCGTGTTATTGCATTTCAGGCAGACCAAAGAAATCGTTGAGGCCTTGAGCAAACCGAACAGTGAAGTGAAAGAGCTTACTTTCTCTACCAAGTATGCTCAACCATTCTGTGCTCAGTTTATTGCTTGCTTATGGAAGCAAAACCTATCGTACTGGAGGAATCCTCAATACACTGCAGTTCGGTTTTTCTACACCGTCATCATCTCCTTGATGTTTGGGACGATTTGCTGGAAATTTGGCTCTAGAAGGTATGTCATCTGATGGTTCTGACACCGATTTTCGGGCATAGTCATACATAGTTATCTTCACAGCGAGCTAACAGTAATGTCGTTTTACAATCCCCAGGGAGACCCAACATGATATATTCAATGCCATGGGTGCCATGTATGCAGCAGTGCTTTTCATAGGAATCACTAACGCCACTTCCGTTCAACCTGTGATCTCCATTGAAAGATTTGTATCGTACAGAGAGCGAGCTGCTGGGATGTATTCAGCATTACCTTTCGCATTCTCTCTGGTACATATGTTTCCTGTCCAGAACTTGTATTCTCGATTCCCTCAGTCTATCCATCCAGTGCTCATCATCATAGCACCTTTAACTCATTGTTCTTGGGCAGGTTACTGTGGAGTTCCCTTACATTCTTGTTCAGTCACTTGTCTACGGTACAATTTTCTACAGCCTGGGCTCATTTGAGTGGACAGCGGTGAAGTTCCTGTGGTTCCTGTTCTTCATGTACTTCACTCTGTTGTACTTCACCTTCTACGGCATGATGACGACGGCGATCACTCCAAATCATATGGTCGCGCCTATCATTGCCGCCCCATTCTACACGTTATGGAATCTCTTCTGGGTTCATGATCCCAAGAAAGGTATGGAACGAATATCACCCCCATGATTTGAATCTAACAAAACCAATCAATAACTTCCGTCCTACGGTGGACTTCCAGTTCCGTCTCCGTTTGGCAATCTGGGTATGGTTGAGTCCTAGGGTGTTTTTTCCAGTGCAAGCCTTTTGGGAAATCAAGTATGCTAGTAGGTCATATGGTCTTCTAGTGGAGAATTTTTTGAAATGCACAATAGCCAAACCAATAATTGGTGCATATGACCTAAGATTTGTTCTTATTTGCACTCGAAAGTTCTTTTCTTATTTTTGAGAGAAGGGTTTCATCAGCACCGTAGAGTTGAACAAGCAATTCCATGCAATAGGAAAACATCACATAATTTTTGTGATAGGGCAAGTTGGTGATAGGTGGGCCCTAATATGTTTGACTGGCCTGTACAGAACGTGTCGGGCCATATGGGCTTTCATACACTAGTAAGATCGATCACTGTGCACACACACAACCGCGTCAGCACTGGATCATTGGGCTTGTCAATTTTTCCTTTTCCTTCCAAATAAATAGGGTACTCATTCTTTTATCGATGCTGTGAACCAGCACAACACAGGCACATGGATACAGTTTTGTGGTTTTGTCGAACATTTAGAGAAGCAAATAAACAAATTTAAGTATATTCAGCTTAGCATGGTAGACACACTGCCTGTCTTGATCTACACACTTGTATCTGAACAGAACAACAATCATACACTCAGTAGTCGGCACCATCCTGTTGTGTTTGGTTAACGATTCCGTTACCAAATAATAATGCAGCTGATCCCGGTGTGGTGGAGGTGGTACTACTGGGCCAACCCGGTGTCCTGGACGCTGTACGGGCTCCTGACCTCCCAGTTCGGCGACCTGGATCAGCCCCTTCTGCTGGCCGACGGCATCAGAACCACCACCGTCGTGGCGTTCCTGGAGGAGCACTTTGGGTTCCGGCACGACTTCCTCGGCGTCGTCGCCACTATGGTGGTCGGCTTCTGCGTCCTCTTCGCCGTCGTCTTCGCCCTCGCCATCAGGAACCTCAACTTCCAGCGCAGATGATGGGCAGCAAATGCACCCCGCCGTTTTAAGTTATCCAGTATGCATGTGTACAATCAATTAAGAGCTCGTAAATAATTCGAGAGAGACATTTGAAACAACAAGTGTATGTATTATCATGTATAGCAAGCAAAGGCTTTGAGATGGTTCGTTTGTTGATACGTGCGGGGCGGACGTCCATATATTCGTTGAGCATTTGCCGCGTCCAGGAGCGCCGTTGCGTGGTCGACACCTGGCCGTCTTTTTGACCGCTTTGGGCGATGCATCTGGGCTGTCCGTCGTCCGGCCCTGATACCCTTTTGGACGTAGCAGCAGCTACATTATCTATCTATCTATCCAGCCATGGCTGCTTCCATCCAAGGACACTGACCTGACCGTTGGATGCGAAAGAACCACCCGTTTGACAAGAAGCATATAGCATAGCATCTCTCTGCGCTGCAGCAGGTACGCACGTAAACGCAACAGATCAAGACACACACGTACCCCAGCTTTATCTACTACAGTAGTAGCACTGTATATCTTTTTTTACAGCCTGATTGATCGTGATGGAAGAATATACTAGTACGTGGAGAGTGTTTGTCGTTGGCGCATGCACGCGTGACGTCGCCCGCGTATACACACGGCACGGCGGGGGAGGTAGGCAACAACCAATACGCCAGTACCGAACCTTTGTCCGCTTGCCTTGGCGCCGTCGATCGCTAGGCTGCCCTGCCGCACTTCAGCACTTGGGTTGGCTCGACGGCGTATTTGACCTACAACTTGTGCTCTTGCGCGCCCTGCACCTGCAGCAGCGGCGGACCGGTGACAAGAAGATCGATCACTGCTGTGTAGCCGCTTAGCTATGTAGCCTGTACGGTGGCCCCTGCATGCATGCATGCGGCCTTCTCCTCCTTCGTGTGCTCGATCTGGAGCGGTCAGTGCCATGCTGCCATGCATGCAAGAGCCAAACCAACGAAGAGATGGTGATCCAATCCAGTGGAGGCCGGTGGCTGCTGGCTGGTCCTTGACGAGTGTCAAGAGGCCTTCGGTACGTGGACGATAGCGTAGCGCGCGCGCGTAGGGGTTTCCTACGGTGCTGCGTAGCCCTTCTTCCGTGGCACATAGTCCATCCATCATCTTTAAGGGCGTGCCGAAACGCGACAGGCCCGGAGCCGTCTACATGCATGCATGCGCAGGGCGCGAGACGTACGCACGCACCAGCAAAGTAAGTCACCGATCTGGCCAGTCAGTCAGTGGTCAAGTAGGAGTACTACGTATGGACAAATCGCATGCCCAGTCGATGAGATCGAATTCCACCGCACCGATCGAGCTCTCCAAGGCGGCGAGGCTTATCCCGGGCGGCGTCCGAACGTACATCGGTACATGCATGCTAACCTCTCACGGCGGTTTTAGGCCTTATCGAACCGGTCTCGTTCTGGCCTTTACGTAGCGGCTCATCCAAGGCCAGTCCAGTTGCGACCGACCGTGCATGTGTGTGACCGCGTGCAGGTGCAGGGCTATAGCCATTAGCCAGCCAGCCATGCACGCAGCTGCGTCGTTAGTGATGGACTGGACGGCCGCTAGCTAATGACCTATCTGCCAGGCAGCTACCTTACCTTAGCTCAGCTAGCTGCTAACCTAACAATAATTGGGCTGATCATGCATGAGCAGATCCACGGATCGGCTGCACCAGTCAGTTGATACCACTAGATAGATCGTCTTTTGGCAGCTGCGGCGCCGCAGACGTATGGTGACAAGAGCCGCAGATTTCTGCCGATCGACTCACCCACCGGCAACATGCATGCGCATCCATCCAGAGATGATCGGAGGATGGGCAGGAAGGTTTTTACCTAACATGGGTGACGGTATAATATTTGGATCCGACTACCACCTTCCTCGACAATCAACATAGGCATAGCTGGCGGCGGCAGATTCTAAAGCATGCACATGCGATGCACTGAGGGTTTGCTAGCTAGACCGATTAGTGATCTCGGCTCGCTGTGGGGCGGCTTGGTGAGGTCACAGGGTTAGATGGTGCTCGTTGGTGCATTGTCTGGGCACATTATTAAGCTAGTAGGTATAGCGACATAGATCACCAGAAAGGTGGTTTTGGGTAGATTCATGTATTTGGCTTTACGAGACTGTTGAATAATAAGATGGCTATGTGCATGGCTCGATGCTGGGATGGTGGGTATCCTCCTTTTCGAAAAACACTTACAACTTTGTTGCCGATATGTCCGTTTTTATTTTTTGTCAGATAGTTTGTGTTTTGGTTGTGTACATCCTAGATTATGCAGAGAATGGGGTTGCTCATCATAATTGTATCCGCTTGATGCTATATTTTAAGTTAATAAAAGCCCTCTTTATAAAAAATATATATGCATGCGCATACATCCATTCTGAAGGGATCCATCGGAGGAGGAGGTAGTACAAAACTAGAGCTAAAACTAAAACTAGGGACCATGTTTGTTCCAACCCACTGATTGGATTCAATATTTAATCTAGAGCAAGTACTTCTGTTTTTTCGCCTGTTTTCTTTAGGTAACTCTTCTTGGAAGAGCTAGTGAGGATATGGGAAAATAACAATATCATATAGGCCAGGACAATCACTCGCTCTTGCTCTTGCAGAGAATATATTGATGAGACAAGATGGGCACGCTCCAAGGAAAGGACCAAAGAAAGACCAACGCTAATGCCAAGGACGATCCCCCTCTCGCTCTCTGCCAAACTGATGAGCGCCAACTAAACTAAGCTAACCAATAGCACCAACTTAATTCGCTACGAGATTTTGCCGTCCTCTCTGGCGTCCAGCAGCTGCGTCCCGATCTCTGTTTTTTCCCCCACTGCACACTCACACGCACGTAAGCTGTCGTCTAGCCTGAGAATCAAACAAGAGCAGCTATTTCAGAGTTAATTGATTAGGGCTTCGTTATGTATAGACCGGGTGTGAAGTCTTTGCAGTTGTATCGCTTTGATGCGACAACTGAGTCAATAAAATTCCTATTATTTGTATCAGAGTTTCATTGGCAGTGGTCCCTTGATAAACGAAATCAAGAAAAAAGAACTTATGGCCGTTAAACTCCACGCATATTTTTGTTCATTGACCTTTGTCAAAGCGGTACGGTTGATGATGGCGGTGGTCTTTGTTCACGTGGCAGGTCCTGTATCTAATAATCTGAAGATACAAATACCTTTTTTTTTTGAGGGTCTGAAGATACAAATACTGAAATGTCATGTATCATATCTAGAATAACCAATAAATCTCCCAAGAATATATACATAGTGGGGAATAACAAGAAACATATCTTATTCTTAACCACTCATCCCCAATTTCTTTTGCCACCTGGGATATATGTCCATATTCTCGGACATGCATGTGAGATAATATCGCATCTGCTTTTATCCCTGCTTAGCAGTGGTTAATCCACATCGAATTTCAGCTAAGATGTTGCAATTTGATCATGTCCCTCTGTCCAGTGCTTGTGGTAGCACAAAAGGAAATAAAAGGAGACTAACACTTATGCTCATGGGACCCTTGCTGGATGAAGAAGCTACAAGGAGATAAGTGTGACAGAGGCAGTTTTATACATGGTTTGGCTTATATGGATGCGTATGAATCAGGTGACAGGACATGCCAAATTAATGGGGCACTTGGCAAATTGATCATGTCCTCATGCCCCCTCCCTTCAATACGCTCGATTGCGATTGACGATGATTTATAACTTTTCATTTTAATTAGTGCCCTCTCCTATGGTTTACCTAGTTTTCGCCATAATTGTTCCAAGAAAAATCTCATCGGAAAGTGAGACTAAAGGCAGCAATAAATCTCTGATGCATCATGCTATACATGTGATGTAGCTTTTCTCAAGGGTACACTTGGGAGAATTGATCATTCAATTATACAATGATCAAATTTGGAAACAATGTCTACATCAACAAGTTTATAAATATCTGTGAAACTAAGCATATGAAGTAATAATATTAAACAACCCAGTAGCCAGTAGTAGGAAATTTTTGCTGAAGGGATGTAGAATCATTTACTACGAAAATATCCAACCAAAAAATAAAATAAAATACCAGAGGACTTGCACCGAATCTTCATGCCATACCTTGACTGTCTACCAAAGCACTCCCTCCGTCCCAAAATAAGTGTCTTAAAAGGTTAAGACACTTATTTTGGGACGAAGGGAGTACGCTGCAAAGGGAGGTAAGGAAAAGGAGAAAATGGAAGAAGGAAAATGCTCTAGCTAGACATACTATATATACATCCTCTAGGATTTCATCATGATAGACAGCACATTTTCACAAGCATATCCTAACTGCTTTTTTCCACAACGACCGCCTCACATGCCCAACAAAATGTCCTGCTTCCGATCAATGGTGCCGGAGAAGCAACAAAGCCCGGTGTCTCCTCTTTTTTGTCCAGCATAAGGAGAGTGCCCCAACTAGTTTGTACATGGAGCTAGCCAATGTGTTTTCTTGTCCTACATTGAGAGGTTGTAACACTGAAATGACAAAATCTCCAAGTGCATGATCCTTGCATAGCATTGTTCATGTGCTGCTTATAGATGTGTCTTTCTTTCCATTGAGCTCTCAGTGCTGGAGGTCCTGTCAGCTAGGAGATGTGCACCCTACACTCCATCCCCTCTCCCTATTCTTTCTCCTTTGTATGTACCAGCTATCAACCAACTAGATCAGCAGCCTCGCAGCCTCACCAAGGGACATCACATGCATTACCACCCTCAACACCCACGCCCACCCTCACACACTTTGTCCTAACGTTTCCTATATAACCTAGCTAGCTATCTAGCTGCTATGTCTGAGGTGCAACATTTACAAACGCTTCCATTGTTGAGAGTTTGCTCCATGGACGATGATTAGCATGATCTACTCCCCCATATGTATGCGTATGTGTGCGTCGCCGATTTCTACCACATGATAAATGTTTGGACCTTGCTGTTGGGTATGTGTGCACCGACCGGACAAGTTGAGCAACCTGTTGGGACAAGGCAGGCAATGTTCTTGTGTTCATGAATTCTGGGGCTGTTTGCCCACTGTAATTCTTTTAGGTTGGTTCCCCACATCATGTGCCATCCACATGGAAGGCAATAACTTCCTAGTTCCAATTTGGGTTGTCATGTTTTCCCTGACAATGTTCCTAGACAATATGTGTTGGAGGCTTGGAATGCCCACATGGTGAGCCTCCATTTAGGAGTGATCACTATCTATCAGTTTCTTGTACGTATGCAGATAAGTTGTTTTGCCAGTACTACTTACTAGCTGTTCCATGATATGCTTTAGCATGATTGAACCATGTGTAACTGAAGATGGGACCTCCAATCAAACAATGGAAATCCAGAAAAAGGATGCTGCCCAACACATTCAACGCTTCCAGTGAGAAGTCGACACCTCAGTGATCACTAGGGACGAAGCCATGTTATAGGCCACATATATGTCCAGAGCCAGATCTTATTTTTTAGATTGTTTTTAGAAATAAGGCTATCGCCCGGCTTTAAATTAATGAAGTCTTTACAGTCAACAGTACAACACAACACCACAACACACGCACACACAACAAAGGAAACGACATAATAGAACGGAGGATAATATCCTCTAAGCCTCTGAGACCGAACTCTTTCGTAATTAAGCTATATATGCATAGCACTAAAGTGATATTTGCTTACACCGCTTCCCCATGGAGTGTTAAAGTTTTGATTGACTTTCGTTATTAATCCTGAATTCATCTATGCTAAACACATTATTTGTGCAAAATTTCTCAATGGAGTGTTGAAATTTCCATCGGTTTTCATTCCTAATCCTGGATCCGTCCCCCGACAAAAGCATTGCCACGTCGGGTACTTTAGTAATCATTGACCAGTAATGCGTGTCGAGGGGAGGAAGAGGACACAGGATTATTTTTTCAATATGAATGATGTTATACGTATCTAATTTATTCACGATACTTATTACGATAACAACGACGAACAAAGTTTGTATACACCGGTATTTTGCCACTAGTAGAAAACAGGGCTTTGGTTTCGTGCGGCTAAGGCATTAGTCTCGTTTCACCTGTGTCCTTTAGTCCCGGTTTGTGCCTCAAACCGGGACTAAAAATGCGATGCTTATTCGGTTACGTGCCTCAAACCGGGACTAAAGATTAGACCTTTAGTCCCGGTTTGAGACACGAACCGGTATATCAGGGTTGAGACCTTTAGTCGGTTCGTGCTACCACGAACCGGTACTAAAGGTCCCATTTTCAAACTCCATCCCCCCCCCCCGGGAGCGCCTATTCAGTAAAAAAAATGAGGGACATGTCAAAAAATAAAAGAAAATAAGTTTCCCATGTGATATGTGGTCTAGTTGTTGGGAAAATTTGCAAATGTGAATTTCGACTTTATTTGCAAAATCTCCGGAATTTGTAAAATGGGCATAACTTTTGCATACTAATTCGGATGAAAAAGTTTTTATATGAATAATCATCTACTCGAAAAGTTACATCCAAATTTAACCGGGGAACCCCGTTAAACATTTTCAAAATCCTCAAAACCTAACAAAAAAAGTTACGGGCTTTTTAAGATCTAGAGTGGAAAAAATCGAAAAATTTCAAACTGTGGTCAAACAATGGTCAAACTAATTATTCTAGAATATTAGTGTTACTAAATAATTATTTCAGTTATTTTGAATTTTGGTCAAATCTGGTCAAACTGTGGTCAAACTATGGTCAAACAATGGTCAAACTAATTATTCAAAATAACTATTGTTTTTTAAATAATTATTGTTTTTTAAAACAATAGTTTCAAACTCAAACAGTGAAATGTGTCACTTTATGCTCAAGCAAAATTCCTGAGGGTTAATAGGATTGACATCTTACTATTGTCAGAAAAACAACAAGTGCGGACTTGGAAGCGAGGAGAATAGAACCCGGAAGTTAAGCGTGCTCAGCTGGGAGTGGGAGGATGGGTGACCGTTCAGGAAGTTAGATGATTTGGAATGATGAGGGGTGATTAGAGATTAGAGGATAAATTGAGCGGTGATGAGGGGTGGTGATTAGAGATTAGAGGTTAAAATAATTCAGAAATTTGATAAAAAAATTCAAAAAAAAATCATAAAATTTCCTTTAGTACCAACTGGGACTAAAGGTGGAGCTCCACGTGGCCGCGGCCTTTAGTCCCGGTTCTGGATAGAACCGGGACTAAAGGGCCAGGGCATTAGTACCGACCCTTTAGTAGGCCCTCACCAACCGGGACAATAGGCCTTTTTTCTACTAGTGTGCTATTCTAGAATGAGAAGGGTTATCTCTTTCCATTGTGTACAGTGGAGATCTTGCTCAGTGAACAAACAAGCGAGAACACATATGTAGTCTCAGGGTTTTCTCTTTTAATTTCATTTACTCCATGTTTGGTGTAATCAATTGTTTGGCTTTTTGAATTTCGCCATGTCATATAATATATATTATACCTCTTGGCTGGGATATATAACCGACTGATTAAATGTTCCACACCATTCTGTTGTTTCCTCCTTGGAGCGCGAAAATCGCGAGATCGACAACTCAACCAAAGCCACTCTATACTTCTATAGCATGAGCAAGCAAGATCAGATATGGCTAAGATTCGATTCTCAAAACAGAAAATTTGAGATGGAGTTGGCTTGCATGCATACTGTTGCTATCCTATATATGGCTAGCCAGCTATAGGACATGGATGTGCCATGCAAAGGCTAGCTGTAGAGAGACGGAGCCTGTCATGCTGCATGTTGTGTAAAGTTAACCTCTGTTGTTGCAGATCGTAGTGACTAGTGACCTAGTTCTTTTTTTTTTTCCTTAGACCATCTACAACCGAACTTGGCAAATCCGACCCCTCAAATGCCCGCTGACGTGTCCGGGTGCGTCCGCGGACAGTGATCGGTCACGGCTCAAAAATGCATCCCACATCCGGATTCCTCAAATTAGAAACATCAAATCCATATTATTACATGCAACATGGCGATCTTTGAGCGAAGCTTTGTCCGGTTCCGCTCCCCGCTCGTCCGGCTCTGCGGTGGCCATGTCCGGCGGCCGGTTTTTCCCCTTAGAGTGTTGGTCCGGACGCCGGCAAGGTAGTGTAGGGCATGGGACATGACCCTCTCACGGGACTCAAGGCGCCGCCGTCTCCCATGCCCTACTCTTCCTCGTCAGAGCCCGGAACCCATTGGGTGCCGGTGGACGCTAGAACGATGATGGATCAGTCCTGGGACGAGCCGGTGACATCCACCACGACGCGGTTTCGGTGTCCGGACTGGTGCACCGTACGTGGCGCCGGAGAATGCGACACCGCCTCGCCGACGTCCACCGCAGCAAGCGTTGCCGCCACGTCCCGCGCCCGCTGCTGCGCACGGCGGGCATGCCGCGCTATGTTAGTGTCGGACGACGCCCACGGTGCGTCCATGGCCTCGGCGCGCCAACGGAGGGGTTGCGCATCCGCCATCGCATTCGGACACCAGACGGATCGCACCGCCTTCTGTGAGGCAGTGACGGCTGCCCTAGCGTCGGATCCACGCGCCATTTGGGCGGATGCAATGTATTCCCGACGGAAGGAGTCCGAGCGCTGCTGTGCACGGGCCTCCTCCCGGGCGCGGCGGAGCGCAAGCCGGAAAACCATCTCCTCCTCGGTGCCCCGTGGGATGAGCTCGGGGTAGACGGATCTGGAGGTGAAGGACTCAGATCCGCTGCCTGCCATGACGGAGACAGCCGGATGGAGCCGGGGACGAGTTTGGGTGGCGGAGGGGAATGAAGGGGAGTGGAGTGAAGTGGCTAGGGGTTGGTCCGGCGAGCGGATGAGGAGGATATATGTGGGGCCGGGTGGACCAGCATGGGCCGGGCCGACGCGGCAGGCGTGCCCGGTCGCCCCATATCTGCCCCATATTTGGGCTGAATATGAGGGGTGCCGGTCAGCCCGGACGTTTGAGACCCGTTTGAGGCGCTCGTCTGGGTCAAAATTTAGCGACCGGACAGTGACTGGGCGGCATATGACCGGACGTATGAGGGGGTTTGAGGCGCCCGGCTTTAGATGCTCTTAGAGAGAGTACTTGGACACACTATAAATCTTCTAGGAACACTATAAGTATGTTTAGGCTCTGATTAAACAGGGCATACCGTGCTAAATTTGACGGTCGGCACTAGGTGGGGACAAACATGGCATGCCGTGCTAATTTTTGACGGATAGGTGAGATTCTACATGGCCTCGCTCAAAGATTGATCTGTCTTTGAGTGGTGGTGACCTTTCGGTGACTCATCTAGTCATTCAGCCGTATCGGCATTTAGCCCAACCAAAATACTCCCTCCGTCGAAAAAATTTATCATCAAAATAGATAAAAAGGGGTGTATCTAGAACTAAAATACATCTAGATATATCCTCTTCTATTCATTTTGATGACAAGTATTTCCGGACGGAGGGAGTATATACAAGGTGATAAGTGACAAGATCCGACGATGCGATGGGCTTGTTGCTCCATGCACTTGCACGTAGGAGTGTATCCTTGATCCTGCTTACCCTAAAAGTTTCTTGTATTCATCCTAGCTTCTGGCTTAGCTAGTTTGCCTAGCGATCAACTGTGCGTACTCGAAGAAGAAAAGAGAACCGATATGATAACTCTGAGATATATTGTCGAATGCTATGGTTAACATGTTGGTAACCACTTGAGAGGTGAGCGTCTATGCTTGATACCCATTGGACTAGTTCAAAGAAAAATACTCATGTCATGAGTCATCGCAGTGGATTATCGTTAGACAAAAAATATGAGTAATGCCACACCTACGTAAAACAACTTACGTGCTTTACGTACTATGCAATGTGGACAATCAGGATTGGGTGTAAGAGGATGGAGGGGCCCACCCCCGAAATTCAAGGGGAGGGGGGGGGGGGAGATTATAGTTAGGAAGATTACATTACTCTTTCGTACCTTTTTTTTGAACCAACACTTTTTCGTAGCTTGTTCGTAGATGGACCATTATCGAAAAAATATTGCTATTCCTGAAGTAGTAATTTACCCACATGTGTAGTAGTAGCATTTCTATTATGCTAAGATAAACAAGAAAGGTTAATTTTTCTTTACCGAATTGTAATTAGCTGCTAGCTAGCTAGGACAGCACCATCTAGTGGTATCTTTGGGAGATCGACCAGTGACACTTATTTCACCCACTAGACAGGATAGAATTCAACCGGAGCTGGATTCTGTGATTCTCCACACAAAAAAGGTTACGTCCTTTTGTGTCATGTGAATCAAATTAGTGGCAGACTGGTACCACGACGAGTCATGGTCATGGTGCATCTAGGCTAACCTAGCTAGGGTTTCTTGCATGTCCTTTTACCAAAACAAGAAAACGTCATGCACATGCGTTGACTAGTGGAGCAGATCTTGAGTTATTCCAGCGCGCCCGACAGCGTCACGTACCGACATTAGGGGAGCGGCGTAGGATAAGCTTTTTTGGAGGGGATATTAGTGACAGCATTAAGCACCGTGCACTAGCGGGGAAAGGAAAAGGCAATAGATGTGTAGATTAGGGTTGGCCACGTAGTACTTCCTGCACTGTACGGGGCAACGGTTTTAATGGAGACAGATGGTACAGAGCCTTGGCCATCTGGATGTTGATTAGTCACCAACTAGAACGAAGCCCCGTTGATTTGGCACCTGAGCTACATATATATCGGTTAGTCAAGCAATCACATGCTCTAATCTATGGTATAGTGAGCATGATGGGGGTATTTCCTGTGTAGTTGCGTCATGTACAATTGTCTTTGAAGCCTTTGGATCCTCTGCGGACAAACAGACTGTCGCCTATGCCCGGTGGGTGGGGGTTGTCGCCGAGTGCCCATATCTTTTTATTTATTTATGGAAATGACCCAGATATGTTATAAAGCTTCACCAAAGGTACAAAGCACCCCAAGCATAATAATTACATCAAGCTCTCTGGACTACCAAATGACCATTGCCCGCCAAAATGAGCCGCTTATGTACCTCTATCGCTGCTCCCATATCAAAGCCGTTATGACTTTGTCAATGACAACCAGAAAGTCGTCGTGCACATGCCCTAAGGACTAGTGCCCTAAATTTATAGTCTCACCGAGTGCCATATCATATGGGTTGTTTTCTAGAATCATGCATGAGAGCGATGTGTATTACTCATTCGAAGGATGCTCGAGTATATGCCTCACGGGGGCATCTGCGAGCTCCTCGCGTCGTCCGATCTGCGTGCACCTCGTGTCGGATCCTACCTGCGCACTTCCGGTCGTCCAGACCCGTTCATTCCTCACCGCGTCAACGATCTCTCGTGACCCGAAGGCGCGCCTGGGGCCACCTCGTATGCTGCCATTTTCCCTCGCACTACTTGTACCACCATGTGCAGTGGTGGTGGGGCCGGTCTTATCTGGAACCCACACGACTATCCCGCCCAAAGGTCGGTTGGTGATAGACCGGGTATGGACTCGGTGTCTTGCCTGTCAGCTTAGGTGGGTTCACTCCTTTTCGTCGTGCCCTGCTATTTCCCTGAGGTCGATTTGCCTCTTTCCTACTGTCGGAGCTAAATTTGGCAGATCCCCTAGTAGGGTATCCTAGCTATGCGACTTGGCACGATGGTAACAGGAGGCAAGGTTTACCCAAGTTCGAGCTCTGCGGAGGAGATAATATCCTACGTTCTTCTTATGTTTTATTGCGTTGGAGTGTATACATAGTACAAGTAAAGTATCAAGGAATTGAATGTGCCTACGATGAGCTCGACCCTCGGCTTATATAACATACCGGGGGTCCTAGGGTTTACACAACTAGATCGGCTACATAGGCGGAGGCAGAGTCCTCGACGGCTTCGGTACCCTTGGATTGTGGTCCAAGTCTTCTGGAATCTTCACGTAATTCACTACGGGCGGCCCAAAGTGGCCTAGGACAAAACACAACCGGCCTAGGGGGTCATAGCTCGGCCACCAGGCCAAGAATCGATGTTGCAAGGACCCCCTCGGCCGGGACACTAATGATAGCCCATTTTTGAGTCGGTCTTCAAGCATGTCTGCACCTCGGGTCTTCCAAGTTATACATCATGTTCGGTCGCCAGCTTGAAACTAGTTCAATGAAATGTCTCTAAACAATGCCATCACACAACTGGTTTCCTACCAAGCCGCCTCTGAGGTGGCGTAGACCACCTCAATCTTGTAAACGTCATAGGTTTAACTAAATGCAACTAATGCTCTTTGTCATTATAATACCACTCTCTTACTTGATTAAAGATATGCACAATCTGTTGGGGAACGTAGCATGCAATTTCAAAAAAATTCCAACGATCACGCAAGATCTATCTAGGAGATGCATAGCAACGAGAGGGGGAGAGTGTGTCCACGTACCCTCGTAGACCGAAAGCAGAAGCGTTAGGTTAACGCGGTTGATATAGTCCAACGTCTTCACGATCCAACCGATCCAAGTACCGAACGCACGTCACCTCCGTGTTCAGCACACGTTCAGCTCGATGACGTCCATGGCACTCTTGACCGAGTAGAGGATCGAGGGAGAGTTCCGTCAGCACGACGGCATGGCAACGGTGTTGGTGATGTGATCCGCGCAGGGCTTCGCCTAAGCACTACGACGCTATGACCAGAGGAGTAAACTGTGGAGGGGGGCACCGCACACGACTAAGAGAACCATTGATGTGCCTTTGGGGTGCCCCCTGCCTACGTATATAAAGGATGGGGGAAGAGAGGCCGGCGGCCAGGAGGGGCGCGCCATGGGGGGTGTCCTACTTGGACTCCTAGTCCAAGTAGGATTCGCCCCCCTTTTCCTTTCTTCCACCGGAGGGAAAAGGAAGGAGAGGGAGAGGGAAAGGGAAGGGGGCGCCACCTGATGAAGCTATGTACCTAGGGTAGGGTCATGGACCTGTCCAAGATACCCTCCCCAAGGACATCTCTAGAAGAATCACCTTTCAATCGACTCAGGAGTGTTCCACTCGACCGACTCGAAGACACTCGACCATGAAGCCAACCACTCGACTGCCAGGAGATCTAAAGACACTCAAGACGATAACGGTCGGTCATTAAGTAGCTTTTATGGTCATCACAGACACTTTATTTGTGGCGTTCGATAACGCCCGACCTTAATGTACCTTAAACCCTGCATAACTGAGGGCGGAGGGTGCAGCGAACTCTATATAAGCCACCCCCTCCTCAAAGGTAAAGGGTTCGCACCCTGTAATTCATACGCCAAGATAATCCAATCGACCGCCTCCGGGCTCCGAGACGTAGGGCTATTACTTCCTTCGAGAAGGGCCCGAACTTCGTAAAACTCGTGCGTATACAACTACTCCATAGCTAGGATCTTGCCTCTCCATTCCTACCCCCATTCTACTGTCAGACTTAGAACCACGACAGTTGGCGCCCACCGTGGGGCAGGTGTCTTAGCGACTTGTTGGAGAAGTTGCAGTTTTTCCGATCCCCTTCATCATGGTTTCAGGCGGAGGTTTGGCTGAGGGCCGCGAGATCCGTCTCGGCGCGCTCGTGTTCGTCGCCGACGACTCCGCTTGGCTTCAGGAGGCACCACTCGACGTCGACGCGCTCCTCGTTCGCGGGGCAACGCACTTTCGCGCGTGCATCCGTGGCGTCCTCTTGCGGCAGCCGTCGACCCAGTATCGGTCGGCTCCTATGGCGTCCTCCCTCCCTGTTACTCGCCGGCGCAAGCGTTCCGGTCGGTCGAGGCTTCAGCGGTGGGTGAGGCACGCGGTGGCTCGCCAGTCGGCCACCCCCCAAGTCGCGGCGATCGAGCCCGAATCTCTCTACGGCCTGTTCGATCTGGCCGACCGGCTCCACAGAGATCGCATCCAAGTGCGACAAAGAAGTGATCTAGCGGTGGAGGTCACGATGGTCGATGGACCACGCAGTCCTCCCGGCTTTCCTCAAGGCCGACGGTGGCGACGTATGGAGGCGCCCGTCGCATGCCCATGAAGAGTACCTCCCGAGCCCCTCACTTTGCTGCAGAGGGAGGAACTTCGCCACCAAAACATGGATGCTCTTCACACTCCTATCGTTGGAGAAACCCCGAGGTCCGTGTTTTGGAAGACGCCAAGGCCATTAACTTGGTTGAGCGCACTCGTGGAGAATCTCCAGTAGTACTCGACGAACGAGCACGACCACGGGTCTCAAGATCCAAATGACGCCGCCTCTTTTCACCAATCGACTTCGGTATATCGAACTCGGTTCAAAATTTAGCAGTACCGCGTCCGTGATAGCAGAGTCGATTCAGCCTTCCCAGTCCGAGGCTGGTAGAGGCTTGTTGCAGATCAGAGCATTACTCCGGGCAGCAGGAGACCAGAATTCGGCTGTATCACAGTCGCGGACTAGGATCCACAGCAAATCCGTTGTTGCAGACATCTGATCGGCTGGCCCAAGATCGCCTCTCGAGGCGTGAGGGGCGTGGAGACCGGCAGGATCAATATAGGAACCGTGAGCAGTATGATCACCGACTCGATCGCGATGATCGACGTCGAGTGCCCACCCCTCCCCCAAGGAGTGGGTCATACGTGCCTTGATAGTAGGATGACAGACGCTCTCACAGTGCTGGGCGAAGGATTCCAGTCGACCCCAAAGAACCAGGCTTTGATGCGAGATCCATTCTCGCTCGTGGTTTGGTCGATGTAAACAGAGCTCACCGAGGAGGTCATGATGAGATGTACCCACCAAAGCAGAGTGCACGCCTCGGGACCAGAGTGCTTCAGCAGAGCCATCGTGGTCAAGATGATTCCTCCCAACTTCAAAGTTGGCGATCGGAGTCGATAAGTTCACCGGGTGAGTCCAAACCTGATACTTGGGTTGAGGATTACCGAGTGGGTGTTCAGATTGGCGGCGGCAATGATGAGGTGGCCATGAAACACCTGCCTCTTATGTTGGAGGGCTCGGCGAGCGCTTGGCTGAACGATTAGCACCAAAGAAAGATTTACACTTGGGAAGATCTTTCCGAGTGTTTGTCGAACATTTGAAGGGACCCGCAAGCGACCGCAGGGTTGATGTAATTGCAATCTTGCGTGCAGAAGACAAATGAGACTTTGAGGGATTACATCCAGAGATGGATCACGTTGCATCACACAGTGGAGAACGTGTCGGATCACCAGGCAGTTTGTGCCTTCAAGGAAGGCATTAAGTACAGATAACTGAATCTGAAATTCGGTCGAACCGGAGACATGTCTCTGAGTCGAATGATGGAGATTGCCACCAAGTATGCTAATGGCGAAGAAGAAGATCGACTGTGGAGTGGCAAGCACAAGTCAGTCGCTCATGAAACCGGAGGAGGAAATTCCAGTCGGAAGCAGAAGTGGAAAGCCGAGCCAGCTGCTCCTGGAGAAGTCTTGGCCGTGACGCAAGGAAAGTTTAAGGGGAAGCCCAAAGGGCCTTGGAACCCCAAGAAAGTGAAAGATCAAGACGGAAATGATGTATTGGACCTGCCATGCCACATTCACACAAAGAAAGATGACGAGGGTAAATTCATTTACCCAAAGCATACCACTCGACAGTGTCGGCTCTTGATCCAGCAGTTCCAGGGGAAACAACCCAAAGATAAGGAAAATGAGTCGGACAAAATTGAAGACAAGGGAGATGGTGATGATGGATACCCCCAGGTCAATTCCACCCTGATGATTTTTGCTGACGTTGAAAGCAAAAGTCGATTGAAAGTTATCAACCGAGAGGTGAATATGGTCGCTCGGTGACACCCGATTATTTGAAATGGTCTCGCATCGCCATCACATTCGACTGGTCCGATCACCCGACGCACATAGCCACCCACGGGAGGCAAGCTTTGGTGGTCGACCCGGTTGTCGAAGGCACTCGACCGACTAAAGTATTGATGGATGGTGGCAGTGGCCTGAATATCTTGTATGAGAGACGTTGAAAGGGATGGGCATTCCGATGTCCGTGCTCAAGATACCGACAACATGAGTTTCCATGGAGTCATTCCTGGAAAGAAGGCCGAGTCCCTCGGTCAGATTGCTCTTGATGTGGTTTTCGGGGAATCCAAGCACTTCCGCAAAGAAAAGTTGACGTTTGAGGTTGTGGATTTCCAGAGTGCTTATCACGCCATTCTGGGAAGGCCATCGTATGCACGTTTCATGGCTTGACCATGTTATGTATACCTTAAACTAAAGATGCTAGGCCCCAAAGGTGTGATCACTGTCACTGGCAATCGGAAGAAAGCGGAAGAGTGTTTTCAGAAAGGCTCAAAGATCGTCGATGCTCAGATGGCAGTGGTAGAGCTGCAGGAATACCAGAAAACTGCAGACCCGAGTGATTTGTTGCGAGCCAAGAAGCCTGCTACGGAATCAGCGTTTCAGTCGTCCGGTGAGACAAAGCCGATTCACATTCACCTGACCGATCCCAATGCTGCTCCGACTCATATCTCAACAACACTCGACTCCAAATAGGAAGAAGCGCTCACCCAGTTCCTCCGTGAGAACTGGGACATCTTCGCATGGAAGCCTTCTGACATGCCAGGTGTTCCCAGGGGACTGGCTGAGCATCGTTTGCGAGTCGACGCGAAGGTAAAACCGGTCAAAGAACACCTTCGACGGTCCGCCGTACAGAAGAGAAAAGCAATCGGTGAAGAAGTGGCTCGACTCCTTGCGCTGAGTTTATCCGAGAGATTTACCACTCGAGTGGCTCGCCAATGTTGTCATGGTCCCCAAGAAGGACAATTCTCTTCGCATGGGCATTGACTTCAAACATATCAATCGGGCCTGCCCGAAAGATCATTTTCCTCTCCCCCGCATCGACCAGATAGTCGACTCAACTGCGGGATGTGAACGGCTGTCTTTTTTAGACGCCTATTCCGATTACCATCGATCCGCCGTATGGACCCGACGAGATCAAGACAGCTTTCATCACTCCATTCGGGTGCTTCGTTATGTTACCATGCCATTCGCCTAAAGAATGCCGGGCCACGCTCATGAGGATGATTCAAGTGTTTGCTCACTCAAATCGAGTCGGAATGTGGAAGCGTACATGGATGATATTGTGGTCAAGTCACGGAAGGGTTCCGACCTGTCAATCGACCTTGCTGAAACTTTTGCCAACCTCAGGAGGTATGATATCAAGCTTAATCCATCAAAGTGTACATTCGGAGTTCCTGGCGGAAAGTTACTCAGTTTTCTCATTTCCGAACGAGGGATCGACGCCAACCCAGAAAAAGTTGGTACTATACTCCGAATGAAACGTCCTGTGCGTGTGCACGATGTCCAGAAGCTTACTGGTTGCTTGGCGCTTTAAGTCGATTCATTTCTCGCCTTGGTGAAAAGGCATTGCCTCTTTACCGGCCCGATGAAGAAGTCGGACAAGTTCGAGTGGACTCACGAAGGCGATGCAGCGTTTGCGAGCTAAAACTCTACTCTCCACCCAGCCGGTGCTTGCCGCCCCAATCGGCAAGAGCCTTTGCTGCTTTACATTGCAGCCACGGGACAAGTTGTCAAGACGATTTACTACGAGCGGAAGAAGAAGGAAAAGCCCTTAAAGTTCAGCGCCCGGTATATTATGTTTGAAGTTTTAACTCCGTCAAAGCAAAGATATCCTCATTATCGAAGCTTGTATATGGGATTTATATGACCACGAAGAAGGTTGCACATTACTTCTCGACCATTCCATTACGATCGTCGTGACGCTCCATTGTCGAGAGATTACGCACAACAGAGATGCAACCGGTCGAAAGTGGCAAAATGGGCGATTGAACTCCTTCCTTAGATATCAAGTTTGAGGCAAAGAAAGCCATCAAGTCCCAAGCAATAGCAGATTTCGTCACGAGTGGATTGAACAACAGCTGCCGACTCAAGTTCACTCGAACCGGACCATGTTCTTTGATGGTTCCAAGATCTTTGAATGGTTCTGGTCTTTGGGGTAGTGTTAGTTTCCCTCGAGGAGATAAGCTGGATATGTTCTCCAAATTCCCTTTGATTCCTCCAACAACGAAGCGAATATGAAGCACTTTTGTATGGGTTGCGTATGGCCATTTCACTTTCGGCGTCTGTCGCCTCATGGTCTATGGCGACTCAGATTTGGTGGTTAATCAAGTGATGAAGGAGTGGGACGCCGGAAGTCCGACCATGATTCTTATCTGCAATGCGTTGAGAAAGCTAGAGAAGAAATTCGAGGGGTTAGAGTTTCATCATATACCCGGATCGAAAAATCAAGCGGTGATGATCCGCAAAAATAGGTTCCAAGAGAGAAGCCATTCCCAGCAATGTGTTTCTGAAACACATCCACACACCATCAGTTCAACAGGACCCTTTCACCGAAGAAGCCCCGCAACCAAAAAGTGCCACAGATCCGACTGAAGTTGAGGTTCCAGCGGTGGTCGACCTAATCATGGAAGTTTTGGTCATCGGGCCCCGACCGATTGCGGTGCAGTACATCGCGTACATCCTAAGGAAAGAACTCCAGAGAATGAAGAAGAGGCTCGACGGATCGTCTGTCGATCCAAGGCCTTTCTTGTGTGGTAAAGGGACAGCTTATCTGAGGAAAGCGCGACTAGAGTCGGTCCAAGTGTATAACGCCAGAGGAAGGTCAAATAATTCTTGACGATATCCACTCGGGGACCTGTGGTCATCATGCACCTCTCGGACCATTGTGGCTAAAGCATACCGAGCGTGATTTTACTGGCCAAGAGCAAATTAAATGGCGAAAGAGATAGTCGACAACTGTGAAGGATGTCAGTTTTACTCCTATATGTCACACAAACCCGCGTCGCCTTTGAAGACCATTCCACTCGTCGGCCCTTCATTGCTTTGGGGATTGGATATGGTTGGACCATCGAGAACCGGCATGAGCGGCTTCACTCACGTGCTAGTGGCAGTCGACAAGTTTACTAAATGGATTGAAGCTAAGCCTATCAAGAATCTCGATACTTGCACTGCTATCAATTTCATCAGAGAGTTGATATTCAGATATGGAGTTCCGCATAGCATCATCACTGATAATGGGTCAAACTTCGATTCCGACAAGTTCAGAGCCTTTTGCGCCTCTCAAGGCACACGAAGTCGACTACGCTTCGCCGCTCACCCCCAGTCGAATGGACAAGCGGAAAGAGCAAACGGTCTAATTCTCAAAGGACTGAAACCCCGACTGATGCGCGACCTCAAGCACGCAGTAGGCGCATGGGTCAATGAACTTCCATCAGTTCTTTGGGGATTGAGGACCACCCCTAATCGGTCAATTGGACGAACTCCATTCTTTCTGGTCTATGGAGCTGAAGCAGTTCTGCCGAGTGACTTGCTTCACAATGCACCCCGAGTCGAGCTCTACTCAAGAGGAAGGCAGAACAAGCCCGGCAGACGCAATCGACCTCTGGAAGAGGAAAGAGAGATGGCCCCGATCTGATCGACTATCTATCGGCCAAGACTTGCGTCGATTCCATGCCGTAAGTGTGAAGAGTCGAGCCTTCCAAGAAGGAGACTTGGTCCTTCGAGTGGATCATCAGAAACCACACAAGCTCGCTTCCCACTTGGGAAGGCCCTTCATCGTCACCAAAGTTCTCCACAATGGAGCGTATCATCTTTACAATATCGATCGCTTGATTGATGAGCCACGAGGCTTGGAATGCGGAGCTGCTCCGCCTTTTATACTTAAGTACTCACTCGGATGAGATGTAATAAGAAATACCTCTGTAGTTTATTTATCAAAGACAAGAGTGTTATAATTTTCCCAAAGGATTGTTGTTGCTTGATTTACGTAAGAAACCCCCGATTGGGTAGCTTAGCTGCGAATCCGTTTACGCTAAGTTTGTAAAATCCTCTGAGTGAAGAGCAAGCCTCTCACTGGGGGCTTAGCCGCGAATCCGCTTCGCCTAAGTACTTGAAAATCCTACCGAGTGGTGAGCCAGCCTCCCACTCGGGGCTTAGCCGCATCCAGTGCTCGCCTAAGTTTAAAAAATCCTACCGAAAGTGGTGAGCCACCTCCCACTGGGGCTTAGCTGCGATCCAAGATCGCCTAAGATTGAGAAATCCTACCGAGTGGTGAGCCAGCCTCCCACTCGGGGGCTTAGCTGCAGTCCAAGTACTCGCCTAAGCTTGAAAAATCCTACCGAGTGACGAGCAATCCTCTCACTCAGAGGCTTAGCTGCAGTCCAAGTACTCGACTAAGTTTAAAAAATCCTACCGAGTGACGAGCAATCCTCTCACTCGGAGGCTTAGCTGCAGTCCAAGTACTCGCCTAAGCTTGAAAAATCCTACCGAGTGACGAGAAATCCTCTCACTCGGAGGCTTAGCTGCAGTCCAAGTACACACATACGTTTAAAAAATCCCACCGAGTGACAGCAATCCTCTCACTGAGGCTTAGCCGCAGTCCAAGTACTCGCCTAAGTTTGAAAAATCCCACCGAGTGACAGGCAATCCTCTCACTCGGAGGCTTAGCTTGATCCAAGTACTCGCCTAAGTTTGAGAAATCCCACCGAGTGAAGAGCAATCCTCTCACTCGGGGGGCTTAGCTGCAGTCAAGTACTCGCCTAAGTTTAAAAATCCTACCGAAAGTGACGAGCAATCCTCTCACTCGGAGGCTTAGCTACAGTCCAAGTACTTGCCTAAGTTTGAGAAATCCTACCGAATGAAGAGCAATCCTCTCACTCGGAGGCTTAGCTACAGTCCAAGTACTCGCCTAAGTTTTAGAAACCCTATCGAGTGAAGAGCAATCCTCTCACTTGGAGGCTTAGATGCGATCCAAGACTAGCTAAGTTCGAAACCATCCCGATCCGCAAGGACGACGAGGTGCAGGTCGACTGCTACCTTCTCCTTCGGAGCTGCGCCACAAGTACAACGTGCGCTCCATCCTGATCTGCAAGGATGACGAGGTACAGGTCGATTGCTACCTTCTCCTTCGGAGTTGCGCTACAAGTACAACGTGCGCTCCATCCCGATCCGCAAGGACGACGAGGTGCAGGTCGATCGCTGCCTTTTCTCCTTCGGAGCTGCGCCACATAAGTACAACGTCGCGCCCATCCCGATCCGCAAGGACGACGAGGTGCAGGTCGATCGCTACCTTCTCCTTCGAGCTACGCCACAAGTACAACGCGGCGCTCCATCCCGATCCGCAAGGACGACGAGGTGCAGGTCGATCGCTACCTTCTCCTTGGAGCTGCGCCACAAGTACAACGTCGCCCCATCCCGATCCGCGAAGGACGACGAGGTGCAGGTCGATCGCTACCTTCTCCTTCGAGCTACGCCACAAATACAACATGCGCCCATCCCGATCCGCAAGGACGCGACGAGGTGCAGTCGATCGCTACCTTCTCCTTCGAGCTGCGCCACAAGTACAACGCGGCGCTCCATCCCGATCCGCAAGAACGACGAGGTGCAGGTCGATCGCTACCTTCTCCTTGAGCTACGCCACAAATACAACGCGGCGCCCATCCCGATCCGCAAGGACGACGAGGCGCAGGTTGACTGCAATACGTGCTCCATCCCTTCCTGCAAGGGCGACGGTGCGCAGGTCGATTGGACCTTCCACCTCAGAGCTGCATCTCAAACACAAAGACTATTCCGAGTGAAGAGCAAAGTCGACTCGAAGGCAAATGCAAGCGTATTCAGAAGTAAAACAAGTTCAGATAAATCTTAAAGGTTCCAAACCACAGATCAAAGTACTCGGGCTCTCGGCCCGAAGGAGTTTAACGGTTACAAAATCCACTCGGCATTCGGAGGCAAATTCAAGGTGAGGCACAAAAGTTTGTTCACTCCGCGGGAGGAGGATCGGCAGGCTCGATTTAAGTCGTCTGTGTCGACACCATCGGGCGATCCGAAAGTGGCAGCAGTAATAAAAGTCTCCATAAAGGATCGGAAATCATGCTTCTTGGTGTTAGCAACCTTGATTGCTGCCAGCTTATCTTCTCGCCGCCTCTTTACAAAGTGGACACGAACCAAAGATGAGCCACATCAAGATCGCACCGAAAGCGTAAGACTTCTTCCACTCCCCGCACTCGACCAGGAATCTCGTTAAGTCGAGTCATCGAGACTCGAGGTCGCTTCGGAGTGTTGCCCTTTGGCCAAAGTGTCGTGGTCGATCCATGACGCGTGGCGACTTTTAGTCGAGCCAAATAGTCAACAACGCCTGGCCAATGCGGATTCCAAATGGAGCAGGTTCATAGCAGTTTCATCCTTCACGGGAGAATTGATAGGGTCCAAATTTGGTCTGATTCGCCAGCCTCCTCCTCGAAGTCTCGGCAAAACTCTGCATGCATGTACCAAGGATGAGTCAATATTCAGATGCCGAGTCGACAAAGATGAACCAATGAACGGGATATGTACCTTCAAGTTTGATGAATAACTTCTTGGCGAGGCTCCTCGATAGCTTTCCAGATCATCCCTCCCGCGAGCAAGGCCTTCCATCTTCTCGCTCAGTTAACCTTGTCCTTCTTCAAGCAGGTTACCTCCTTGTTGGCTTCTGGCCCGAGCAGATTTTATCTTCGCGTTCTTCCTCTAATGTGCCGACTGAAGCCAGCTTCTGTTCAGCCAGAGCAGTTTTGTCATCAGCCTTCTTTTGTGCAGCAGCCAGATCTTGATCCTTCTTTGCCGAAGCCTGGTTCAGTTTTTCTGAAAAGAAATGATGCTTGGTTCAGAAAGAGCAGAACAAAATCCAGATTTAAGACAAACCAGTCAACAAATCTGTCTTACCATTGGCATCATCCTTGGCTTTCTGCAGTTCTGTCTTGGCCAATTCCAGGTCAAGGTTGAGTTGAATCTGCTGTTTCTCCAAGTCAGCAAAGCGAGCTCCCAGGTCACAAGATTTCTGCAATCAGAGAGGATGGGTTATTTTACAGAGAAAAAAAACCCAACAAAGACAGCAACAAACAAGCTCTTCAGACCATAGTCGACTGCCAGCAGTCGACCACGGTCTCGGGGACTACACACAGTGGGTGCACTTAGCGTGCCCCCACTGGAGCCTGATTACACTCGACGCGTGGCTGCACTGCACCGAGTGAAGGAATTAAAATGTCAAGACTACAGTCGACTGCCCGCAGTCCACCGTAGTCTCAGGGACTACACCCAGTGGGTGCACTCAGCGTGCCCCCACTAGCCCAAAACTTCGATAACAAAAATTCAGCTCAAAGTATGGATTTGCTCAGTGAGAAGTCGAAACACCCACTGGGTGTACAGATGCAAAGATCCTTGGAAAGAGAGTTTTCAGGTACCATATCCTAACAGAGCAAGCCAAGAAAACCAGTCGACGTGTCGCTAACTGAACATTGCTATGGAGAGCCGAAATGGCATCATAGGCGGCTTGATCGACATCCCGCACCATCTTCATCTTCTCCATCATAATACCTGCTTGGCGTATGGCTTCCTTGGCAGCATTCACTTCGTCCTCTGGGACGTGATGGGTAGCAAAAATTGAAGGTGGATCGGCAGGAGCTTGAACAGTCAATGAAGAAGGCGGAGCACTCGACGGTGGTACGGCGAAGGTAATAGAAGCCCGATTGGCATCACCACCATCCTGAACGACTGGTTCAGCTATCGGCGTCGATTGTGGCACCTTGTCTGCAGGAGTTTTCCTATTTTTCCTCGTCAAAGGCCTCTCGGGCTCTTCATCGTCATCGTCGGGGAGGTCAATAACGTTGTGAGCTGTTCAAAGATCAGTCGCCAAAATTGCATCACCCAATGGTATATATTACAGTTGAGTCGACCAAATAAAGACAGAACGACAGAAATCGTACCCAGATTGGAGGTGACTGCATCCTCCATTGCCTCATCCCATCCCTATAAGCTGAAGTCCCGGAAGTAGCAGCGCTGCTAGTTCCAAAGTTTATCTGGTCAAATCAAGGAAAAAACAAACAGCACAGAGCGTCGAGTAAATACAAAGGGAGACACTCACGCAGAAGCGACGGGGATGTCAATCTTAATCTTCGGCAACACCTTCCGAGACCTTTGCACTACGACTTTGGGCTGCTTTGACGCTTTCTCAGTCGGAGCCAGTGAGGACGTCCAAGGGCGCTTCGAAGACGGGCCCATTTGAGCAATCGCTTTTTCACGGGCGCTCGGCCGGTCTTGGTCGACCTTGGATCGCCTCTCCATGCGAGAAGGTGACTTGGCTTCTTCTTCGTCACTTGAGTCGCCACTTTCTCGCCTCCTCTCCGCTGAATGCTGGGCCGCCATCGCCGCCGCCGCTTCTCCCCTTCCGGGTCTTGCTCTTGCTCCCGTTGGGCATTGAGTACATTTCCATAAGAGCATGGCGTAAAAAACAAGCGTAACAAAAGTCAATCGACCGGAGCATAAATAGCTGCATGGTCAAAATTACAGTCGGAAAATCAGAGTTGAACCTTGTCCGCATGCGTGGACCGGGTCGAGTGGAGGAATTCTCCTGCTCCCTAGGGTTGTCTTTGTTCCCAAGTGATGCTCGTCACCGCCCTCCAACAGTGGGCGCCCTCGACCTCCTCGGTTGGATCCGAGTGGTGTCCTCAAGGTTCGAATACATCCACATCGGATGGTCTCGAGCTTGAAGTGGCTGGATGCGTCGCCAAGGAAGACCTCCAAGAGATCCATACCGATCCACCCGTCATGGATAAGCCGGACAACACGCTCGACCGATTACCTTAACCTGCGCCTTCTCTTCCGGGACCACATTCAAAGAGGAGGGCTTCCTCACTCGATCCATAGAAAAAGGAGGAGTCCGGTCGATCGCCTGACGTCCGGCTGGTCTTTGCAAGAAAACTGTGTCGACCGCCATCCACGGACCGAGTCGGGTAGGATCATGGCGAAAAAGAACTTTTCCCTCTCATCTGAACCCCAAGACCCCACACATCTAAATCACTTGTGTTCTCTCGTCACTCGGATTGGCCTTTTTCACCGTCTGGGAGCGACAGGTGAAAATGTGCTTGAAAAGGCCCCAGTGAGGCCGACAACCCAAGAAATTCTCGCACAAAGACACGAAAGCAGTGAGATACACAATTGTGTTGGGTGTGACGTGGTGGAGTTGTGCCCCAAAGAAATTCAGAAATCCCCAAAAGAAAGGGTGAGGGGGCAAGGAAAACCCACGGTCGACATGGGTGGCCAAGAGAACGCACTCACCCTCCCGAGGTCATGGCTCGGACTCCTTCCCTAAGCCGCTTGCTGATCTGTGGGGGATCAGTCCTCCACTGGCCAGGTCGTCGAGGTCTTCTTGATGAATCGTTGAGCAGATCCAGTCGCCCTGGATCCAGCCCGGCGGCAGGCCGGCCCTCGATGAAGTTCCGCCCCGACTGCTCGTCTTCCCCTTTGCCTTCGCCGTCACTTTCTTCGCCCGCTCCAGAGCCACCGTCTTCTCTTTCCCCATCATCGCCGGTGAGACACGCACGGAGCAGCGGCACTGGGACAAAAGCTAGCGCGGCGGAGAAGTCTGAGGAAGAGAGGAGGAAATGGGAACGCACTGTTCAAAAACCCCGGCCCGGCGCCTTATATGAGGTTGTTACCGAGTGACTGACTTGTAGGCCCGGGCGATCCTGTCAAATCCCGCAACAAGGCAGCGATATGTGGCAAAAAAGGTGGCACGGAGATCGAGGCGTCCCTGCCTTATCCCATCCGATTACTGCGGCCTCCTCCGCCCCGCGCGCTTCCCGAAATTCAAATCCCGCGAAATCCGCAGGCTGCAGAACAACTTATCAGACGGAAGATCTCCTCCACTCTGTCACTCGGAGCTCTTCAAGTAAAGAAACTCACTTTTCAAAAACAAAGAATGGATCAAGGCGACTGAAAAAGAAGTTGATATCGTCACCCAGGTTCATTGATCCAGAGCAAGGTATACTCATAGCAAGAAAAATGGGTCGGAAGTGTGTTCAACTCCTTCCCCATTCAAACCTCGATCCATTCAGGGGCTAATGATGAAGCTATGTACCTAGGGTAGGGTCATGGAACTGTCCAAGATACACTCCCCAAGGACATCTCTAGAAGAATCACCTTTCAATCGACTCAGGAGTGTTCCACTCGACCGACTCGAAGACACTCGACCATGAAGCCAACCACTCGACGGCCAGGAGATCTAAAGCCACTCCGCACGATAACGGTCGGTCATTAAGTAGCTTTTATGGTCATCACAGCACTTTATTTGTGGCGTTACTGATAACACCCGACCTTAATGTACCTTAAACCCTGCATAACTGAGGGCCGGAGGGGTCTGGCGAACTCTATATAAGCCACCCCTCCTCAAGTGTAAAGGGTTCGCACTTCGTAATTCATACACGCATAATCCGATCGACCGCCTCGGGCTCCGAGGCGTGGGGCTATTACTTCCTCCGAGAAGGGCCTGAACTCGTAAAACTCATGCGTATACAACTACTCCATAGCTAGGATCTTGCCTCTCCATTCCTACCCCCCATTCTACTGTCAGACTTAGAACCACGACACCACCCCTCCTCCTTGTCCTATTCGGACTCCCTAGGAGGGGGACGCGCGGCCACCCCCCGTGGGCTTCCCTCTATCTCCCTTAGGCCAATGTTGGCCCAACACTTCCCCGGGGGGTTCCGGTAACCCCTCGGTACTCCGGAAAAATACCCGAATCACTCGGAACCATTCCGATGTCCGAATATAACCTTCCTATATATGAATCTTTACCTCTCGGCCATTTAGAGACTCCTCATCATGTCCGTGATCTCATCCGGGACTCCGAACAAACTTCGGTCACCAAGACACATAACTCATAATACAAATCGTCATCGAACGTTAAGCGTGCGGACCCTACGGGTTCGAGAACTATGTAGACATGACCGTGACACATCTCCGGTCAATAAACAATAGCGGAACCTGGATGCTCATGTTGGCTCCTACATATTCTACGAAGATCTTTATTAGTCAAACCGCATAACAACATACGTTATTCCCTTTGTCATCGGTATGTCACTTGCCCGAGATTCGATCGCCGGTATCATCATACCTAGTTCAATCTCATTACTGACAAGTCTCTTTACTCGTTCCGTAATACATCGTCCCGCAACTAACTCATTAGTCACATTGCTTGCAAGGCTTATAGTGATGTGCATTACCGGGAGGGCCTAGAGATACCTCTCTGATACACGGAGTGACAAATCCTAATCTTGATCTATGCCAACCCAACAAACACCTTCAGAGACACCTGTAGAGCATCTTTATAATCACCCATTTACATTGTGACGTTTGATAGCACACAAGGTGTTCCTCCGGTATAAGTCAGAGGAACATGTATAAGTCATGAAGAAAGCAATAGCAATAAAACTAAACGATCATTATGCTAAGCTAAAGGATGGATCTTGTCCATCACATCATTCTCTAATGACGTGATCCCGTTCATCAAATGACAACACATGTCTATGGTCAGGAAACATAACCATCTTTGATCAACGAGCTAGTTAAGTAGAGGCATACTAGGGACACTCTGTTTTGTCTATGTATTCACACATGTACTAAGTTTACGGTTAATACAATTCTAGTGTGAATAATAAACATTTATCATGATGTAAGGAAACATAAATAACAACTTTATTATTGCCTCTAGGGCATATTTCCTTCAGTCTCCCACTTGCACTTGAGTCAATAATCTATATTACATAGTAATGATTATAGCACCCATGGAGTCTTGGTGCTGATCATATTTTGCTCGTGGAAGAGGCTTAGTCAACGGGTCTGCAACATTCAGATCCGTATGTATTTTGCAAATCTTATTTCTCCCTCCTTGACTTGATCGCGGATGAAATTCAAGCGTCTCTTGATGTGTTTGGTTCTCTTGTGAAATCTGGATTCCTTTGCCAAGGCTATTGCTCCAGTATTGTCACAAAAGATTTTCATTGGACCCAATGCACTAGGTATTACACCTAGATCGGATATGAACTCCTTCATCCAAACTTCTTCATTTGCTACTCAAGCAGCTATGTACTCCGCTTCACACGTAGATCCCGCCACGACGCTTCCGCTTTGGAACTGCACCAACTGACAGCTCTACCATTCAATATAAATACATATCCGGCTTGTGACTTAAAGTCATCCGGATCAGTGTCAAAGCTTGCATCGACGTAACTATTTACGATAAGCTCTTTGTCACCTCCATAAATGAGAAACATATCCTTAGTCCTTCTCAGGTATTTCAGGATGTTCTTGACCGCTGTCCAAAGGATCCACTCTGGATTAATTTGGTACCTCCTCGCTAAACTTATAGCAAGGCACACAACAGGTCCGGTACACAAAGATTGCATACATGATAGAACCTATGGCTGAGGCATAGGGAATGACTTTCATTTTCTCTCTATCTTCTGCAGTGGTCGGGCATTGAGTCTGACTCAACTTCACACCTTGTAACACAGGTAAGAACCCTTTCTTTGACTGATCCATTTTGAATTTTTTCAAAACGTTATCAAGGTATGTGCTTTGTGAAAGTCCAATTAAGCGTCTTGATCTGTCTCTATAGATCTTGATGCCCAATATATAAGCAGCTTCACCGAGGTCTTTCATTGAAAAATTCTTATTCAAGTATCCTTTTATGCTATCTAGAAATTCTGTATCATTTCCAATCAACAATATGTCATCCACATATAATATTAGCAATGCTACTGAGCTCCCACTCACTTTCTTGTAAATACAGGCTTCTCCAAAAGTCTATATAAAACCATATGCTTTGATCGCTCTATCAAAGCGTATAGTCCAACTCCGAGAGGCTTGCACCAGTCCATAAATGGATCGCTAGAGCTTGCACACTTTATTAGCACCTTCGGGATCGACAAAACCTTCTGGTTGCATCATATACAACTATTCTTTAAGAAATCCATTAAGGAATGCAGTTTTGACATCCATCTGCCATATTTCATAATCATAAAATGCGGCAACTGCTAACATGATTCGGACAGACTTAAGCATCGCTACAGGTGAGAAGGTCTCATCATGGTCAACTCCTTGAACTTGTCGAAATCCTTGCGCAACAAGTCGAGCTTTGTAGACAGTAACATTATCGTCAGCGTCAGTCTTCTTCTTAAAGATCCATTTATTCTCTATGGCTTGCCGATCATCGGGCAAGTCAACCAAAGTCCACACTTTGTTCTCATACATGGATCCCATCTCAGATTTTATGGCCTCAAGCCATTTCGCGGAATCTGGGCTCATCATCGCTTCCTCATAGTTCGTAGGTTCGTCATGGTCTAGTAACATGACTTCCAGAACAAGATTACCATACCACTCTGGTGCGGATCGTACTCTGGTTGACCTACGAGGTTCGGTAGTAACTTGATCTGAAATTTCTTGATCGTCATCATTAGCTTCCTCACTAATTGGTGTAGGAATCACTGGAACTGATTTCTGTGATGAACTACTTTCCAATTCGGGAGAAGGTACAATTACCACATCAAGTTCTACTTTCCTCCCACTCACTTCTTTCAAGAGAAACTACTTCTCTAGAAAGGATCCATTCTTAGCAACGAATATCTTGCCTTCGGATCTATGATAGAAGGTGTACCCAATAGTCTCCTTTGGGTATCCTATCAAGACACAATTCTTTGATTTGGGTTCGAGCTTATCAGGTTGAAGCTTTTTCACATAAGCATCGCAACCCCAAACTTTAAGAAACGTCAACTTAGGTTTTTTGCTAAACCACAGTTCATACAGTGTCGTCTCAACGGATTTAGATGATGCCCTATTTAACGTTAATGCAGCTGTCTCTAATGCATAATCCCAAAACGATTGTGGTAAATCGGTAAGAGACATCATAGATCGCACCATATCCAATAAAGTACGGTTACGACGTTCAGACACACCATTACGCTGTGGTGTTCTAGGTGGCGTGAGTTGTGAAAATATTCCACATTGTTTCAAATGATGACCAAACTCATAACTCAGATATTCACCTCCACGATCAGATTGTAGAAACTTTATTTTCTTGTTATGATGATTTTCCACTTCACTCTGAAATCTTTGAACTTTTCAAATGTTTCAGACTTATGTTTCATCAAGTAGATATACCCATATCTGCTCAAATCATCTGTGATGGTCGAGGAAAATAACGATACCGCCGTGAGCCTCAACAATCATCGGACCGCATACATTAGTATGTATTATTTCCAATAAGTCGGTTGCTCGCTCCATTGTTACGAGAACGGAGTCTTAGTCATCTTGCCCATGAGGCATGGTTCGCAAGCATCAAGTGATTCATAATCAAGTGATTCCAAAAGCCCATCAACATGGAGTTTCTTCATGCGCTTTACACCAATATGACCTAAACGACAGTGCCACAAATAAGTTGCACTATCATTATTAACCTTACATCTTTTGGCTTCAATATTATGAATATGTGTATCACTACGACAATAAACCATTTATATTAAGTGTATGACCATAGAAGGTTTTATTCATGTAAACAGAACAACAATTATTCTTTGATTTAAGTGAATAACCGTATTGCAATAAACATGATCTAATCATATTCATGCTTAACACAAACACCAAATAACATTTATTTTAGGTTCAACACTAATCCCGAAGGTAAAAGGAGTGTGCGATGGTGATCTTATCAACCTTGGAATCATTTCCAATACACATCTGAAAGAACATGCGGTGCTCCCATGTTTGGTTTTGGTAATTGATGACAATCTCTATGGACTAATGGTTGCCTTGAGTTATATTTGAAGGGTTTGTCCATAGGCTTTTCCTAGAGTCCATTTGTTGGTTTCAAGGAGAGTTTGTGTTGACCAAGGTGCCATTCAAGGAATTACCTAAAGATTGGTCATGTTAGAGGTTGATCAAGACTAAGTCAAAGAGTGAATCAAGTTGATCAACACACAAAGCGTAGAAGATGTACCGAGAGGATCTGCGATCCCATGGTAGGTAAGCATTGTCAATTACGCTTTGTGTACTAACCCATGATCTCTGTGAGAGTTCTTTGTGGGGTTAGTTTGTGGTGTGCAAGTTCAAGTGAAGCATCATGAAGAGATCAAATGCTTGAAGCTTGCCGTCCATTGTGGTGACAATGGACTTGTGAAGATGTGTGGAAGAGTGGCTCACCCATAGTGGAGTATGGGGAGCACAACTAGTCTTCCTCGAGCCAACGCAATCAAGAAAGGTGGTCCAACTTGAGGGAGTCAAGATCGTCATCATCTAGCTCAAGTGGACCATGTGCAAGGCAAAGGTTTGCCCTTGATAGGTTATCTATTTTACCGGTCTCATGGTAGTTCTGCGAGACCGGGTTATAGGATCAATTGCCATACTATCAAGGGGGGCTCTCGATGAGTAGCTTGATCGTATCGTTCATAGAGAGCTCAAACCATTGCATCCTTGCATCATCTTTATTGATTCTTGTTTGGTTCTTCTCCTTGTGAGATTTGGATCTTATGGTCATTTTCATGACAAGCTCGAGTTCATCAAAAATGGAGTTCACATGCATCTTCTATGATGTTTTCGATGTTGGAGGTTCTGCCGGTTCTTCTCTGTTGGAGGTTTCCTCCTCTTTTTGTTTGGCATACCTCCCCTGCCTCTTCTTACTATAACCAACAAGCTGAGTTTGCTCAATTCAGAGCTCTCATGAAGAAGTTATGGCAGTTTTGGGTTTTCTCCCCTGCCTTACTGTCGCTGTTTTGATGCTACTCGTCTTACTCTATCCAACAAGCTTGAGTTTGCTCAATTCGGAGCTCTTTTGAAGAAGTTATGGCAGTTCTGCTTTTCTCCCTGCGGTAGTACTGCGGTGGTAGCGGTAGTACCGCTTGTAGTGTCAAGCGGTAGTATCGCTCCAGTACCGCTCTACTACCGCCTCGATTTTGGGTCTTGCACTTTTCGTGTCGGGTTGAGCGATGGCTGCAGCGGTAAAAGGCAGCGATTCCGCCTTATAAGCGGTAGTACCGCCCGATTAGGCGGTAGTATCACTTATAAGCTAGTACCGCTCGATCGGGTGGTAGTACCACTCTTGCATTCACGCCAGTACTGCTGCTACGCCTGCCTCATTTGGTCCTCAGTGTTCTGCTCCTCCAGCGGTAGTACCACTGGGGTGAGCGGTAGTACCGCTTATAAGAGGTACTACCGCCCCAAGGTTCACGTTTTGTTTCTCCATTTCCCTGCTTCTTCCGCCCGAGCGGTAGTACTGCTCGTGGAGTGGTAGTACCGCTCGTGGAGTGGTAGTACCGCTTGTGTGTGGGCTGAGCACATAATGGTTGGATTTTTCCCCTCCTATAAAATGGGGTCTTCTTCCCCATTGAACCTTATCTTTTGAGCTCATGTTCTTCCCCCATTGTTGACCTTCTTCAAGCTTGCTAACTCTCAATCCCTCCATGGATTCTTGCTAGTTTTTGAGGGAAAAGAGAGAGGAGATCTAGATCCACATTTCCACCAATCACTTTCTCCTCTATGTGATGGGAACCCATTGGATGTAGATCTTGGAGTTCTTGGTGTTCTCCTTCTTGTTCTTCCTCGCTAGCATTAGTTGCTTCGGTGGGATTTGAGAGAGAAGGACTTGGGCACTCCGTGTGCCCTTGCCATTGCATTTGGTGCATCGGTTTGAGTTCTCCACGGTTATACATGGAAGTTACAAGTTGAGAAGCTTTTTACTCTTGGGTGCTTGGTACCCTTGAGCTTGTTCCTCTTGGGTGCTTGGGCGCCCTAGACGGTTGAGGTCACCTCGGAGCCATATTCCATTGTGGTGAAGCTTCATGGTGTCGTTGAGGAGATAGCCCCAACCTTTGTGGTGTTCGAAGCTCAATCATTGTGGTGTAAAGCTCCGAGCAAGCGTCGGGGTCTCCAATTAGGTTGTGGAGATCGCCCGAGAGCAATTTGATCTGCACCGGTGACCGCCCCAAGGGTTGCCAAAGTGTACGGGTCCGGTGACCGCCCCCAAGGGTTGCCATTTGTACGGGTTCGGTGACCGCCCTCAAGGATCCCTTAGTGGAATCATGACATCTTGCATTGTGCGAGGGCGTGAGGAGATTACAATGGCCCTAGTGGCTTCTTGGGGAGCATTGTGCCTCCACACTGCTCCAAACGGAGATTAGCATCCGCAAGGGTGTGAACTTCGGGATACATCATCGTCTTCACGCGTGCCTCGGTTATCTCTTACAGAGCCCTTTACTTATGCACTTTACTTTGTGATAGCCATATTGTTTCTTGTCATATATCTTGCTATCACTTAGTTGTTTACCTTGCTTAGCATAAGTTGTTGGTGCACATACGTGAGCCTAGTTGTTGTAGGTTTTGTGCTTGTCAAATTAACCACTAGGTTTATTCCTCATTTGTTCAAGCCTTAACCATAATTATTTTAAAGCGCCTATCCACCCCCCCTCTAGGCGACATCCACGATCTTTCAACATCGTCACCTCGTCCTTAACTAGTCTCTGTTTATCTTGCAACTCCTGTTTTCATGTTACTACTCTTAGCAGGCGAACGATTATCAAATCTGGGGGTTGCTATAAACACTTGTAAAGTACACATCAATAACATGTATATCAAATATAGCTTTGTTCAGTTTGCCATCCTTCTTATCCACCAAGTATCTAGGGCAGTTCCACTTCCAGTGACCATATCCTTTGTAGTAGAAGCACTCAGTTCAGGCTTGGGTCTAGCTTTGGGTTTCTTCATGGGAGTGGCAACTTGCTTGCCATTCTTCTTGAAGTTCCCTTTCTTTTCCTTTGCCCTTTTACTTGAAACTAGTGGTCTTGTCAACCATCAACACTTGATGCTTTTTCCACTTGAAGTTCCCATTCAACTTGCTTACTCCACTCCCAATCACGTGATCATTTAGATGACTAGAGGGATGTCAATCTAAGTGGGAGTTGATTTGGATCACATGATCATAATACTACTCCATCTCACGTGATGATCGACATGGTTTAGTTGATTTGGATCACGTGATCATTTAGATGACTAGAGGGATGTCACTCTAAGTGGGAGTTCTTAAGTAATATGATTAATTGAACTTTAATTTATCATGAACTTAGTCCTGATAGTATTTGCATATCTATGTTGTAGATCAATAGCTCATGTATAGCTCCCTGTTTTATTTTTGATATGTTCTAGAAAACTAAGTTGAAAGATGATAGTAGCAATGATGCGTACTAGGTCCGTGATCTGAGGATTATCCTCATTGCTGCATAAAAGAATTATGTCCTTGATGCGCCGCTAGGTGACAAACCTATTGCAGGAGTATATGCAGATGTTATGAATGTTTGGCAAGCTCGATATAATGACTACTTGATAGTTTAGTGCACCATGCTTTACAACTTGAAATCGGGACTTCAAAAACATTTTGAACACCATGGAGCATATGAGATGTTCTAAGAGTTGAAATTAGTATTTTAGACTCATGCCCGTGTCGAGAGGTATCAGACCTCCGACAGTACTTTGCCTACAAGATGGAGGAGAATAGCTCAACCAGTGAGCATGTGCTCAGATTAATGCAGGTACTACAATCGTTTGAATCAAGTGGGAGTTAATCTTCCAGATAATATAGCGATTGATAGTGTTCTCTAGTCACCATCACCAAGCTACTAGAACTTCGTGATGAACTATAATATGCAAGGGATGACGAAAACGCTTCCTGAGCTCTTCGCGATGCTGAAATCGGCAAAGGTAGAAATCAAGGAAAAGCATCAAGTGTTAATGGTTGACAAGACCACTAGTTTCAAGTAAAAGGGCAAAGGAAAAGAAAGGGAACTTCAAGAAGAATGGCAAGCAAGTTGCCACTCCCATGAAGAAACCCAAAGCTAGACCCAAGCACAGGCGAGTGCTTCTACTACAAAGGATATGGTCACTGGAAGTGGAACTGCCCTAGATACTTGGTGGATAAGAAGGATGGCAAACTGAACGAAGCTATATTTGATATACATGTTATTGATGTGTACTTTACAAGTGTTTATAGCAACCCCTCGGTATTTGATACTGGTTCAGTTGCTAAGAGTAGTAACACGAAAACAGGAGTTGCAAGATAAACAGAGACTAGTTAAGGACGAGGTGGCGATGTGTATTGGAAATGATTCCAAGGTTGATAAGATCACCATCGTACACTCCTTTTACCTTCGGGATTAGTGTTGAACCTAAAATAAATGTTATTTGGTGTTTGCGTTGAGCATGAATATGATTAGATCATGTTTATTACAATACGGTTATTCACTTAAATCAAAGAATAATTGTTGTTCTGTTTGCATGAATAAAACCTTCTATGGTCATACACTTAATATAAATGGTTTTCTGAATCTCGATCGTAGTGATACACATATTCATAATATTGAAGCCAAAAGATGCAAGGTTAATAATGATAGTGCAACTTATTTGTGGCATTGCCGTTTAGGTCATATTGGTGTAAAGCGCATGAAGAAACTCCATGTCGATGGGCTTTTAGAATCACTTGATTATGAATGACTTGATGCTTGCGAACCATGCCTCATGGGCAAGATGACTAAGACTCTGTTCTCCGGAACAATGGAGCGAGCAACTGAATTATTGGAAATAATACATACTAATGTATGTGGTCCGATGATTGTTGAGGCTCACGGCGGGTATCGTTATTTTCTGACCTTCACAGATGATTTGAGCAGATATGGGTATATCTACTTGATGAAACATAAGTCTGAAACATTTGAAAAGTTCGAAGAATTTCAGAGTGAAGTGGAAAATCATCGTAACAAGAAAAATAAAGTTTCTATGATCTGATTGTGGAGGTGAATATTTGAGTTATGAGTTTGGTCTTCATTTGAAACAATGTGGAATAGTTTCACAACTCACGCCACCTGGAACACCACAGCGTAATGGTGTGTCCGAACGTCGTAACCGTACTTTATTGGATATGGTGCGATCTATGATGTCTCTTACCGATTTACCACTATCGTTTTGGGATTATGCATTAGAGACAGCTGCATTCACGTTAAATAGGGCATCATCTAAATCCGTTGAGACAACACCGTATGAACTGTGGTTTAGCAAGAAACCTAAGCTGTCGTTTCTTAAAGTTTGGGGCTGAGATACCTATGTGAAAAAGCTTCAACCTGATAAGCTTGAACGCAAATCGGAGAAATGTGTCTTCATTGGATACCCAAAGGAGACTATTGGGACACCTTCTATCACAGATCTGAAGGCAAGATATTCGTTGCTAAGAATGGATCCTTTCTAGAGAAGTAGTTTCTCTCGAAAGAAGTGAGTGGGAGGAAAGTAGAACTTGATGAGATAATTGCACCTTCTCCCGAACAGGAAAGTAGTTCATCACAGAAATCAGTTCCAGTGATTTCTACACCAATTAGTGAGGAAGCTAATGATGATGATATAAAACTTCAGATCAAGTTACTACCGAACCTCGTAGGTCAACCATAGTACGATCCGCACCAGAGTGGTACGGTAATCTTGTTTTGGAAGTCATGTTACTATACCGTGACGAACCTACGTACTATGAGGAAGCAATGATGAGCCCAGATTCCGCAAAATGGCTTGTGGCCATGAATTCTGAGATGGGATCCATGTATGAGAACAAAGTGTGGACTTTGATTGACTTGCCCGATGATCGGCGAGCCATTGAGAATAAATGGATCTTCAAGAGGAAGACGGATGCTGATAGTAGTGTTACTATCTACAAAGCTCGAATTGTCGCAAAAGGTTTTCGACAAGTTCAAGGTGTTGACTATGATGAGATTTTCTCACTCGTATCGATGCTTAAGTCTATCCGAATCATGTTAGCAATTGCCATATGAAATCTGGCAGATGGATAACAAAACTGCATTCCTTAATGGATTTATTAAAGAAGAGTTGTATATGATGCAACCAGAAGGTTTTGTCAATCCTAAAGGTGCTAAAAAAATATGCAAGCTCCAGCGATCCATCTATGGATTTGGTGCAAGCATCTCGGAGTTGGAATATACGCTTTGATGAGTTGATCAAAGCATATAGTTTTATCTGAGACTTGCGTTGAAGCTTTGTATTTACAAGAAAGTGAGTGGGAGCACTACAGCCTTTCTGATAAGTATATGTGAGTGACATATTGTTGATCGGAAATGATATAGAATTTTCCGGAAAGCATAAAGGAGTGTTTGAAAGGAGTTTTTCAAAGAAAGACCTCGGTGAAGCTGCTCACACATTGAGCATCAAGATCTATAGAGATAGATCAAGACGCTTGATAAGATTTTTTCAATGAGTACATACCTTGACAAGATTTTGAAGTAGTTCAAAATGGAACATTCAAAGAAGGAGTTCTTGCCTGTGTTGCAAGGTGTTAAGTTGAGTAAGACTCAAAACCCGACCACGGCAGAAAATAGAAAGAGAATGAAAGTCATTCCCTATGCCTTAGTCATAGGTTCCATAAAGTATGCTATGCTGTGTACCATACCTATTGTGTACCTCACCATGAGTTTGGCAAGAGGGTACAATAGTGATCCCGGAGTGGGTCACTGGACAACGGTCAAAATTATCCTTAGAAGACTAAGGAAATATTTCTCGCTTATGGAGGTAACAAAGAGTTCGTCGTAAAGAGTTACGTCGATGCAAAGCTTTTACACCGATCCAGATGACTCGGTGTCTCAATCTGGATACATATTGAAAGTGGGAGCAATTAGCTAGAGTAGCTCCGTCCAGAGCATTGTAGACATAGAAATTTGCAAAATACTTACGGATCTGAATGTGGTAGACCCGTAGACTAAAACTTCTCTCACAAACAAAACATGATCACAACTTATTAGTCTTGGGTGTCAATCGCATTAACGATGTGAACTAGATTATTGACTCTAGTAAACCCTTTGAGTGTTGGTCAAATGGCGATGTGAACTATGGGTGTTAATCACATAATGATGTGAACTATTGGTGTTAAATCACATGGCAATGTGAACTAGATTATTGACTCTAGTGCAAGTGGGACACTGAAGGAAATATGCCCTAGAGGCAATAATAAAGTTATTATTTATTTCATTACATCATGATAAATGTTTATTATCCATGATAGAATTGTATTAGCCGAAAACTTAGTACATGTGTGAATACATAGACAAAACAAAGTGTCCCTAGTATGCCTCTACTTGACTAGCTTGTTTATCAAAGATGGTCATGTTTCCTGACTATAGACATGTGTTGTCATTTGATGAACGGGATCACATCATTAGGAGAATGATGTGATGGACAAGACCCATCCGTTTGCTTGGCATAAATGATCGTTTAGTTTTATTGCTACTGCTTTCTTTATGACTTATACATGTACCTCTGACTATGAGATTATGCAACTCCCGAATACCGGAGGAACACCTTGTGGGCTATCAAACGTCACAACATAAGCTGGGTGATTATAAAGATACTCTGGGTGTGTCTCCGAAGGTGTTTGTTGGGTTGGCATAGATCGTGATTAGGATTTGTCACTCCGTGTTTTGGAGAGGTATCTGGGCCCTCTCGGTAATGCACGCCGCTATAAGCCTTGCAAGCAATGTGACTAATGAGTTAGTTGCGGGATGATGCATTCTGAGCGAGTAAAGAGACTTGCCGTAACGAGATTGAACTAGGTATGATGATATGGACGATCGAATCTCGGGCAAGTAACATACCGATGACAAAGGGAACAACGTATTATCTGTTATGCGGTTTAACCGATAAAGAGCCGTAGAATATGTAGGAGCCAATATGATCATCCGTGTTTCGCTATTGGTTATTGACCGGAGATGTGTCTCGGTCATGTCTACATAGTTCTCGAACCCGTGAGGGTCCATGACGCTTAATGTTCGATGACGCATTTGTATTATGAGTTATGTGATTTGATGACCGAAGTTTGTTGAGTCCCGGATGAGATCACGGACATGACGAGGAGTCTCTAAATGGTCGAGAGGTAAAGATTGATATATTGGAAGGCTATATTCGGACATCGGAAAGGTTCCGAGTGATTCGGGTATTTTTTGGAGTACCAGAGAGTTATGGGAATTCGCCGGGGGAAGTAGTGGGCCTTAATGGGCCATACGGGAAAGGAGAGAAGGGCCTGAAGGGGTGTCCGCGCGCCCCCCATGGCAAGTCTGAATTGGACTAGGGAGGGGGCGGCGCCCCCCTCTCTTTCCTTCTCCCTCTCCTACTCCTTCCCTCTCTCCCCTCTTGGAAAGGAAGGGGACTCCAACTAGGATTGGGAATCCTAGTTGGACTCCCCCTATAGGCGCGCCCCTCCTAGGCCGGCCTCCTCCTCCTCCCTCCTTTATATACGTGTCCAAGGGGGCACTCCAAAGCACAATAGACAATCTCTTGGCCGTGTGCGGTGCCCCCCTCCACAGTTACACACCTCGGTCATATCGTCGTAGTGCTTAGGCGAAGCCCTGCACCAGTAACTTCATCATCACCGCCGCCACGCCGTCAGGTCGACAAAACTCTCCCTCGGCCTCAAGCTGGATCAAGAGTACGAGGGACGTCATTGAGCTGAACGATGTCTTTGAACACGGAGGTGCCGTGACGTTCGGTGCTAGGATCGGTCGGATCGTGAAGACGATACGACTACATCAACAGCGTTGATAAAATGCTTCCGCTTTTCGGTCTCTGAGGGTACATGGACATACTCTCCCCGCTCGTTACTATGCTTCTCCTAGATAGATCTTGCGTGATCGTAGGCATTTTTTTTGAAATTACTGCGTTCCCCAACATTAGTCATCTTGCCCATGAGGCATGGTTCGCAAGCATCAAGTGATTCCAAAAGCCCATCATCATGGAGTTTCTTCATGCGCTTTACACCAATATGACCTAAACAGCAGTTAACTTTGCATCTTTTGGCCTCAATATTATGAATATGTGTATCACTACAATCGAGATTCAAAAAAAATAGACCACTCATCAAGGGTGCATGACCATAAAAGATATTACTCATATAAACAGAACAACCATTATTCTCTGATTTAAATGAATAACCGTCTCGCATCAAATAAGATCCAGATATAATGTTCATGCTCAACGCTGGCACCAAATAACAATTATTCAGGTCTAAAACTAATCCCGAAGCTAGATGTAGAGGTAGTGTGCCGACGGCGATCACATCGACTTTGGAACCATTTCCCACGCGCATCATCACCTTGTCCTTAGACAATCTTCGCTTAATCCGTAGCCCCCTGTTTCGAGTTGAAAATATGAGCAACAAAACCAGTATCAAATACCCAGGCGCTACTACAAGCATTAGTAAGGTACACATAAATAACATGTATATCAAATATACCTTTCACTTTGCCATCCTTCTTATCCGCCAAATACTTGGGGCAGTTCCGCTTCCAGTGACCAGTCCCTTTGCAGTAGAAGCACTCAGTTTAGGCTTAGATCCGGACTTGGGCTTCTTCAGGAGCAACAACTTGCTTGCCGTTCTTTTGAAGTTCCCCTTCTTCCCTTTGCCCTTTTCTTGAAACTAGTGGTCTTGTTAACCATCAACACTTGATGCTCCTTCTTGATTTCTACCTCCGCAGCCTTTAGCATTGCGAAGAGCTGGGAATTGTCTTTTCCATCCCTTGCATATTATAGTTCATCAGGAAGCCTTTATAGCTTGGTGGAAGTGATTGAAGAACTATGTCAATGACACTATCAGGAAGATTAACTCCCAGTTGAGTCAAGTGGTTATGGTACCCAGACATTCTGAGTATGTGTTCACTAACATAACTATTCTCCTCCATCTTTCAGCTATAGAACTTGTTGGAGACTTCATATCTCTCAACTCGGGCATTTGCTTGAAATATTAACTTCAACTCCTGGAACATCTCATATGCTCCATGATGTTCAAAATGTCTTTGAAGTCCCGATTCTAAGACGTAAAGCATGGCACACTGAACTATCGAGTAGTCATCAACACGGGACCGCCAGGCGTTCACAACGTCCGCAGTTGCTGGAGGGGGTGCTACACCTAGCGGTGCTTCAAGGACGTAATTCTTCTGTGCAGCTGTAGGATCGGAAATATGTCTAGAGGGGGGTGATTAGACTACTTGACCAAATAAAAACTTAACCTTTTCCCAATTTTAGTCTTTGGCAGATTTTAGCAAACTTAGAACAAGTCAAGCCATCTTAACACAATTCAAGCAAGCATGCAAAGAGTATATGAGCAGCGGAAAGTAAAGCACTTGCAAGAATGTAAAGGAAAGGGTTTGGAGAATTCAAACACAATTGGAGACACGGATGTTTTTGTCGTGGTTCCGATAGGTGGTGCTATCGTACATCCACATTGATGGAGACTTCAACCCATGAAGGGTAACGGTTGCACGAGTCCACGGAGGGCTCCACCCACGAAGGGTCCACGAAGAAGCAACCTTGTCTATCCCACCATGGCCGTCGCCCACGAAGGACTTGCCTCACTAGCGGTAGATCTTCACGAAGTAGGCGATCTCCTTGCCCTTACAAACTCCTTGGTTCAACTCCACAATCTAGTCGGAGGCTCCCAAGTGACACCTAGCCAATCTAGGAGACACCACTCTCCAAGAAGTGACAAATGGTGTGTTGATGATGAACTCCTTGCTCTTGTGCTTCACCTGATAGTCTCCCCAACACTCAACTCTCTCTCACAGGATTTGGATTTGGTGGAAAGAAGATTTGAGTGGAAAGCAACTTGGGGAAGGCTAGAGATCAAGATTCATATGGTAGGAATGGAATATCTTGGCCTCAACACAAGTGTAGGTGGTTCTCCCTCAGAAAATGTAAGTTGGAAGTGTAGGTTCGTTCTGATGGCTCTCTCCACGAATGAAGAGGAGGTGGGGGGGTATATATAGCCTCCACACAAAAACTAACCGTTACACACAACTTGCCAATCTCGGTGGGACCGAATTGAGAAACTCGGTCTGACCGATTCAGCAAATCTAGTGACCGTTAGGATTTTCGGTGGGACCGACATGGAACCGGTAGGACCGATATGATTAGGGTTAGGGCATAATGTAATCTCGGTGAGACCGATTACACAAACTCGGTAAGACCGATTTTGGTAATAAGCTAACCAGAGAGTTGGTCAGGTAAACTCGGTGGGACCGGTTCGCTCATTTCGGTGGGACCGAAATGTTACGAAAGGGAAACAGAGAGTTTACATTGCAATCTTGGTGGGACCGATCGCTCATTTCGGTGGTACCGAAAGGTTACGAAGGGAAACAGAGAGATTACAATCCCATCTCGGTGAGACCGAGATCCCTATCGGTGAGACCGATTTGCCTAGGGTTTGTGGCGTTGGCTATGACATCCCGAACTTCGGTGGGCATTTGGATAGAAAGAATCGGTGGGGCCGAGTTTGTCTTTTGGTTTAGGTCATATGTGGATGTGAGAAAGTAGTTGAGGGCTTTGGAGCATATCACTAAGCACTTTGAGCAAGTAAGCCATTAAGCAACACCTCATCCCTCCTTGATAGTATTGGCTTTTCCTATAGATTCAATGTGATCTTGGATCACTAAAATATAAAATGTAGAGTCTTGAGCTTTGAGCTTGAGCCAATCCTTTTGTCCTTAGCATTTTGAGGGATCCACTTTTCTCATCCATGCCATGCCAATCATTGAGCTTTTCTGAAATATTTATCTTGAAATAGCATTAGCTCAATGAGCTATATGTTGTTAGGAATTACCAAAACTACCTAGGGATAGTTGCACTTTCAATCTCCCCCTTTTTGGTAATTGATGACAACATATAGATCAAAGCTTCGACAAATGATAATAAGAGAGAAAAACATGGTCGCTTTGAGAAGTATGTGATAAGCAAGAGCTCCCCCTAAATTTGTGCATAGTTTAAGATTTTCTTTGGACTGCAAATGCACAAAGAGTTAGGCTCATGGGTTACTCTTCCATGTCACATACATCTTGGTGGAGCGCTCAAAATGATAATAATTAAATACATGCACTCATCACCAAGCAAAGTGAATGATCATATAGAGATAAAAGGATAATGTCATCCAACAAGCATTAAGGTAGCATATGATCAAACACATGATCATCCAAGTATCACACAGACATAATGTATCTCAAACAAGCAAAAGCAAACAAAGTTCAACCACCAAATCAAGAGAGAATAAAAAAGCAACGCTCTCTCTCGAAGCCTATGATCTATGCATTTTTCTCCCCCTTTGGCAACAAGTTACCAAAAACTTCATAGAAAATGCATAGCACTAAATCGTCTCTCAGGCTTGGTCTTCAGGTGGTGGTGTAGAGATGGCTCCTTGGACGAAGACTTCAGTAGAGGTGGATGGAGCTGGTGGAGTAGGTGCTAGAGCTGGTGGCACTTTGAAGGCATGGCTAGTGCGAGATGAAGTTGCTCTTGTATGCATCCATCGCACTGCAAGCGATCTCGATCTCTAGGCACTCTGACAAACGCCTCAGTGGTTGTCTTGCCCATCATCTCCTACATGTCATCTTGGAGTTACTCAACAACAGACAGGATCTCAGTTACCTTCACATCCAAGTCATAGAACTTCTGCTCCATGATCCTCTCCAGGCTCTCCTGGTTTTTGAGTTAGGGTGGCCAACCCCTTCTCAAATCTTAGAGTGGATGCAATCAAGTAGCCAAGCTAATCTTGCTTACTCTTCATGAAGTACTCAGATGCCTCATCCATTGTTGGCATCTTGGTAGCCTTCTCAGTCCTTGCCTTCTCCTTCTTTGCTTGTGCTTGCACAGAAGATGGTTCATCTTCATCCATAACCACTTGGCTGTCCTCAAAATCTGGATAGATAGGCATGTGTTCCTTGTCCAACAAGTATGTGCCAGTGCCCATCTTGGAGTTAATCAGCTCCTGGATCTATGGGGCGTACCCACAACTTCTCTTTTGATCTGCAGCAGTCCTCTTGATAGTTTCAACTAAAAGGCTCATGACCTTGAACTTTTGTGGCACATCAAATAAGTGTAGCAGATTTATTGCATGGCCTCTGATCATATTGTGATCACCTGACTTGGGCAAAAGAGTGTGCCTGAGGATCCAGTTGATGGTTGGCAGTCCTGACAGAAGATAATGTACTGATCCAAACTTGTGTGTTTTAACAGCAGCATCTAGGATCTCCTTGTACATATGTGCCATAGTGTTGTGATCCATCTTCTTCTTGGCATAGACATCTAAGTCATCCTCTTTCTCCTTAGGTGCATTGATCAGATTGGCCCATTCTTCAATTGATGATTGGTACCTAGTACCTTCAAACATCCATACTATCCTGCCATCTGGATAAAAGTGTCTTTGTGGAGTAGAATTGCATTATTAGCTCATCATTCCACTTTGTGAGCTTCTGCCCAACAAAGTCATCCACTCCACAACCCTTGAAACTGTCATGCACACCAGGATAGTGTTCTTCATTCTCCTTGATGTATTTCCAGTCCACCCATCTCATGTCACAGACTATTGGCTTCTTGTCTAGCAGCACTGTCTCATAGAAATCCTACTGTTCCTTTGTATGGAACCTCAGAGTGCCTGACAGTTCTCCTCCTCATCGCATAAGGATCGGTCCAACCTCCACTGTTCGAGTCCCGTGCATCCTTTCTCAGCTTCATGTTCTCAGCTACAGGATGAGCATCATTATGATCTGGAATTTTAGGCTTCAATTTCCTCAAGACATGCTCTTCATCATCTTCCTCTTCAGCAACAACTTCAGGCACTGGGGCCTTGTTCTTCTCAGCAGCTGATATGCTCCTGGTATTCCTCTTAGGTCCAGTCTTGGGCTTGGAAGCAGCCTTGGGTGCTTCTTTGGGTTTTGATGAAGCAACCCCTGACCTGATGGCATCACCCATAAGCTTCTGTGCTTTAGGTGCTGGTGCAACAACCTCTTCCTCTTCTTCCTCTTCCATCATGGAAGGCTTTCCAACAACCCTGGCCATGGTCTTCTTGACCCTTTCCTTCCTCTTCTTCTCAGTCACTTCTGGCTCTTTGGGATCAGACTTCTCAGTTTCTTTAGTGGATCCTCTGACCTTCAGCATAGGAGTCCTTTTGGCTGGAATTTTCCTGTTCAGTCCAGGCTTAGTGGTTGCAGCTGTGCCATACTCTTTCTTGAGCACCTTTCTAGAAGTGGCTTCATCCTCTTCTGCCACATAATCTTCATCCTCAGAGTCTGAGGTTTTCTTCTTTCTGGCCCTGGTGGCAGCTTTGGGTAAGTTGCTTGGGGTGCTCCTGCTGCCCTCATCATAGCTGCTAGAGGGACTAGTGCCCTCACTCATCTGAACCTGCTCCTCTGACTTGTTTTGACTGTCACTCTGATTAGACATATTGCAAACACTGACAGCTGACCCTGTGAATAGATATAGATGAGTTAGAGGGGATGAGCATCACAAAATACAGAGGTTTTTGCAAAAGAACGGGTTAAAAACTTAGTTTTAGTTTTCCACAGAAAGCATTTCGGATCTACCGATTTGTAAACTCGGTAATACCAGAGCAGCTTTTGGAACCTAAACTAGTGAACTCGGTAGGACCGAGTCACAGTTTGGTGGCACCGAGACTACTAGGGTTTCACAAAGTCCTGAACTCGGTCACACCGATTTGCAATTCTTGGTCAGACCGAGAATTACATGTGCAATGGCCTTAGCCGAATCGGTGGTACCGAGTTCTACAGCTCGGTTGGTCCGAGATGGTTTCGGCGGAAACCTAACCCTAATATTTCAATCCAAACCTAATCTACGGAGTGTTTTGACTAGATAATATAGTTTCAATCGTGGCAAGATTCATGGCGAACACAATGTGCTAGGAATCAGATAGGGATAGCATAGTGATCAATTCCATACCCTAGTTCGGTGATGGACTCGCTACGGTGGCAACGCCGGAGATGATTCCCGTTGACGGCGGCGGAGACCAGCAGCAGGAGACAGCTGGCAACAAGGAGGACGATCCGGAGACCCTGGAGGCAGAGCGGGCTGAGCACGGGCGGAAAAGTTCAGAGAAAATTTCCAAAGTTTTGCCCGTGGGTATAAATAGCCCGACCCTGTCGGTGTGACCGAGTGGAACAACTCGGTGGCACCGAGATGCAATCGCAAGCGATTCGCAACTCGGTGTGACCGAAAAGTTCAAATCGGTTGCACCGAGATTGAAAACCTAGATCGACTTAGTGATCTCGGTATGACCGAAATGGAAGAATCGGTCAGACCAAAAGCACAAAGAAGTTTTGGAAGTTTAAGTCTATGACGAATCGGGGACTCCGAGTGCTCCTCACACAAAGTGGTTTGAATCTGACTTGATCAAATTTTGTGATGTAACATGAATAGAGTTTGAGACAAGAAGAGCATAGATAGCTAGAGAAGGTTCTTAGGCATTCTTTTCCATCCACTTGGCAAAAGAAAAAGAAACCAATCAATCAAAACAACAAGTGGATGTCCTCGAATGAGTAAAATATGCAACCAACATGCTCACACAATAAAATGGCAAATGAAATATGTGGCAAAGCATGCACAACCATTTCTAGCATCTATCAAGCAATTGGCGATGACTAGGTCATCTATATATGAGTATATTGACTTAGGAGTCAAATGAGAACATTTGATCATAGGTCATACTCATCGCTTAAGCTCAAGTGGGGTTACCACTTTTACATAATGCATTGATGTGTTCACACCATTAGAGTTGCTTTAACTCAATTCTTAGAGTAAAGCTCCCCCTAGATGTGAGATCCCCTTTTAGAGGGATGAACTAACCTTGGGTTTTGTCGATGATGACTTCATGTAGGTGTTGAAGATGTGGATGCTCAATGTTGATGTAGATCTTTTGGAGCAATCCTTTGGAGTGATTTGCACTTTCAATACCTACACGGGTTAATCCCACAAGGAACAAACAAGGATATCCATAGACATAGACTGATGCACACACAAAATGATGTCTATGAAAGCATTAGGTTACCTTGTCCCTTGTCTTACCAACAAGAGAGTTTGTGACTCCATGAACTAGTGCAAAATGTGGAAGTTGATTGCACTTGTTCTTGCCAAAATGGTATGAGTGAAATATGTTGGCGGAGTCACCCTCAAGAACTCTCTAGTTCTTCTTCTTCGGGATCCACACCATCTTGATGGGAATCCTTGGGGTTGTAGTCGTACTTGATGAAGTAGAACTTGACGTACGGGAACCCACTTGACCAAGGCCTTAGGAGCTTCTTCAAATGCATCAATGTCCTCTTGAAGCTCATCCTTGCCTTTTTGCTTGTGGTCTTGTGGTGGAAGATCATCTTGAGCTTGTGTCCCTTTGAAGGAAGTAGGATCATACTTCTCTTGTTGAGGAACAAACTTCGTCTTGGGGTATTGATCTTCTTCCCACTCAACTCCATTGGCATTGAACTTTCGTTCAAAACCAACACCTTGGTTCTTCCGGTGCCTTCCTTGCTTGCGTACAATTTCCTCGAATTGCTTACTCCCGGCAAGGCTCTTGTAAACACCTTTCTCCATAATTCCCTTCAATAAGCTATTTTCTTGCTGAAGTGTAACTTGGCTAAGAGAATCATTAGTGGAATCAAGAGAACTACTAGAAGCAACAACATTAGATTTAACATGATTATTGTTACTACTAGAGGAAGAATCCTTCTTGTTCTTGTTACTAGACTTGACTTGAGGCATGTAAGTAGATAAGAGTAAACGCTTGGCAATGTAAGAAGAACTTTTCTTGCGAAGATCACCATTGATTGCCTTTAAGAACTCATGCTCTTGCTCAAGGTTGAGCTTTTCAAAGCGTAACTTCTCATGAGTTCTTAAAAGTTCTCGATGATCCCCTAAGATAGTTTCATGAGCTAACTTAAGAGTTTTTAGTTCTTTAGTTAGAAGCTCAATCTTCTTCTTATCATCTTCATTCGTTTTATCCTCATTAGCATGATTAATTGACGTTTCATCATAGTATTCATCACTAGAGTTGTCAACAAGTAAATCATCATCACCTAGCAAGTCATCTTCATCACTATTGAAATCAACATACTCGAGGTGTGATACCTTTGGGCCTTTAGCCATGAAGCATCTTCCAAGTCCTTCATTTGGTGAATCAAATATGTCGTAGGAGTTGGTTGACACAAGTGCTAGACCGGCAACACCTTCATCTTGAGTATATTCAGAGTCGGAGTGATAGCTTCTCTCGGAGTGTTTGTCAGAGTCGGAGCCGGATACCCATTCACCAACATGAGCTTAATGTCTTCGTTTTGTGTAGCTCCTTGATGACTTGTCCTTCCTTTCTGAATCCTTGCTTCTACGGGATGTTCTTCGTTCATAACGATCATCTCTACTCCTCTCTCTTGGTGGTGATTCTTCTCTTCTACTTCTCCTTTTAGGTGATTCTTCTCTTCTTTTGTAGGGTGCCGTACACTCATTGGAATAGTGTCCGGGTCTTCCACAATTGTAGCAATTACGCTCTCGACTAGAAGATCTTTTTTCATTATAGGACCTTGACTTGGAGCTTTTCTCTTTGCTTCTACTCTTGTAGAACTTGTTGAAGTTCTTCACCATTAAGCTCAATTCTTCATTGAAGGTTTGTTTCTCACTTGATGATGTGGGAGCTTCACACGAGGCTTTGAAAGCACCACTTGACTTGTTGTGGAGCTCCTCCTTATCCTTGAGTGACATCTCAAGAGCAACAATTCTTCCAATGACCTCCGTTGGCTTGAGATCTTTGTAATTGGGCATCATTTGGATCAATGTGCACACGGTATCATATTTTCCATCCAATGCTCTTAGGATCTTCTTGATGATGACTTTGTCGGCCATCTCTTCACTTCCTAAGCCGGCAATCTCATTTGTGATAAGAGCAAGCCTAGAGTACATTTCAAATGACACCTTCACCATCCTTCATTTTGAACTTGTCAAGCTGACTTTGAAGCACATCCAACTTGGATTCCTTGATCGAGTCGGTACCTTCGATGCATATCAATCAAGGTATCCCAAATTTCCTTTGCATTCTCAAGGCGGCTGATTTTGTTGAATTCTTTGGGGCACAATCCGTTGAAGAGGATATCACAAGCTTGAGCGTTGTATTGCAGAATCTTCAACTATTCGTCGCTAGCTTCACGGTTCGGTTCTCTCCCATCAAAGAATTCACCTTGCAAGCCAATACACACAATAGCCCAAACGGCGGGGTCATGTCCAAGAATATGCATTTTCATCTTATGCTTCCAACTAGCAAAATTAGTACCATCAAAGTAAGGACCTCTACGGTGATAATTTCCCTCGCTAGACGCCATACTCTCCTAGGTTGTGAAACCAAGGCTATGACCACCAAACGCTATGGAAATCAAAGCAAATGGAGACCAAAGCTCTGATACCACTTGTAGGATCGGAAGTATGTCTAGAGGGGGGGGGTGATTAGACTACTTGACCAAATAAAAACTTAACCTTTTCTCAATTTTAGTCTTTGGCAGATTTTAGCAAACTTAGCACAAGTCAAGCAATCTTAACACAATTCAAGCAAGCATGCAAAGAGTATAGGAGCAGCGGAAAGTAAGCATGCAACTTGCAAGAATGTAAAGGGAAGGGTTTGGAGAATTCAAACGCAATTGGAGACACGGATGTTTTTGTCGTGGTTCTGATAGGTGGTGCTATCGTACATCCACATTGATGGAGACTTCAACCCACGAAGGGTAACGGTTGCGTGAGTCCATTGAGGGCTCCACCCACGAAGGACTAGTGATAGATCTTCACGAAGTAGGCGATCTCCTTGCCCTTACAAACTCCTTGGTTCAACTCCACAATCTTGTCGGAGGCTCCCAAGTGACACCTAGCCAATCTAGGAGACACCACTCTCCAAGAAGTAACAAATGGTGTGTTGATGATGAACTCCTTGCTCTTGTGCTTCAAATGATAGTCTCACCAACACTCAACTCTCTCTCACAGGATTTGGATTTGGTGGAAAGAAGATTTGAGTGGAAAGCAGCTTGGGGAAGGCTAGAGATCAAGATTCATATGGTAGGAATGGAATATCTTGGCCTGAACACAAGTGTAGGTGGTTCTCTCTCAGAAAAGGTAAGTTGGAAGTGTAGGTTCGATCGGTGGCTCTCTCCACGAATGAAGAGGAGGTGGAGGGGTATATATAGCCTCCACACAAAAACTAACCGTTACACACAACTTGCCAATCTTGGTGGGACCGAATTGAGAAACTTCGGTGCGACCGATTCAACAAATCTAGTGACCGTTAGGATTTTCGATTGGGACCGACATGCAACTCGGTAGGACCGATATTATTAGGGTTAGGGCATAACGTAATCTCGGTGAGACCGATTACACAAACTCGGTAAGACCGATTTTGGTAATAAGCTAACGGAGAGTTGGCTGTGTAAACTTCGGTGGGACCGGTTCGCTCATTTCGGTGGGACCGAAATGTTACGAAAGGGAAACAAAGAGTTTACATTGCAATCTCGGTGGGACCGATCGCTCATTTCGGTGGTACCGAAACGATACGAAGGGAAACAGAGAGATTACAATCCCATCTCGGTGAGACCGAGATCCCTATCGGTGAGACCGATTTGCCTAGGGTTTGTGGCAGTGGCTATGACATCTGAACTCGGTGGCGCCGGATAGAAAGAATCGGTGGGGCCGAGTTTGTCTTTTGGTTTAGGTCATATGTGGATGTGAGAAAGTAGTTGAGGGCTTTGGAGCATATCACTAAGCACTTTGAGCAAGTAAGCCATTAAGCAACACCTCATCCCTCCTTGATAGTATTGGCTTTTCCTATAGATTCAATGTGATCTTGGATCACTAAAATATAAAATGTAGAGTCTTGAGCTTTGAGCTTGAGCCAATCCTTTTGTCCTTAGCATTTTGAGGATCCACTTTTCTCATCCATGCCATGCCAATCATTGAGCTTTCCTGAAATATTTATCTTGAAATAGCATTAGCTCAATGAGCTATATGTTGTTAGGAATTACCAAAACCACCTAGGGATAGTTGCACTTTCAGCAGCAATGAGGATAATCCTCAAGTTACGGACCCAGTCCGTGTAATTTCTACCATCATCTTTCAACTTAGCTTTCTCTAGGAACGCATTAAAATTCAAGGGAATGGTAGCACGGGCCATTGATCTACAACAACATAGATATGCAAAAAACTATCAGATACTAAGTTCATGATAAATTAAAGTTCAATTAATCATATTACTTAAGAACTCCCACTTAGATAGACATCCCTCTAGTCATCTAAATGATCACGTGATCCATATCAACTAAACCATGTCCGATCATCACGCGGCCACCCCCTGTGGGGAGGCTTCCCTCTCTCTCCCTTAGGCCCATGTTGGCCCAACACTTCCCCCGGGGGTTCTGGTAACCCCTCAGTACTCCGGAAAAATACCCGAATCACTCAAAACCATTCCGACGTCTGAATAAAACCGTCCAATATATGAATCTATACCCCTTGACCATTTGGAGACTCCTCGTCATGTCCGTGACCTCATCCGGGACTCCGAACAAACTTCGGTGACCAAAACACATAACTCATAATACAAATCGTCATCGAACATTAAGCGTGCGGACCCTACGGGTTCAAGAACTATGTAGACATGACCGAGACACATCTCCGGTCAATAACCAATAGTGGAACCTGGATGCTCATATTGGCTCCTTCATATTCTATGAAGATCTTTATCGGTCAAACCACATAAGAACATACGTTATTCCCTTTGTCATCGGTATGTCACTTGCCCGAGATTCGATCATCGATATCATCATACCTAGTTCAATCTTGTTACCGGCAAGTCTCTTTACTCATTCCGTAATGCATCATCCCGCAACTAACTCATTAGTCACATTACTTGCAAGGCTTATAGTGATGTGCATTACCGAGAGGGCCCAGAGATACCTCTCCGATACACGGGGTGACAAATCCTAATCTTGAACTATGCCAACCCAACAAACACCTTCGGAGACACCCGTAGAGCATCTTTATAATCACCCAATTACGTTGTGACGTTTTATAGCACACAAGGTGTTCCTCCAGTATTCAGGAGTTGCATAATCTTATAGTCAAAGGAACATGTATAAGTCATGAAGAAAGCAATAGCAATAAAACTAAACGATCATTATGCTAGGCTAACGGATGGGTCTTTTCCATCACATCGTTCTCTAATGATGTGATCCCGTTCATCAAATGACAACACATGTCTATGGTCAGGAAACATAACCATCTTTGATCAATGAGCTAGTTAAGTAGGGGCATACTAGGGACACTCTGTTTTGTCTATGTATTCACACATGTACTAAGATTCCGGTTAATACAATTCTAGCATGAATAATAAACCTTTATCATGATATAAGGAAATATAAATAAATTTTTTATTATTGCCTCTAGGGCATATTTCCTTCACAATCGTAGTCTCACTTCTATTTTAACGGATTAAGCGAAGGATGCATGTTTACTTCTCAATACATATATAATTTCAAGTGCATGACATTCAATTCATTCATAAATTTTACAAGAGTGAATGATCATACTTATTCAATAAGGGATTCTCCAAGATAGTATGATCAATACTAATAACTAAAGTTTGACCTCTTCGAACCTACCTTTAAGAATAATGTAATCCACATGAACTCAGTCACCCTCCGAAATAGTGGGATCAATAATATCTAAAGTTGACCACTTCAAAAGCACTTACAATGATAGTATTATCATACTCTAAAATATATAAGCAAAGTTCATTGAGCATTCTACAAATAACAAATTATAGAGAGACAAGTATCAACACTCAAAAGATATAAGTGAAGCAAATGGAGCCTTCTCTAAATATGCAAACTCAAAAGATTTAAGTGAAGCGCAAATATCATTTAAAATCGACCAAGGACCATAAGAAATCATCCCCAATCAACATGTGATGATTCTATATTTTACGCGTTTTTAGAGCTCATTTGTTGCATGTTCGCTTCATACATCTTGCCCCATTGAACCAAATAGTCGTCCATTATGCATGATTATTGATTTTTACACTATTCCTTGTGAGCATTGCACATTAAGTATTTTATTTGTTTTATTAGTTTTGTTTGTTTTCTTGTGTCTACAGGTGTTTTGGAGCAATCTAGGACCAAAAACGATGAAAGTAACAAGGATGGAGTTCCGGAAGGCAGAAAATGTGATTTTTAAAGTGCTTCAAATCAAGATATTAGACCAGAAATGGATTGACGTTGCTCTCAAGAATCGAGCAAGCCCAAGAATGACAAAATCAGAGTCCGTATGAAGAAATGACCACCGAAACACCAGAGGAGGACGGAACAAGAGACAACGTTCCATACGACCCTGCATGGTCATATGGACGTTCGTATGAGGTGATTTTGGCTTCGAAAGTTGCCCTTTCATATGGTATTCTTGTCTTATTTTGTCCCAGTTTGTGTTCTCACGAGATCCTAGGACAATAAGGAAGGGTTTCAGAGATGATAAGGCTCATCTAGAGCCCTTGGATGCATCCCATCAACGGACGAGACTGATGAGGCATCATCTCCCACAAGTGCCACCATCATCTCCCACAAGCAACTGTCATCCAATCTCCATCTCCATTGCTTCTCCATGTCCACCACCGTAAAAGAGGGACAAGAACAAGGGTGGAAGAGAAGGCTCCACCACCGCGTGCACCGGCCTTCGGGCCGATGCCATCTCCACTGCGCCGGTGCCATCACCATCACCACGATCGCCGACGTGAGCACCATCATCACCACCGTGCCTTGTCCCTTCACCGGCTCGATGCCGGCTTGTAACTTGACCCTTTTCTTTACATTTGTGTAGTTGTATTTTATTCCTGGTGATACAGATGAACTTTTTTATGATTAGAATTATTATTTCCAAGCGATCCAATATGCTTTTGTTCTCGTTCGAGTCAGTATTCTTCACGAGTGTTGAGAGGAGGCCTTGCTCGCATTATCGCCGTGATTGGCCATGGAGGAACTACTATCGTCGTAAGGGTTAGGATGTTGAGGTAATTTGAGGTGATAGTAAAAGCCTCAATTCCGAGTCTTTGCAATTGATAGGGGAGTAACAGCTAATCCCATATCTATTTGCGTCCACGGGGAAACCCTTAATTGACCGCGTGTGATAACCTAGAAGGGAAGCTATGGTTGGTGGCGTATGTGGCATGAAGTCTACGTTAGATTAGAACATGTTATGTACCGGGAACCGCCCACTTATGCATATGAAGGATGGATAGAGAGCCTTTGCTCCACACTTGTTGCATAGGTCATACTTGTGGTAATGGCTTCAGAACTCTCAAGAACACTTTACTACTCAAGCGTTGTCTCTACTAACGTAGTATCTTTTTATTGTTATTTTACCTTCTAGTTCATAGAGTAGCAAACACCCTTTATTCCGTTTACCTAGAAACCGATAGGGTGGACTATTTCCAAACTCCGGGTTGGGTGCGTACGTAACCGCGTTAAGTGACAGCGTAGTTGCGGAGTCTTTGGTGTCTTCCTTTCCACTCCCTGTGGGTTCAACACATACTTATCACGAAAGTGCTACAACAACCATGTGCACTTGCAGGTCATCAGCATGGTGTTTTTTATTCAAAAATGACGCTCCAAGACATTGCACATATCATGTGAACAAATAAAATATAGTCTCAACCGAGACATACCGATAGTTGTTAAAGAACATGGAGTGGATGCCGGGGTATCCTCAATCTTGGAGCTTGAGACCTCTTGAAATAATTTCTCGAGGAGGCCTTGGGCATCCCCAAACTTGAGCTCTTGCATCTCTCCAACTTTCTCTCATATCATTACCTCCCCCGAGTCTTAAAAACTTCATACACACAAAAATCAACAGAACTTTTATTAGAGGGATTAGTGCACATAAGCAAAAATCACATATCATGTATTTTCAAGACAATATGCATAATTATTTCAAAACATTAGCTATTGTATACTTTCATTTCAACAATTTATATCCTCCAATATAAGCCATGAACACCCAAGTATAAGAAGATAGCAAAACGTAACAACATTCTGTCAAAACCAAAACAGTCAGTAGGATCATAATTAATATGTATACTTCTATAACTCCAAAGATTCTAAAAATTAGGACGTAACAGAAACTTTATACTGCAGCGCTGTGTAAACAAAGATTTTACCACGTTCTAGTATAGAGGGTAAATTCAAATACTGCAGGACACGTTTATGTTTCCGCGCAACACATATCAAACTTGCAATATAAACATCCTAAAGGCAAACCTTGGCACTTTATTTTTATGGTATAGTGGTTTATACAAGGGGATAAATATTTTTATGAGAAACTTCCATGAAAAGATTTACATTATTTTTATGAGCATGAGCGCAAGTGTTCAAGGTCGACCCTAACTTTTTCAATGCATAACTTTCCAATCAATTCCGTTTCAAAAAAAAAAAAATAGGTTCCCCTATTTTTGTGTTTTTTTAAAGTTTAAATGCACAAAAAGGAAGGAAATAACTCTCTAGAACTTCCTGGTAGTCTCTTTAAAGCCATTAAGCTAGGCTTAAAGGTGCAAGTAAAGAAAATTATTGTGTTTCATGTTTTTTACCCACAACTAAAGATAGAAAATAACAACAGAAAATAAAATCTACTTAGTGATAGAGCCAACAAGAGCACACAAGAATATTCATCCTACGCTATTGCTCCCTGGCAACGGTGGAAAGAGCTTGATAATCCCGAAGTGTAAGGAATTGTCATAGCACTTTCCAATGATGGAGGTGGTAAGTATGGGGTGTGAACCCACAAGGAAATAAAGGTAAAATCAGCATTTTCTCAAGTCCTATTTGCCAATGATACAACCCTACGTACACCGAGCGTTTGCTTTATCTAGGAAAAAAATAGAACTACTTTGCGGGTATGGAAGGATAGGTTTGCAAGATAACAAATAAGGTGAACATAAAAGTTAGGTGCTGCTTATGTAATAGTACAATATAATACAAATATCGAGTGCGAAGTAGTGGCGGTATGGTGTTCAGGATTGTCCCTAGGCAATTAGCTAAGTTACTAAACCTATCATCATTGCAAGTTTATAGGTGGGAGAGGCCTCTGCTAGCGTACTATTCTTACTTTGAATTTTATGCACTAATAATTGGAACTATTAGCAAGCATCCACAACTACTAACAAGTTTGTCGGATTTCGGGCTCCGCCAGACCGTCTAGGTTCGAACACTGGGATGCGCGCGGAGATTTCGCCCCCTACCTACCTGCACCTCGCCGCCACGCTAGGATCTAAGCTATCAAAAGAACAGCACAAGAGGCAGGGGTTTATACTAGTTCGGGCCACCATTGTGGTGTAATACCCTACTCTAGTTTGTGGTGTGGTGGATTGCCTCTTGGGCTGATGGTGATGAACAATACAAGGAAGAACAGCCCTCGCGAGAATGCATTTCTTAGCTGGTGTGATGAACTGCTAGGGGAGTTCAGTCACTTCTCTCTCTCTCTCTCTCTCTCTCTCTCACGGGTTCGGGATCGGCCTCCACGTGTCCCTACCACAGTGGGTGGCTAGTCGTGTTATAGGCAAAGGCCTGGGCCTCTTCCCAAATATTGAGCGGAAGAGGCGCCAACAATTGGCCATTTTGAAGGGGAACATCTGATGCACGCTTATCCTGACTAAAGTTGGTCCTACTTTGTCAAAGGCTCTGGTGGTGGCCTTTGCTTGGGCTCCACAATGACTTCCTTCCTGCCCGTTGCGGCGGTCTTGGTCTTGTTGCACGAAATGGATGCCTTTGCTTGATGCTCTCGCTGCGCTTGCTCCCTTTGCACCAAAGAGGAAAGGAGGACCTTCTTGTGGTGGCGCCACTGGCGCCCTCGGTGCGTCATGGCTTGCGTCATGGGCACCTCGTGAGGTACCCGCCTTGATCTCTCCGCCTCCTCGCGAGCCCGCCTGACCAGGCTGTGCCGGAGGAAGCTTCCCATCGTCCGCCCCATGCGGCTTGGCCCCGCGCGCGGGTCTTGAGCTGGTGGTGATGAAGATGGCCCTGCTGGGCCTCTCCTTGAGCCACGCCCGCAGGCCTTGAGCCGAGCAAGTGCAGGGACCCCGTTCCCGGAAGCATGTGATAACCCCGGGCCCAAGGCGCGCCCGGACTTGGCTGAGCGGAGAAGCGAAGGGGCAAGTGCGAAGCGCCACGGGCCCTAACAGCCTGCGGCCTTGGGCGCCACGTGGCGGTTGATTGGACGTGGGCGGCTCCGCTCCCCCACGACGCCTCTGCTGCCGCGCGAACTGACCAGTCCCCGTGCGTTAAGCGGGCCATGATTACTTGCGATCGTGAAGGTCGATGATTGGCCTTCTCTGGCTTTAAGTACGGAACAGCGTGCGCCTTCCCGGTCTATCCCTTCTTGCTTCTTTCTTTCCTTCATGGCTCCGTCAAGGAAGTTCTCGGCCGCGGAGAAAGGGAAGGCCCGCCAGGTTGAGCCTGACTCTCCCCTGCCCAAGCGCGGACGAGGCCGCCCTCGCAAACACCCTGTGGCTCCCATGGTGGCTCCCCGCAGCTGCGGAGGTGACCTCCTGCGCGATGACGGGCGGCAGGCCGTTGCCGGGGGGCGTGCTACGGTCGTGCGACCCCCTAGGCCGCGCTTCCGCACTGCTGAGGTGCTGCCGGAGTTTGTTGTGTGGTCGGCGGAGCCGACTAGCACCCGGCTCCAGCTTCCTCGCTTCCTCCTAGGTGAGCTTCCGGCTGGCACCTCGGGTGGCCTCTGGCTCCAGGCGGATGGTTGCTGGCCAGGGGCCTCTTGGGTTTGTTGGAGGTCTCCGCAGCCGGGAGCCTGGCCCTGACCCGTGGCTGGCAGACGTTCGCCCGCGCGCGTGGTCTGAGCCGGCGGTGCACCCTGCACTTCAAGTTCGACGGTGATGCCATCCTCTACATGAGGGTGTTCAGGGAGGATGGTGGCCGCGCTGGGTGCTGCCCTGAGGACGACGACCACGACCGTGAGCCCAGCCCCAGCGATGATGAGGATGACGGCGCGCGCGGGGTCGGCGGCGCTCGGGGTTCCTCGAGCTTCGACGGTTCTTCCTCGAGCAGCGGCTCTTCCAGCAGTTGCTGCGACCAGCCTCTGCGTCGCTGCGCCCGCTTGGAGGGAGGCAGTGGGTCCGCCCGTCGTCTTGCCCCGGTGAAGCGCGAGAGGGAGTCCGCATGATCTCCGGAGGCAGCTCGAGCCCCCCCCCCCCGCTGCAGGCTGGTGTCGGGTGAGTCGCGCCTGTTTTGTTCCTTTCCTTTTCCCGCGCAAAGAGACAGTAGTGTAGGGCCCCGTGGGGGCGTGCTTGGACTATTGCTGTTAGTTATCGTACTGTTGCTGCTATTTTGGTATTGTGCTTTCGTGCTGCTCGCCCGCGCGTAGGTTGTTCCCGGCCTCAGCCGCAGAGGCGACCGACCCAGGTCCTGTGTTTGCGTCGCGGTGCCCGTGAGGCACGGACCGGAGGGGTGCTCCTGTAGTGGACCCAGGTAGGGAAGCCTCGACCAGTAAGGGCAGAAAACACTCGCGAGGGTGCTCGCGTTGCTCCCTCGCGAGTGTTTGCGCGAGAGAAAACGAGGCAGGAGAGCGAAAAAGGCAAAGAGTCATAAGCCAAAGACGACATCAGCTTCAATAAAACCTCGAATGGGGATGAACAAGCCAACTGCGAGAAAGAAAGCGAGAAAAGCCGCGTCAAGGCACCTAGTCTAGTCTTCGATGTCTTCTCACGGCGCATAGCTAAGTGCTGCCCTTTGGGTGTGGGAGGGAGCCCGGGGCACGAGGCCGGAGGCGCTCCTGAGACTCCGAGGCGTGTACAGCCCCAACTCATTATTACGTGAGAGTGTCACGGGCGGCGAGCTTCACAGGCATTGGCCTTCTTCACAGGCTCTGGGCCTTTCTTAGAAAGATAGACTTCACAGGCGTTTGCCCTCTTCACAGGCGCCGGGCCTTTTCCAAAACGCGAGAGCTTCACAGGCACTCGCCCTCTTCACAGGCTCTGGGCCTTTTCCAAAATGCGACAGCTTCACAGGCACTCGCCCTCTTCACATGCTCTGGGCCTTTTCCAAAGCAGCAGCAGCTTCCACAGGCGTTAGCCCTCTTCCACGAGCTCTGGGCCTTTTCCAAAAGCAGCGGCTTCACGGGCATTCGCCCTCTTCATGTGCTCTGGGCCATTTCGAGGTAAAACCTTCGGAGGTGTTGGATGTTCCACGCGTTACGACGGGCACCCCTCCACGAGTCTCCAAGCGCACGCGGGCGGGCACGGAAACATGAACAACCTTGAACGGGCCCTCCCACATGGGAGAGAGCTTATGCAATCCCTCCACAGAGTGAACCCACACTGAGTCTGAGGTCCCCTACCTCGAGAGTCCTGGGGCGGATGTTGCGGCGGTGGTATCGCCTTGAGGGCTGTCTGGTATCTCGCTGCTCGTGGCGGCTTCCCGACAATGTTCCTCCCACGGCCACGAGGTCCGTCCCCGCATGGCGTCCTTTGCGCGCCTCGTCGAACGCCAGACCCGTGCGGGCGACATCGACCTCGTGAGGAGGACTACTTGATCCCATAAACCAGAAAAAGCGGGGTCTCACCCGGTTGGCTTGAGTCATTGAGGAGTCCCGGACTGAGGGTGTCCGGATAGCGGACTACCGTCATGCCAGACTCCAAGACTATGAAGATACAAGATTGAAGACTTCGTCCCGTGTCCGGATGGGACTTTCCTTGGCGTGGAAGGCAAGCTTGGCAATCTGGATATGTAGATCTCCTACCATTGTAACCGACTACGTGTAACCCTAACCTATCCGGTGTCTATATAAACCGGGGGGTTTTAGTCCGTAGGACAACAACTTCAACATCAACAATCATACCATAGGCTAGCTTCTAGGGTTTAGCCTCCTTGATCTCGTGGTAGATCTACTCTTGTACTGCCCATATCATTAATATTAATCAAGCAGGAGTAGGGTTTTACCTCCATCGAGAGGGCGAACACAGGTAAAAACATTGTGTCCCTTGCCTCCTGTTACCATTGGCCTAGACGCCTTGATTCGGGACCCCCTACTCGAGATCCGCGGTTTTGACACCGACATTGGTGCTTTCATTGAGAGTTCCTCTGTGCCGTCTGTCGGGTGGGATGCCTCGCCTCGTCTTTAAAAGGCGACACCTTCGTAAAGAAGCCTTGGCCAGTGGTCGACTCTTGACTTGGCATTTTTCTCATGACCGCCCGATTCGGCCTCGGCGCCACGATGACCTCTCAGTCATCAAATCCAATCTTCATGTTAGTTCGAACTGGCCCGAGCAGTTAGATCCGATCGAGCTCTCCTCCATAAACGAGCTCTTGGATCACATGGCCGCCACAGGAGTCGCCCGCATTACGACCGGATCGGGCCTAAACCGATCTAAGAGATCAACTCTCCCGGGCTACCCATCATATTCTTGTGATAGAGGAGCAATGCGGCGATTCTTCCCCTACCTTAAGGACTAATTACGTCCGGATTCCCGATCCCTCCATGCGGACTCCTGCAGAGGGACGGATGTTGATCAACCCTGACCCTAAAGTCAAAGTGGCCGGACTCATTGGATTGCACTCAAAAATCCAAAATTCCGAGTTCGGAAACTTCTCGGCCCTTGAGTCCTGAATTGGACAGGGTTCCGGATTTAGTGCCACCCGCCCACCCAAACATTGGCGATCTCTCTCGAATTCGGCAAGAGCCAGCTGAAACAGTACATCATTACTGGGCCAGATTCCTCCTGGTTATGAACAGGATAAAGGACTGCCGAGAGGACGCAATCCCAATTTTTTGCAATAATTGCACGGACAAGGGAATACTAAGCGCCATCGCCCGTCAGCGAAATCACACGCTTTGCTGACTTGGTGACCATAGTACAAAAAATATTGTGCAATGGAGAGCGCTGGAAAACCGAAAGTAAATTTTGGGATAATCCGCCCTGAATACATCCCTAGTCCGGAACAAAAGGGTGCATCATTATCAAGCACCGGGTTGAATACCAAAAACCAAAACCCCCTAAAGTGCGGAACCGTCTTGGAGGGTTGGCTAAGCGGACCTGCAAAATTCATAGCACGAGGGCGCCACTCCAACTCATAGCCTTGAGCATGTTGGATACTACGGCAGGTGGCCAAAAGTGGCGAAAGAGCTTCTAGCTTCAGAATCCCGGCCCAAAGCAACACCAAGACGGTCTTAATAGTCTTGAGACTTTCGCATCAAATAACATGCGAAAACGACAACTCCATAACCTTGCGAAGTCTACCAAGTAGCAACAATGAATCCATGGGTAACACGGCTATTACCTTCAATGCCAAGTGATTTGAACCTAAATTCCGAACTGCGGGCACCCGGCCGCATTGGTTCTTAGCCCGATAGTAGACGGCTTTCGCCTTACTAAGGTACTCATGGATGGCGGCAGCGGACTAAACCTCATCTATGAGGAAACTCTCAAAGATGGAAATAGACTGGAACCGCATTGAGCGAAGCGGCACAACCTTTAGAGGAATAATCCCCAAAGGGAAGTATGCTTTGCAGGAAAAATCACGCTGGATGTAGTGTTATTTCCGCTCACGGACAACTACAGGTCCGAGGAGGTCACATTTCAAGTGGCCCCATTCAACAGCGGATATCATGCGATACTAGGACGGGAGGCATTCATAATTTTCCAAGCTATACCCCATTACAGGTACATGAATCTTAAAATGCCCGGTCCGAACGGAATCATCACTCTCGCTAGTGATCCGAGCATAGCGCTCGCGCCCGAAAATAAGACAGCCGCACTAGCCCTCGAGGCCTCGTCCAAGCCCTAGCGGCCGAGAACTCACCGCGATGCGCTCCACGGTGAGCGAGGGGACGATGTGATACTTGATAAAAGATCCAAGTCCACTTCTTTTAAACCAGCGGACGAAATAGTCAAATTCCAAGTCCACCCAACGGACCCTGCAAAGATGGCCTCCATCGGGGCACAATTAAACCCTGATGTAGACGCCGCACTACGAAAATTTCTAGAAGAAAACTGGGACATCTTCGCCTAGCACCCTTCAGATATGCCAGGAATCCCACATCAGCTGGCCGAGCACAACCTAAATATCCTAAAAGGATTCAAGCCAGTCAAACAGGCTCTTCGGCGCCTTTCCGAACCCAAGAGACAGGCCATGGGAGAGGAGCTAGCCAAACTTACGGAGGCCGGATTCATCGGAGATATAAAACATCCGGACTGGCTAGCGAACTGGCGATGGTACCAAAGAAGGATAAATCCTGGCGCCTATGTGTTGATTTCCAAAAGACCTCAATAAGGCTTGCCCAAGGATCCCTTCCCTCCAGCGAATTGATCAAATCATTGACGCCACTGCAGAGACCACGACTCATTGTGCTTCCTCGTAGCGTACTCTGGCTACCACCAAATCAAGATGGCGAGCGGACCAAGCTGCAACAGCATTCATCACTCCATACGGCCCGTTCTTCTTCAACACAATGCCCTTTGGGCTCAAAAACACCGGCGCAACATATCAGCGCATGATTCAGACATGTCTAGCCAACCAGATCGGCAAAACGGTGGAAGCATATGTAGATGACGTGGTCGTCAAAACCAAACACGTCGAAACTCTAGTAGACGACTTGAGGCTCACATTCGACAATCTTTGAAAATACGACATCAAGCTCAATCCGGAAAATGCGTCTTTGGCGTTCGGTAGGAAAGCTCTGGGCTTCATTGTATCCGGTAGAGGAATTGAAGCAAACCCAGCCAAGATTCGAGCTCATCACAATTGGATATTCCAAAAGACCTCAAACAAATACAAAAATTGACGGGATGTGTAGCGGCTCTAAGCCGCTTTATCTCCTGTTTAGGAGAAAAGGCATTACCTCTTTACCGTCTCCTCCGCCGCACCGAACACTTCGAGTGGACGGATGCATACAGCTGGACTCGAAGAAATAAAGGCCATTCGGCAACAAATCCGGTCTGGCTGCGCCAACGCAGGCGAACCAATGCTATTATATATCACCGCAACACATCAAGTTGTCGGTAGCGGTGCTCGTCGTCGAACGAGAAGCGGACGGACACGGTTCCCTGTTCAAAACCGGTTTATTATGTGTCCACCGTCCTAACTCCATGCAAGTCCGGTACCCACACTATCAAAAGATAGCATATCACGGTGTTCATGGCATCTCGGAAGCTGCGACACTACTTTCAAGAGTGTTCGATAACAGTAGCCTCCGAAGTACCACTTAACGACATCTCCAGATTGCTAAATGGGCCATAGAGCTCCTTCCATTCGACATAACTTATAAGCCACGACGAGCTATTAATTCGCAGGTTTTGGCCGACTTCGTGGCCGAATGGACTGAAGCCGAACTCCTAAAGAGTACGGCGCATACTCCAATTGGATCATGCACTTTGACGGCTCCAAAATGTTGGCTGGCACAGAAATTTGGCGTCGTCTGGCGTCCCCAACCGAGGACACAGTCCAATACGTCCTTGAGATAATGCATCACGGACTCCAACAACGCAGCCGAATCACGAGGCCCATACGCACGGCCTCCGGATGGCAGTCTCCATGGGCATTCAACGCCTAGAGGTGCACGGGGATTCAAACCTTGCAATATCTCAAATAAACAGAGACTTTGACGCCAAAGATCCGAAAATGGCAGCATACCGCAATGAGGTCCTAAAAATGTCAGCACGGTTCGAAGGGCTCGAATTTCATCATATAGCCCGGGATAACAACCAGGCCGCGAATATATTAGCACGCATCGGTGCAAAGCGATGCCGTCCCACCCAATATCTTTTGGAACGGCGGTTCAAGCCATCCGTACTATGGGAAGAAGTCCGCAATAACAATCCGGACCCAACCGCACAGCCCGATGCCAAACACTCGACACAACGGAGGCTCTACCCCGAGATAACACCCTACGCTCATGAAATAATGGCGGTTATCGCCCGGTGGGCGGAACCATTCCTAGCCTACCTAACTAGGCGGGAACTCCCGAAGACCAAAATGAGGCTACGCTGCCATGATAGTACGGCGTTCTAAAGCCTATAAAGTCCATGAGGAGAGCTTTATAAGAAAAGCACTACCGAGTCCTTCAAAGGTGTATCTCCGAAGAGGAAGGCGAACTCTCTGGCTGAAATTCATGCCGACTGGGTGGGCACCACGCTGCAGCCCGGCCCTTGTAGGCAAGGCCTTCCGCGCGAGGATTTTATTGGCCGACGGCCCGAGGCAGGAATCTTGGCGAGGACTTAGTCCAACGATGTGTCGGTTGCCCGACTTTTTGCTAACCAAAGCCACATGCCACCCACCGCCTTTAGACTATAGCCATCACACGGCCGTTCACGGTGCAGGGGCTTGACATGGTTGGACCCCTTAAGGGAGGAACCCTGGCGGAAATACCTATTGGTCATGGTAGATAAATTCACCAAATGGATAGAGGCCAAGCACTGTGAAAGCGGCGAATCCGGACCAGTGATAGACTTCATATCGGGGTTGTACACCGTTACGGTGTTACCCATGATATCATCAGCGATAGCGGCACCAACTTCACAGCCGATGAGGTCAAACTATGGTGCAAAAACATGGGCATGAAGCTTGATTACGCCTCGGTCTATCACCCTCAAACTAATGGTCAAGTCGAGCGGGCAAGCGGTCTAATCATGAGCGGCATTAAACCCAGACTAGTGCGGTCCCTCAAGGAATCTAACACGCCTTTGGGTCGAGGAGCTCGACTCCGTACAGGGGCTGCGGACCACGCCAAATCGCACTCGGATTCACACCATTTTTATGGTGTACGGCGCATGAAGGCAGTCTTGCCTGCGACATAATTCATGACTCACCTCGAGTGCGCATGTATGAAGAAAGAGAAGCGAACTTCGATCGGCAGGACAGTTTGGACACATTGGAGGAGGAGCGCGGCGTGGCAAAAGCTCGTTCCGCATTCTATCAGCGAGAAGGCTCGAAGATATCAAAAGCAGGAAATACGGGCCAAAGCTTATAACGTTGGCGAACTAGTTCTCGCCTGCCGGACAAGAAAAAGGACAAACTCAAGCCCAAATGAGAAGGTCCCTTCATCATCGACCAGGTCCTGACGGCGGAGCATACCGTCTCTGAAAGCATCGGATAACCGACTTGAGCCGAACCCATGGAACACAGCCCGTCTACGAAGATTCGACGCCTAAGTGCCGGACTTCAAGTTCGTCTCCTCCCTCCGTCCGCATTCTTTATTTTTTGTTTTTTGCTGTCTTTTATTTCTCTCCTTCCTCCTTCTTCTTCTTGTAGCCTTCAGAGGCTCGTTTGCGCTTTTCCGCACTCATTATACCTGGGGGCTTCTTTAACAGAAGCTTATTTATACGGGCTTCATGCCCAGCACATGTGTTAAACTTCCGCATGTACCTTTTATTCGCCATTATATGCATCGATATGACTTAAGTTTTGGCCAAACTGGGTTGCCTGGCTCCTGTGCTTACCCCTACGTTCCCGATTGTTCGGCTAGGTGGTAAAGGGAGCACCTCTGCGATTGCTACTGCGGGTCGGCAGGATGTGTACCTCAGACTGGGTGAAGCCGAAAGCTAGCATTCTTAATGGAATATTCGGTCGGTGAATTGAATGATGATTTTTTAACTTTTTACCCATCTGCCCCAGATGATTTTACGCTTTCATAGCAGCTTTGACATGCACTTTAGGGCATGCACCCGATGAAAGGAACCCTTAACGGAACTATTCTCCCTGGAAGATGCTTCTTACTACCCATGTAATATCGCATAACTAGTTGGGCACTTGTCTGATACAGCAATAATGACCCCTACTCCTTGTCTCCATGCATACCACGGTTCTTATATAACCACGAGGGTATTCGGACACACTCAGGACTATTGGGTCCGGAGGTTGAAGCTTAAAAGGTCCGCTTCGACAAACGATCTACAATCCGGCTAGAAGACATTTCTTTCATGTCATATTTTTACATAGTCAATTCGACTCATTGTATTCCTGCTCAATGCCATCTAATAGGCTATCTAATTTACAATCTTCTTTGGGGAATACTTGGCGGCCAATTCTACTTGGCCGTATACTAAACTTACAAGGATCTCCATCCCATCCGCCCCACAGGTCCGACCTCGCCATGTGGTTTGGGTCGACCTTCGTGTACCGTGTCTTCACCATGGCCCAAGCCTCCTGGCGCCTTGACGGCAGGCTGATATCTTCCATAGCGGAGCGCCGCGTGCCTTGAAGCCGCTCCGCCAGCTCCCCAATACCTTCGGGCAGGGGAGATTGATGGCCACAAGGCTTGACCGATGCCTTTCATCACTTGCGGACTCGTTCGTGCGGTGGCGCTTAATTCGGGAAGGAGAGCACCCGAAGAATTGGGCATCTCCTCCTCAGGACGAGCTGTGAGCAAACCTACATACATGCTTATGTTAGTCGCCTTCCTCGCCGAACTCTTTCAAAGTTCGCTCAAGCACTTACTAAAAATGCCGCGATGAAGCCGTCGATTCTCCTTTACGGAGTCAGATAACTGGGCATGAACGTCCTTCAGTTCCTCACCCAGCTTGGTGTTGGCGTCTTGCAGGTCATTCTTCTCCTGCCGCACCCTTGTAAGCACGCTCTTGCCAGCCTTTAACTGGCGCAAGAGCTGTTGTGTCTGGATCCAGTCCGGCGCCATCTACAATGTTTTTGTCAGCTTTACACACACGCCGCACTTCCTAAATTATTTATCTTTTGAAGCATATATTACCTGAGGGGTCTCGGTAGCTCCCCTGCGAGTGGCTAGTCTTGACCTCAAGTTGGGCTTTGCACTCTTTGAGCTCTGGGACAATCGGGTATTCTTTTTGTAAGATCATGCATAAAAATGATCCTTAAATCAGTTATTCTAACTATTTTAAGTCTCGGGAGACTCTTGGCATATATAATCACAAAATTACTTACCCGTATGTCCTTCACATCTTTGCTCTGTGGCTCTGGCTAGTCCATCTTGAGCGGCACGGAGGTGCGCATCTCCCGACTCAAAGGCATTCAAGGCCTGCAGGGAGAAACACGTGTCACGAAGAACTGTCCGTGGCGCTTTGTGGTTCAAGCGCTCTCCACCTCGGAGTTGGTGGCGGACAACCTGTCGGCATCCTCATCGAGGAGGAACATCCGACGCACGTCTCGTGCTCGCCTCAGCCTCCGGACCCGGCTTTGAAGCCTGTCCGGCGAAGGTTCGATCGGCAACCTCTCCGGATTCAGTCCGGCGAGCGCTCTTTTTAATGAAAAGGATATCGGTGTTAGTTCGCCTTCCAGGAATCAATCCTGGGTGTATGGTGACATGCCATACCGTTGCGGCGGAGTTTCAATCCGGACCGCACTTCTTTTTAACCTCTTGAGGGCCGCCTTTGCCCTTTGTTGGTCAGCCGCCTTGATTTCGACTCTGCCTCGAAGGTACCCCTGAAACACCATTAGTATACGGTGATAAAAATAAAGCATGGATGGAGTCGTTATCGAATTTTGGGATCTCGGTCTCCTTTACCTGTGAGGCTGGAAATATTCCGGGGTAATCCACCGTAATGGCAACCAACGCGTTGTCGACGCTAAGTTGGTAGAATACCCCATCGATCAACTCCACCTTTATATCCGGATCCTCTTCGGAGGTAGGATCGAGGGACCGTTCCTGATCCTCGGGTTGTGGAGGCGGGCTGTGTATCTTCTCTCCACAGTCGGCGCAGTCCTAACATAAAAACAAAACCATGAAATGAGATATTTAACTACGGGAACATGGATCGGACAGATCGCAAAGATGTTTGCTTACCCGGCGAGGATTACTCAAGAAAACTCCTTCGATGGGTTGAGGCGGAGGAAGTCCTCCTCCTCTCCTTTGTACATGGCAGACAAGGTCTTCACCAGTTTGGTGACCGATTCTCGCCCTTTGCGGACATGACGGGTGGCGTCGTCCTCCCCGTTGAAGTCCCACATGTGGTGGCCTCTGTATTGAAGCGGATGCACTCCTCATAATGCAGATTGCCATGACTCCTGGCATGGTCAATCCGGCATGAGCCGATAACCTTATTCGGCTCATCAAATAACGGACGTCTGGTCATCTTCTCTCCGGGGCTCCGAGGGCGCCCGGCAAGGCGCTTCTTCAGAGAGGAGCGTTGTTGAACTCCGGAGGCCGATCCGAACAGGATCCGGCAGCGGGCGTCCTCCATGTAAAACAATTCCGAAGGCCAGTCTTGGACGCCTTCTTTGGGGTTCGGACAGGTATCCGGTCCGGCGATCGCCATAGCTCGGCTCCGCACACTTGATATATTGACCCCTCATGAGAACGGGGGCACTAGGCAGAATATTCTCTTCCACAATCTGAAGTGAGCCTCAATGCCCAAGAATAGTTCACAGAGGGCCACAAAGCCCGCGATGTGCAGGATGGAGGCAGGAGTAAGATGGTGCAATTGGAGGTCAGAGAACTCCAAGAGCCCCGGAGAAAGCGGATGGATGGGAAATCCGAGGCCTCTTACTAGATAAGAGGCGAAGCACACCCGCTCTCCTTTAGAGGGATTGGGGACGCTCTCCGCTTGCTTTCCGCCCTTGTAGGTGGCAAGTCCGGCTCAAACCGGAACCAAGAAGGCTGGGGGGAGAAATCCCTTGGTTTGACTCAGATCTAGATCCTTGCCCCTTTTATGGGCGGCTCATTTGCGCGGCTAGGGGGGTAATTGTAAAAATACCTTGGCTGTTCGCATTCATTCAAACACGTGGAAGATTGCCATTATTGGGTGTAGAAGCTGAAGAGCACAGCATTTATCAGAAGCCGGACACTATTTGACAAGTATATGGAATTTGGAGAAGAACCCGCCTCGCAATGCCGAAGACAATCAACGCGCCGGACTCATCATCATTGAAGCCTGGTTCGGGAGACTCTTGAGGAGTCCCGGACTAGGGGTGTCCGGATAGCCGGACTATCGTCACGACGGACTCCAAGACTATGAAGATACAAGGTTGAAGACTTCGTCCCGTGTCCGGATGGGACTTTCCTTGGCGTGGAAGGCAAGCTTGGCGATACGGATATGTAGATCTCCTACCATTGTAACCGACTCTGTGTAACCCTAACCTATCCGGTGTCTATATAAACCGGGGGGTTTTAGTCCGTAGGACAACAACTTCAACATCAACAATCATACCATAGGCTAGATTCTAGGGTTTAGCCTCCTTGATCTCGTGGTAGATCTACTCTCGTACTACCCATATCATCAATACTAATCAAGCAGGAGTAGGGTTTTACCTCCATCGAGAGGGCCCGAACCTGGGTAAAAACATTGTGTCCCTTGCCTCCTGTTACCATCCGCCTAGACGCACAGTTTGGGACCCCCTACTCGAGATCCGCCTGTTTTGACACCGACAGTCGCGGTCATGCGGATGGAACATAGCACGGATTGAAGCTCATCGTGCCAGCCTCTACCGCAGCCTCGGCTTCTCCTTGAACGTCCACGGTCTTGAGGCCTCTCAGGACCTCGCGTTAACCCGCTCGGCCTGACCGTTGCTCCGCGGGTGCGCCACCGAAGCGTAGCATATCTGCGTCCCAAGGTTAGCATGGTATGTTTTGAAGAGGTTACTGGTGAACTGCGAACCGTTGTCGGTGATGATGCGGTTCGGCACCCTGAACCGGCTTACGATGCCCCTGATTAACTTAACCGCAGAACACATGGCAGGGATGGTGCGGGCTTCCACCTCCGCCCACTTGGTGAATTTGTCCACGGAGGCGTAGAGGTAGCGATAGCCCCGGGCACCCAAGAAGCGGGCTCAGGATATCCAGCCCCGGACCACGAGCGGCCACGAGAGGGGTATAGTTTGCAGACCTCCCGCCGGTGATGGATGCGCTTGGCGTGGAATTAGCGAGCTTCGCCATAAGCCTTCACTAGCTCAACTTTGCATCATTGAGCGCGTAAAAATAATAGAAGCATTGCGGAGCATATAGCCCACGAGGTCGCGATGACGAATGATGCCCACCGATCTCCGTCGTGTATATCTGTCGATAGTTCCTTCCTTGCTCCTGGAGGCATAGCGAGGACACATCATTTGGTCGCCGCTGCGATAGAGCTCTCCATCCCACGATGCGTAAAGAGGTGGCTTGCCGCGCCACACGCTCCGCTTCCTCCTCCTCCTCCGGCAGGGTCCCTTGTGTCAAGTAGCTCCGGAGCTCTGTGATCCAGCACCCCTACTGAGGCTCCATCCTCAGGAGCAGGCGCGCTCCTAAGGCCAGACCCACTGGGACCGGGCTCCCGAGGCTGGGTGGTGGGGAGCTCCTCCCGAGGCTGCGCCGCACTTGATAGTGATGGCATGGCTGAGGGCTTGAAGAACCTCTCCTCAAAGACGCCGGGCTCCTGAGGTAGCCGCCTGGATGCTCGTTTGGAGATGTCGTCGGCCTCCTGATTGGTGCCACGGGGCACATGCTGCAACTCCAACCCCGTAACTGCTTCTCCATCCACGAGGACCTCCGCAAGGTAGGCTTCCATGTGCTCATCCCTTGGCTCGTTACACCTTGTTGGAGAAGTTGACGAGGAGTTCTGAATCGCCCTTGATGGTAAGGCGCTTCACCCCGGGCTGATTGCGGCCTTGGGCCTCTGCTATCAGACCTTCATATTCTGCTATGTTGTTGGAGACCTTTTCTCCCTGCTGGAAACAAAGCTGCACGGCGTAGTAGAGCTTGTCCTGAGTGGGAGATATGAGCACCGCTCCAGCCCCAGCGCCGTGCCTGGAGAACGCCCCGTCGAAGTACATGACCCATCCTTCCGGCGCCTCGCTTCCCGGGGTGAGGGACCGATCCTCATCAGCTTTGAGGCCCGGTGCCTCCGTCCATTCAGCCACGAAATCCGCTAATGCGGCCCCTTGATGACTTCTGGTTGTGCTGAATTCGAGCTGAAGCAGCTTGCAGCTCGATGTTCCACTCGGCGACTCTTCCGGCTGAGTTAGGGCTTACGAGCACTCTTTCCAAAGAATGCAGCTGAGACAACCTTGATGGGGTGACCACGAAATAATGCCGCAGCTTGCGCGAGGCCACCAATAGCGCGAGGAGGAGTTTCTGAGGCATGGGGTACCATGCCCTCGCATCCCGTAGCACCGTGCTGACGAAGTACACAAGGTGCTCAACGAGGTCTGGAGTGCTGATGTTGATGGCGTCCTCCAGAGACCGTGGCGCCTCCTGAGGCAATGGGGCCTCCAGAGGCCGGTCGCCAGGGGGAGGGGTCTCTTCCGTCCCGAGTGAGCTTCCCTGCGGTGGCTGGTCCTTCTCAACTGCGGTAGTGGTTTCTGTGGGTCTTCCTTGATCCTGCTTCGCCTTGGACCGGGGCTCTTGCCCATGGTTTTAGTCACGCTCCTCCCTAACCGCCACGAGGGCCCTTGTGTGAGTAGGGGAAATGCCCATGAGTAGAAACACCAGGGGGGCTCTTGTGGGCGCGGGGCCACCATCACCGGAGGGCTGGTGAGGTACCTTTTGAGATATTCGAACGCCTTGTCGGCCTCCTCAGTCCATTCAAAGGGCCCCTTTTTCTTCATCAGATGGAAGAAAGGCAGCGCTTGCTCACCCAACTTGGAGATGAAGCGTCCTAGTCTTTATCCTGCGCCCGGTGATGCCACGCATTTCTCTGAGGGTCTTGGCGGGCTCATGTCCTCGACCGCCTTGACCTTTTCTCAGGTTAACCCGATGCCTCGGTGGGACACGAGAAACCCAAGAGCTTGCTGAGGGGACCCCAAACACACACTTCTCTGGGTTGAGCCGCGAGCTCACTGCGTTGAGCTCATGAAGGTTTCCTCCAGGTCTTGTATCAGGGTCTTGGCCACACGAGACTTCACGAGAATGTAAATGTCGACGTAAGCTTCCACATTCTTCCCGAGCTGCGGGCCCAAGGTGATGTGCATCAGCCGCTGGAAGGTCGCCCCTGCGTTGCGCAGTCCGAACGGCATGCATGTGTAGCAGTACACCCCGCACGGGGTCAGGAAAGCCGTCTTTTCCACATCTTCTACCGCCATCTTGATCTGGTGATACCCAGAGAAGGCATCCAGGAAGCATAACAGGTTGCACTCGGCGGTGGAATTGACGATCTAATCGATGCGAGAGAGCGGGAATGGATCTTGCAGGCAAGCTTTGTTGAGGTTGGTGAAATCGACACACATGCGCTCCTTCCTCCCCTTCTTCGGCACAACAACAGGGTTGGCCAGCCAGTCTGGATATCGGACCTCACGGATGACCCCTGCAGCCTCCAGTTTGCGGGTCTCCTGGACGATGAAAGCCTGTTTTTCTATGGACTGCCGTCTTGATTTACGCTTCACGAGGCGCTATGCGTTGGGGCACACGTTGAGGTGATGCTCGATTACGCTTGAGGATCCCGCCCGATTGATCGAGCTCCCGCGAATACCTTCTTGTTTGCGCGTAGGAACTTGATCAGGGCTTCCTCCTGCTCGGGCTCGAGGTTGGCGCCTATGGTGAAGGCGGCATCACTGGATCCGTCCTCATCGACCGGTATCTGCTTGGTTTCTTCCTTGCCTTGGGTGAACAACTGCTTCTTCTTGGTTGGTGCAGCCCCCTTGGGCTTGTGGGCGTCTGAGTCGGCGGGCTGCGCCGACGCCGCTGTCTTGAAGGCGAGCTTGAGCACTTGCAGCGCGTCCTCGGTGTCCCCAGGCACGGTGAGGACGCCGTTGCTCCCGGTATCTTCATGAGGTTGTACGCCCGGGTGAGTCGCGGCCATGAATCGGGCCGCGTGCCGGATAGCCGAGGATGGCGTTGTACGGGAGGCCGATGGGGGCGATGTCGAAATCGACCAGCTCCGTGCGGAAGTTGTCGTAGGTGCCGAAGGTTACCGGGAGTCGGATCTGCCCCAAGGAGCTGGACGATCCGCCCCCGACGCCCAAGAAGGGCCGGCTGGGCTGAAGCCGCTCCGAGGGTATGTGGAGGAGGCTGAAGGCTTCAACCAAGAGCACGCTGAGACCCGCGCCGCCGTCGATGAGAGTCCTGGTGACGGCCACCTGGCAGATGGTGGGGGTGCATAGCATTGGGAGAACGCCTTGAAAGCGAGCTGAGTTGGAGGGATGGTCCTCACGAGCTGAAAATCAGACCGGCCTTTGCCGACCGGCCTGAGGAGCTCCAGGCGTCAGAGGCGGCGCCCGACTGGCGGACGAATGGCTTGACGGCGGCTTGAAGTCGGCGCGGTGAGCCGCCCAGAGGGCCGCGACGACCGGGGCGCCGGTGCGGCGTCTTTGGCGAGGAAGAGGCCGGAGCTCTTCCCAAGAGGCCGCAGGCGGGCCGGCAGGTGGAAGCAGCCACATGCGCGGAGGCGTCGGTGAGGCCATGGGAAGCGGTTTGCCATGGCTCTGCCGTCCCCTCCCGCTCGAGGCGACCTCCTCGTATGCGGCCAGGAAGGCTAGCGGATCGGTTGTGCCGTTGTAGCGCGGCGGCGTCGCCGGCTTGAACTTGTCCGGCCACCGCACCTGCCGCAAGGCTGGGGCCAGGGCTCGGAGCCCCCTGGCCCCCTTGATGGCGCTGGCGTCCGGAGCGGGCGGCGCGCTGCTCATCGTAGGGCGAGCCGCGGTGTTGGCGGAGAGCGGGTCGGCGGAAGGGAAGACTCCGGCGCACCCCTACCTGGCACGCCAAATGTCGGATTTCGGGTTCCGGCAGACCCTCTAGGTTCGAACACTGGGATCTGGCGGAGATTTTGCCCCTACCTGCACCTCGCCGCCACGCTAGGATCTAAGCTATCAGAAGAACAGCGCAAGGGCACAGGGTTTATACTAGTTCGGGCCACCATTGTGGTGTAATACCCTACTCTAGTTTGTGGTGTGGTGGATTGCCTCTTGGGCTGATGGAGATGAACAATACAAGGAAGAATAGCCTCGCGAGGGTCTGTTCTTAGCTGGTGCGATGAACTGCTAGGGGAAGTTCGATCGCTTCTCTCTCTCTCTCTGGGTTGAGGATCGACCTCCACGTGTCCCTACCTGTGGGTGGCTAGTCCTATTTATAGGCAAAGGCCACAGGCCTCTTCCCAAATATTGGCGGGAAGGGCGCCAACAATTGGCCATTTTGAAGGGAACATCTAGTACGCTTATCGACTAAAGTTGGTCCTCGCTTTGTCAAAGGCTCTGGTGGTGAGGCCTGCTTGGGCTCCACAATGACTTCCTTCCTGCCCGTTCACGGCAGTCTTGGTCTTGTTGCACCGAAATGGATGCCTTTGCTTGATGCTCTCGCCTGCGCTTGCTCCCTTTGCACCAAAGAGGAAAGGAGGACACTGCGCGGACTGGCGCCCTTGGTCGTCATGGCTTGCGTCATGGGCACCTCGTGAGGTACCCCGCCTTGATCTCTCCGCCTCCTCGCGAGCATTTGAGCCACGAGGCTGTGCACGAGGAAGCTTCTGTCTGCCCGCCCATGAGGCTTGGACCCTCGCGAGGGTCTTGAGCTTGTGTTGATGAAGATGGGCCGTGCTGGGCCTCTCCTTGAGCCACGCCGCAGGCCGTAGGCAGGCAAGTCTGGGGACCCCCGTTCCCAGAACGCCGACAAAGTTCATTAATGTAACACTACTAGGGAAAACCTTATACACAAAATATTACCAGCAGCGCGGTTTAAAAACAAACGCTACTGCTACTTAGCAGTAGCGCGCTGCAAAAGACCACACTGCTAATACCCAAGTAGCAGTAGCGCTCTAGGAGAAAAGAGCGCTACTACAACAATTGCCAGGGCGTTGCCCCCAGACTATGTATTGTAGTAGCGCCTTTTCTGTAGACGCGCTACTGCTAACGTACTTAGCAGTAGCGCATTTCTCCAACAATCTCTACTGCTAACGTATCATCCCCTCTTGCACCTAAGCTTAGTCCCATACTGCTAAGCGAACAGGGTGTTTACCACCTTAAATACGTTACTTCTCAAACCATCACAAGCACTTGGTCTTCATTGAACTCTATGTGTAGGATGCGGCAAGCGCAATAGGAATCTTCACCGGTTCTTAAACCGGGGAAGATTCCTATTGACAATTCAGATTCTACACAAAAAGATCATCGATGAGCAATGTATTTTTGATGTTTAACTTTACATGCTTAGCCTTAGCAGTAGCGCGTTTTGGTAGAAGGCGCTACTGCTACAGGCATAACAGTAGCGCCTTTGCGTGGAGGGCGCTACTTCTATGGCGTTTAGCAGTAGCGCTTTTCCCTAAAGGCGCTTCTTGACAAAACAACACCGTTCTTCTCGCCCTTGACCGCCCACCCTCACTCTCCCCTCTCCACTCCCTCCTTCATCCCCTCCTTCACCCCGTCGTCTGCCGCCGCCGCATTGCCGCCAGCTGCTGCCGCCGTCGCCCCCTCCCTCCTCCATCCCGCCACTGTCGCCCCCTCCCTCCCTAGCTCCCTCCTCCATCCCCTCCCTCCTCCATCCCGCTCCTACGTCTTGAGCTTGCGTTGGTTTTCCTCGAAGAGGAGAGGGTGATGCAGCAAAGTGTAGCGTAAGTATTTCCCTCAGTTTTGAGAACCAAGGTATCAATCCAGTAGGAGGCTCCTCAAAAGTCACACGCACCTACACAAACAAACTGAGAACTTGCAACCAACGCAATAAAGGGGTTGTCAATCCCTTCACGACCACTTGCGAAAGTGAGATCTAATAAAGATAGTAAATAATATTTTTGGTATTTTTGGTATAGATGCAAAAAGTAAAGATGCAAATAAAAGTAGATTGAAAGCAAATATGATAAGAGATAGACCCGGGGGCCATAGGTTTCACTAGAGGCTTCTCTCGAGATAGCATAAGTATTACGGTGGGTGAACAAATTACTGTCGAGAAATTGATAGAAAAGCGCATAGTTATGAGATTATCTAGGCATGATCATGTATATAGGCATCACGTCCATAACAAGTAGAACCGACTCCACCTTTTGCATCTACTACTATTACTCCACACACCGACCGCTATCCAAAGCATGCATCTAGAGTATTAAGTTCATAAGAACAGAGTAGCATTAAGCAAGATGACATGATGTAGAGGATAAACTCATGCAATATGATATAAACCCCATCTTGTTATCCTCGATGGCAACAATACAATACGTGCCTTGCAACCCTTTACATCCTTTGGGTAGGGACACCGCAAGATTGAACCCAAAGCTAAGCACTTCCCCCATGGCAAGAAAGATCAATCTAGTAGGCCAAACTAAACCGATAATTCGAAGAGACTTGCAAAGATAATTCAATCATACATACAAGAAGTCAGAGAAGATTCAAATATTATTCATAGATAAACTTAATAATAAACCCACAATTCATCGGATCTCGACAAACACACCGCAAAAAGAGATTACATCGATTAGATCTCCTCAAGAGAGGTGAGAACATTGTATTGAGATCCAAAAAAGAGAAGAAGCCATCTAGCTAATAACTATGGACCCGTGAGGTCTGTGGTAAACTACTCACAACTCATCGGAGGCAAGGATGTTGATGTAGAGGCCCCATGCTTGATTCCCCCTTGACGCGGTGCGGCGAAGGCTCCAAGATGGGATCTCAGCGGATCTGAGAAGGTTACAAGGTGGAATGTGTGTTTTGTGGTGCCCCTTGCTGTTTTCAGGGTACGTAGGTATATATAGGAAGAATAAGTACGTCGGTGGCCGCCCGAGGGGCCCACGAGACAGGGGGGCATGCCCTATAGGGGGGGGCGCCCTCCTATCTCGTGGAGGCTCCGGTTGCTTCTTGACTTGCACTCCAAGTTCTCTGGATCACGTTCGGCGAGAAAATCACGTTCCCGAAGGTTTCATTCCGTTTGGACTCCGTTTGATATTCCTTTTCTTGAAATCTGAAATAGGCAAAAAATGACAATTACAGGCTGGGCCTCCGGTTAATAGGTTAGTCCCAAAGGTAATATAAAAGTGGAAAATAAAGCCCAATAAAGCCTAAAACAGTAGATAAAGTAGCATGGAGCAATCAAAAATTATAGATACGTTGGAGACGTATCAGGCATCCCCAGCTTAATTCCTGCTCGTCCTCGAGTAGGTAAATGATAAAAAAAGAATTTTTGATGCGGAGTGATACTTTGGCATAATTTCAATGTAAATATTCTTAATTGTGGTATGAATATTCAGATCCAAATGAATACAAAATAAAAGTTCATATTGATAAAAGAAATAGTAATACTTCAAGCATACTAATCAAAGTAATCATGTCTTCTCAAAATAGCATGGCAAAAAAAAGTTCATCCCTACAAAATCATATTGTTAGGCTATGCTTCATTTTCATCACACAAAGATGTTCTCAACTTTTATACCCCCGATGACAAGCCAAGCAATTGTTTCATACTTAAATAATCTCAAACTTTTTCAATCTTCACGCAATACATGAGCGTGAGCCATGGATATAGCACTATGGGTGGAATAGAATATGATGATGGGGATTGTGTGGAGAAGACAAAAAAGGAGAAAGTCTCACGTTGACGAGGATAATCAACGGGCTATGGGGACGCCCATCAATTGATGTCAACATGAGGAGTAGGGATTGCCATGCAACGGATGCACTAGAGCTATAAATGAATTCTCAACACAAGAAAACTAGTGGGTGTGCATCCAACTTGCTTGCTCATGAAGACCTAGGGCATTTGAGGAAGCCCATCGTAGGAATATACAAGCCAAGTTATATAATGAAAAATTCCCACTAGTATGAAAAGGACAACTTATGAGACTCACTATATGAAAAACATGGTGCTACTTTGAAGCACATTATATGAGACTCACTACATGAAGAACAAGGTGCTACTTTGAAGCACAATATATGAGACTTACTACATGAAGAACATGGTGCTACTTTGAAGCACAAGTGTGGAAAAAGAGATAGTAGCATTGCCCTTTTTTTGGGCCTTTCTTTTTTTTTGGCCTTTCTCTTTTTTTGGGCAATGCTCTAATAATGATGATCATCACACTTCTATTGATTACAACATAAGGATTACAACTCGAAACTAGAACAAGATATGACTCTATATGAATGCCTCCGGCGGTGTCTTAGGGATGGTGCGATGAATCAAGAGTGACATGTATGAAAAATAATGCATGGTGGCTTTGCCACAAATACGATGTCAACTACATGATCATGAAATGGCAATATGACAAAAGTAAGGTATGTCATGATGATGAAGCGGACGGTGGAAAGTTGCATGGAAATATATCTCGAATGGCTATGGAAATGCCATAATAGGTAGGTATGGTGGCTGTTTTGAGGAAGATATAAGGAGGTTTATGTGTGATAGAGCGTATCATATCACGGGGTTTGGACGCACCGCGAAGTTTGCACCAACTCTCAATGTGAGAAAGGGCAATGCACGGTACCGAAGAGGCTAGCAATGGCGGAAAGGTAAAAGTGCGTATAATCCATGGACTCAACATTAGTCAAAAGAACTCATATACTTATTGCAAAAAATTAGAAGTCATCAAAAATCAAGTACTACGCGCATGCTCCTAGGGGGATAGATTGGTAGGAAAAAGACCATCGTCATTCCCCGACCGCCACTCATAAGGATGCACAAGCCAGGTACACTTCATGTTTCAAATTTGTTACACAACTTTAACCATACGTGCATGCTACGGGATTTGCTAACTTCAACACAAACATTCATTAAATTCATAATCACCCAACCAGCATGACTTTAATATTACCACCTCCATATCTCAAAACAATTATCAAGTATCAAACTTTTCTTAGTATTCAACGCACTCAAAAGAAAGTTTCACATATCTTGAATACCAAGTATATTAACTTTAAGCAAATTACCATGCTATTAACGACTCTCAAAATAATCTAAGTGAAGCATGAGAGATCAATAGTTTCTTTAAAACAAATATACCACCGTGCTCTAAAAGATCTAAGTGAAGCACTAGAGCAAAAATTATCACGCTCAAAAGATATAAGTGAAGCACTATGAGCAAAACTATCAAGCTCAAAAGATATAAGTGAAGCACATAGAGTATTCTATCAAATTCCAATTCATGTATGGATCTCTCAAAAGGTGTGTACAGCAAGGATGATTGTGGTAAACTAACAAGCAAAGACGCATAAATAATACAAGGCGCTCCAAGCAAAACACTTATCATGTGGTGAATAAAAATATAGCCCCAAGTAAAGTTACCAATGAACGAAGGCGAAAGAGGGATGCCTTCCGGGGCATCCCCAAGCAAAGGCTTTTGGCTATTCTTGAATATATTGGGGTGCCATGGGCATCCCCAAGCTTAGGCTCTTGCCACCCTTTATTCCATAGTCCATAAAAGCTTTACCCAAAACTTGAAAACTTCACAACACAAAAGTCAATACAAATCTCGTGAGCTCCGTTAGAGAAAGAAAACAAAAGACTACTTTAAGGTACTGTAATGAACTCATTCTTTATTTATATTGGTGTTAAACCTACTGTATTCCAACTTCTCTATGGATTACAAACTAATTTATTGGCCATAGATTAATCAAAATAAGCAATCAACACACGAAAAACAGAATCTGTCAAAAACAGAACAGTCTGTAATAATCTGTAACTAACGCAAACTTCTGGAACTCCAAAAAATCTACCACAATTAGACGACCTAGAAAATTTGTTTATTGATCAGCAGCAATTGGAATCAGTATTTTATCACGTTCTGGTGATTTTTAACAATTCTGGCACTGAGCGCAAAGTTTCTGGAAATTCCAGCAAGATCAAATAACTATCATCCAAGAAGATCCAATAGGTTTAACTTGGCACAAACACTAATTAAAAGATAAAACCACATCTAAACAGAGGCTAGATGGATTATTTATTCCTAAACAGAAACAAAAACAAAAAATATAAAAGAAAATTGGGTTTGCCTCCCAACTAGCGCTATCGTTTAACGCCCCTAGCTAGGCATAAAAGCGAGGATAGATCTAGGTATTGCCATCTTTAATTTTCAGTTTTTTAGCGGGATCATGCTCGAATCCGGGGGGTTCATTCCGCTTCCCTTCATACTCGGAAATTTTTAGATCTAAAGAATCCAACCGCTTATTACAAATAGTAATCAACATATTCATGCGGTGAAGATTTCCGCTAACACTTTTAAGAGGCTCAAGAGACTTTTGTAAAAATTTTGTTACTTCGCAAATCTTCTCAAACACTTGGGTTTTTTCCTGGGTAGGATGAGATCCTCCCTTTTGGGGTAATGTTCCCACTATTCCCCGATATAATTTCATGCGCAATACTGGGGTCAATCTCAATGAAATTTCCTTTGGCAATGCAATCCAAGAGTTGTGTATGCGTCATATTTAACCCAACATAAAAATTACGAAGAAGAATTGTAAAGTTCACCTCTAGGGTGCACTTACGATAAGATTCCATCATCCTATACCAAGCATCTTTTAAGTTTTCTCCTTGCCTTTGCTTGAAGTGAAGAACTTCAAACTCGGGAGACATAGGAGCGGATAAGGAATTAGACATAACGACAAGCAAGCAAACTAACACACGAGCAAAAAGGCAAGCGGGAAAAAGAGGATGAGATTGGGAAAGAGAGGGCGAAAAAAACGGCAAGGGTGAAGTGGGGGAGAGGAAAACGAGGGTCAAGTGGCAAATAATGTAAATGCGAGGGAGATAGGTTTGTGATGGGTGCTTGGTATGTCTTGACTTGAGCGAAGACCTCCCCGGCAACGGTGCCAGAAATCCTTCTTGCTACGTCTTGAGCTTGCGTTGGTTTTCCTCGAAGAGGAGAGGGTGATGTAGAAAAGTGTAGCGTAAGTATTTCCCTCAGTTTTGAGAACCAAGGTATCAATCCATTAGGAGGCTCCTCAAAAGTCCCACGCACCAACACAAACAAGCTGAGAACTTCCAGAACCAACGCAATAAAGGGGTTGTCAATCCCTTCACGGCCACTTGCTAAAGTGAGATCTAATAAAGATAGTAAATAATATTTTTGGTATTTTTGGTATAGATGCAAAAAGTAAAGATGCAAATAAAAGTAGATTGAAAGCAAATATGATAAGAGATAGACCCGGGGCCATAGGTTTCACTAGAGGCTTCTCTCGAGATAGCATAAGTATTACGGTGTGGGTGAACAAATTACTGTCGAGCAATTGATAGAAAAGCGCATAGTTATGAGATTATCTAGGCATGATCATGTATATATGCATCACGTCCATAACAAGTAGACCGACTCCTGCACTGCATCTACTACTATTACGCCAAACATCGACTCGCTATCCAAAGCATGCATCTAGAGTATTAAGTTCATAAGAACAGAGTAACACATTAAGCAAGATGACATGATGTAGAGGGATAAACTCATGCAATATGATATAAACCCCATCTTGTTATCCTCGATGGAAATAATACAATACGTGCCTTGCAACCCTTTACACACTTCGGGTAAGGACACCGCAAGATTGAACCCAAAGCTAAGCACTTCTCCCATGGCAAGAAAGATCAATCTAGTAGGCCAAACTAAACCAATAATTCGAAGAGACTTGCAAAGATAACTCAATCATACATAAAAGAATTCAGAGAAGATTCAAATATTATTCATAGATAAACTTAATAATAAACCCACAATTCATCGGATCTCGACAAACACACCGCAAAAAGAGATTACATCGAATAGATCTCCACAAGAGAGGGGGAGAACATTGTATTGAGATCCAAAAAGAGAGAAGAAGCCATCTAGCTAATAACTATGGACCCATAGGTCTGTGGTAAACTACTCACAACTCATCGGAGGGGAAAGGATGTTGATGTAGAGGCCCCCCGTGCTTGATTCCCCCTCCGGCAGAGTGCCGGTGAAGGCTCCAAGATGGGATCTCGCGGATCTGAAGGAAGGTTACGGTGGAAATTGTGTTTTGTGGTGCCCCTAGATGTTTTCGGCACGAGGTATATATAGGAAGAAGAAGTACGTCGGTGGCCGCCCGACGGGCAGAGATAGATAGGGGGCGCGCCTATAGGGGGGCCCTCCTATCTCGTGGAGGCTCTTGCTTCTTGACTTGCACTCCAAGTTTTCCGGATCACGTTCAGCGAGAAAATCACGTTCGAAGGTTTCATTCCGTTTGGACTCGCTTTGATATTCCTTTTCTTGAAATACTGAAATAGGCAAAAACAGCAATTACGGCTGGGCCTCCGGTTAATAGGTTAGTCCCAAAAGTAATATAAAAGTGGAAAATAAAGCCCAATAAAGCCTAAAATAGTAGATAAAGTAGCATGGAGCAATCAAAAATTATAGATACGTTGGAGACGTATCACCCGCCGCTGTCACCCCCCTCCCCCCTGCCATCACCGCCACCGAGGTAGCTCCTCCTCTCTCCCCCTCCTTCCCGCCTCCTCCCTCCTTCCTCCCCGTCCTCCCTCCCTCCTCCTCCCTCCCTCCTTCCCGCCTCCTCCCTCCTTCCTCCCCTCCTCCCTCCTTCCTACCCCTCCTCCCTCCCTCCCTTGTCTCTGTTCTTGTAGAATGTAGGTAATTTAAATGTAGATTTAGAATGTAGACATTGTAGAATGTAGGTTTTTAATAAAATATTTTTTAGATTATTTTAGGTGTTTTGAATAGAATAGGAAATTTTAGGTCTTTTGATTAGAAATTTTATTTATAGTAAGTGCTTAATATAACTAGTTCTGTTTATAGTAAGTGCTTAATATAACTAGTTTATTTATAGTAAGTGCTTAATAGAACTACTTTATTTATAGTAAGTGCTTAATAGAACTAGTTTATTTAGTAAGTAGTTAATAGAACCAGTTTATTTAGTAAGTACTTAATATAACTAGTTTGTTTATGCAGAAATTAAGTATTTGCCCCTGCCTCATCCCCGCAGTCGTCCCCATCGCTGACCCCTTAAGACCTTTAGGTGAGAATAGCCAAATCCCCATGTTGTTGATATAGAAGATAATGTGTTGTAAATGTCGATGATGAAAATGCTAGTGCTAGTCACCATGTCATTGATATCGGTGATGATGCATCCTGAATATAGACGATGATGATAATGATGATGCATTCAGAGTGGCCTATGTTTTACCGGAATGTTGATTCGCTTCCATCCCGACAAATTTCAGGTGCTCGATATGTCCTGTCTTTAGCAAAGGTCATGCCGAAATTTTTCATGAATTTTAGCATGGCTTGTGCTACAATGTAGGGCATATCGAGTGCTTGTGATTTGCTAGAACGGGAATTCAATGATATTTCGGCAAAATATAGGGCATTTTTTCTATGTCATTGCTCGATATATGGAACGGGTTTACTTTAGGTCTGTTTCGGCTCCTTGTGTGTCTTTCAGTGAGGGAGAGTGTCCACCATATATATATTTGAGAGAGGAAGAATGCATTTGTTGTCGTGAGTCGCTTCTCCTTCTTCTCTTTGTGCTAGACCTTTGTTACGCACTAGGGGAAGAAGGAGTAGCGACCATCATCGACGGTCGAAACGATGAGAGAGTGTCCACCATATATGAGAGAAGAAGAATGCCGACTGTTGTCGTGGGGGTCGCTTCTCCTTCTTTTACTTGTGCTAGATATTTGTAACGCACTAGGGAAAGGAGGAGTAGAGACCATCACCGACGGTCGCAATATCAAAGAGGGAGTGCCCACCATATACGTGAGATGAGAGTTTAGGAAGGAAGACTCGACAGACCTAAAGTCAACCCATTGCATATTGAGTGATAGTGATCTATGTGTTGAGTTTCCTGGTAGTTTCCTTTGATCAATTTTCAATTAATGTTTCAACTATGAACATAGGAAATGTCTGACTGAAAAGGATTTCGTTATGTGCGAATCTGACGAAAGTGAGTCTTGACATGTGCATGTAAATTTCCTAGTTGATGGTAGGCGCTTCAGCATCAAGCTGGATGAGACCTTCGAAGTGGATACAGTAAGTCACAACGACAAGTCTTTTTTCGTAATTAAGCATGACTTCTGCTTCTTTTGCTTCAACTTATAATTTTAATTTTTTACTATTCTACTAGCGTATCCCCTGCCATGCAAGAATTTTTGTCTTGGATAAGATTGGTTTCAGTCCTATGGAAACTATGGAGGTAAAGAGAGTTTACTTGAGGACCAAGCATGGCTATACTTTTACTGCAAAATTATACAATGCAGACACCTACACCTATTTTGAATGCAAAAATTGGAGAGCACTATGCAAGGCTTATGCATTTGAGCCTGATATGCTTATCACCTTTGATATTCGTCCGAAGATGATATTGAAGGTAATATGGACATCTTGGTTGATGTGCAGACGCCTCCAGTTCTACCATTATGTGAGTTTCTCAACCATATTTATGTCTTGGATATTGTTTATTTAAAAATAGTTGACAACTAATTTCTATTGAAAACTTATTTCCATTCAAGCAAACATGTTCAGCGCTTGGTAGACATGACCTACTACTGTCCCGGGGCTGAACTAAACTGCGAGGAGATAAGTCATTATGTTTCATGGCTTGAAGATCTTCATACTGTCAAGACAAATTTTTTTCCTGGACTTGAAAATCTTAGTACTCAAAACGTGCGATCACTAGCGTGCGTATTGAACTATGGTCACATCTATTTAGGAAAGATGGTAAGATTTTTACTATTTGTCCTCAGTGCATCTTTTGCATACATTATTTTTTAAGCTAAACTTCATTGCTAAGTATGTTACTACGATGTTCTTCAACAGGGACTCCGATGATAGTTGTGCCTCGTTGGATCGAGCCTAAAGGTCGCATGGCAATGGTTAGCTTACGGCCAAGACATCCTACATTGCACATGAGTGCATTCAGGATTTCTAAAAGCGAGCAAGTCTTAATAGTCAAAGACTGGAGCAAAATTGTGAAGGTTCGCAGAGAAGTACTAGGGGGCAGCAATCAGAAGCGCAAACCACAATTAGGAGACAGGTCCATCTGCATGCTCCAATATGATGAAGCAGGAGTGCTACAAATGTTCTATGCTATTTTACCTAAGAGAGAGCAGCAGTAGTGATTAGCTAGCTGGAATGAGTTTGAAGATGACGGTGTGCTACACTATGACTATGATGATTAAATAGCTAGTGTTGGTGGTAATGACTATGATGATTATTATTAGCTAGTGTTGGTGGTGATTAGATAGCTACTCTATGACTATGATTATTAAATAGTGTTGGTGGTAATGACTATGATGATTATTATCTAGTGTTGTTGGTGATGATATGATGCAAGAGTTTTTATATTAATATGATGATGATGATGATGATGATGACGACTTATTATATCATTGGGTGAAAGAACGGCAGATTAGTTTCAAATGGATGGATCCTAAGTGATCAAGTCATGGATTATCGTGATAATCCATGACTTGGTTACTTAGGGTCCATCCACTTGAAACAAATCCGTGGTTCTTTCACCTAGTGATTTAATAACTCATTATAATGTAAAAACAATCTCTAAATTGCTACTATATGAAAACTTGTATAAAGGTGTATGAATACGACATAAAATAGGAAAGAAGTAGAATACGAAATAATAGTAGTAGCGCGGGCAGTGAGACGCGCTACAAGCAATTACCAGTAGCGCCTTTCGCGGGAAGCGCTACTACTAAGTAGATATAGCAGTAGCGCGGGTGGAAAAACGCTACTGCTAACCTTTAGCTGTAGCGCCGTATCAGTAATGCGGTTACCCGCGCTACTGCTAGGACAAAAACCCGCGCTACTGCTAGGCTTTTCCCTAGTAGTGTAAACCCAACCATAGCATTAAGATATATTGGCCTTCCTTCTATTTTGTACGATCAATTTCCATGGTCCGGCGAGGAGTCACTCCTGCCCCCGTATGCATAGTCCTATCAACATACAACTAACTCTATGGTGTGATCCACGCGCGTGCGCTCATATAATGGGCACCAAAGGACAGTAACATAACCACAAGCAACTCACACCAATCATGGCAATTCACCAATTAACCCAAATGACAAAAGTAATATACTCATACACAAAGAAGATGCAAGAAATCATCATCACAATAATCGATAACATCCAACACCATGTTTAAGTAGGGGACTACAGTGGGTTGCGGGATTGGACCGCTAAATGGAGGTGATGAAGATGTCGGTGCTGATAGCTCCCCCGGTGGCACTTGGACGCCACCGAGAGAGAAAGAGAGAGGGAGAGAGAGAGGCTCCTCCTCCGTCTTCCTCCTCCATGACCTCCCACTAGACGGGGGGGGGGGGGGGAGGTTATGCCATCTGGTACTTGGCCACCATGGCTCCCGGAGGGGCGAGAGCCCCTCTGAGATAGGATCTCTCCTCCTCCTTTTCTCTCTATTTTTCTTCTATGTTTTGGAACTATTTCCGTGGCCAAGCACCGTTTCTGCTAAAAAATTACAACATTTTTTCTTGGAAATTAGGTTTCTTGCAGTGAAAGTGTGGCACAAACCGCCTTAGGGAACCACCACATGGCCACCTCACATGGACAGGGGCTTGCGCGTGCCATGAGGCCATGTGGGTCCCTCGTGCACCACCTTACATTGATTCCCTCACCCCAAATTCTCATATATTCAATAAAAAATTCACAAAAAATTAGCTTGTTCTGGCTCCATGAATTTTTGACCTAAAAATCCCATAACAATAGCAAATAGGAACTGGCCTCTGACATTGGATTAATAGTTTAGTCCAAATAAATATTGTGCCAAAAAATAAATAAATGATGTAACTATAGCATGAAGACTTAAAAAATTATTGATACGTTGGAGACATATCATTAGTCATTGTTAATGATTATTCTACATTCCCTTGGGTTTTCTTCCTTGATTACAAAATGCAGGTTCAAAAAATCCTCAAAGCTTTTGCAAGGAAAGCACAAAATCAATTTGAAGTGAAGATCAAGAAGGTGCAAAGTTACAATGTAACCGAGTTCAAGAATGCAAATGTTGACACATTTCTTGATGAAGAAGGTATTTCACATGCGTTCTCGATAACTTACACTTCTCAAGAAAACAGAGTTGTTGAGAGGAAGAATCGAATATTGATCGAGGGGGCAAGCATGTTGTTGGATGGGTACAAGACTCCAAAGCATTTTTGGACCAAAGCGGTTCAAATGATGTTCATACTAGAAATATGCTTGTTTATCTCAACAAGATATTTGGCAAGACGGTGTATGCGCTCTTAATTGATAACAAACGATACGTTGGATACTTTCATATATTTGGCTCAAAATGCTACATTCTTGATAAACATACCATTCAAAATTTTCTCCTAAGTCGCATAAAGGTTTTCTCCTTGGTTACAGATTAAAATTGCACACTTATCACATCTTGAACAACTTCACTCAAAAAGTTGAAGAAACTATAGATGTGAAGTTTGATGAATCTAATGGTTCCCAAGTCAAGAAATTGCCAAATCATTTAGGTGACAATGAACCTTCGAAAGTAATCAATGATCTAGCCATCAAGGATGTGAAGCCCGTGGAAATGAAATAATGTACTTCTTATATTCTTATGGAACCCTCTACGTCATATCAAGGTAAACCACAAGCAAATGAAGAGGCATTCACTAGTGGCAACGACAAGAAGAAGAGAAGTTTAACAAGATCATCACCAACCTCCTTCACCTGCGTCTCAAGGACGAGATGATCAAGAATAAGATGAAGAGGAAGCTCAATCTCCTAAACCAAAGCTACCTCGAGTTCGATCTAGAGTGAACAAGAATCATCATGTTGATCAAATCCTCACCGACATAAATCAAGGGAGAATAAAGGAATTGTTATGGGTCATAACATACCTAGTAAGAACAAGTCTAGGGCAAAGCATACAGATGGCCCCTACCATCTATAAAGATTTCACCAAGGTAAGACTATTTTGTTTTCATTAACCTGGGATAATGAAAACATGTAGGAAGAACGTTTTTGGGTGCGGTACGACCAACAGTACGAGCGACCTAGCTCGTACTTAAGGACATCATTCTCTTGGTAAATCGAAGAGCATTTTGAGAAGCGAGGTATGACCTATGGTACGGGTGCTAATGCAGGTGCTGTAGACCGTTATCTGCTTTGCACCTGAAAATCTAATTCTTGTTTTCGTTCGAAAAAATCATAGGTGCTGAGATTGGAGTACGACTGCTAGTACATGTACATGCGCCCGTACCCGAGGCCGTCTTTTGCTCTGGTGAAATGATACACGCGAGGCAAGTCGGTACGAGAGCCGGTATGAGTGCATCTGCTCATACCCGACTCCATATTCTTCTGTGACTATGTGATTTGATGCGGATTTGATCTTATTTCGTTCGGTTTGTTTCCTATTCTCTTTCAATTAAATTTATCTCATGCAACCCTGTGATCGAACCTTCTTATATACCCCTCTTATCGAGGTCAAAACTGGTAGATCTCGGGTAGGGGGGGGGCACCTGAGCTATTAGATCGGATCGATGGGTAACAAGAGAGAACACACATGAAGTTTACCCATGTTCGGGCCCTCTCTAGGGAGATAGAACCCTACGTCCTGCTCTTGCTTATATTATGGAAGTATCAAGGTACAATGTTGATCTACCTCGAGGTCGTCAGTTGTGGTCTAAACCCTAGGGGTATGATGAATATATGAATGGGAGTTTGGATGGCTTGTACGGACTAAACCCTTTGGTTTATATAGGCACCAGGGGTATCTAGGATTACACATGGTCGGCGGCCATCTAAGGATTCAGATGCCGAATCTAATTAGATATGCTTGAAGTACACGCCAAGTCTTCGGTCGCCGCACTTTGAAGGCCTCCGGAGTCCTCCTTACTTAGCGGGTTGGTAGTCCGGCCCATACATTAGTCCGGCTGGGCTAGGACCCCTTAGTCCAGACTCGTTAGTAGCCCCCAAACTTGTCTTCGAAGCCGAGGTTGACAATTTTCCTCGGATAACATATCCGGCTGGGCTAGGAACCCCTAGTCCAGGACACCGTCAGTAGCCCCCAAACTTGTCTTCGAAGCCGAGTTGACAATTTTCCTCAGATAACATCTCCGGCTGGGCGATCTTTGCCTTAGCAGGCGAGTTCCACCTCCTCGGTCAGGCATCACGTGAAGCTCGCGAGCCCTTTAATTGGTTACTATCTCCCCTGACGGAAGCCCAAGCAAGTCCAGCCATGTGCTACCCAAGACGCACTGTTATTCACCCGAATTACAAAGCTTGCTTAATCTCGAAGACTAGCAACATAGGTGGGCTCGGGAGTCAGTTATTGATACCCTTTACCAAAGCGTCACCAATCCTGACATTGCGTATGCCACTCATTACTTATTTGAATCGTGGTTTGAGGCAAACTTCTTACTGGCACGTCATATCAAAATAGAGATCATGCCTCGCATTTTGGGGGATATCATCAATCAGTTGTTTCTCCCCAAGCGGCCATAATGGCACTATAGGCCGAAAAGTGGCGATGTTTATGGAGCAATAGATTTTACTGGCTTATAAAGAGCAGGGGGCTGAATCGACACTCTCTTGCTTTCCTCCTGCTCCAGCGCCCAAACCCTCCAAGCCTTCTCATTCCCAGTCTCAATCCCAAAAAGCTCCTCCCAAGCTCCTGCATCCGCACCAATGGCCGGTGCGGACATGAAGGGGAGGTGGGTGGCTTCCAAGGTCACGGACGCCACCATCGTTGAGCTTTTGCAGTGGGATACATCCCGCCGACGCTGCCTGCGGGCCCCAGAGCCTGACCAGTGCGTGCCCACTCCCAACCCGGACGAGCGGGTCATCTTCAACCGCCACCTTGTCCGAGGTCTCGGGTTCCCCTGCGCCCCTTTGTTCGGGGGATTTTGTTCTTCTACGGGCTAGATTTCCACAATCTAGCCCTGAATTCCATTCTACAGCTCACCACCGTCATTATAGTGTGTGAGGCCTTCCTCCACATGGAGCCGCACTTTGGCCTATGCTTGAAGACCTTCTGCATCAAGCTGAAGAGCAGAGGTGCTGAATTCCCTGAGGCGGCGGTGCCATGGTCAGTAAACTCCAAAAGCTGATCTAGCTAGAGGGGACCTTTATTGATATTGACAAGATCTGGCAGCACGAGTCATTCTACATCACCGAGCCACTAGTCCTGGGTTAGGCCGCGGCTCTTGCCTTCACGGGCATACCTCTGAGGAAGCTGGTGTCCTGGCAGAAACAAGGCCTGGAATGGGGCAACCCTGACGAGGTCGAAGCACTTCAAGAGCGGCTCCGGGCCCTAAAAAATCAGTTCAATCTGGTGGATGTGGTGGATGTGGTGCTTCATCGACACATCCTGCCACTCCATCTCCGAACTAGTCCTATCTGGCTTTACACACCCGAGGACACGCCGACTCTGCGGAACTTCTTCGGCAGCAACATCGACGGGATGTGGACGTCTCTTTTCAAGCCGTCCCAAAATGAATTCCCAGCTGATGGGCCAGACAACAGCTATAACACCGAGCGCGGGCCTTCTGAGGTAAAAATCGCTTTATGTATTTATCATCAACTTTATATTTTGTATTCATTTGAATCTTCCATCCCTATTTCCAGAAATGGGCGTCCAAGGCGGCACTCATTGCATGCCCAGCGCCGCTGCCCGAGGACCCACAGACTCTCGAGCTGCAGGCCCTCCTTGCCGTGGTGCCATAAAGAGTGAGAGAAGAAGAGGGAGGGTCTCCGGATCCGAGACCCGGTGGACGGTAGGTCCGAGAACATCCGGGTTCTCTCCTCGGATGAAGAAGAGAGGAAGGATGAGGAAGGGGAGGAAGGTTCCTCCTCCCCGAAGAAGAAAACGGCGGCGTCCAAGGACATTAGGAGGATCCACACTGTCCGGACATGTAGGTGCCTTGTGAAAGCTGCCGGCGCTGTACCGCGCCAGACCCCTGCTGCAACCAAGGTCGACTCCTCCGAAACAGAGGGCGACCTCGCCGAAATGCGGCGACCGAGGCCACCACCGAGGAGGTACGCCTTCTTCCTGTATGAGCAGTAAATACTCAAGCATAGTTCTCTGCACTCTTTGGATGACTATATATCTTTTTTGTGGGCCACAACTCTCCAATATTAGCAACAAGTCATCATCGAGAGGGCTCCCTCCTCCGAGCACCTCGGAGGAGCATCATCCCTCCCCTTCTTCCCATGACGGGCTAGGGGAGGCAACTTCTTAGCAGGTGCTACTTCTTGAGTTTGCGTTGGTTTTCCCTTGAAGAGGAAAGGGTGATGCAGCAAACTAGAGATAAGTATTTCCCTTAGTTTGAGAACCAAGGTATCTATCCAGTAGGAGGTACACGCAAGTCTCCAATCTATGCACCTGCACAAACAATCAAAAACTTGCACCCAACGCAATAACGGGGTTGTTAATCCCTTCACGGTCACTTGCAAGGATGAGATCTGATAGTGATAGATATAAAAGATTACTAAAACATAAAACAAAATAAAACTAAATAAAACTCAGCGGGGTATTTTTGGGTTTTTTGGTTTATAGATCTGAAAATATATGATGGAAAATAGATCGGGGGCCATAGGTTTCACTAGAGGCTTCTCTCTTGAAAGAAAATAATACTGTGGGTGAACAAATTACTGTCAAGCAACTGATAGAAAAGTGCAAATTTATGACGATATCCAAGGCAATGATTATGAATATAGGCATCACGTCCGTGTCAAGTAGACCGACTCCTGCCTGCATCTACTAGTATTACTCCACACATCGACCAACTCCTGCATGCACCTAGAGTATAAAGTTCAAGAGAACAGAGTAATGCCTTAAGTAAGATGACATGATGTAGATGGATAAACTCAAGCAATATGATGAAAACCCATCTTTTTACCCTTGATGGCAACAATACAATACGTGCCTCGCTACCCCTACTTTGTCACTGGGTGAGGATTGTCGGTGTCAAAACCGGCGGATCTCGGCTAGGGGGTCCCGATCTGTGCGTCTAAGGCTGATGCTAACAGGAAGCAAGGGACACAATGTTCACCCAGGTTCGTGCCCTCTCGATGGAGGTAAAACCCTACTTCCTACTGGATTAATATTGACGATATGAGTAGTACAAGAGTAGTTCGACCACGAGATCGTAGAGGCTAAACCCTAGGAGCTAGCCTATGATGATTATGATTGTAATTGTGATCGGCCTTCTAAGGACCAACCTCTCCGGTTTATATAGACACCGGAGAGGGCTAGGGTTTACATATAGTCGGTTACAAGGAAGGAAACACAATATCCGGATCGCCAAGCTCGTCTTCCACGCAAAGGAGAGTCCCATCCGGACACGGAACGGAGTCTTGAGTCTAGTATCTTCACGCTTTAATAGTCCGGACGACGTATACAGTCCGGCTGTCCGGATACCCCCTAATCCAGGACTCCCTCAGTAGCCCCTGAACCAGGCTTCAATGACGATGAGTCCGGCGCGCAGTCTTGTTTTCGGCATTGCAAGGCGGGTTCCTCCTCTGAATACTCCAGAGTAACTATCGAACACGTAGACCGTGTCCGGATCTGCAAAAATGATCTTCGCATACCAATGTAGAGAGAATGATATTTCAGCTGACAACTTTTTTAGACGACGTGATATGTCATTACGGTCGGGTCATTAATTGAACCGTTTTCCCACAACCAGCCACAACGCATATTGCGAGGCAGTTTCCTTGACACGTCTTGTCAAAGCAGAGATCGTGTCCCCCTTATCACGGGATACTCATCAATACGGGTATGGGTAATCCCACCGCGCCATCAGTCGTGACGCTTGGGAAATAAGCGATTCTCAACGGGCAAGTGGGGAGGCGCTCCACTTTCGCTGCCTCTATAAAGGGATAAGGGTTCCCCATTTGCACCCACGCCTTCCTCCTCCCTTGCTCATCCTTGCCTCCTCGAGCTCCAGCGCCCTAGCCCAATTTTCCTCCGCATGCCTAAATATGTCCGTGAGCAGGAGGCAAGTGGGTGGCTTCCACCGTGAAGGAGAAGGATATCGCGAATCTTGAGGCGGCCGGATACTTGGCCCAGCACATGAGACATAGCGCACTGCTACCCGATGGCCAGGCAGGTCATTCTAGCCCTGTGGACCCCATGAGAGGGTCGTGTTTCGCCCACTTCGTCCGTGGACAGGGGTTTCCACTTCACCCCTTCGTCCGCGGGCTCATGTTCTACTACGGGCTAGATTTCCATGATCTAGCCCCAAACTTCGTCCTCAACATCTCGGCGTTTATCATCGTATGCGAGGCCTTCCTCTGCATCAAGCATCACTTTGGCTTGTGGCTGCAAATCTTCTGCGTGAAGCCAAAGATCGTGAGCGGCCAGCCAGCGAAGTGCGGAGGGGCCATGGTGGGCAAGATGCCTAACGTCACCTGGCTGGACGGCTCCTTCACGGAGACCGTGAAAGGGTGGCAATCTGGGTAGTTCTACATCACCGAGCCGCGCGACGCCAACTGGGCGACGGCCCCTGAATTCCGATCCGGAACCCCCATGCGGCTCACCTCCTGGGAAAAGAAGGGCCTGGCCTGGAGCGAACCCGCGAAGCTGACCGGACTCCAAAACTGCATAAAGAATATGAAGGACAAGAACATCAAGCTTTTCAACATGATCCAGGTCATGCTCGTTCACCGGATTCTTCCGTGCCAAAGGCGAGTGTTTAATCTGTGGGAGTTCGTCCCGACCGATCACCAAACGCTTCGAAAGCTCTATGACATGAAGCACAAAGACGCGTGGAAGGCGCTGTTCAAGGCCACCGAAGTACCTCCTCCCATATCCGAGAACCGTGGACTTCATGCCGCACGGCCTCCCCGTCCGGTGAGTTTTCTGACTACCACAGGATTCAATTCTCCCTAATGTATTTGTGGAGGAGTCTCAAGTAATTGTGCATATCTGATCAGGATTATGTGGAGACAGCAGAGCGGATTGACTGTCCAGCTCCACTGCCAGAAGGCCCAGCAGATGCTCTACTGACGGAGATGCTAGTCCCGGCGCCCTACAAGGCACCGGAGAAGAAGGCCGAAAAGAAGGCCCGGGGGACCAGGAAGGGTCTCCGGCGTAAAGTTGTACCGGAGGCCTCGTCCGAAGACGATGAGGCACACTCCTCCCCCGAAGGGGAAGAAGAAGAAGAAGAGGCCTCTCCATCCGGAGAGGATGGGGGGCCTGAGAAGGCAGACCAGCGGGCCAGGACAGGCCCCCGACGCAAGGCCGTCATACCCTCATCGTCCGATGACGACAAGGACGATTCCTCCCGCGGAGGCGGGGGGAAACAAGAAGAAACTCTGCCTCCCCGTACTGAGGGGGAGAAGAAGAGGAAAGCCGCCCCGGAGGGGAGGCTGGGACGTCCAAGAAGGGAAAGGTGTCCCTTCCGGACTACTCCGCCACGGCCGCCCATAGCGAGGAGGGGTGGCTGCCCAGGGGGAAGCCCCTAGCGTGATCGTAAGTATCCACACTCTATCGTGACTTTACTTCATAGTATTTTTATAACGCCGAACATATATGCAGTCCGGCCAGGGTTCATCCCGAGGTATCGTCTTCGGATGGGTCCCTGAGCGATTCAGCGATGAACTCGCTCCCGACGGCCACTACTCCTCAACCCGCAGATGACATGGACGTGTTGTCCGAAGACTCCCAGAGCGGGGGTAGGTGACTCTGGAGACACCCCAAGGCGGAATTCCAGATGTCGGACACGCGGGGTTCAAGATCCCCGCGGATCGTGTCGATGAGAGCCCGATGGACGGGCTCTCGGCGAACACTGCCGGAACCTCCAATGGTTCCGGACTCAAAGAGCAGCCCCTCGTTAGGGAGGGCAAGCCGTGCTGTTGAGGACTTCCGTTCGCCCGGCGCCGGATTGTACGCTGGAAGCGCCGAGGCGCTTCCATGGATGAAGAGCACCGCACTCTTATGAGTGCGGTGATTCAGAAGGTTTCGCCGCCAAGAGCGGACTAACTGAAAGCTTGCACCAGCCTCCCCGATGTGCTTTGAGGTAAGTAATAAAAAAGTGTGAAATTACCACCCGGTAGGTAGTAGCCCCTGATACTCTGTGGTGTTCGGAAAGAAAAACCAAACGGAGGGTCAAATATAATCCGTAGGAGTCTAATAATAAGTGTGAATGTGAATAAGCAGGCTGTGCTGCTTGCCGCTGCTGTCCGCACAGCCAAGATCGCCGGACTAAAACGGGATCTGGAGCAGGCGCAGGGGGAGCTCGACCTCACAAAGAGGCAGCTCGAAGAGAATAAAGGTGAGTGATTCCTCGCTCTCACATAATGAAGGATATATAAAATTGGCTATTCTAACGACGAAGCGTCGTGATTTCGTAACAGGGGCCACCACCAAAGTGGCCGCTCTGAAGAAAGCGCTGTTCGAGGCCGAATTCAAGGCGGCCTTGGAACGCACAGAGCGCGAAAAGCAAGATGCTAGAGTGGGCGAGGTACAACAAGAGCTCCGGGACCTCGGCAAGAAGTTCGAGTCCGTGGAGCGTGATCTGAAGATGAAAGAGGCCGAGCTTGCGAAGGCCCTTGTGAGTATGAAAGACACCAAGGCCGAAGCCGAGAAGGCACAACAAGAAATCCAGGAGGCCAAAGCGGGTAATAAATTCTTTATGCAAAGCAAATATGTGGAGGAGGCGTTTCTTTTACTTACCCGAATTCGGAGCTCTCCAGGGGCATTCGCAGATCACACGCACAGATCGATGTCATGGAGTTCTACCGCGCCTGGAGGGAGCTCAACGAAGAAGCTGTTCTGGTCCTCAAGATGCTCGGGCCGAACATCCAATGCCTCTGAGTGACCAGCTGAAGCAGTTGGTCGAACTCCACAGGGCGGCCGAAGTGGCTATGAAAGATTTCATAGTCCGGATGTGTCCTGGTGAGACCCTGCCCACTAGCTACTTCGGCCTGATCAAGCGGATGGTGAATGCCTGTCCGCGGCTTGGAGTTATCAAGTGATCCATTTGCATTGAGGGTGCCCGTCGGGCCTTTGCCCGCGCGAAGGTGCATTGGGGCAAGGTGGATGCGGAAAAGGTGGTGAAGGACGGGCCGCCGGAGGGCAAGGTGCATCGCTATCCCGAGAATTATTACGATGGTGTTATGAAGGGCGCTCGTCTCGTGGCCGATGAATGTACCAAGGACACAATTTTAGAGTAAATTCACTTCGGTCATGTTTGTAATTTAAGGACGAAGCTACTTGCGCTATGTAGTGCTGTTTGATTTAAAATATTACCTTCTCTAGGCTGTTTATAAAAATTCTCGAAAGTAGGCTTACCGTCGGCTTCCGCCTACGTAACTAGTACCGGGTCTTCCCGGAAAACCCAGATACTCTTTACCCAAATTTTTGGTCCCTCCAGGAGGTATCCAAATAAGCGAACAAGGCAATCAGACTATTCGGCTTTATAACTTTCACTTAGCCATAGAAGTCTACAATTTTAAATTTCGGTGAAGCCCCTAGGATTCGGAAGGCCGAATTGGGGCGCTATATACACCTAGATCGGACGAAGCCGATTCCTCGCCTAAAGTGGAAAAATCTTTAAGGATTTTAAGACCTATCGAACAGCGACCAGCTCTCGCCACATCATGCCGTCGGTTTTAGGCTTTCATCTCTTGAGGTGCTCGTCCGGAAGAACCGGGACACAATCGCAGTAGTTCTTCCTGCGCTACCTTAGCTGATATAACGGAACTTAAGGTACCAAAACAAGGGAGCCGGGCTAACCCAACATAGACCCAAGACATGATTCGGAGCTGATGCATATAGTGCTATAAGTTCGGGGTGCCACACTATTGAAAGTGTTCGGACTTTACTTGCCGTATTGCGGGGCGCCATAAGAAGCCCCTGGCAAAATAAACGTACCAAAGTGTACGGATGCAATCGTAAATAAACATTTATAGAAAAAATTGTTCGGGATAGGAATAATAAGTCGACGTGTATATAATATCCCTTGATGTATAATACGTTTAGCGTATGTGTACAATGAATGCATTAAGCAGAGAGATAAATAGGACTATTTGACATATCCTATCGAGGGGCGGGCAGCACGATGTATATAAGCGAGGTATAACGATCGTTGAATAGGTTCCACACAGGTATTTCATACGTGCGCAAGGCCCTGCTTGCCTCCTTCAGTTTCCTCCTGTGTAAGTCCGACAATACGCTTTTTCGAAGAGGTTGCCCTAAGGCGGTGCCACGAAAGATAAAAAGGAGGGTTATGAAAGTATGTTGCGGTATTACCGCCTTTGTTGGCCAGGAGTCATGCTGCGCCTCCGCCTGTGCCCATGGTATTTTGAGTGCGTAATTGTGTACGCGTGGTACGAATGCTGTTTTGATGGGGCTGGAGCAGAGGCCGGACTGCTAGTCGCGCTCTTGGCGTGCCTGGTGATCCTGTTGCGAGGTGCTCCGGACTCGCTTGACGGTGCTCGAGGTTGTCGTCGCTGGATTGGTGGTTTGTTGGAGGAGGCCGCATTGTACTTCCGTGAGGGCTGCGGTATGCTCTTCCGCACGGAGAGAGCGGTCCATGTTTCCATTGTTGTTATGACCCGCGTGGGCCTGGCATCTTCAAATTTTGAGGTATGCATAGTGTGGTGCCACATTGAATCTAGCGAATGCGGTTCGTCTGAGCAGCGCGTGGTAACCACTACGGAAAGGGACGATATCGAAGATTAACTCTTCGCTTCGGAAGTTATCCGGGGATTCAAAGACCACTTCCAATGTTATAGAACCCGTACAACGGGCCTCTACTCTAGGAATTACACCTTTAAAGGTGGTTTTGGTGGGCTTGATCCTTGAAGGGTCGATGCCCATTTTGCACACTGTGTCCTAATAAAGCAGGTTCAGGCTGCTACTGCCATCCATAAGGACTCGCGTGAGGTGGAATCCGTCGATGATTGGGTCGAGGACCAATGCGGCTGAGCCGCCATGACGGATACTATTAGGGTGATCCCTACGATCAAAGGTGATCGGACAGCTGACCATGGGTTGAATTTGGGGCGGCGGCTCCATCGCACAGACGTCCGTAGTGCTCGCTCATTCCCCCACTTGGGAATGTGAGTGGCGAGATCATGTTAACTGTTTTTCACTGGGGAAATTTCTTTGTCCCCCGTGTTCGGATCTTGGGGCTCCCTCGTCATCGTTGCTTTGTGCAGCCCCTTGTCCTTGTTTTCGCGTTTATTTTACCGGCCTGTTTGAACACCCAGCGCCTCTATTAGTGTGGTTATCTGGCTTGTCCGGGTGCCATGAATTTGACACGGGCATTCCAAAGATGCGGTCCGCATCGACGGTCACTGATTGTTGCGCTTGAACGGCTTCTTCCGCTGACCGGATTTGGATCCGCTGAATTCGGTGTTGACTGCCGTGTCTTCGGTGTTGTCGCCGTTGTTCCGTCGCTTGTGTCTGCTGCGCCGTGGCTTGCCATTGTTGTCACGAACGTCCGAAGTGCCAGAATGTGGTGTAGCGCTGCTGCGACCCAACTAGCTGTCCTCGCCCGCGCAAAAGCGGGTCATTAGTGTCGTGAGAGCTGCCATGGACTTGGGTTTCTCCTGGCCGAGGTGTCGGGCGAGCCACTCGTCGCGGATATTATGCTTAAAGGCCGCCAGGGCCTCGGCGTCCGGACAGTCAACTATTTGGTTCTTTTTAGTTAGGAACCGAGTCCAGAATTTCCTGGCTGACTCCTCGGGCTGTTGAGTAACGTGGCTCAAGTCATCGGCGTCCGGTGGTCGCACATATGTTCCCTGGAAGTTGTCGAGGAATGCGTCTTCCAGGTTTTCCCAACTGCCAATGGAATTTGCCGGCAGGCTATTTAGCAGGATGTCGGGCTGGTCCTTTGAGCTTAAGGGGAAGATACTTGATGGCGTGTAGATCGTCTCCACGAGCCATGTGAATGTGGAGAAGAAAATATTCGATCCATATAGCGGGGTCTGTTGTGCCATCGTATGATTCGATGTTTACGGGTTTGAACCCTTTTGGGAATTCATGATCCATCACTTCGTCAGTGAAGCAGAGGGGGTGTGCGGCGCCTCTGTGCCGGGCTATGTGGTTACGCAGTTCGAACTGGTCTAGTTCTTTGTGTTCGTCGGCGGACTTGTTGATAATGTATCCGCGTGACGGTAGTCGTTCTTGGCGCTTTGGTCGCGCCCCCGCGATCCATAGATCGATCTTGGCTGTCCTGCATTGTTTTCCGGTATATCTTGCAGGTTTTGCCTGCTGCCGGGGCCATAGTGTATTGGCGTGGGGGTGCGGGCTGGTATTCGGGCTGATATCCCGTTTTATCCCGGCCAAGGGGTGGCCGGTCAGCCGTTTGGCGCTCGAGTCCGTATTCCTCGGCTGCCAGGACTTCAGTCCATCTATCTGTGAGCAGGTCTTGATCAGCTTGAAGCTGCTGCTGCTTCTTCTTGAGCTCCTCGCAGTGGCAATGAGCCGGTGCTTAAAGCGCCCTGCTCTACGGGATCCTCGAGCACGCCCGAACTTCGCTGCCGCCGAGGCTAATCTAAATCTTCGGAGGGGGGCATATAGTTGTCCTCCTCCGGATATCCATCGGTTGCCTGTTCGTCTGGGCTGACTTGCTCATCCTCCTGTTCGGCCTGCTCGAAGGCGGGCTGGTCAGGGTTGTATTCCTCTTCGGCACCATCCGGATTGATTTCATCTCTAGGGCCGGTATTGCTGTGGCAGGGCTTGGAGCGGCGCCGGCGACGCCCATGCTTTATTTTCTCCCTGAGGGGTTATCCTCCGTTACCTCGTCGCCATTGGTTTCCTTCGGAGTATCCACCATATATATGTCGTATGAGGAGGTGGTTGTCCACCGCCCTGTGAGCGGTGGTTCCTGTACTTCTCCTGCATCGTCGTCCATACCGTCGATGTCTTCGGAGTCGAAGTCAAGCAAGTCGGTCAAATCATCGACCGTGGCTATGAAGTGGGTGGTGGGTGGGCAACAAATTCCTTCGTTGCTAGCTTCCCACTCGAAGCGGACATAGTTCGCCCAGAGCCTCCCCGACAAAGAGAGAGACTTTAATGAGTTCAGCATGTCGCCAAAGGGGCGAGTCTTTGGAAGATATCCGCATGGGTAAACTCCCTCACCGGAGCCCAACCTGGCTCGGCTGGCTCGAGAGTGCGCTGACTGGAACCAACAATCGGATACGAGTCCGGGGGCCCGGAGTCACTGGCCTCCACAGAGGTGAGGCCTGTGTTCGGCTACACCGCCGATGAGTGTGCGGCCTGCGCGGCAGGGTCCATCCCTCCGTCCTTAGGCCACGCAGCCTGCTCCGGATTTAGGTCCGGGGCTACTGCAGGGGTGATATCCCGAACATTGTCCGGCAACACTGTCCGATGCTCCTGGCACAGGCTCGAATCCATCGAAGATCAAATCTCCGCGGATGTCGACCGTGTAGTTCAAGTTTCCAAACCTGACCTGTTGGCCGTATGAGCTGCCGACCGCTCCAGATGGCTGCTTAATTGGCTCAAGCATTGAAGCCGCTGAACACGAAGATCTGTCCGGGAGAAAAGTCTCGCCTCGACCGTGTTGTTGACGATTATTGAAGGCGCCCATCAATCTCTTGCAAAGGACGGCTTTACACAAAGGAACTTCCCTCAATGAAAGCACCAATGTCGGTGTCAAAACCGGCGGATCTCGGGTAGGGGGTCCCGATCTGTGCGTCTTAGGCTGATGGTAGCAGGAAGCAAGGGACACAATGTTTACCCAGGTTCGGGCCCTCTCGATGGAGGTAAAACCCTACTTCCTGCTTGATTAATATTGAAGATATGAGTAGTACAAGAGTAGATCTACCACGAGATCGTAGAGGCTAAACCTAGGAGCTAGCCTATGATGATTATGATTGTGGTGTGATCGGCCTTCTAAGGACCAACCTCTCCGGTTTATATATACACCGGAGAGGGCTAGGGTTTACATGGAGTCGGTTACAAGGAAGGAAACACAATATCCGGATCGCCAAGCTTGTCTTCCAAGCAAAGGAGAGTCCCATCCGGACACGGAACGGAGTCTTGAGTCTTGTATCTTCACGCTTCAATAGTCCGGACGACGTATACAGTCCGGCTGTCCGGATACCCCATAATCCAGGACTCCCTCAAGGACACTGCAAGATGGAACCCAAAACTAAGCACCTCTCCCATTGCAAGAAGAACCAATCTAGTTGGCCAAACCAAACCGATAATTCAAAGAGAAATACAAAGATATCAAATCATGCATATAAGAACTCAGAGAAGATTAAAATAATATTCATAGATAATCTGATCATAAATCCACAATTAATCGGATATCGACAAAAACACTGCAAAAGAATATTACATCGGATAGATCTCCCAGAACATCGAGGAGAACATTGTATTGAAGATCAAAGATAGAGAAGAAGCCATCTAGCTATTAGATATGGACCCGTAGGTCTGTGGTAAACTACTCACGCTTCATCGGAAGGGCAATAGAGTTGATGTAGAAGCCCTCCGTGATTGAATCCCCCTCCGGCAGGGTGCCAGGAAACGTCCCAAGATGGGATCTCACGAGGTCAGAGGCTTGCGGTGGCGGAAAAGTATTTTGGTGGACGCCTTTGTTGGTTTGGGAATATTTGTGAATATATAGGCAAAGGAACAGGGTCAGGGGGTCCTCAAGGGGGCCACAAGCCCAGGGGCGCCCCCAGGGCGCGCCCCTGTGGCTTCTCACCTCCTCGGGGATCTTCTGACTTGGACTCCAAGTCCTTCGGATGTCTTCTGGTCCAAGAAAAATCATCGCGAAAGTTTTATTCCGTTTGGACTCCGTTTGATATTCCTTTTCTGTAGAACTCAAAAACAAGGAAAAAACCGAAACTGGCACTAGGCTGTTTGGACTTCGTTTGATATTCCTTTTCTGTAAAACTCAAAAACAAGGAAAAACCATAAACTGGCACTAGGCTCTATGTCAATAAGTTAGTCCCAAAAATAATATAAAATAACATATTAATGCATATAAAACATCCGAAACAGATAATATAATAACATGGAACAATAAAAATTTATAGATACGTTGGAGACGTATCAGCAGGCCCCGCCCAAAACCAGCATGGGGGGCGGGGCTGATGCCTCCATGGCTGAGGTGGAGGCCTCAGCCTCCAAGGAACCCATGGAAAAGAACCCATCCTCTATAGAGAGGGAGAAACTGGGGTGGCCGACTACCTCGGCGCCCGTTGAGGCAGTCCTAGACTAAGGGGTCCTCAACCCGAGGATATGGGCTGGACTAATGGGCCACTATGGGGCCAAGCCGGAGTTCGGACCGGTGGCCGGACAGGAGACCTTCAGAATCATGGTGTGCCCTCCAAGTCAGAATTAGCGTGATCTTTCCTTCATCGTAACCGATCACTTGTAACTGTAACCATACTGGTGTCTATATAAACCAGAGGGTTTGGGGGCTTTAGCAAGAGCTACATTCATCACCTCATACCTTAGGGTTTAGCTCGCTTGATCTTGAGGTAGATCTACTATGTAACCATACTGTCGGGGATATAACTACTGGGTATGAACTACCCAGGAGGGGCCGGGTTATACCACTGGTGACTTATCAATGAAGATGGCGGGTCATAACAAGTCCATTGAGGGCCCAAGACCCAGAGGCGACTTAAGGCCCAAGAGGATGAACTGCCATATGTATGAGTTGTAATGTAAGGCAAGCTTAGTTAGTCACCGAGCCGGACACGATGTGTATGAGCCGGCCGAGACTCTGTAAGCCGCCGGGCATCAACCTGTGTATAGAAAGGGGTGACTCGACGGCGAGTTAAGGGCAAGAAACAAGAGATCGTGAACTAGGTCAAGCGTATTCGCTCCTTGATAATCGACGTGCAAGCAATACAATCCCAAACTGGAGTAGGCCTTTACCTCCACCGCGAGGGGCTGAACTAGTATAAATTCTCTGTGTCCTTTGTCCCGTTTAACCCCTTTAAGCTAACCTAGTTGCGATGGATCCATGACTAAGTCCTTACGCTAGGACATCTGTCGTGTTAAGTCCACGTCAGTTGGCGCCCACCATGGGGCCAGCGCATGGTGGTTTCGAGTTCTTGAAAGGAAGCTTCGAAGGGATCAAGGGATACGCTGTGGGCAGGATGACCAAGAGTCGCCGCGGTAAGCTCTACATCGACGATGCAGGCTGGGTCCCCGAGGCCGGCTCAATTTAGTATGGGTACTGGGTCCCCTTCGGCGGAATCCACATTTTCATCGGCAAGATCAGCGAACTTGGCCCTGAGCCAGACACCTGTACCGACATCATTGAGACGGCTCAGCGTGCACGACCCGCCCGGGTTCAACCCGTCGTGAAGCATGCCTTTGTTGGTTGCATCCATGGGGCAGAATTTGAGGAAGGATCTGTGTCTGGCAGCGAGATAGCCATCTACTCCCATGGTGAGTCGTCAACAGGTGAAACCAATTCAATGTATCAACTGCAGGCCGGCCGGCTTGGGGGCTGTTCTGATGGCGATAGTATTCTGGACCCCTATGAGCCGCCGAACAGGGTGGCGATCTTCATTGCCGGTACACAACCGGTGCTCGATTAAACAACCGCCGCGGCGATGACCTCTAGCTCAACGGCTGCGACGGCGGCTGGTGCTAACGGCTCTGTGCGCTCGCCGGCTCAGGTTTTGACAGAGTTGTTGGAGGCTTTGGCGACCCTGATGGGGATGGAGATAACCCCGGATACTCAAGAACAACATAAAGTGGATGCTGCAAAGCTACGGGATGAGATAGCTCAAGCTAAGGAGGAACTGGAGGTTGAGAACGCTAGGATGGCCACGGAGCGAGCTGCTTTGGATGCTCAGGCACAACCGATTCAGGCAGACTCTTTCTGGCTCACCTTGGACCAAAGCGCTTCAAATGAAATCATGAGAAGGATGCATCAGACTCGTTTACCCCCGGTTTATGAGGCGAGAAACCTATTCAACACGCCTGGGGCAGGGACCAGTGACCCGCCGGTGGTGAACCGGGCAGTTGAGGCACCCGTGATTGGAGAGCCGGTTCAGTCGCATGTGATGGATCCGCCTTGTTTGAATACTACTCCGCCTCAGCACGTTCCGACACCGCCAGGTCATTATTCTAACCCTTTGGATAATATGATTGCTGCCGCGACACGATTGGTGGCTCTCCTAGTGGAAGCGAGTCTCCGGATGCGATTGAGACACGGAGGGCCAGAGAACTTCTTCAGACAGCATTGGATCAGCAGGCGGCTTATTCGTACAGCCGTGAAAGGATTCACTCAACCCCTCATCCAAGACGGAGTTATAGCAGGCACATTGACTCACCCGCAGTTTTGAGCAGTGAACAATGCCGTAACCAGCCTCGTGGGCATGACCCGGCGCGCGGTGGTGTCGATGCTCTGACCTTGGTGGATCAGGGCAAAGCGCGTCGGGAGGCTGAGCTGGCGGCTTGGCTAGTGGCTAAATAACAATCTCTGGTTTATCCATCAGCTTCAGTGGACGCAGGTGTGACCTCTAGAACCTTGGGTGTGCCATGTTTAGTGTCGGCTCTGCGTAACGAGCGTTTGCCTAAGGATTTTAAGGGTCCTTGTCGGTGTCAAAACCGGCAGATCTCGGGTAGGGGGTCCCGAACTGTGCGTCTAGGCAGATGGTAACAGGAGACAAGGGACACGATGTTTTTACCCAGGTTCGGGCCCTCTGATGGAGGTAAAACCCTACCCCGCTTGATTAATATTGATGATATGGGTAGTACAAGAGTAGATCTACCACGAGATCAAAGAGGCTAACCCTAGAAGCTAGCCTATGGTATGATTATTGTTCGTCTCTGGACTAAAACCCTCCGGTTTATATAGACACCGTAGAGGGCTAGGGTTACCAAGTCGGTTACAATGGTAGGAGATCTACATATCCGTATCGCCAAGCTTGCCTTCCACGCCAAGGAAAGTCCCATCCGGACACGGGACGAAGTCTTCAATCTTGTATCTTCATAGTCCAGGAGTCCGGCCAGCGATGATAGTTCGGCTATCCGGACACCCCCTAATCCAGGACTCCCTCAAGAGCCCACTGAACCAGGCTTCAATGACGACTTAGTCCGCGTGGCATATTGTCTTCGGCATTGCAAGGCGGGTTCCTCCTCCAAATAGTTCATAGAAGATTTTGAACACAAGGATAGTGTCCGCCTCGCAAAATAAGTTCCACATACCACCGTAGAGAGAATAATCTTTACACAAATTCAATCACGACGTATTCTCACGCGTGACGTCACACCACGGCCAAGCCTTTATTGGAATCGTTTTTACTGTCCCACCTCAGCGTGTTTAGCGAGGCGGTTTCTTCGGCACGTCTTGTCAAAGCAGAGATCGTGTCCCCTTATTCTGGGATTCTCATTAATACGGGTGTGGGTAACCCAACCGCGCCATTGATGGCGCTTGGGAGATAAGCGAGTTTTACCAGGCTGGTGGGGGACGCATAGCTTCGTCCGTCCATATAAGGGGATAAGGATCCACCTTTTCACCTACGCCTTCTTCCTCCTTTGCTCCTTCATTTTCGCGCACTCGAGCTCCAGCGCCCAAGTCCGCACATCCCTGCTCAACCTTCTCCAGCCATGTCCGGAGCGGGAGGCAAGTGGATGGTCTCCTCCGTAACGGAGGAACAAGTCAAAAAGCTACGGAAGGCCGGATACTTGTCCATCGACATCGCGCATCGGCTCCCCGACAAGGGGCAGCTCCTCCCCACCCCCAGGCCCCATGAGAGGGTGGTGTTCCTCACCCACTTCCTCCACGGACTAGGTTTTCCACTTCACCCATTTGTCCGGGGCTCATGTTCTACTATGGCCTAGATTTCCACGATCCGGCCCTCAATTTCATCCTCAACATCTCGACGTTCATCGCCGTGGTGCGAACCTTCCTCTGCATCCAGCCCCACTTTGGCTTATGGCTGAAGACTTTTAATCTCAAGCCGAAGGTAGTGGGCGGCCGCTAAGCGGAGTGCGGAGGCGCCATGGTGGGCGGATGGCCAACGCCCCTATGGCTCGAGGGCTCCTTCGTGGAGACAATAAAGGGGTGGCAATCGGGGTGGTTCTACATCACCGAGCCGTGTGACTCCAAATGGGCGGCGGCCCCCGAATTCCGATCTGGTTTCCCCTCATGGCTCACCTCCTGGAAAGAGAAGGGCCTAACGTGGGGAGATTCGGAAGAGCTGACCGGACTTCAAACCTGCGTCCAAAATCTGGTGAACAAGAATCTCAAGCTTGTCAACGTAGTCCAGGTCATGCTCATCCGCCGGATCCTCCCATGCCAGCAACGGGCCTTCAAATTGTGGGAGTTTGATCCGCTGGCACCAAACATTGCGCAAGCTCTTCGACACTACGTACGAAGATGCCTGGAAGGTGCTGTTTAAGGGCGCCGAGGCCCCTGCATCCGCTACCGAAGATCGCGGATTCAGCTCGAGGCGTCAGGCCAGCGAGGTAAGCTATTCTTCCCTTTACGGGACTCTTGTTTTTCATAGTCTGACTCTATGTGGGATCTAAACTCCCTTACCTTTGTGACAGATTGGTGAAGACGTCCGGCAGGTTAACCGTCCGGCTCTTTTGCCGAAGACTCCAGCGGACGCCCGCTTGACGGGTTGCTGGTTCCGCACCTCACGTGGTGCCGGAGAAGAATGCCAAGAAGAAGGCCACGGGAACTCGAAGGAGTGCCCGGTACCAGGTGTTGTCGGACTCATCATCCGACGATACCGAGGCGGACTCCTCCCGTGAAGGCGAGGAGGAGGAAAAAGAGGCCTCTCCCCCAGCGGGGGGAGAGAAGAAAAGGAAGGCCGCCCCAGCTTGGGGGGGGGGGGGAGGAGGGTCCCAGAAAGGAAGGACCCTTCCTCCGGACTTTTCCACCAACGATGACAACGGCGAAGAGGAGTGGCCTTCGAGGGCCAAGCCCCTGGCGAGATCGTAAGTGTCCAGATTCCAGAATAACTCATGATTTTTTATTTGTTGCATAGTGTCTTCTAACGCCGAATACAACCATGTAGCCAGATCCAGTGACGCAGGCTCGCCGCTCGGCCGAAAGGGCTCCCCGGATTTGTCGGATGTGAATAGCACTTCACTTCCGACCGCCTCCTCCCTCGCCACGCCAGACGACGCCGCGGTGGAGTCCCAAAAGGGGCCCAACCAGGAGGAGGTGGTCCCGAGGCGCCCGCTTAGGCGACCTCCCGGACTCCGGGTGAAAAGGGGCAAAACCCGAGAGGATCTAAGTCCGGCCTGTGCGGAACTCCGTACCGAACCTCTGATGGTTCGAAGTCCGGCGGCGGCCCCTTTGTAAGAAGGGCAAGGCTGCGACGCCGGTGACCTCCGGCCCAACCTGAGGCACCCGGATGAAAGCTTGGCCGGAGGCGCTTAACGACACCTCCATCGACGAGGAGCACTGCACTATCATGAGTGCGGTGATCCATAAAGTTTAGTCCGCCAAGAGCGGGCCGATGGCTGAAGCTTTACCAGCCTTCTAACGTGCTTTGAGGTAAGTTTTAAGATATGTAAAAATATTACCGCATAGACAGTAGAGACCCTCGATGCTTAGTTCGGTGTTCGGAAAGAAAAGCCGGTGACGATCTAAAAAGATATACGCAGGAGTCTAACATAAATATGTCAATATGGGAATGCAGCGCAAGGCTGACCTTTTGACCTGACCGGGATCATGGAGGTCAATGCATTGAAGGAGAGCCTCGAGCGGTCCGAGAACGAGCTCGGCCTTGCCAAGAAGCAGCTCGAGGACAAGGAAGGTAAGTAATACCTTATTAAAGTAATACCTTATAGAAGGGATTTGGTTGCAACAAATGACAGGAATAACGTGAGTATTGCAGGGGCCACGAACGAGGTGGCGACCCTGAAGGAAGCGGTGTCAAGGTCGAAAATAAAGCTATGCCACGGAGCGCACCGAGCGAGAGAAGCAGGAGGCGTGGGTGGCGGAGGTGCGGCAAGAGCTCCAGGCTCTCGTGGAAAAACATGAGAGTTTGGAGCGTGACTCGAAGACTCGAGAGTCCGAGCTTGCCTTGGCTCTTGAGAGAGCGAAAGCCGCTAAGGCCGAAGCCCAGAAGGCCCTCCAGGAGATTGAGGCGATAAAAAAGATAGCGGTGGGTTAGGAATTCTTTATGCAAAGCAATCATGTAAAAGTGAATTTTCTGTTACTTACCCAAATCCGGAGCTCTCCTGGAGCGTTCGCAGATCTGCCCTGTAGTGTGTCCCATGCTTCCGCGTTCTACCGAGCCGAGGAGGGGAGCTCGACGGAAAAGGTGTTCTGGTCTCAATATGCCGAGGCCGGACATCCGGTGCCTTCGAGCGACCAGTGAAGCGGTGGTCGAGCTCCACAAGGTGGCCGAACAGGCCATGAAGGGCCTCGTAGTTTGGCTGTGGCCTAAAGAAGCCATGCCTGGGAGCTACTTCGGTATGGTGCAGCGGCTGGTGGACGCCTTTCCATGGATTGAAGTCATCAAGCGCTCCGTCTGCATTGAAGGTGCCCGTCGGGCCCTTGCCGATGCTAAAGTGCAATCGGTGCAAGATGGACGCCGAGAAGCTTGTGACGGACGGGCCACCGCCGGGCAAGGCATCGTAAGCCCGAGATATACTATGAGGGCGCCCTGAAGGGTGCCCGCTTTATAGCGGTGAATGCTCCAAAGATGTAATTTTGAGTAGACTCGCATTTGTTATCCTCAGACGCTGAAAAACTTTGTTCATATGCGCTTAAGCAACACTTGTTAATTTAAAATATTACCTTCAGGCGGCCGCTTATCAAATTTGAGAGATGGCGAGTCGTTATTTCAGCCCCCATGCCACAGTCTTTGGGGTGTTCGGGATAAACTTGAGCGCTCTTGTTCCCATTCTTGGGTCCTTCGAGGAGGCGCTCAACACGACGTAATGAGGCAACCGGACTATAATGCTTGAACACTCTCACTTGGCCATAGAATTCTATAATTTTAAATTTCGTGAAGCCCTCGTATTCGAAGATCGAAGTTCGGGCGCTATCCACGCCTTGGCCGGACAGTGCCGACCTCGCTCTAAGCGGCATGAGTCTTTAGGGACCCAAAAACCTCTCGAATATGTATCGCTCTCGCCTCTATCATGACGGTCAGTTTTAGCTTTTCCACTAAGGTGCTCAACCCAGCTCAACCGGGGCACAATCACAAGTGGTTCTCCCAGCTACCTTAGCCGATATAACAAAAGCGTAAGGTACCAAAACATGGGAGCCGGGCAAACCCAACTATTGGACCCAAGACATGATTCGGAGCCGATGCATATAATGCTATAAGTTCGGGGTGCCGCACTTGTGAAAGTGTTCGGACTTATCACACCATGTTTTGGGGTACTTAAGCCCCTGGTGTATTGACCGTACCAAGTTGTACGGGTGCAACATGTCATAGATGAACATATATGGAAAAAAAGGAATGCAATAATAAGCAGAAGCTATGTATTGTTTATTCAAAAGATACTGCAATGAAAGCAGAACGATACAAATAGTGCGATAAGCAAGGGATGGGACTATTTAACATGTCCCCCTCTAGGGGTAGGCTGCGGGATGGTATGTAAAACAGGTATACTGCTCGTAATAGAGACCACCTGGACACTCGACGTAGCTTTTCTGCTTCCCTGGCTGTTGCATCGTGAGTTCGGCGATTCTACTGCCGGACAGGGCTTCTGGAAAACGGAGTCCTGAGAATAAGAAAAAAAAGAATGACACAATTGGGAGCCCCTGGTGCGGTTGAGCCGCACTCTGGGCATGCCGTGGTCGTGCCCCTCCCCCTATGCCCATGGTATCTCCAGAGCGTAGTTATGTACGCGTGGTACTGGTCTCGCAATTTCGCGAGGGCTGGGGTTGGGGCCACATTGCTACGCGTGCTCGGAACGTGCCAGGCAGTCTTGTTGTAGGTTACTCCGGGCGCGCTTGACGCTTGTAGGTTACTCGAGAATTGCCTTAAGAGGCTGCTTTGTACTTCCGCCGCTAGGACCGCCGTATGCTCCTCCGTTCGGAGAGAGCGTTCGGTGTTTCCATTGACCGTGATTACTCCTCGAGGGCCTGGCATCTTGAGCTTGAGGTATGCGTAGTGCGGCACCGCATTGAAATTTGCAAATGCGGTTCGTCCGGAGCGATGCGTGATAGCCGGCCGCGAACGGGACTATGTCAAAATTAATTCCTCGCCCGGAAGTTATCCGGGGATCGAAGACCACTTCGAGTGTAATCGAGCACATGCACAGTTGGCCTCTACACCTGGTATGACGCCTTTAAAGGTCATTTTGTGGGTTTAATCCTTGAGGGTCTATGCCCATTTGCGACCTTTGTATCACGGTAAAGCAGGTTCAAATTTGCTGCCGCCGTCCATCGGGACTCTAGTGAGGTGAAATCCGTTAATGATTGGGTCAAGAACCAATGCGGCGAATCCGCCGTGGCGGATGCTAGTGGGGTGGTCCTTCGATCAAAAGTGATCGGGCAGAGGACCAGGGGTTGAACTTTGGGGCGACTGGCTCCATCGCATATCTGACCCTTAGTGCACGCTTACGCTCCCTTTTGGGTGCGTGGGTTGCGTATATCATGTTCACCGTCCGCACTTGTGGGCGAAAGCCCTTCTCAGACTCTATTGTTCGGCGGCCGGGGCTCCTCCGCGACGTCGCTATGCAGCCCCGTGTCGTTGTTTTCGCATTTAACTTGCTCGTTCGCTTGAACACCCAACAATCCCTGTTGGTGTGGTTGGCTGGTTTTTGAAGTGCCATGTATCCGCACGAAGCGATCAGTATTCGGTCCAAATTGGACGGGCCCCTGAGTATTTCTTTTGAACGGCTTTTTTCCACTGACCGGGTTTGAGGCCTCGAATCCGGCATTGACTGCCGTATCTTCAGCATTATCGCACGTTAATGCGGCGCTTGTGCTTGTTACGACGCCGACCTGCCATTGCTGTCCTTGGTATCCGAACTACCAGGTTTTTGGTCAGGTTATTCTCGCGAAGCTAGCCAGCCTGTCCTCTCAGCGCCAGAAGCGGGTCATGAGTGATGTGAGGGCTGCCATGGATTTCGGCTTTTCCTGTCCTAGGTGCCGGGCAAGCCACTCGTCGCGGATGTTATGTTTGAAGGCTGCAAGGGCCTCTGCATCTGGACAGTCAATGATTTGATTTTTCTTGGTTAAGAACCGTGTCCAGAATTGTCCGCCGATTCATCCGGCTGCTGAATTATGTGGCTTAGGTCATCGGCGTCTGGTGGTCGCACATATGTGCACTGGAAGTTATCAAGGAATGCAACTTCCAGGTCTTCCCAACAACCAATTGATTCTGCTGGCAAGCTGTTGAGCCAATGTCGGGCTGGTACTTTAAGCTTGAGTGAGAGGTATTTGATGGCGTGTAGATCATCACCGCGGGCCATGTGGATGTGAAGGAGATAGTCCTCGATCCAAACCACAGGATCTATTGTGCCGTCGTATTATTCAATGTTTACGGGTTTAAAACCCTCGGGATTTGATGATCCATTACTTGATACATGAAGCATAGTGGGTGTCTTGGCGCCTCTGTATTGGGCTATATCACGACGCAGCTCAAATGAGCTTTGTCATCGTGTTCGCCCGCCGTAATTGTCTGTATCCGGGCGTGACGGTTGTCATCACGTGTCATGGGGCGCCCACGCGATCCGTAGATCAGTCTTATTTGCCTTGCCTTGTTCTCCAATATGTATCGCAAGTCTGGCACATTTCCCCGTGGCTTTGTACTTTTCGAGGGACGCCGGGGTGCGGCTTTAGTGGAGGGCCTAGAGGCCTCTGCGTCAGCTGACCACGAGGTGGCGGTCGGCCGCGTCATGCGTTGGCGATGTAGGTTTGGGTGCTTCCTCCTCTAATTGGGGTAGCAGCCTGCGTTTTAGGTAGCTCTTGGAGGGGCGTCGAGTTCGTACATTTTCGCTGCAAGGACTTCGTCCATCCGTCAGCCTAGCAAGTCTTGGTCAGCTTCTAAGTTTCTCGCCGCTTTTTTCTTGAGGCTGCTTTCCGTGGCCATAAGCCTGCGCTTAAAACGCTCTTGTTCGACGGGATCCTCGGGCACGACAAATTCGTCGTCGTCGAGGCTTGCTTCATCTTCGGAGGGAGGCATATCATTAACGTCCTCTACCTCTCTGTCTGCCGCTCTATTATGAGGGCTGGCTTCTCCCTCCTCCTGTGCTGAATCCTGCTTTGGAGGGGTTGTCTTCGCAACCTTTGTCGGTGTTATTATCTCCGTGCGGAATCACCGCTTTTCTTTGTGGCGGGATTTAGAGTGCCTTGGCCTTGGCGCTTAGGCTGTTTCTTGGAGGGTCATCCTCCGCTGTTCCATTGCCATTCCCATCTTTTGGGATGTCCACCATGTATATGTCGTATGACGAGGTGGCCTTCAGCGCCTGTAGGTGCTTTGGTTCTGGTTATCTCCTGCATCGTCGTCCATACCGTCGATGTCTTCGGAGTCGAAGTCGAGCATGTCGGTTAAATCATCGACCGTGGCTACAAAGTGGGTGGTGGGTGGGCGTTGAATTTCTTCGTCGTCCGCATCCCAACCTTCCTGACCATAGTCCGGCCAGGGCTCTCCTGTTAAAGAGAGAGTCTTTAGTGAATTCAGGATGTCGCCAAAGGGCGAAGTGCTGAAAGATGTCCGCGGGCAAAGGAACTCCATAACCGGCGCCCAATCGGATTTGATTGGCAGGGGCGCTGGAGGTTCGAGTCCGAAAGCGAGTCCGCACCTCGGAGTCACGGGCTTTACAAAGGACGAGGATGGTGTTCGCTCAATCGCCAGTAGAGATCGTAGCCCCGAGGCGGTGTCCACCACTCGTCCTCAATCGCGAAGTCGGCTCCGAGCTAAGGGTTGGAGCGGACTGAGTGCGGTGGCCTCCGTGGCACTTCAGCGGTGCAGAGCTAGATCATATCCATCGAGATAGTGCGGTAGCTTGGTCAGGCTCGAATCCGCCGAAGATCAAGTCTCCGCGGATGTCGGCAGTGCAGTTTAATCTTCCAAACTTGACCTGATGGCCAGGGGCGTAGCTTTCGATCTGCTTCCGAGATGGCCAAGTGAATTGGCCCATGATTGCAAAGCCGCCCGAATCACGAAGATCTGTCCGGGAGAAAAGTCTCACCACTGGACCCCGGCGTCGTTGTTGATGGTCGGAAGGAGCCATCGGGCCTAAAGGTGACGACAGCGGGAACTCTCAATGAAAGCACCAATGTCGGTGTCAAAACCGGGCGGATCTCGGGTAGGGGGTCCCGAACTATGCGTCTAGGCGGACGGTAACAGGAGACAAGGGACACGATGTTTTTACCTGTGTTCGGGCCCTCTCGATGGAGGTAAAACCCTACTCCTGCTTGATTAATATTGATGATATGGGTAGTACAAGAGTAGATCTACCACGAGATCAAAGAGGCTAAACCCTAGAAGCTAGCCTATGGTATGATTGTTGTTAGATCCTCTGGACTAAAACCCTTCGGTTTATATAGACACCGGAGAGGGCTAGGGTTACACGTAGTCGGTTACAATGGAAGGAGATCTACATATCCAGACGCCAAGCTTGCCTTCCACGCCAAGGAAAGTCCCATCCGGACACGGGACGAAGTCTTCAATCTTGTACCTTCATAGTCCAGGAGTCCGGCCAATGGTGATAGTTCGGCTATCCGGACACCCCCTAATCCAGGACTCCCTCAGTCCTCGTAAGGTGCCTAATTACATAGCAGACCAACCCCCTAAAGCTTGGATTGAGAGTTATGAGATGGCCATGGAGATGCTGGATGTTAGTGATGCTGCATGTGCTAAGTATTTCACCATGATGTTGGATGGGCTGGCTCATACTTGCTTGAAAGAGCTACCCGCTAACTCCATTAGGTCATGGGCAGAGTTAAAATCCCGTTTTATCCAAAAATTTAAAGACACGTGCAAGTAGCCCATGTCAATCCTGGATTTGGATTCTTGTGTCCAAGGTGAGGGCGAGTCAAAGACCCATTGGGTGCACCGGATCTCAGTTGTTATACACTCGTCAGATACTATCAATGCCGGTTCAGCAGTCCTGATGTTGGAGAAAAATGGCCGTTTCCTCCCCCTTAAGCAGAAACTGGGGCGGCTTAAACGCCACTGCAATGACATGGGGGAGCTCATGGTGGCTCTTGTCAAGTATGCCAACTCTAAAAATACCGAAGATCCCAAATCTGATGAAGAGAAGGCTGGTAAGGGGAAGAAGGGCGACAATACGAAGGGGCAGTAGCATAATACGGCAAGCCAAGGTGGCAATGGTAAGCGCAAGGCTGATGGCAATTTAGACATTATGGCTAACACCAATACGCAGAATAATAATCAGCTCGCAAGGGAAAGCCGCCCCTGCTTGGAGGGCCAAAATTTAACCTTGAGGCGATGATGAATCAGCCTTGTCCAAAGCATGGTACGCACGAGAAGCCGGCCACTCATCTGTGGTAGGATTGCTTCATCATGAGGGAATATAGGAACTCCAATTTTTTCCAGAACAATCATGGCCCAAATGGCAGTTCAGGATCCAGCTCTCACGGACCTGGCTTTGGTGGTGGCCGATCAAACTCTGGTTTCGGGGCCAAGGTAATCAAGGTGGTTTTAATCAACGATGCGGTCAAGGGAATCAGCAGAGCAGTCTGGTTATCGAGTAATCCGAAGCGGTTGAATAGTGGGCGATCATGTGTTCACCACGATTCTATGTAAATGAGACCAGAAGATTCATAAAAGGGCGGTAAACGCAGTTGAGCCGGCGATTCCCCGTTATTTACGATGGTCTAAACATCCGACTCTATGGAGCCGTGAGGATCACCCGCCCCGTGTTGACAATCCGGGTCACTTGGCTTTGGTGGTGGCGCCTCAGGCTGGAGGTTATAGGTTCACTAAGGTCCTCATGGATGGAGGCAGTAGCATCAATATCCTTTACTACGAAACTTTTCGTCGCATGAGTTTGACTGACAAGGATCTTAAGCTCTATCACTGTTTTTCATGGTGTGGTGCCTGGTAAGTCGGCATATCCGGTGGGTAAGATAGCTTTGGAAGTGGCTTTTGGTGATGATCATGATTCCAGAGTTCAGACATTGACCTTTGAGGTGGTCAAAATTAAGAGCCCTTTCACGCTGTGTTTGGGCGACCAGCTTATGCTAAGTTCATGGCAAGACCTTGTTATGTTTATCTGCATCTTAAGATGCCGGGTTACAAGGGTACCATCACAGTGGATGGGAACCGGAAGATAGCCTTGGAATGTGAAGAGGGCGACGCTGCTTATGTTGAGTCTGTTTGTGCAACAGAAGAGTTGAAATTTTACAAAGATAATGTTGACCCAGCAGACATGACACCTTTGAAGAAGGCAACTACATAGCATGACCTTCTATTGAAATTTAAGTTGGCAGATGACACTAAGTTGGTTGATTTTGTTCCTGGCGATTCATCCAAGCAGTTCAGTATCAGTGCTAATCTGGATCCAAAATAGGAAAGCGCGCTCATCGAGTTCATCCGTGAGAATCGGGACATCTTTGCATGGAAACCTTCAGACATGCCAGGTGTACCGAGGGAACTCGCTGAGCACACTCTCAATATTGATCCAAAGTTTAAACCGGTCAAGCAATTCCTTCGTCACTTCAACGAAGAGAGGCGTAAGGCCATTGGTGAAGAAGTGGCTCGGCTCTTGGCAGCTGGGTTCATTGTTGAAGTTTTTCATCCTGAATGGTTGGCTAACCCGGTGCTGGTATTTAAGAAAAATGGTACTTGCGCATGTGCGTGGATTACACAGACCTTAATAAAGCCTGTCCGGCTGATCATTTCGGTCTCCCTCGTGTGGATCAGATTATTGATGCTACAACGGGTTGTGAGCGTTTGAGTTTTTTGGATGCTTATTCTGGGTATCATCAGATCAAGATGGCAGTTAAGGACCAGGAGAAGACAACTTTCATCACTCCCTTTGGAGCCTTCTGCTATGTGTCTACGCCTTTTGGGCTCAAGATTGCCCAGGTGACTTACCAGCGGTGTGTTCAAAAATGCCTTCATGGTCAGATTGGACGTAATGTGCATGATTATGTGGATGATATTGTTATGAAATCCAGGAAGAAGGAAACCCTGATAGATGATTTGAAAGAGACCTTTGACAATCTCCGGGTCTACAAGATGATGCTTAACCCGGCCAAGTGTGTCTTTGGTGTACCAGCAGGCAAGCTCTTGGGCTTTCTGGTTTCTGAACGGGGTATTGAAGCTAACCCGGAGAAAATCAAGGTTGTCACTTCCCTGGCTAAACCAACATGAATTAATGATGTCCATCATCTGGCAGGTCGTATTGCGGCCTTAAGCCGGTTCATAAGCCGGTTGGGTGAAAAAGCTATCCTTCTGTACCAGATGATGAAAAAGACAGATCACTTTGTCTGGAGTGATGCTTCTAATCAGGCGTTTGAAGCCTTGAAGAAACAGTTAGCTGAGCCGCCGGTTCTTGCTGCTCCTATTGATAAGGAGCCCTTGTTGTTATATGTGGCTGCCAATGGCCGGGCCATCAGTGTAGCGATTGTGGTGGAACGAAAGGAAGCAGGCAAGGAACATCTGGTTCAACGGCTGGTTTATTATATTAGCGAGGTGCTTATTGAATCCAAGCAGAGGTATTCGCATTGGCAGAAGCTGGTATATGGGGTGTTCATAGCTAGTCGAAAGCTCAAGCAATATTTCCTTGGTCATCCCATCACTATGGTTAGTTCTGCTCCCTTAGGGGATATTATTCAAAACAGAGAGGCCACATGTCGGGTAGCTAAGTGGGCAATTGAGCCTGGACCCCATGGTTTGAAATATATGCCCCACACAACCATCAAGTCTAAAGCACTTGTGGATTTCATAAATGACTGGACTGAGCTGCAGATGCCTGAGGAGAAGCCGGAGAGCACATATTGGACTATTCACTTCGATGGATCCAGGCAGTTGGAGGGCTCGGGGGCCGGAGTTTTTTTGACTTCCCCATGAGGTGATAAATTTTGTTATGTTTTAAGGTTGATGTTCCCTTGTACTAACAATGCAGCTGAGTATGAAGCCTTGCTCCATGGTCTTCGGATGGCTAAGGAGATGAATCTAAGCCGGGTGAGGTGTTTTGGTGACTCAGATTTGGTGGCTCAGCAAGTTTCAGGCACTTGGCATTCTAAGGACCCACTCATGGCGGCTTATCGCTGTGAGGTTGATGCTATTGCTGGTCATTTGAAAGGTTATCAAGTGGAACATGTTGATCACAGGAAAAATGAGGCGACTGATGCTTTGAGCCGGTTAGGGTCCCAGCGTAAGCCGGTGCCACCTAACGTTTTCCTTGATATTCTTCATAACCCTTCAGTCAAATTGCCTACAGAAGAAGATCTTGCTATTCCTGACCCGGAGGCACAATTGGTGGCGGCTCTTCATGCTATTCCTGATTGGACAGTTCCATATTTGGCTTATATGACCACAGGCGAGTTACTCAAGATGAAACTTTGACCAGCAGTATAACCCGGCGATCTAAGTCTATGATTATTGTCAATGGAGAGTTGCACCGCTGCAGTGTCACAGGGGTGTTACAAAGTTGTGTTTCTTCTGAGGAGGGCCGCGAGATTATACGAGAAATTCACGAAGGAGATTGTGGTCATCATGCCGGCTCTAAGTCTCTCATAGCCAAGGCTTTTTGTCGTGGGTTTTACTGGCTGACGGCTCATGCTGATGCAGAGGATTTGGTCAATAAATGTGATGGCTGTCAGAAGTTTTCTAGAAGAGCTCATGTGCCAGCTCAAGAATTGAGGATGATTCCAATAACCTGGCCATTTACAGTCTGGGGGCTTGATATGGTTCGACCTTTCAAAAGGTCCAAGGATTAAAAGACCCACCTTCTGGTGGCGGTTGACAAATTTACAAAGTGGGTTGAGGCAGAGCTGGTCAGTAATTGTGACGCGGCGACAGCGGTTCAGTTCATCAAAAAGGTGATTTTCCGTTTTGGTTTTCCCCACAGCATTATCACTGATAATGGCACTAATCTGTCCAAGGGTGCTATGAAAGAATCCTGTCAACAAGAGCATATTCGTCTTGATGTATCATCAATGGCTCACCCCCAGTCCAATGGCCAAGCTGAAAGAGCCAATCAAGAAATTTTGAGAGGCATCAAGCCCCGGCTTATGGTCCCTTTGCAGAGGACGCCGGGTTGTTGGGTGGAGAATTACCCTCAGAGTTATGGAGTATCAATACTACCCCCAAAAGTTCTACAGGTTACACGCCTTTCTTCATGGTTTACGGAGCAGAGGCGGTTTTCCCTAGTGACATCCGTCACTACTCGCCCCGTGTGGCGGCTTATGTTGAAGCTCATAATGAGAAAGCACGTCAGGATGCTCTTGACCTGTTGGATGAGGAGCGTGACCGTGCGGCGGCTCGTTCGGCCATTTACCAGCAAGATCTGCGTCGTTATCATAACCGCCGGGTTAAAACCAGAACCTTTCAAGAAGGAGATTAGGTGCTCCGGTTCATCCAGGATCAAACTGATATGCACAAGTTATCCCCACCTTGGGAAGGGCCTTTTGTGGTCAGCAAAAATCTGAACAACGGATCATACTACCTTATCGATGTTCGAGACCACAAGGACTCATGCACGCCGGAGGAGGAGACCCGCCGGCCATGGAATATTGCTCATCTTTGGCCTTACTACACCTGAGCCACCGGCTCTTGTGATGTACATACTTTGTCAATGTATATATTATGATGAATATAATAAAGCCGGCATCCCTCAATTCAGGGCCTCTGTCGTTTCATTTATGAGAATATGAGTCTTTATTGTCACTTCATATGGTCACTTGGGGGCTTCCTTCTTATTGAGCATAGCTATGATTACCCTCTTGATCCGGCTTGTATGCCATGATTACAAAATACTTGGGGGCTTCCTGCTCATTGAGCATAGCTATGACTACACTGCTGATCCGGCTTCTACGCCTGGAATGAAATATTACCCGGGGGATCTTTGTTAATGAACAAAGCTTTGTTGACCCTTGTAATAGGCTTGGACGCCAGGTGTATCCACCAAAAAATCCGGGTTATCCTGCCTTAGTTTGCTTGCCACTCCGACCAGGTAATCCTGGAATGACTCGCCGTACTCTTGACAATCATCTTATAAAGACCCTGAATTTGTCAAGGTTAAAATGGCGATTGGTCATGTGAGGTCCGGCTTACGGGTTTGAATTAAGGTTTAACTCAGTGGCTGTGCGGCCCCTGAATAACACTTGACTTTGAGGCTTGGTAGCCTATGAAAGCCTTGTTTTCTGATTTATATTTGATTTGAACATTTTTTGAGGTTCATCTTTCGTGACATGTTAATACATGGTTGAAAATCGATGAGGGGCATGTTGCCTTATTGTTCATGTATGAATTTATCTAGAGTTTTACTAACCTGGCCTGGTTGTGGACTTTAAGTCGCCAGGGTATGATGATTATGTGCTTAGAGTGATGTGCTCTAAGTTTTGGGATGCTACCCCTTGCTGCATACGGCGTTGTAAGACGGCGGTATGAATAAAGTGAACTGGGTGTTGTGCTTCTCTTTTGGGCTGTTACCCTTACTGCATGACGCGTGATAAGTCAGTAGTGTGAATAAATATCACAGGTATGATATTTATTTTATTATGATTATATGAGGTTTTGATAAACCGGCCCTGATTATGGACTAATTAGTCATCAGTGGTTTTTTATATGGGGTAATGTGACCCGCCCTGGGGTAAACTGCCAGGGCACTTGTTATGTGTAGGAAAAAATGATAAGTCTGACCTGCATAATTGAGAATATTATCAGCATAAGTGGCAGATCTTCAAATGATGGATCGGCAGTGTTATGCAAATAAACACGCATGATGGCGTGACAGATCAGAATTGTTTAACTATCCTATTACAAGGCATCTAATGGCCCAAAAGGACATGTGTTTTTCAAGACATATCATCAAAACGCTATGAGTGGCAAGCTGGCTCATGAGTTCAGACTTCTACTCTTGGCGGGTTGAAGCCTCCGGATCATCCTCGCTTCTTCTTCTTCAGCTCCTTGAGTATCCATTGGCTGGAAGTCAGGCGTAGACTAGTTGATACCGGTCAAAGCTCTAAACACAGCTTCATCATCAATAAGGTTGGATCAATGTCAGGAGCGAAGGTATGCTTACGCGTCGGTGGGATGAGATCCACCTCTTGATGAACCGACGCCTTTATCTTCTTGTTCGCAGCATCATAAGCTGGCTGGTATTGGGATAGATTGGTCTCCTCAGCCCGTTTGCTTGCTAACAGACGCATTGCTCTTGCTATTTCTGCAAAGTCATCAACACTGAAGGGAGACCCGTCTTCTTTTACACTTGGGCAACCATTGGCCAAGTCTTTTGGATCAAGATCTGCTTGCCATGCCTTTGCCCGGCTCAAAGCAGTCAAGGCGCTGGCTCGGGTAGATGCTTGTTTTAAGTCATCAATCCTTTGGGGCAGCACTGATAACTTCTCCAATGTATCCTTGATGAGGATTGGCGGATGTTTTTTATGAATGGTAGCAGCAATGGTTCATTGAGCGCCAGTATATAGCTGTTCTACAAGAGTATAGACAGCCTTAAGCTTGATGTGCATGTCTGAGCCCAACTTGACGCTTCGGGAGCCTGCATCAGTAAAATTATTAATTAACCAACAAATGATTATGATATGCCTAGTGGTGTAAAAGGAGTCATTTTTATTGCTTATCGAAGATGGCTGATGTCATGCTATTGATCTGATGCCTTAAACCGGACAGCTCATCAGTCACCGGTTTGAGGGCTGCCTCGGCATTCTCTGCTCTCTTTAATAGAGCCGCCTTCTCGGTCTCCCACCGGTTTTATCAAAGATCAAGCCTGCTTCAACTGCTCAATGTTTTCCAATGCAGTCTTCAGTTCTGACTTGGCCTTGGATGTCTCAGATTGCTCAGTTTTAATATTGACCCTTAGATTGTTGACCTGTGAGTCCTTCTCAGTTAGTTCAGCCTGCGACATGAACAAACAGGGAAGGTATTATGATTATGATTATTTTGAAGTCCCAAGCAAAATACAAGTATTTTCCTTGGCACTTGGGGGCTAATGCCTATTGCTCTTTTCAAAGACACGTTTATTTGATGACCCGGGAAAAATGATATGATCCAGTTTATAAAGGCTACATATTGGGATATTGGTGGCTCAGCAATGGTTTATTCATACTGATTAAACCGGCCCCTGGGGGCTACAGATGCAAAGTTGATTACTGCTAATTAAAGTCCCGGCTTAACCAGATAGTTTAAGCCGGCCCTTGGGGGCTACAAGTGATGATTTTCATCTATTTGTGACTATTTGAAAGTCTATAGTATATTCAAATTCTATCATATTTTATAGACATGGCGGCTGATAGAGATATATTTATGAGGAGAACTTTTGTTGGATTACCTCAAAGCACTCCTTCATCAAGTTGACCAAGTCGGCTTTAAAATCACGGGTATACAGACGGTTCAAATAACCAGAGTGGATCTCTTGGGCGCCGAACTGGGGATAGCTTTCCAAGTCTACCTTCCACTTGCCTTTATCAGCAGTAGAAAATTCTTCCTTGGCGCTGTGCTTGGATAAAGCAGCAGGGTTACCCGGCGCTGTATAACCATGCCCGGTGATGATGACATCGTCAGTTTTACCTTCAGTGGGCTTGATGGGACTTGGCGGCTTAGAGATGACCGGCTCAATGTCTATTTGATCCATGGTAACGTCGTGCTCTTCTGGTGGCGGGTCATCAATGGTAGCTGCAGCAGATGGTTGACAGGCCTCTTGCAATTGTTTTTCTGGCTCAGAAGGGTTGGAATCTTTAGCGGGTTTGTTCAGTTTCGCCTTCTTGCTAGGCTTGGCCATGCCACTGAAAATAATAAATAAAATGATGTCAGTATATCAATCAAGCATGAAGTTTCGAGTGATGGAATACGTTCTTACCCAGGCACAGTCTTGAAGGCTGGGGTTTGAGTTCCCGTTGAGTCGCCGGAGGAGGAATGAGATGTTCCCTGATAGTTTGAATCGGACGGGTTAAGAGGTTGTCGAAAAAGACCCGCCTTGGGATAAGATAAGTCAGAAATATTTGAAACCTCCGATCGATGTTTGCTAGGTGCTGGGTTGTTCGATACGCCAGAGGATAAAACTCCACCACCACTATTTTGGGTTGTGCGGCGAGCTTCATGTTGCTGTTTCTTCAAAATAAATTTGGGATCCAAGCGAGCTAAAGGGTGAGAAAATCTTACTTTCCGGCCGTAAGTTCCGAACCCTGGGAGTCCGCGGATACCGAACTCGATCGATTATCGATCTTCAAGTTCAGCGCCGCAGACGTCTTTTAGCACTCACCTTTGGGCGAGGTGCTAAACTCTTTTAACAACATGTCCTTGGCAGGGAACTCAAAACCGAATTACGTCCGGTTCGGGCAAAGGGCCGAGGAGGGAGAATTTTGTTTCCCACCCACCACCCACTTCATAGCCACCGTCGACGACTTAACCGACGTGCTTGACTACAGCTCCGAAGACATCGAAGGTATGGACGATGATGCCGATCAGGAGTAGGGCCAGAACCCACCATTTACTGGTCGTTGGACGACCACTTCCTCATACGATGTCTACATGGTAGACACGCCGAAAAATAACAGCGGCGACGACAGGGAAAATCCAGTAAAGGAGGATCCCCCTAAAACACAGCCAAAGCGCCGATGTCAGCGGCGCCGCTCTAAATCCCGCCGTAGCAGGGACAGCAATACCGGCGCCGAAGAAGCAGAAGAACCCGATGAGCAAACTATCTAACGAGACAATCGGGAGCCAGGGCAAGACAACCATGACGAACAGGCCACAGAAGAAAACTCGGAGGACGATAGTTACCATCCGCCCTCCAAAGAAGAGACAAGCCTCGGCAACAAAAACTTCATCGTGCCTGAGGACCCTCTGGAGCAGGAGCGCTTTAAGCTTCAACTCATAGCCACTGCGAGGAGCCTGAAGAAGAAACAGCAGCAACTTCAAGTTGAACAAGATCTGCTCCTCGACAGATGGACCGATGTCCTGACAGCTGAAGAATACGGCCTTAAGCGCCTAGCCAAGAGCTACCCAAAACGCAAACTGCTACCTCAGTTTGATGAGCAGGCGCCGGAGAAGCCCATACCTCCCTCGCGCAATACGGAACGACCACCACGAGTTCGAAGCAGTGCGGCAGACCGACCACCTCGCGGTCGGGATAAAGCGGCAACTCAAGCCGAGCAGCAGCCTGCCCCACCGCCCCGTAAAAATAGAGACAGAACAACTCGAGATCACATGTATGACCTCCGGCAGACCCTGGACAGCAGAGCAGGACATACAAGATCGATCTACGGATCACGAGGACGTACCTCGAGACACGACGACGGCTACTTATTTGGACGTGACAAACCTAACCACGCCCGAGCCGAAAGCCGTAGACGGACTCCATCAGAGCCACGTTGCGATGCGGCCCAATATAGAGGCGCCGCACACCCCCTCTGCTTCACAGATGAAGTACTGGATCATGATTTCCCCGAGGGGTTTAAGCCCGTCAATATTGAATCATATAACGGCACAACCAATCCCACACTATGGATCGAGGATTTTATTCTCCATATCCACATGGCTCGTGGAGATGATTTCCACGCCATCAAATACCTCCCGCTAAAGCTCAAAGAGCCAGCTCGGCACTGGCTTAACAGTCTGCCTAAAAATTCTATCAGCAGCTGGGAGGACCTGGAAGAAGCCTTCCTGGACAACTTCCAAGGAACATATGTCCGGCCACCAGACGCCGATGACTTAAGCCATATAGTTCAACAACCTGGAGAATCAGCCAGGCAGTTCTGGACTCGGTTCCTAACTAAAAAGAAACAAATCATCGACTGTCCGGATGCCGAAGCCCTAGCGGCCTTCAAACATAGCATCCGTGATGAATGGCTCGCCCGCCACCTCGGCCAAGAGAAACCAAAATCTATGGCAGCCCTTACGACACTCATTACCCGCTTTTGCATGGGAGAAGACAGTTGGCTAGCCCACAGCAAAAATACAGCCAGCGAGGCAGGCCCCCCCGAGGTTAAAACTAGCAACAGCAAGCCCTAACGCAACAAACACAGACGCCAAGGCAACGACGACAACACCGATGACACTACAGTTCACGCCGGATTCAGCGGCTCCAAGTCCGGTCAGCGGAAAAGGCCGTATCAAGTAAACAATTAGGGACCATCTAGCATGGACCGCATACTTGACCGTCCGTGCCAAATCCATGGCACCCCGCACAAACCAGCCAACCACACCAACAGAGATTGCTGGGTCTTTAAGCAAGCCGGCAAGCTAAACGCCGAAAACAAGGAAAAGGGATCACAAAGCGAGGACGATGGCGACGAGCCCCGGCAACTGAACATAGGGGGACAGAAGAAGTCCCCCCCCCCCCAGGTCAAAACGGTGAACATGATTTATGCTACACACATCCCCAAAAGGGAGTGCAAGCGCACACTCAGGGAAGTCTATGAGGTAGAGCCAGTCGCCGCAAAATTTAATCCACGGTCGTCATGCTCGATCACATTCGATCGTCGAGATCATCCGACTAGTATTCGTCATGGCGGTTCAGCCGCGCTTGTCCTCGATCCGATCATCGATGGATTCCACCTGACACGTGTCCTTATGGACGGTGGTAGCAGCCTCAACCTGCTCTACCAGGATACAGTGCAGAAAATGGGCATTAACCCCTCACGGATCAAGCCCACAAAGACTACCTTCAAAGGAGTCATCCCCGGCATAGAGGCCCGTTGTACGGGCTCCATCACGCTGGAGGTTGTCTTTGGTTCTCCGGACAACTTCCGAAGCGAAGAACTTATCTTTGATATCGTCCCCTTTCGCAGCGGCTATCATGCACTTCTCGGACAAACTGCGTTTGCTCGATTTAATGCGGTGCCACATTATGCTTATCTTAAGCTCAAGATGCCCGGACCCCGCGGTGTTATAACAGTCAATGGAAATACAGAGCGTTCCCACCATACGGAGGAGCACACTGCGGCCCTAGCAGTAGAAGTACAGAGCAGCCTTCTTAGGCAGATCCTCAATTCGGCAATAAAGCCCATGGACACCGTCAAGCGAGTCCGAAGTACTCTGCAACAGGATCGTCCGGTCCGTCTGGAGCTCGCCTAGCAATGTGGCCTCCGTCCTAGTCCCAGTCAAGCAGTGAAACTCGCATCGCGTGTACATAATTACGCACTTAAAATACCATGGGCATGGACGGAGGCACAGCTAGACCGCGGTCCACAATGCGGTCAACTGCCCCGGATCCGCACACCTTCACTTTTTTCTCTCTTGCAGGTTCCTCTCTTCTTGAGGATCTTTCGACAACCTGGTCATCGACCCATAACGGGACAGATACACCAAGGAAGCAAGGAGCTTTAACGTATAAAGGGAATCCCTAGGTGGTCTCTGCTAACGATCGCGATACCTGTTTTACATACCCACACACAACTCGCTCTTGGTTAGGGCATGTTAAATTTCCCTATTTGCTCATTGCACTACTTGTATACATACGCCTCGACGTATTATTCAAATAAATTGCAGCGTTAGCTTATTACTTTATTTTTTCCCTTAACTGTTTATTTATTACTAATTGCACCCGTACATTCTGGTACGTTCAGTTCACCAGGGGCTTCAGTGTACCCCATAACACGGTAAGAAAGTCTGAACACTTTCAACAGTGCGGCACCCCGAACTTATAGCATTATATGCATCAGCTCCGAATCATGTCTTGGGTAAATAGTTGGGTTGCCCGGCTCCTTTGCTTGTTACCCTATGTTCCGCTATATCAGCTAGGGTAGCAAAGTGAGAACTACTGCGATTGTGTCCCGGTTCTTCCGGACGAGCACCTCAGTAGAGAAAGCCGAAAACTGACTGTCATGATCCGGCGAGAGCTGGTCGCTGTTTGAGAGGTTTCAAATCCTTAAAGATTTTTTCCGCTTCATGCGAGGAATCGGTCTTTGTCCAATTTAGGCGTGTATAGCGCCCCAAGTTCGGCCTTCCAAATACCAGGGGCTATGCCAAAATTTAAAATTATAGAACTTCTATGGCCAAGTGAGGGTGATAAAGCTGTATAGTCCGATTGCCTTGTTCGTTGCGCTAAACACCTCCTTAAAGGACCAAAAAACATGGATAAAGAGTGTTTAGATTTATCCCGAACACCCATGTACTAGTTACATGGGGGCAGAATCCGACGACTGGCTAACTCTCAGATTTTGTAAACGGCGGCACATGAAGTAAAATTTTAAATCAAAAGCATTATATTGTGCAAATGAACTTGTTTCATATTACAGGATAAAATGAGTGCATTCATTCAAAGATTACATCCTTAGTATATTGTTCCGCCACAAGGCGAGACCCCTCCAGGACACTATCATAATGCAGCTCGGGTCGACGATGCTCCTTACCCTCAGGCGGCCCCTCGGTCATCAGCTTCTTGGCATCCATTTTCGCCCAGTGCATCTTGAGACGGGCAAATGACATGCGCGCACCTTCAATACAAGCCGACCGCTTTATGACCTCAGGTCGGGGCAGGCACTCACAAGCCGCTTCACGAGATCGAAGTAGCTGCTGGGCATAGGCTTGGCAGGCCATAGCTAGACTACGAGGTCCTTCATGGCCAGTTCGGCTGCCTTGTGCAGCTCGACCAGTTGCTTCAACTGGTCGCTCAAGGGCATCAGATGTTCTGTCCCAAGATATTGAGACCAGAACAACTTCTCCGTTGAGCCCCCTTGTTCGGCTCGGTAGAACTCTGTGGCATCCGATATGCTGCGCGGCAGATCTGCATATGCTCCTGGAGAACTCCAAATTCGGGTAAGTAAAAAGAATGTCTCCTTCACATGCTTACTTTGCACAATACATGCCTTACCCGCCGCAATCTTCTTGTCCACCTGGATCTTCTAGCGGGCCTTCTGGGCTTCGGCCCTGGCGTCTTGTGCGCCCATAAGGGCCCTGGCAAGCTCGGACTCTCAAGTCTTAGAGTCACGCTCCAAGGACTCGTACTTCTAGACGACATCCTGGAGCTCTTGCTGGACCTCCCTGACCCGGGCCTCGTGCTTCTCGCGCGCGGTGCGTTCCTTGGCCACTTTGTCTTCGGCCTCGGCCAGCGCCTTCTTAAGGGACACCACTTCGGTCGTGGCTCCTATAAAAGTTCATAACGCTTTCATCAGCATAAACCATATTTATCCTCAATAAGTATACAGGCAGGGTATTTCGTACCTCAGCTTTCCTCCAGCTGCCTCTTCAAGAGGACGAGCTCTCCCTCGGCCCGCTCCAGGTCCTGCTTTAGTCCAGAGACCTCTGCAGTACGAGCGGCAGCGGCCAGCAGCAACACCTGCTTATTCACATAGACATCTCATATTAGACTCCTGCGAATATTATTTGATCCTCTGCTCGGCTTTTCTTTCCGAACACCAAACAGAGCATCAGGGGCTAATGTCTATACGGTGATATTCTCCCACAATTTTATTACTTACCTCAAAGCATGTTAGAAGGCTAGCGCAGGCTTCGGTCAATCCGCTTTTGGCGGACTGGATCTTCTCAATCACCGTACTCATAAGAGTACGGTGTTCTTCATCAATGGAGGCGCTGTGAAGCTGCTTCAAAGCTAGCTTGCCCAAAGGCTGCCTCCGGATGGGCAGAGAGGTCGATACGGGAGGCTCGCCCTCCTTTGGGAGAGGCTACCTTTCACACTAAATCGGAACCACAGGGTTTTAGAACCGTGTCGGTAGGGGGCCAAAACTGGCTGCGGCCCCATTATCGGAGTCCGTGGGGGTGTTCCCCTCGTGGTGCCCGGGCGCATCGGATTTTGCCTGGGGGCGTCTCGAATCGCCTCCCCTCGGCCTGATATCCTTCGAGACAACACCTCGGTGTCGTCCACATCCCTGGGGGAGGAGGCTGTCGGAAGTAAATCACTGTTCATCGCCAACGGGTCCAGAGACTACTCCGAAGAGGAGGATATCTCGATGTTGGATTTGGCCGGATTGCAGGTGCATGTCTGGCATGTTAAGAAGCGATAAAGCAGACATACCGGACATACTATTGTGTTCTGGACATTTCACGACTTAGCTGTGGGCTTGACCTGGGTTCCTACCCTCGTCCTTCGTTGGTGGCTGCGGTGGAGTGGTCCTAAGGTAGGTTTTTCCTTCTTGGATGCCTCGGCCCCCCATGCATGGTGGCCTTCCTCTTCTTTCTCCTCCGGGCGGGGGGGGGGGGGGGAATGAATTCCTCCTCCTCCTCGTCGTCTTCGGTGGAGGAGTCCGTCTTGGTGTCTTCGCACGTCATGTCTGACGCGACCTTGCGCCGAAGACCTTCTCTGGTCCCCGCGGCCGTCTTCTTTGCCTTTTTCTCCGGCACCTCATAGGGCACCGGAAACAACATCTTCGTTAGAAGAGGCGATTCTGGATCTTCAGGTAGCGGAGTCGGACAGTCGATCTTCTCCGCTATCGCTACCCAGTCCTGTAAAATTGGCAGGGAGGCTTAGATTCCCCCCGCGGATGTGCTGGTAAAAGGCATATCTTGCAAAATATGGAAACTTACCGGATTGGCTCGATGTTTCGCGCTGAGTCCGCGATCTTCGGTTATGGGCGGTGGTACCTCGTTGGCCTTGAAAAGCACCTTCCAGATGTCTTCATGAGTCGTGCCGAAGAGCTCTCGCAGCGTCTAGTGTTCGGCCGGGTTGAACTCCCACAGATTGCAAACCCGTCTCTGACACGGAAGAATCCTTCGGAAGAGCATAACCTGGACCACGTTGACAAGCTTGATTTTCTTGCTTATCATATTTTTGACGCAGTTCTGAAGTCCGGTCAGTTCTTCCGCTGAGCCCCAGGCTAAGCCCTTCTCTTTCCAGGAGGTGAGTCGCATGGGGACGCCGGATCGAAATTTGGGGATCGCTGCCCAGTTGGCGTCGCGCGGCTCGGTGATGTAGAACCACCCCGATTGCCATCCCTTCACGGTCTCCACAAAGGAGCCTTCGGGCCAGGTGACGTTGGGCATCTTGCCCACCATGGCGCCTCCGCACTCCGCTTGTTGGCCAGCCACCTCCTTTGGCTTCACGTTGAAGGTCTTCAGCCATAGGCCAAAGTGGGGCGTGATGCGGAGGAAGGTCTCACACACGACGATAAATGGCAAGATGTTGAGGATGAAGTTGGGGGCCAAATCATGGAAGTCCAGCCCGTAGTAGAGCATTAGTCCATGGACGAACGGGTGGAGGGGGAATCCCAGCCCGCGGACGAAGTGAGAGATGAATACTACCCTTTCCTGGGATTTCGGAGTAGGGATGATCTGCCATTCGGCCGGAAGCCGATGCACGATGTTTGCGGACAGGTATCCGGCCTCCTGAAGCTTCTTGATGTCCTCCTTTGTAACGGAGGAGGCCATGCACTTGCATCCCGCTCCGGACATGTTTGGACTGTTTTTGCGGAGAAGGTGAAAGCTTGGGCGTTGGAGCTCGAGAATGGATGAGCACAGGAAGAAGAAGGTGTGGGTGAAAAAAGGGCAGTCCTTATCTCCTTATAAAGGCAGCAGGGGTCAGGCACCTCCCCACTTGCCCTAGAAACTCGCTTGTTCCCCAAGCGCCGTGCTAATGGCGCGGTTGGGTTACCCACAACCGTATTGATAAGAATCCCGTAATAAGAGGACACGATCTCTGCTTGGAGAAGACGTGCCAATAAAACCGCCTCGCAAGATGTGCAGCAGCAGGTTGAGAAAACGGTTCTAATAATGACCAGGCCGCGGCGTGATGTCACGTTACGAAGGGTTGTCAGCAGATTGGACTCGTGGAATATTGTACTCTCTACGGCTGTGTGTTTGGTATTCATGTTACAGATCCGGATACATCTCTCGTCCGAAGACTATTTTGAAGTTCGGGAAGGAGGAATGCGCCTTGCCATGCCGAAGACAATCTGCACGCCGGACACCTTGTCATTGAAGCCTGGTTCAGGGGCTACTGAGGGAGTCCTGGACTATGGCGTCCTCGGGCGTCCGGCCTGCTAACCATGGGTTGGACTGATGGGCTGTGAAGATGCGAAGACCGAAGACCGCTCCCGTGTCCGGATAGGACTCTCCTTGGCGTGGAAGGCAATCATGGCGATTAATCATGTAGATTCCTTTCTCTGTAACCGACTCCATGTAACCCTAGATCTCTCCGGTGTCTATATAAACCAGAGAGAGTCCGGATAGGCGGACACTCATTATCATAACCATAGGCTAGCTTCTAGGGTTTAGCCATTACGATCTCATGGTAGATCAACTCTTGTACCACTCATATTCATCAAAATCAATCAAGCAGGAAGTAGGGTATTACCTCCATAGAGAGGGCCCGAACCTGGGTAAACATCGTGTCCCCTGTCTCCTGTTACCATCAACCTTAGACGCACAGTTCGGGACCCCCTACCCGAGATCCGCCGGTTTTGACACCGACAAATACCTCTTCATCATCTGCACGGCTAGCCTCCGCATCATCCTGATAATAGTCATGGTCAATAAGATGTACAAAAAACGAGCCAAGGGAATCATGTTCTACCTTCGACTCATCATCATCATCTTTATCGTCCAAATTGAATAATTCGGCAGGATTGGTCTTCTTCTTGACAGGCTTTTTGACAGCCTTACTCTTTGGCCGGGTTTTCTTGACCTGCTTATCGTGCAGCTTCTTGGTCCAAAAAGGTGAATAGGCCTATAGAAATTGAATGAGTATGAATAGGCAGTACAAATGAAAACATGATTCAAGTATGAACTTGATTCAAAGCTTACAGCTCGCGGCTTATTCAAAATGCAGAAAGGATTTAATCTGACTTGACTGCAATCTTCCAAGCTCTCATTCAGCAGAGTTTTGGTCATATTATTGATGTCTACATCAGTCATTTCGATCTGATAGTGGCGTTGAGGATCTGTTAGCTCCCTGGTGTACTCGCACATTAAGCCAGGCCGGCGACTTAGAGGCAATACTCTCTAGGCGACCCAGCATTGAACTAGATCAATTACGGTCAAGCCGTTGGCCATCAAGGCCCGGATCTTTGAAAAAACCAGCATGTATTTCTTTCGCTCTGTAGTGCTGATACGGTTGGCGCGATAACCCGGCAATGGATTTTCCCCTTCCGGAGAAGTATCTTTGCAATAAAACCAAGTTGGTTTTTAGTCCTTGGGATGATTGGGAAGAGTGGCAGCTGGGAAGGTGGCTTCTTTCCAGCGCTGTATAGAAACGCCGCCTAGCTCTAGGCTGGGGCCGTCTTTGAACTTGTTCTGCCGGTTTAAGTAGTAGAACTCTCTGAATAGCTCTATGGTGGGCTCCTGTTGAAGGTACACCTCGCAGAATACTTGGAAGTTGCAGATATTTGAAACGGAGTTGGGTCCGATATCTTGTGGATGGATCTTGAAAAAATGCAGCACACCGCGGAAGAATTTTGAGCCGGGAGGGCTGAAGCTCCGGTTTATGTGATCAGTAAAGACAATTACTTCACTATCCTTGGGCTCAGGACGAGTTTCATTGCCTGGAACCCTCCAATGGTTGACATCTTTTTTGGCTAGGACGCTAGTCTGAACCTAGTCATTCAAGTCTTCCTCGGTGACCCGGGAAACGACCCAGTTGCAGGCAGTGACAGTCTTGACCATTTTTGAGGAAAAAGGCCTAAAAGAAAGAAATATTACCGGTTTAAGATTATGCTACAAAACCGGACCATTGATTCACAGGTAAAATGCTATAAATGGCTAACAGATTAAGCCGAAGGATGAACATTGAAGTACAGAGATATCCATATTGGTGGCTTAAAAGGGGACTAATGGTACCCACCGGGTTAAAGATTTTGCTGTTAAGCCAGACAAAGTTTAAAAGTCAAGTGTATTATGCAGAACCAGATTATGAGGATGAATAAGCAAGCGTTAAACCGAAGAAGTATTGCTGGGCCATGCAAGTTATGAAGCATATGGTGGCGGTTTAAACAAGGCCTTGTGTTATATGGTGGATCGCGGTTTACGGTATATGCCGCCATGGCAGTTATGGTACTTCAAATTTATCAGTGAAAATTTTGCTAAGTGTTGGACAAACAGATTTTGCAAGCTGGGGCAATAATTTTGGATCTACCACAGTTCAGAAAAAGCAGTAAAGTTCTAAACCTAAGGTGGTGGTAGTAGAAAAGTTTGGGTGCTTCGATGAGATCTTCTATGGAGACATACTATTCTGGTGATAAAAACGGATGCTAAACTACTACCGCACAAGGTTCATGGCCTATTTAGATCAAAAGCTTTGTGAGTTGAAGGAGAAAACAAAGAACGGCGAAGAACACCGATGAATAGATGAAACCCTAATGCAGATCTGAGGTAAAACAAGAGGAGCACCTACAGATGATGAGGGACAACGGTGGCGTGCCAGAGTTCTCTGGTCTGATCAGGTTGATGCAGCAGCTTGAGTTGGAGCAGCGGTCGGAGGTCGCGGCAGCGGAGGTCGGGCGGCAGAGGAAGACGAAGGAGATGAGGCAAGGGAAAAAAAATGAAAAGAACCCCCGTCCCTATTTATAAGGGGGTGGATACAAGGCATGCGTGGGAATCGAGGAGGCCGAAATCATCATGTGGCTATATGGACGCCTTGATTTTCAGGATGATTATTAAGATAAGGATCAGTTAAGATGTTCTGGGCCTTGTGCGAAATTAATGTGGAATGACGTCATGGCGGGTCAAGAAGATTTCGTGAGCTAATGTCATGGCGGGTTACAACAAGGTTTATCAGACAAGTGATGCAAGATTTTGACGAGTCAGGTATTGAAGATTAATATGAACAAGTTCAAATCAACCTGGGACCTAATGTTGGGGATATAACTACTGGTTATGAACTGCCCAGGAGGTGCCGGGTTATACCACTGGCGACTTATCAATGAAGATGGCGGGTCATAATAAGTCCATTGACGGCCCAAGACCCAGAGGCGACTTAAGGCCCAAGAGGATGAACCGCCATATGTATGACTTGTATTGTAAGGCAAGCTTAGTTAGTCACCGAGCCACATGATGTGTATGAGCCGGGCGGGACTCTGTAAGCCGCCGGGCATCGACCTGTGTATATAAGGGGGTGACCCGGCAGCGAGTAAAGTGCAAGAAACAAGAGATCGAGAACTAGGTCAAGCGTATTCGCTCCCTGGTAATCGGCGCCCAAGCAATACAATCCCAAACTGGAGTAGGCCTTTACCTCCACCACGAGGGGCTGAACCAGTATAAACTCTCTGTGTCCTTTGTCACATTTAACCTTTAAGCTAATCTAGTCGCGATGGCTTCACGACTAAGTCCTTACGCTAGGACATCTGCCGTGTTAAGTCCACGACACATACCATACATCAAATACAATCAAGAATGATGATAACCCACAAGTATAGGGGATCGTTTGTAGCCTTCTTGAATAAATAAGAGTGTCAAACCCAACGAGGAGCTAAAGGTTGAACAAATATTCCCTCAAGTTCTATCGACCACCGATACAACTCTATGCACACTTGACGTTTGCTTTACCTAAAACAAGTATGAAACTATTTTGCAAGAATAAAACTACGAGTAATTTGCGAGAATAAAACTACGAATAAATTGCAAGGTAATAAAAGTGGATATCTTTTGTCGACAAGAAAGTCATTTGTCCCTAGGCAATCGATAACAAGTACCGGTAATTATACTTGTAATTTATATGAGGGAGAGGCATGAGCTAACATACTTTCTCTACTTGGATCATATGCACTTATGATTGGACCCCTAGCAAGCATCTGCAACTACTAAAGATCATTAAGGTTGTGAAACCCAACCATAGCATTAAGTATCAAGTCCTGTTTATCCCATACGCAATGGCCCACATACTCGGGTATGTGTATTCTATCACTAACGCCACCCACCATAAGCAAACTATGAACATATTGCAACACCCTACAGCCGGGACCCCTCACATTTGCGTGAGATCGAGGGCATCGTAGGACGGCACCATAAATAAAATATACAATCATACCAACCAAGATCACGATTAACCCATAGGACAAAAAAGTTCTACTCAAACATCATAGGATAACCAAATATCATTGGGAAATAATATATGGACTTGAGCACCATGTTTAAGTAGAGATTTAAACAGGGAGAATAGAGGTTACACCGCTGCATAGAGGGGGAGAAGGTTGGTGTTGACAGTAGCAAGGTTGTTGATGTAGATCGCGTCACGATCCTTGCCCCGGCGGCACTCCGGTGCCACCGGGAGAGAGGGGGAGAGAGCCCCCTCCTTCTTCTTCTTCCTTGCCCCCCCCCCCCCAAGATGGGAGGAGAGTTCCACCTATGGTCCATTGCCTCCATGGCGGCGGAGGGGCGGGAGCCTCCGAGATTGGATCTCCCTCTCTGCTCTCTTCTGTTTCATGTTCCCCAGATCTGGCCCTTCACGGTTTCTTAAATTTCCGGAGATCCGTAACTCCGATTGCGCTAAATTTTTTACATGATTTTTTCCATAAATTATCTTTCTTGCGCCAAAAGAAGGGCCCCAACCAACTTTCAAGGAGGGCACAAGATACTTGGGCGCACCATGGGGTGCCCGGCGCGCCCTGGTGTGTTGTGGTCATTGTGGGCCCCCATTTGCTTTGATCACCTCCAAAAAATTATAAATATTCCAAAATAATTCTCTGTAAATTTTTATCGCGTTTGGACTTCGTTTGATATGGATTTTCTGTGAAACAAAAAACATGCAACAAATGTAAATCGCATCAGCACTGGATCAATAGGTTATTCTAGTAAATCATATAAAAAGTTGCCAAAAATATGTGAAAGTTGTATAATATTGGCATGAAACAATCAAAATTATAGATATGACGGAAACGTATTAGCATCCCCAAGCATAATTCCTGCTCTCCTCGAGTAAGTAAATGATAAAAAAGATAATTTTTGATGTGGAATGCTACCTAGCATAAACTTGATCATGTATCTAATCATGGCATTAATATGAAGAAATAAGTGATTCAAAGCAATAGTCTATAATTTGACATAAAAGACATCAATACTCAGGTATCCTAACAAACAACCGTGTCTTCAAAATATCAACGATAAAGAAAGCTATCCCTACAAAATCATATAGTCTTGTGATGATCTGTCTTCTTAACACAAAGTATTTATCATGCACAACCCCAATGACAAGCCGAGCAATTGGTTCATACTTTTTAATGCGCTTCATCTTTTTCAACCCTCACGCTATACATGAGCGCAAGCTATGGATATAGCACTATAGGTGGAATAGAGTATGATGATAGGGGTAAATATAGAGAAGACAAAAATGTAAGAAAGTACCACATCGACGCGGCTAACCAACGGGCTATGGAGATGCCCATCAATTGATATCAATGCGAGGAGTAGGGATTGCCATGCAACAGATGCACTAAGAGCTATAAGTGTATGAAAGCTCAACATGAAAACTAAGTGGTTGTGCATCCAACTTACTTGCTCATGAAGACCTCGGGAATTTGAGGAAGCCCATCATCGGAATATACAAGCCAAGTTCTATAATGAAAAGTTCCCACTAGTATATGGAAGTGACTAAATAGGAGACCCTCTATATGAAAAACATGGTGCTACTTTAAAGAACAAGTGTGGTAAAGGATAGTAACAATGCCCCTTCTCTCTTTTTCTTCCTTTTTCTATTTCTTTTTTCTCTTTTTTTTCTCTCATTGTCCGGAGTCTCATCCCGACTTGTGGGGGAATCATAGTCTCCATAATCCTTTCCTCACTGGCACATGCTCTAATAATGAATAATGATGATCATCACACTTCTATTTACTTATAACTCAAAAGAAATAAAAATTACAACTCGATACCTATAACAAAATATGACTCTATATGAATGCCTCTAGCAGTGTACTAGGATTGTGCAATGATCTAGCATAACAATGATACCAAAAAATGAACAAGTCATGGAAATATCATGCTAGCTATCTTACGATCATGCAAAGCAATATGACAATGAATGATCAAGTCATCAAAACGGAAGTGCTGGAAGTTGCATGTCAATATATCTCGGATGGCTATGGAAATGCAATAATAGGTGGTGGCTGTTTTGAGGAAGATATAATAAGGCTTATGTGTGATAGGGTGTATCATATCACGGGGTTTGGATGCACCTGTGAAGTTTGCACCACATCTCGAGGTGAGAAAGGGCAATGCACGGTACCGTAGAGGCTAGCAAATTGCGGAAAGGTAAGAGTGTGTATAATCCATGGACTCACATTAGTCATAAAGAACTCATATACTTATTGCAAAAGTTTTTTAGCCCTCGAATCTAAGTACTACTACGCATGCCACTAGTGGGATAGATTGGTATGAATATACCATCGCTGGTCCCCAACCGCCACTAATAAGGTAGACAATCAATAATCACCTCATGCTCCAACTTCATAGCATAATGAGAGACTATACGTGCATGCTTCGGGAATCACAAACCTTGACACCAATATTCTTACTAACTACAACCATTTACTAGTACCTCCCACATATTATCATCTCTATATCGCAAAACTATTGCAAGGAATCAAACATATCATATTCAAAGGATCCATAAGTTTTATGTAGGATTTCATGACTAACCATGCAAATGACCAATTCCTTTTGACTCTCTAAATAGATATAAGTGAAGCAAGAGAGTTTAATTCTTTCTAAAAAAGATCATGCTCTAACAAATATAAGGGAAGCAAAAGAGCATTCTACAAATAATGGTTTTCTATATGAAGAGAAACATGCAATCCAAACTTCAAATGATATAAGTGAAGCACATGAAGCATTCCATAAAGCCGTACTCAAAAGATATAAGTGAAGTGCAATGAGCATAACCATGGACTATCTCATACTAGCATGGTGCATAAAATAAAAATGAAAACTAAATCAAAAGACGCTCCAAAATTTACACATATCACGTGAACGAAACAAAGACGAAAACATAATGATACTTGTTGAAAAAAGATGGGATGCCTTCCGGGGCATCCCCAAGCTTACACGCTTGAGTTTCCTTGAATATTTACTAGGGGTGCCTTGGGAATCCCCAAGCTTGAGCTCTTGCCTCTGCTCCTTCTCCTCATATCGGGACCTCCTCGATCTTTGATTACTTCATCCACACAAAACTCAACAGAAAGCTCGGTAAGATCCGTTAGTATAATAAAGCAAATCACTATTATAAGTATTGTTGCAAACCAATTCATATTTTGTTTTTGCATTGTAGCTACTATAATATAACTTTTCCATGGCTTATACCACCGATAGAATCGATAGTTTCATCAAAACAGGCAGAACAATGCATCAAAAAACAGAATCCGTCTTAAACAGGACAATCTCTAGCAATCTGAATATCTACCATACTTCTGATACTCCGAAAATTCTGAAACATAAGGAAGAAATAAAAAATTTGTATAGCAATAGTGTGCAAAAAGTTTCAGAACCTTTTGACGTCCCAGTAAAAAATGAAAATTCACGCGCTACAGCCTAAGTTTCTATTTCTGCACCGCACATACCAACACGCAATCTAATCATCCTAAAGGCAAACCTTGGCACAATAATTTTACAATACAAATGATTTGTACAAGGGGATAATTATTTTTATTGAAAAGCTTTTGTAATTGAGATTCGCAAAGTTTCCATGGGCATGAACAAAGTTCAAGGAGCTCCCCACTTCAACAATGCTCGTCTCTCTCACATTCACTTTCCTTTTTGTGAAGTTTTAAGTTCCCCTCTATATTTTTTTGTTTTTAAACTTTATAAAAGCACTCAACAGAAATAAATGACTCTCTAAAACTTTCGGGTTGTCTCCCTGGCAGAGCTTTCTTTAAAGCCATTAAGCTAGGCATAAAGTGCTCAAGTAATGAATCCACCCTGATCCCAAGGTATATCAAAGCCAATTTTAAATAGAAATGATTTGGCATTTAGTAGTGAGCACAAAGAAACATAAAATTCTCCGTAAAGTTTCGGGGAATTTGGACTCCGTCTGATATTGATTTCCTGCGATGTAAAAAACATGTAGAAAACAGCAACTGGCACTTGGTACTATGTCAATAGGTTAGTACCAAAAAATGATATAAAATGACTATAAACTGATTATAAAACATCCAAGATTGATAATATAACATCATGGAACAATAAAAAATTATAGATAAATTGGAGATGTATCAGGCGCTCGTCGTAGAACATGAATCAGAGGGACACAAGTTCCAGGTTCAAAAGCCAGTCTAGAATGTGTTAGAGGTCCTCGCACCATGCAAGTCCCGATATCCTCACTATCAAACGATAGCATACACAGTCTTTATGGCGTCCCGGAAACTGCGACACTACTTTCAAGAGTGCTCGGTCACAGTAGTATCTTAGGTACCTCACAACGATATAACCAACAACAGGGGCGCCACTGACCATATTACAAAATTGTCCATAGAGCTCCTTCCCTTCGAGATCGTATACAAACCACGCCGAACTATTAAATCTCAGGTGTTGGTCGTTTTTTGTCCGAATTGACAGAAGCCGAACTCCCCATGGAATATAGCACATATGCACACTGGACAATGTACTTTGACGGCTCCAAGATGCTGGCTGGATTAGGGGCTGGGGTAATCCTAACATCCCCCACAGGTGATAGTATCCGGTACGTTTTACAGATTATGTACACGGACTCTAATAACGCAGCCCAATACGAGGTACTGTAGCACGGTGTTCAGATGGCAACATCGATGGGTGTTCGGCGGCTCGAGGTACGAGGAGATTCAAACCTCCCCATCTCACAGGTCAACGGCGAATTTGACGCCAAAGATCCAAAAAGGGTGGCTTATAGAAACGCCGTCCTCAGGATATCAGCCCGATTTGAGGGTCTAGAATTCCATCATGTCTCTAGAGACAATAACCAAGCCGTGGATGTTCTTGCCTGCATGGGTGCCAAGTGAGACCTAGTACCTAAAAATACCTTCCTGGAAAGGATATTCAAGCCATCCGTAGTATGGTGGGACGGGGACAACGACACATCAACAAATGAGCCTGGCCAGATCGCCCCACCAGAAATCGAACCAAATGATCATATCATTGGAGGCTCCACACTTGAAGAAACACCTTCGACCCATGAAATCGTGGCCATAATTGCCCCTTGGACCGAACCACTGGTAGCCTACCTCTTGCGACAAGAACTCCCTGATGATCAGACTAAGGCGCGACACATAGTACGGCGCTCCAACGCATACAAGGTCCATGAGGGCGAGCTCTACAAATGGAGCAGTACGGGAGTCCTTCAGAGGTGCATCTCCGAAGAGGAGGGGCAGAAGATCCTCGGCGAGATACACGCCGGCATGGGCGGCCACCACGCAACAGCTCGGGCCCTGGTCAGCAAAGCCTTTTGAGCAGGGTTCTTTTGGCCCATAGCTCGTGAGGACGCACGTACACTGGTCCAACATTGCGTTGGGTGCCAGCTGTTCGCCAATCAAAGCCACATGCCTCCCACAGCTCTTTGGACTATACCCATAACATGTCCAGGCCGTCTGGGGGCTTGACATGGTCGGACCACTTAAAGAGGGGACCAAGAAAAAGAAATACCTACTAGTCATGGTGGATAAATTCACTAAGTGGATCGAAGCAAGGCCGGTAACCTCGGCGGAATCCAGACCTGTTGTTGACTTCATATCCAGTGTCGTACACCGTTATGGTGTCCCCCACATCATAACCACTGATAATGGGTATTTTACCGCCCAAGAGGTCAAAGATTGGTGTGCTAAGATGGGCATAAAGCTCGACTATGCTTCGGTATACCACCCGCAAACTAACAAGCAGGTAAAACAAGCAAATAGATTAATTATGAGTGGCATAAAACCTCTCTTAATCCTCTCCCTCGAGGAATCAGATTGCCACTTGGTAGAGGAGCTGGACTCCGTGCTATGGGGGCTGCGCACTACTCCTAATCAATCGACAGGATACACCCCGTTCTTTACGGTATACGGTGCCGAAGCAGTCCTCCCATGCGACTTGATCCATGACGCACCCAGGGTACGTATGTACGAAGAGAAGGAAGCCGAGCAAGATCGGCAAGACGACCTCGATGCACTAGAAGGAGAGCGTGACGTCGCTTGGGCATGTTCCGCATTCTATCAGCAACAAGCACGGCGTTACCAAACTCGAGAAGTTCGGGCAAAGACATACAATGTGGGAGAACTCGTCCTGCGCCTCCCAGAGAAGCAGAAGCGCGGGCTTTCACCTAAGTGGGAGGGTCCCTTCATTATAGATGAAGTACTCACAGGGGGGCATATCGCCTTCGTAGACCATCGGATCAGGGGCTTGAACCGAATCCATGGAATGTCGCCCGACTTTGGCGTTTATGAGCATAACCCAGCTTAGTCATCAACACTCCCCCGACTTGTCTCCGTCTTTTTCTCTTTGTTTTAACTTTTGGGACTTTAGCTTCCCCGACCGAGAGTTCGGATAAACCGTAACACGGTCGGTCACCATTGTACACATCTTCGGATGTACTACCTAGCTTTACCTGGGGGCTCCTCCTAAAAGCGGTCAATTATAATATACTTCTCACAACCGATAATGGGATGCATTAATAGTTTCATCCAATTCCTAGCAAGTAAAGTACACAATAGTATAATTGAGTACTTAGAAAAGCCCGTCTACGATGAGTCGGTGTTGTATGTCGAGTGTGGTTTCTTCCTGTTTCGAGTAGCCTCTATATATTGAGTTTATAGGATGGAGTCCATATCCCTCCTTTTTACTTCATGGATCTTGTCAAGATACGAGGATCTTGTCGTAAAGAAAGCGGGTATCTTAGAATATGGATCAAATGACGGATACCAGATTGGTAAAAACCTGCTCAAAAAGCAAGAGTTGATGGTTTGGGGAAAGCTAAGCTAAAGCAAGCAGTAAACTAGTGGGTGCAAGCACGTTAATGAAAAAAAACGTGATAGAAAATCCTACCGTTAGCAGCTTATTGTTTGAATTGATCTCCTTCATGTACTCTTCAAGCCATTATATGAAACTATTTGACTTAAGTCCTTTGCTATGATGGGTTGCCTGGCTCCTGTGTTTACCCCTACGTTCCCGATTGTTCAGCTAGGGAGTAAAGGAGCACCTCTGCGCTTGCTACGCCCGGGTAATCCGGATATGTACCTCAGACGGGTTAAGCCGAAAGCTAGCATTCTTACAGAAAATAATGGGTCGGTCTCCAGGAAAGTGAAAATAAACAGGCGCTAGCCTCCATCTAACTGTTCCTGGTTCCTAAAAAGCACGAACATCCGTGCGTCACCAGTCTCCAAACTCACAGCTTATGGTCAACATACCTTACCCGGAGAAAGGAACCCTTGGAGGAACTATTTTCTTTGGAAGATGTTTCTTACGTTACACAGTAATATAACATTACTCGTCATGCGCATTTTGTCTGTTCGTACCAAATGGCCGGATTGCCTGGTTACCAGAATTATCCCCTGTTCGTCAGGGCATATAGCACGAAACACTCCCCGATCACTGGTCAGGGAGGCGGAAGCCAATGGCCGGTTAAGACAACGTTTGTCCATGGTTTGAGAATCGTGCGATGTAAAGTACATGGATACATAGAATCATGCACCCTACTCTTTATCAATGCCATCTATCAAACTGTTTAAGGCACAATCCTTCTGGGAGTACCTAGCAGCGGGCATCACCCAGTCATATACTAAGCTAAGCGGTATTTCCTGCCCATTCGGCCCTACGGGTCCGACCCGAGCCATATGTTCGGGGTCAAGTTTGGTAAAACGGGTCTTCACCATTGCCCAGGCCTCTCGCGCCCCTTCTTGGCAGGCCACATCTTCCACAATTCAAAACGTCGCCTCGCCCCCTTAAAGCGGCCAGCCAGCTCAGTCATGCTCTTAGGTGGCAGTTCTAGTGGCCATAACACCTTCACCATGCTCTTCATGGCCTTCCAAGCTCCTCATGCGCCTTGGTCAGTTCCTTCAAAAGGTTCCCACTATAGGAACCCATCTCTTCTTCAGGCCGCCCTGTCAGGAGAGCTAACAGACATGGTAGCACGCGAGTCAAAATATTGTGATCACCCACATACACGTGACATAATATTATTGACTTACTGAATATACCACCTCTTAGCTTCTGGTTCTCCTCCAAGGCCTGCGCCAACCGAGAGTTTAATTGCTCGATTTCCTCAGCTTTCTACTGGTCTTCCACCTTGAGCTCATTCTTCTCTTCCTGACTTCGTGTCAGTACTCGCTTGCCAGCCTCTAGTTCCCTCTGCATTTGATTCATTGCTTCGGCTACTGCGGGGACAGTGCGGCATCAGTATACTGGAAGCGTCATGCAGTTTTTTGCACTTTAAAGCCTTTCCACTTACCAGGATTTTTGTTGGTTGCTTTCTTAGCCGCTTCTAGTTCGGCCTGAACGTCGGCTAATTGTGTCCGGCTCAGCTTGAGGTCTTCGAACAACTTGCCATTCTGCTTCCTCACGGCCTACATACTCAAGACAATATAAGAATACTTAACTCGGCTGTCCCACCCAAATTAAGGCTTGGGGGCTGCTACGTTAGGAACTATAAACGCTTTTAAGCTGTCTCGCACCTGCATTCTGGAAGAAAAGAGACCGATGATCCCTTCAAGCCTGGTTCGGGCCGCTCCAAGGTATGCGTCCACCGAATTAAAAACATTAAACTCCTGATCGGTAAAAGCAGCATGGCGCAAGGATTCGCTCTGGCGGTGGTGATTCATTACACTCTCGACCTCGGAGTAGGTCACAGAAACATCATCGGGGTCATCTGGATGTGCACCAGCAGCTGTGTGTTCGGCAGGATCCTCGGCTTGCATTGAGGGCCCATGGTTGGAATCACGTGTCAGCGCGCCGGGCAGTCTTCGGACTCGCATGCAGGAACTCTTCTCCTGCAAAGCTAAGCAAACGTCAGACAGAGGATATTAAAGATGACCCCTCTCGTCGTCCCAAAGCATGTTACCTCTGAGCCGAGGGGGGGGGGGTCGCTTCTGCTCCAGTAGAGGCGTTCCTCTTGAGCGCCTTGCTAGGGGCCGGGGCCGGCGTATGCCATGCTCCTCCCATAGTTGTTCGTCGTCTAGTTCAGCGGCCCTTGGGAGTAGAAGTTAGAGTGTGCGGGATGGCGCGAGATGGTCACCCAGTTCAGGAAGAGGTCCTCCGATCACTTACAGTGGAGGAGGGAAGGGCCCCCAGATGATCAGCCATCACGGCATCGAAATCAATCAACATCTCCGGTTCATCATGATAACCCGGGTCGTCATCGCGGGAATAATTCTCAGGTTGAGGCGAAGGACAGTGGATGGACTCGACTTTGCATCTCCACCTCGGTGCAAGAACAAACTTCAATCAATAGGTGTTCGGACGTGATGGCCGAATTTTGGACAAAGAATTGAAGGTTGCCCAATCTGCCGGATTATAACCGGAGTAACCTTCCTGGATACTTAATTGAGCAAAGTCTCCCTCCTCTCCTTTAAAGAGGTCGGCTAATATCTTGGCCATGGCAGCTTTGTTGTCCGGCCCTTGTCGCTTATAGTGGGCCGCGTCGCTAGTCCCGTTATAGCACCATAAAGGGTGCTCCCTCTGCTGAAGGGGATGTACGCACCGGGATATGGCAACGACCATCACCTCAATCATGGTCAGTTTCTTATGGGCCAGCAGCAGAACTTTGGTGGCCAGGCAGTGCACCTCTGCGCTGTCTGGTTGGGAAGGATGCTTGGGTCGCCAGTTGAGCCGCTTCTTTAGCAAGGCGCTTGAGTATTCGGGCAACCCTCTCCGAGCTGGGTCTAAGAGGAGAATATATTCGATATAAAACCATTCTGAGGTCCATCCTTCGGCATCCTTTCGTGCGGTCCCAATAGGGTAACCCGTCCTGGCTATCCGCCACACCTCTGCTCCTCCCACTTTGAAGATTGACCCGTCACATGTATGAGGGATGAGGTAGAATTATTTCCTCCATATATCAAAATGGGCTTCACAGCTCAAGAATATCTCGCAAAGGGCCACGAAACCAGAGATATGCAGTATAGACCCTGGGGTGAGGTTGTGGAGCTGGATCCCGTAGAACTCCAATAGACCCCGAAGGAAGGGGTGAATGGGAAAACCGAGGCCTCTTAGGAGAAAGGGCATGAAGCATACCCTCTCGCTCTTGCTCGGAGCAGGCGAGCTCTCAACGAATGCTTGACCATCGATGGAGATTAATCTGGCATGGACAGGGACAAGATCTGCCGCGGGAAGATGGCCCTACGTCTGCAGACGGCTCAGCTAGAGGCGCGAGACTGAACAACTCATCCAATCACCAGGGAGAGGACCATGGGGGCGTGAGGATGAACCGAGAATATCGGCCATTGCGCCCGAGGAATTCTGTGGCGCTGTTTTTGCGAAGGGGATGGGTTAACCGCCCCCTCGCCACTTTGGATCTATAAATAAGCATTTCACCTCAAAGCCACACGGACAGGTCTACAAAAGATGGCATTGGGTCACGCGCCTTCTAAAAAGGAGTGTGACGGTCAAAGTTGGCGCTCGCCCCAAGGTAGGCATTAAGCTCCTAGGGGCCCACTATGTTTTGAGGGTGGATCCAAGAATCTGAATTGTTAAACTGGTCGGGCATGAATACAGCTTTGGTCCGAACTATACTAAATGACAAACCTCCGATGTTGATCCAGATAGTTTTCGGCTATGAAGCACTTCTTCGAACAATACAAGTCGAGACGAAGAACTCACCTCGCAAGCCGAAGATTTGGAGCTTGCCAGATGATAATCTCCGGCGTTCGAGGCTAGTTCGGGGGCTACTGAGGGAGTCCTGGACTAAGGGGTCCTCGGGCCGTCGACACGAGGATATGGGTTGGACTAATGGGCCACTATGGGGCCAAGCCGGAGTACGGACCGGTGACCGAACGCGAGATCTTCAGAATCGTGGTGTGCCCTCCAAGTCAGGATTAGCGTGATCCATTGTAACCGTTCGCTTGTAACCCTAACCCTACTGGTGTCTATATAAACTAGAGGGTTTGGGGGGCTTTAGCAAGAGCTACAGTCATCACCTCATACCTTAGGGTTTAGCTCGCTTGATCTCGAGGTAGATCTACTATGTAACCATACCATACATCAAATACAATCAAGTAGGACGTAGGGTTTTACCTCTTCGAGATCGCCCGAACCTAGGTAAATACCGTGTTCATCATCCCTTGTTCCCCATCGATCCTAGATCCACAGCTCGGGACCCCCTACCCGAGATCAGCCGGTTTTGACACCGACACCTGTTAACCTGGAGCCACCTCGTCAGCCTTCAACAGCGGCCATTCCTACCATGACAGGGAGGGCCAAGGTGGCCCGTCCATCCCTGCCTGCAACAAGGCAGGCGTTGGGGGAGTGGACCGAAGAGATGGAGGCATCGATGGCGTATTCCTCCATCGTTGCCGAGCACCTTGTCCTTCTAGGCGCGGCGCTACAAAGTTATCAGTCCGCCGAGGCCAGTACCAAGGAGGCCTTCAAGGGCCCCTACGAAGGCTTTGAGGTAACCTTTCCTAGCCATCTCTGAGATTTTATGTCGTCGTATAAGAAAAACTATTTCGGCTAGATGAATCTAATGGTCTTTTGAGCTGAGAGGTAAAAAGGAAAATTTACCGGAGATTTTTGGTACTGCTGGATGCGCATAATAGCCAGCAATAACTCTGAAGAGCCCCGAGCCCTGATTGAGATACCGGTCGGGGTTCTTAGTAAAAGCTAAATGTTTGGTAGAAGCAAACATATTGTAGCCCCCGAGACCCTGGTCATAAGATAAAAGCCGACCAGGGGATCGATGTCATCCGAGGAAGCTAACTAGTATCATTGTTGGTTTCGGCCTCGGTTTCAGCATCCAACGCAAGGGAGTTGGAAGAGCTGAACCATAAGCTCGACCGGTCCGAGAAGGACGCAGATCTGCTCAAGAAGCGGATGGAGGTTCTTGAAGGTAAATACCCAAAATTTGTAGCATCGTGAAATTGGCTGAAGGCCAGAAATGGCAATTGTAAGCTCTAATTCATATGTCGATGTATTCATGACTACCTCCACGGAGCTTGAAAAGCTCCGGTCCAAGCTAAAAACAGCTCGACAAGAAGCCGATCAGCAGCGCACTATAGCGGAAAAGGCCAACACAGAGTGGGACAAAGAAAAGGAGGTCAGCGAGAAGCACGTGGCCCGGGTTGCGGATGTCGAAGAAGACCTGAAGGGTCTTTGCGCGTAGTGCGATGCTCTTCAGAAGGAGAAGGACAAGCTAACTTCCAAGTTGGCCACAGCCAGCTCAGCCTATAAGGAGGCCACGACCCAGGCCCGGGCTGATCGCGAGGTCCTTCAACAGGTGAAGCAAATCACCATCGGGTAGCCCTATCTACTTCGCTGCATTTTTGGTGACACCCCATTTGCTCATCTTACGCAAGTCTGGGGCTCTTCAGAAGCCTTTAGGGACCTGCCGCGGAGTGCCTCGAATGTCGGTGCCTATTTTGCTGCCTAGCCTGACGGGTCCGAAGCAAATACCTTCAGGGCCCAGTTCTAGGCACCTGAGCACCAACTGCTGCTGAAAAATCAGATGAAGCAGCTGGCGGATCTATTCCGTGCAACCCGGCTGGTAATGCAGGATATCTGTGTTAGCCTCTGGTCGAGCAAGCCGATGCCGACGAGCTTCTTCAGCCTGGTGAGCAGGCTTTGGGAGACCAGCCCCCAGGTGGAAAGGTGGAAGTGGTCAGCCTGTCTGGAGGGGACAGAAAGGGCGTATGCGTCTACAATGGCGCATTTCCCAAAGACAAAGCCACTGGGCATCGCCTTCGGACCTCCAGCACGAAAGAATCGGATCCCTGGAATAATTCCTGGCCAAGGTGCATGAAGGAGATCGGGTGACCGAGGCCCAATGTAAGCAGGTAGAACTCAGGTTCTGATTTTCCCTTGGTATGCCGAGGAGAATGTGTACAAAACCAGTTATCTTTTGTTAAATGATCATTTTTATCCGATTGTTATTGTTGTTCCCGTGCGACTGTTCTTGATTTTGAAAGTGTCCAGTCATCGGTTTGAGCCACCATGTAGATGGCACACAGGGGGTTTCTTTAAAGCGCTTACACCCTTAGCCAACGTCTCGGAGCCCGGAGGCGATGGCGTGTTTAAAGAAACCAGGCAATCAGACTATAATGGCTTGAGAGCTTCCACTTAGCCATAGGAGCTCGACTTGTGGGGTAGTTGATCTAGCCCCCGGTGTAGTGGTGATCGGCCTAGCCGAGGTGCACCTGCTTAACACCTCGGTCCTTGTAACAAGGACCCTTCATTTATCACGGTGTAACCCCTAGCGGCTTTTAGTTTGACACTGTCTTCGGATTGCCGACCAGTTTGCACTTATTGTAACAGTCGATTTTTGGCTTTCTCCACTAAGGCATTGACCATTCGAGCTGGAAATACAATAACAATGGTTCTCCCTTTACGTTCCTAGCCGAATATAGAGGAATGTAGGAGGTAAACATAGGAACCAGGCAACCCAATTATTGACCATCATCACAGTTCAAAACTAATGCATATAATGCTATATCCGAGATGTCGAACAATTTTCGGACTTGAACATAAGCTCATCTGTATGTATTGTTGTGAGGGGAAAGTCCAAAGAAGAAAAACGACACTCAAAGTTGTACTAGGACCGAAGAAAGGTCGATTTTGGCATTCATGAGGCTCGATCATACATGCTGAGCTGTTTACATGGAAGAACCATAGCAGATATATAGAGTATGTAAAAAGTAAAAGAGGGTAATGGAGTATGGTACCGGGATTTAATGAACTGGGCGATTCGCTCATATCTTTTCCCTGCCGCACGTCTGTACCTTCATGTTGTTGACTAGCTCTACCTTGTCGATGTCAAGGATGTGTGAGGACGGTCAACTACTATGCATAGGCTGTGCTTGGAACATCCTAAATGCGGGGCCCCTTATGATGTCTGTGCCCTAATGACAGCTTGACGCTGCTGAAATGTATTAACTAGCGGGACTTTATTGTGCCAAAGAAATCGCCAGGTTCGCGTGTGTTCGGGTAAGCCGAGACGATACACCCTATTTTTTATGCTCAAGAAGCTCCCAAGGAATTTTAAGTGGAAATTTATGTACTCTAGGTACGTAGTCTACTACCATGAGGCAGGAGCTGGGGAGCGCATATCCCTATTTAGGATTCATGCGATTGAGTCCTTGAGCCAGAGTCAGAATGCGGGTGTGCTTCGAAGAACCTGGTGGATTCGGCCGAGCAGATCGTTGGGCCGCTTCCTTGGCTGCCTGGGAGTCGGCTACGTAGGCTGCTGTTTGCTCCCCCGTACGGAGGTAGCGCTCCATTTTACCGTTGAAGGTGATGACACCATTGGACCCCAGCATTTTAAGCTTTAAGTAGGTGTAGTACAGTACCGCGTTAAAGCAGGCGAACGCAGTACGGCCAAGCAATGCATGATAGCCACTCCGGAAGGGGACTATATCAAAAATCAAGTCCTCACTTTTGGAAGTTGTTGGTGGAGCCGAAAACAACTTCCAGTGTTACAGTGCCCATGCATCGGGCCTCTTTGCCGGGGATGACACCCTTAAAAGTGGTGTTACTGGGCTGGACTCTTGACGAATCAATGCCCATCTTCCTGATCGTGTTAGCGTAGATTAGGTTCAGACATCTTTTGCCATCCATAAGAACGTGGGTTAAGTGAAACCCATCGACAATGGGATCTAAGAACAGAGCTGCCGACCCGCCATGACGGATACTGGTCGGGTGGTCCTTTTTGTCAAAAGTGATCGGGCAAGCGGACCACAAGTTGAATTTCGAGGCTACAGACTCCAAGACATAGACGTACCGAAGCGCACGCTCCCACTCCTTGGGAATGTGCGTGGCGTAGATCATGCTAATGTCTTTCATGTGTGACATTGGAGGTAGTTTCTCTCCTCACAAATAACAAGATCAATCTCTTTAGACCCTTTGTCAAGTTCATGTGCAAAGAGAGATCGCAGATCCATGGCACATTCATGGGATTAAAGACAAACCTCTTCTCAGAAGGAGGACAACCGTCTCATCGAGGAAGGAAGTCCTCCACATGGTTCAAACCAGCACCATGAGGAAGACTTTGAACTTGAAGATGAATCTCCACTGCATGGAAAGAAGCGGGAGAGGGCATGTCGCATGGAGAGCGATGATTCCTCATCTGAAGAAGAGCCATGGGAGGTAATATTAGAAGAATAGGAGGAAGAGGAAGAGCGGGAAAGTAAGAAATCGGGAAAAATTCCAATCGAGTTGGTCAAATTATTTGTACTAGTGATGACATATCTTTTGTCTAGAACACTCCAACCATCATGGATAGCTGCGGTATGGACTGCTGCATATCGATGGGTCATCGCAGGACATCCAGTAGGAGAACCTCGTACCATGCAAGAATTTCACCGTCGGTGCACGTATCACCTGTGGTCCCTAAGTAAGAAGAAGTTTCTTGGAGACCCTGAGTACACTCCAAATATTCATCCATGTCCCATCAACAATTAAGTTTGCCAACTTGAGGTACATGCTAATGGTTCACTAATTCAAAGTGAGATTTTACATGATCATATCAAGGATATGGAGAATAAGATCACCAAGAACACCAAGAAGGTCCTTGCCACTAGCTTGAGGGTCATCTCAAATTTTGAGGAGAGGGTAGAGGTACTCAAGCTTCGCATCGCCACCACAGAAGATATCAACGAACTTATTTGCAAGATGCTCGCTCGTAGCTCCATGCCTGCACCTCCCAATAATACTGGTACCAATAATGTGGTGGGAAAATGAATCTCGCTGGCTTAGAATGTTAAGTTTGGGTAGATTTTGAAGCTCTTATTTCTTCTTTATCGCTTTGGATGGTGATTTCTAGTTAAAATTTAGTTTGTTTATGTCTAATAAAGTGGACCATCTAGTTCCTTTCTAGTCAAGGCAAGTCTCTTTTATCCGATGAGTAACATATATCTTTGGTGAGTAGTTTATTGAATCCTCTTAAAAATTATATAAGATGTACGATCAAATGCGTGTGTCGGTACTAAATCCGGCAGATCTCGGGTAGGGAGTCCCGAGCTGTGGAAAAGGGAGAACATGTTTACCCAGGCTCAGGCCCTCTCGAAGAGGTAAAACCCTATGTCATGCTTTGATTGTACTGATGATGGAGTATCGAGTACAAGATGATCTACCTCGAGATTGTATGTTGTGCTCTAAACCCTAAGGCTGGTAGTGATTGTGTCTATACGGACTAAACCCTCTAGCTTATATAGGCATGCTGAACCACAAGTATAGGGCATCAATCGTAGTGCTTTCGATAAGTAAGAGTTTCAAACCCAATGAGGAGCTGAAGGAAATGACAAGCAGTTTTAGTAAGATGCACAAGGAATACTACTTGTGCATCTAAAATCCTTAAACCTAGTTATGCCATATGAGTCCACCATACCTACCTATATGCGGTATTTTCGTGCTATTCTAAGTAAATTTATATGTGCCAACTCTAATTTTCAAAATGAATTTCATTTTTGTGTGCCCTACAGCTCATGAAGCGGCAGAGGGTGGCCAGTATTTTTCCATGCTAGATGTGTTATTCTCAAGATGAGTGTTTATTCACTTGTCATTGCACGAGAGTGTGGCGGTAATAGGGATGCCTAGTCTCGAAATGAAAAAGAAATTTAATTTATGTTGTCAAATAATAAATTCCTTGGAAAGTGCTGGTATGGAAGGCACCCGTGGATACCGCTAGCCATGGATTGTGAAAGAATGGTGGAAAAAGGAATAAACTTTAGTTTATCTTTAGGAACCGCCTATGATGTCTCTAGCATGGAAAGTATTGGGAATTACTCGGTCGTACTCGTTGACGGGAAAAGCATGCCTCTCAAAATATTTTATCTCTCAATTTAAGCTTTGAGCTCTAGCACCTCTACAAATCTCTGCTTCCCTCTACGAAGGGCCTATCTATTTACTTTATGCACTTTTTATTTGAGTCTTCATCTTCTCTTATAAAGCACCAACTAGGGAGCACTATGACCATACTTGTGCATTGGATGTAGCTAATATTCGGGTGTGTTTCATGAATGGATCAATGATTGAGCATGATGGGCTAGGGACAACTTTCTTTAGTGTTGATATTTTGAAAGATGTGGTTTCTTATTGATATGCTTGAGTATTGAAGTCTTCATGTCAAATATAAACTATTACTTTAAATCATCTAAAAGTCCAAATGTCCATGCTACAAAAGAAAATAATATGTGATGAACATGTTAGGCAACATTCCACATCAAAAATTCTGTTGTTATCATTTACCTACTCGAGGACGAGCGACAATTAAGCTTGGGGATGCTGATACGTCTCCAACGTATCTATAATTTTTGATTGTTCCATGATGTTATATTATCATTCTTGGATGTTTTACATTCATTTTATAGAAACTTTATATCATTTTTTGGGACTAACCTATTGATATAGTACCCTGTGCCAGTTGCTGTTTTTTGCTCGTTTTTTTACTTTGCATAATATCCATATCAAACGGAGTCCAAACGCAGCGAAACATTTTGCAGATTTTTTCTGCCCAGAAGACAACTTGGGAGCCAAGGAAGTGCACGAGAAAATGCCCGTGGGCCCACCACCCACCTGGACGCGCCAAAGGCCCACGGCGTGCCCTGATGGGTGGTGGGGCCCATGGAGGTCCTTTCCACCGCCTCTCAACTCTATAAATACCCAAATATTCTAGAAACCCTAGGGGAGTCGACGAAACACAATTCCAGCCGCCGCAAGTTCCAGAACCACGAGATCCAATCTAGAGCCCTATTCCGAAAACCTTGCCGGTGGGGAACACAATCACGGAGGGGTTCATCATCCTCATTGGTGCTCCTCCAATGATGCGTGAGTAGTTTACCCATACCTACTGGTCCATAGGCAGTAGCTAGATGACTTCTTCTCTCTTTTTGATTCTCAATACAATGTTCTCCTCGATGTTCTTGGATATCTATTTGATGTAATGACTTTTTGCGGTGTGTTTGTTGGGATCCAATGAATTGTGAGTTTATGATCAGATCTATCCGTACATGATTATTATAGCCACGTAATTCTTCATTGATATTTTGGATTTGTTTGGCCAACTTGATTGATTTATCTTGCAATGGGTAGTGGTGATTTGTGATGGGTTCGATCTTGCGGTGTCCTCACCGAGTGACAGAAGGGGTACCGAGGCACGCATGTATCGTTGCTATTAAGGATAAAAAATGGGGTCTATTCCTACATGAATAGATCTTTTCTACATCATGTCATCGTTCTTATTGCATTACTGCGTTTCTATATGAACTTACTACAGTGGAAGCATGCTGGATAGCGGTCGATGTGTGGAGTAGTAGTAGTAGATGCAGAATTGTTTCGGTCTACTAATCTTGGACAAGATGCCTATATACGTGATCATTGTCTTGGATATTTTCATAATTGTTTGCTCTTCTATCAATTGCCCAATAGTAATTTGTCTACCCACCGTATGCTATTTTCTTCGGAGAAGCCACAAGTGAAATCTACGGCCTCCAGGTCTATTTCCTATCATATATTTTCAGATCTATATTGCTATTTATGTTTGCAATTTATTTGCCTCTTTTGTTTCAGATCTATATAATCAAAAACCTAGAAATATCTTGCTTAGTTCTATTTGCCTTTATTTTATTTGCATCTATCAATCTATCTATTTATCATATTTTACTACCTTCGAGGGATTGACAACCCCTCTTACGCGTTTGGTATCAAGTATTTGATATTTTTGTGCAGGTGTTGTTTACATACTGTAGATTGGTCCTCCTACTGGATTGATAACCTTGGTTTCATAACTGAGGGAAATAATTATATTTGTTGTGATGCATCATCCTCTCCTCTTCGGGGAAATACCAACGCAGATACAAGCAATCAAGTATCCCTGGCGGAATCACCCCACTATAGAGCAAAAGTGCTCATGCCCAAGTTTTGCCTCGCCACGGCGGCGCTTCGTCCCAAAAATCCTCCCATGATTTTTTCTAGGGAAAATGGGATTATATACTAGAAGATGGGCCACAGAGGCTGGCCAGGGGCCCCACAAGCTACCAGGGCGTGCCCGGGGGGTGGGTGCGCCCTGGTGCCTTTGGGCACGTGGTGGCCTCCTCTGGTGTTTCTTTCCTCCAATATTTTTTATATATTCCAAAATAATTCTCCATGGAATTTCAGCTTATTTGGAGTTGTGCAGAATAGGTATCTCTGACATAGCTTTTTCAGGTCCAAGATTCCAGCTGCCGGCAATCTCCCTCTTCATATTAATCTTGCAAATTAAGAGAGAAAAGCATTAGATGACACCAAAAAGTATTATATTGATAAAAACATCATAAATAACAGTTGGAAAACATGATGTAAAATGGACGGATCAACTCCCCCAAGCTTAGACCTCGCTTTTACTCAAGCGAAAACCGATATCGATAATCATGACCACATGTTTAGAGAGAGAGAGAGAGAGAGAGAGAGAGAGGTGTCGATGAAAACAATATACGGACATAGAAGCATCATGATCATTATTATAGCAGCAATATACATTATCATAAAACTTCTCGTGGACAAGTAACAATTCATCACGACAACAAAGTATAAAGCATAAACTTTCTTGAAAACTAACAAAGTATGTTCTCAGTCAACAAGGCAATTGCAATTCATCATCTTTTCAGGAAGGGTCTAATGTAAGAGCTTTCGCTTAGCATGTCCACATACTCAACTATCATTTAGTCTTCTATGATTGCTGACACTCACGACATATATATGGAGCAAAAGTTTCAGTTAGACACATAGAAAGATAAGGGCTTATAGTTTCGCCTCCCAACTCATTTACCTCGAGGGTAACATCAACAATAATAACTCATTATCACTCATATCCAACTGGATATATATGCCTATATCTTTCCCCACCACATGATGCGTGCAAAAGAGAAAAATTAAAAGGAATAGAGAAGAACACTATTGACACTTGTATGAAAAGTAAATACATAAGAGTAAAAGGTAGGGCCTTCGCAGAGGGAAGCAGAGGTTGTCATGCACTTGTTGATTTTGGATGTGCAAGCTCTTTATACAAAGGAACGTCACTTTATATTGCCCCTTGTGATAGCAACCTTTATTATGCAGTCCATCGCTTTTATTTCTTTATCATCACAAGATCGTACAAAGCTTATTTTCCCCTACCATAAAAGATCATACATATTTATGAGCAATTTTTATTGCTTTATGCACCGATGACAACTTACTTGAAGGATCTTATTCAGTCCATAGGTAGATATAGTGGACTCTCATGACATGAGACTAGGTTTAAGGGTTTTTGGATGCACAAGTGGTATCTCTACTTGGTGTGGATTTTTGGCTAGCAAAGATATTGACCAAGCACCACATGTTGGAGGATCTATAACAATATAACTTCTGTGTGAATATAAGCAAACATAACTTGTTACATTGTCTTCCTTGTCCAACATCAACAATTTGACATAAGATACTTAATGGGAGCTCACAATCATAAAAGATGTCCAAGATGGTATATTTATATGTGAATCTTCTCTTCCCTTATTACTTTTTCATGAATTGCATCATTGACTAATGCTATATTTGTTAACTTTCAATACATTTTACCACTAACACTTTTATTTATGTGATGTCATTACTTTCCATGAGATTATTATATGATCTTTTCATAGTTTTCATTGCTAAGATTGAAACATAAAAGTAAAGAATCAAAACTCATACTACTCTTTATTATATAACTCTCAACTCGATTGCATAGATAGATAGCTCACGAAACTAGCTCTCGAAAGTAGATCATACTAAACTTTTAATTCAACTAAATCATGAAATAGCTAAGGATCTAACTAAAAATAGGTAAAGATAATAAAGGTGATGGTGATACGATATCAGGACACCTCCCCCAAGCTTGGCACAAGCCAAGGGGAGTGCCCATACCCGTGTACTCAAGCATCTTTCTTCGGTGATGATGATGATGGTGAAGTAGCAGGCGTGTCCTTCAGCTTCAAAAGGTACTCCAGATTTCTATTAATATTCCGAAGAGCACAATTTTGCTCCTCCAGCAGAATAACTTCACGAGTGAGAGATGTATTCTGAGCACAGATTGTTTCAAAGAGCCTTAAGGTATGAATTTCAGATGGAGAGAGATGATCATAAAGGGGTTGCAGGATATCTCCCTTCTCCATGGTTACCTCCATAGGCATGGCTCTATCTCCCTCCTTAGTACGACTTCCCGCGACCTCTTCAGCTTTGTCCTCCTTGCCGATGTCCTCCTCTCTTGACGACCACTCATACTAAACCTCGTTGTATGGGAATTTGCCCGACGGAAGGTTGCACGATCCGGTGCTTGGTGTAGAATAGGTAACTCTGACATAGCTTTTTCAGGTCCAGGATTCCAGCTGCCGGCAATCTCCCTCTTCATATAAATCTTGCAAATTAAGAGGGAAAAGGCATTATAATTACACCACAAAGTATTATATTGATTAAAAACATCATAAATAACAGTAGGAAAACATGATGCAAAATGGACATATCAAGGCACCAGGGGTATCTAGGGTTACATATGGTCGGTTGTCATCTAGGAATAAACATGCGGATAGTTAGAGTTGTCTTTGAAGTATACACCAAGTCTTCGGAAGTGTCTGTCATGATCACTCCTGGGTTCGAGGCTTCTAGAGTCCTTCCTTGTTGAGATCAATGGGCCGTAAGCTCGGCCCATGGACTGTGTGCCAACTTGGTTGGTACCCCCTAGTCCAAGACACCGTCAGTAGCCTGAACTTGTCTTCGAAGCCGAGGACGACCGTTCCATCCTCAGACTAATGTTTCTGGCTTGAAGTCTTCGGCTTGGCAGGCAAGTTCTTTCTCTAGCTGGCTTCCACTTAGATCCGAGATCTTCTTTATTCAAAGCAATGTTTAGAGCTTCCCCTCAACGCAATTGCCCACCGACCACATGTTTTAAGGGTCATACTTCGTTACCAGAAGTCCTGAGATAGCTTAGCCTCAAAGGCCTGCCGCGCAGGTGTGAACAATGGTTCTTGCATGACAACTGTTACCGAACCGTCACCACCTATGGTGCTAAGTGATCCGGTTATTATATCTTGAATCATGGCCGATGTAGCTTTTTCATTGGCATGTCTCATCAATGCAAAGATCGTGCTCCATTTTTCAAGGGATATCATCAATGAATTGTTTCACCCAGCACGCGCATAACGACATAAAAGGTTGGAACATGGCGATTCATACGGCACATTGAGGGGACTCTTGCTCTTTTACTCAATATAAAATCAAAGGATTACCATCCCATTTCCCCCCATGCTCCCATCTCCTAGGCCATTGTCTATAGCCTCCAGAGCTCTAGCACCCTGGATCCGTTTCCAAACCTCGCCCTCCAAGCATTCGCGCCTCCTCTCCAGCGATGGCTGAAGCAGAGCTGAAGGGCAAGTGGGTGTCCTCAATCATCACAGAGGGCACCATCAGCGAGCTCTGAGCCGTGGGGTACATACCCTCTGGAGCCACCTGCTCGACGCCAGAGCCCGATCAGCGCATCCCTACTCCCAAGCAAGGGGAGAGGGTTATCTTTGTTCCCCACCTCATCCAAGGTCTGGGGTTCCCTCTTCACCCCTTCGTGAGGGCATTGATGTTCTTCTACGGGCTAGATTTCCACCATCTAGCCCCGAACTCCATTCTCCACATTGCAGCATTCATCACCATTTCCGAGGCGTTGCTCTGCATTAAGTCGTACTTGGGCATATGGCTGAAAGTGTTTGATACGTCTCCGTCGCATGTACTTTTCCAAACACTTTTGCTCTTGTTTTGGACTCTAATTTGCATGATTTGAATGAAACTAACTCGGACTGATGTTTTTTCAGTAGAACTACCATGGTGTTTTTCTGTGTAGAAATAAATTTTGTCGGAATTGGACAAAACTTTTTGGAGATTTTTTATGGAATAAATAAAAAATACTGGAGCAAAGATCCACTAGAGGGGGCGACCTGCTGCCCATGAGGCACCAGGGAGCGCCCACCCCCTAGGCGTGCCCTGGTGGCTTGTGGGGCCCACATGGCTCCGTGCCCCTAATCTCAGCACTATAAATTCTGATTTCCCGAGAAAAAATAAGAGAGGAAGTTTCACCGTGTTTTACGATATGGAGCCACCGCCACCTCCTGTTGTTCATAGGGAGGCGGATCGGGAGTCCGATTCTGGGCTCGAGAGGGGGGATCTTACTGTCTTCACATCATCAACCATCCTCCATCACCAATTTCATGATGCTCACCGCTGGGAGTCAGTAATTCCTTTGTAGGTTTGCTAGACGGTGATGGGTTGGATGAGACTCATCATGTAATTGAGTTAGTTTTGTGAGGGCTTGATCCGTAGTATGCACTACGTTCTGAGATTGATGTTGCTATGACTTTGCTATGCTTAATGCTTGTGTCGGTGTACTAAAATAGGGGTACCTTAGTACCCCGAACTTGTGCACGGGCAGTCGCAGCGTCCCCGTGGCAAGCCTCGCCGGGCGTCCGCCAAGACCCTCCGCAGCCTTTCAGAAGACAAGACCCCGGCAAGAGGAGCTTGCCGGTGAGCCATTCAAGAACAAAGTGTTCTCAATCAAAGAAGACAAGACCCCGGCAAGAGGAGCTTGCCGGGAAGGCCACCCTAGGCAAGAAGAAGGCCCCGGCAAGAGGAGCTTGCCGGGAAGGCCGCTTGAGGCATGAAGGAAGCAAGGCCCCGCAAGAGGAGCTTGCCGGAAGGCTTGGTGAGCGACAAGCTCCCAAAGCGCGACAAGAACCATGCCGCGGCAAGGTGCTTGCCGCGGCAGTAACCTTCTCTTCCTCTCTCCGGCTCATCATCCAGCGAAGTCGCCATGGGGCTTCCCCAAAGACGTGTCGACAATTTGTCTTGACCAATGAGAAGCGGCGACAGGCCCGACAAGCTGTCGTCGTGGCAAACGGAGGTGCACTTGACGGTCCCAGTTGCACTTTTTCGGTGACGATGTGACGGGCATTTATGGCTCTTGTCCCTTGCCATCGACGAGTTAGGTATAGGCCATTGTACCTTTGGCCAAAGCGGTGTACCAACCTCTGTTTTTCCTATTCTACCCCTGTCTACTTGCCACCTGTGGTGACCCCTTTGTACCTATAAAAGGAGGCCCGAGTGCAACGTAGAAAGGGTTCGGCTCGTTCGGTTCAGCTCGTACGAGGCCACAGACTCTCAAGCTAGGTTTTGTAGCTCCCGACGCTCCCTAGCAAGTAAGAACACAATACAACCAGACAAGCAGTAGTAGGAGTATTATCTCTCCGGAGAGCTCCGGCTGGGTAAATCCGCTCGTGTGATCGCCTCGATCCGCTCTTCGATGCATCCTCCCCCGCCCGAAGAAAAGGGGCCTCGGTCCGTGGAGGTGTCCGTGGTGGTACAGATTTCCCCGACATCTTTGGCGCGCGGTAGGGGGCGGCGTCGAGGCTGTGTGAACCCGATCCGGAGGTCGACGAGCAACTTCATCAACATCTTCGTCAACATGGCGCGAAGAAGAAGCCTTCGACAACAGCAGTAGCCGTCGCGTGCCGAACCCACCGCCACCGGAGCTGCCGGTGGTGGGGAAAGCTCGGCGGAGGAACCGGCGTCGTCGAAGGAGCCCACAATGCCGCCAGAGATCCAAGGACAAAGGCAACCTGAGCGTCGGCGTCGAGTCCGCACCGCGCTTCTTCGCAGGAGGCGCGGGATCGACAATACGTCATGATGCTCGCGGCACCATACGCTACCGGATCAAGACCAAGCCGGAGGATTCCGAGGTTCTCGAGACCCGCAGATGCACCCCAAGCATGCTGGTACAAGCGGAGTACGATCGCTTAGGCGGGATGCTGCTCCTCCTAACTTGGTTAGAGTCCAGCACCTCCGTTCTTCGCTTCACTGTCGCCGTTGCCGCCAACCACACCAGCGGAAGCCTTGGCTAGAGCTCGATTCTTGCTAGATTACCCTCAACGGCCGTAAGGTCGGCGAATGGAGGGCCACAATTCAGTCTCATCGGCTTCGCTTAACGGCGACGCCTCCGCGGCAACCGAATGCCTCGCAACCGCGGCAAGGCGACAAGGCACGAGCTGATGGCGACGAGACTTGCGGGGGTGCAGCCACCGTGCACTCCCCTTCCCGAAGACCATGATCGCCGACTCGCCGGATCCGCCTCGACAGCGACTCCACGTCGTCGACGGATCCGCGAGCTCGCCGCGACCAACGCCAAGTTCTCCGAGAACGGCAAGAAGAAGACGCTCGAACCCGTATCGAGCGCCGAAGAGAAGCGCGCCGTCAATCAGACCAACGCGCCGGGCCCACTGTCGATATGCATGCGCCCGAAGAATCCAGGCGACTTGCCGTCTGTGTAGGTTGTCCTGCGTTCACTCGAGAGCTGCGGCAAGTCCGGTGGCCCGACAAGAAAAACTTCAAACCAGATGTGCAAAGAAAAGTATGATGGCGGGCGCGCATCCATCGGAGTTCCTCAAAGATCAACACCATCGCGGTGCAAGCTGCGGGGGACGACGACAAGATCCTCGCCAACTACTTTCCCTTGATGCTCAAGCCAAACGTGAGATCTTGGCTCATGCACTTGCCGGATGGCTCTATTTCTTCTTGGGCAGATTTGTGCCACGGTTTGTTGGCGCCTTCACAGCGGCCACAAGCCTCATGGCCAGGAGAGTGATCTCCACCTGCTTGCCCGAGAAGGAGGAGAGAGTCTCTGCGCAAGTTCATCCGAAGATTCGACCGAGTGCACTACAACATCCCGGCGCCCACCCTCGCTGCGGTGATCGGTGCATTCCATCAGAATGTACGAAACCGCAGGATGAGGGAGGAGATGGCGATGTGCAAAGTGAAAGACGCCAACAGCTCTACGCCTGGCCGACAAGTGTGTACGCTACCGAAGAAGGAAGAAGACTCCCAGGAGAGAATGTGGGAGCAGAGTCTGACAGTGAGGAGACCGCTCCGGCAAAGAAGGGCCAGAGGCGGAATAACAGGAAAAAGAGAGGCAAAGATGTGCTAGTTGTCGAGCAGTCCGGCAACGGAGGTGCCGCCAAGGTTGTCGGCTCCGGCAAGGAGGTTGCCGGAGGCGCCAACGACCAAGCCGTGGCGGTCGCCCGACAAGCGTGGACAGCTCCAACAAACAGTATTGCAAGATCCACCGCACCAAGGGCCACGACCTCCAGAGCTGTAAGAAAGTCGAGCAGCTTGTAGAATATGAGAGCTGAATCTGACGAGCGAGACAAGGAGAAAGCCTGTGAAGGTCTTTGGAGGAGTTGGCAAGAAGCCTGCCGGGGGGACGCCGAGACAAGGCCAAGCAGCGGCAAGGAGACAGACCTCCCGTGGCGCGACAAGAATGAAGACGAAGACAGCGGCGAAGACATAGATGACGATGAAGCCGACGACCAGGAGTTTCAGAAGCCACGAGAGGTCCTTCGCGTTGGCGGTGGTGCTTCTCTGCATACTTCGTGACCGCCAACTCAAGCGATGGATGCGGGAAGTAAATGCGAGAACCATCCATAGAGTCACGCAAGCCTCTGAAGTGGTCCAAAGACGCCTATCATCTTTGATATTGAGGACCATCTGATCGCATAGCTGCGGTCGGATGCTTGCCGATGTTGGTCTCACCAACTATCCGCAACCTCAAGGTCACCAAGATGTTAGTTGACGGTGGGGCGGCTTGAATCTGATCTCCTCCGTAGTGCTCCAAAAGCTACAAATCCTCGACAATGAAGCTCGAAGAGACGGCACATTCCAAGGGATCAACCCGGAAGGAGCAAGCGAAGGAAGATCACGCTGCCGGTGACATTTGGCAGCGAAGCTAAACTTCAGGATCGAGAGGGTTACGTTCGGCGTTGCTGATTTCCCGTTGCCTTATAATGGGATACTTGGTCAGCCGTCAAAGACTCGCCAAGTTCATGGCAGCCTCTCACTACGCCTACAATATGCTCAAGATGCCGGGCCCGACAAGTGTCATCTCCGTCCTGGCGACAAGAAGGACGCACTTATCTCTGCGCCGACAAGATCTAATGGAAGCAAGCTGCGTGGCGACATAAAGAAGACACTTGCCGCTGAAGCTCCCTGTGGGGAAGAAGAAGACCAAGTCCGCCAAGAGCCTCGATGCCCACTCCGGCAAGCGCACCTTCTTCGGAGTGCTGCGCCACCGCCGAGGACGCACCATCGAGCTCCACCGGCAAGTGCAAGAAGAAGACAATGGCAGCTCCGCCAGCAACCAAGAAGGTGTCCGCCAAGGAGGGCGGACCGGGTAGTACCTTCACCATCGATTGCCACGCTTGACCCTAAATAGGAAAGCGGCGCTTCGTTGCTTTCTGCGGCGAATGTCGATATGTTTGCATGGCAACCGTCCCGACATCCCGGTGTTCCCAGGAAAGTAATTGAGCACCACCTTGCCGTCGGTCCTCACGCGACCCGTCAAGCAAAAAGGTCGAGGAAGCAAGCAATGGAGCGCCAAGAATTCATAGCGAAGAAATCAAGAAACTTGAAGCAGCAGGCCTTGTCGGAGGAGTGCTCCATCCCACGTGGTTGGCCAATCTTGTAGTAGTCGCCAAAGCAAATGGGAAATGGAGGCTTTGTATAGACTTCGCGATGTCAATAAAGCTTGTCCCAAAGACCCATTTCCTTGCGGCGCATTGACCAGATTGTTGACTCCACGGCCGGATGTGACCTGCTTCGTTTCTTGATGCATACTCGAGATATCATCAGATCTTCATGGCGAAGAGGATGAAGAGAAAACCGCATTCATAACTCCATGTGGCACATCTTGTTTCATACGGATGCCTTTCGGATTAAAGAATGCTTGGTTCAACATTTGCAAGGGCAGTCCACGACGCTTTTGAGCCGCAGATGCACGTAAATGTAGAAGCCTACATGGATGACATAGTGGTCAAAAGCAAAGATAAAGCAACTCGATCCAAGATTTGGACGAGACCTTTGCAAATCTGCGCAAGATCAACCTCAAGCTTAACCCCGAGAAGTGTGTGTTTGGAGTCCCTTCCGGCAAGCTTCTCGTGTTCTTTGTGTCTCAGTGAGAATCGAAGCCAATCCCGACAAGATCAAGGCCATTGAGCAGATCGAAGCACCCAAGCGTGTCAAGGATGTACGAAGACTTGCCGGTTGTGTAGCTGCTCTCAGCAGGTTTATCTCTAAGTCAGTGGCCTGCACCGCCATTTTCAAAATCTTGAAAAAGGCGGGTCCAATGAAATGGACTCCGGAAGCGGAGGTCTGCCGCAAGACTTAAAGAGGTACTGTCCTCCCTCTAACGCTTGTCGCACCTAAACCACAAGAGAAGTTGTTTCTATATTTAGCGGCAACCAATCAAGTGGTTAGTGCTGCGTTAGTAGCGGAGAGGGAGGCGGACGATGGGCTAACAACCACGGCAAGTACGCCCGGCGACAAGCGAGGGGCTTCTCCGACAAGCTCTGGTCCCGAGCAAGGATAGATCTGCGCAGGTAGGTTGCATAAAGATTCGAGAAAAGGATGGTGCAGCGCCCAGTCTACTTTGTTAGTTCCCTTTTACAGGAGCTAGATCAAGGTACTACGGTGTGCGAAGCTGCTTTTCGGCCTCCTCATGGCCTCGAGAAAGCTGCGCCATTACTTCCAAGCGCATGAGATAACAGCTTGTCACTCGCTTTCCATTGAAGAGGATATTGCAAAATCCAGAAGCGACAGTGTGATAGTTGAGTGGTATTTGGAACTGTCAAGCTTTGGTCTCAAGTTTGAAAGCACTTCAACTATCCAAAGCAGAGCATTGGTGGAGTTCATAGCAGAATGGACGCCACACTGCATTTAAGAAATTCCGTAGACGAGCATCCCGTCAAGGAAGCAAGTAAAGAGTGGCTGATGTACTTTGATGGTGCCTTCTGGCTGCAAAGGCGCCCGGTGCCCGGCGTCGCTCATCGCACCCACCGGAGAGCACCTCAAGTACATAGTCCAGATGCACTTTCCCAAGGAACAAGCAACAAACAATACTGCAGAGTATGAAGGTTTGCTTGCCAGTCTCAGGATCGCGGTGGACCTTGGGATCAAGAAGCTCATTGTCAGGGGTGACTCGCAACTTGTCGTCCGCCAAGTAAATAAAGATTATCATAGTCCGTTGATGGAAGCTTACGTCGATGATGTGAGTAAGATAGAAGATCAATTTGTAGTCCTGCAAATGGATCATGTTCCAAGAGCTCAGAATGATATTGTCGATGGCCTATCAAAGTGCGCCGCATTCAAGCTACACAATGGAACCAGGATCTTTGTGCTCAAGTCGACTCAACCGATCGTAACACCATCAACAGACAGAATAAGAAGAGGAAGTTGATTTCTGGCGACTACTTTCCGGCAGAGCTTCCCGGCCGCCGCCAAGAAGGTCTCCAAGGTCAACGCCGAGAGGCCGAGGAGCGATGCATTCCGACAAGCCCTAGGGTTTGTTTCGTTGAAGCAAACGCTCCCGACAAGTTTTGCTCGGCAAGCTTGCCGGGAATGTCAAGCTCCGGCAGAAACTTCGTGTTCTTGCCAGAGAAGCCGATGTTCCAGCAGCGATAGATGTGCCTTTAGTCCTTGATGTCGAACAAGCTCCAAGATGGGCGCAGCAGACAGTGCATTTCCTTGAGCAGAAGTCGCCGAGGAACTGTCGCCTTGCCGGGAAATGGGCAACAGAGAAGCTAAGTCGCTAAGTTTAAACGATCAGTTTTAAATTTTTAAAGTTATCTTCCTCGAACGACCGCGCTTTGTATGAAAAACCCATGCGCGAAGGAACCGAATCGTGACTGGTCGCGCCCTTACTTTGTTTCGAGTCCGCTCAACAACTTAAGTGAGCTGCGACTAGTCCGCGACAAGGTTGCTTTGTCCATTAACAACCCTTGCCAAATTTCTGAAGTTCACTTTTCGGCTTCGTGGCAAGGGTGCTGCGACCGCAAGTTTCTAAAAGCGCAGGCGATAACATACAAAGCCAAGAGTCGAGTAAAAGGAAGTAATGTGGCAAATGTTGCCCGAATAAAGTTATATTACGAAAATAACTTATTGCGGCACGGGCTAAATTGCTCTCGAACTGAAATGACAGCGAAGAGGAGAAGAAAGGCGGCGTCGGCACTCCAAGTCCCTAAGAAGCTGAGGCTGCCGGGGCTGCGGCAAGCCGAGTTGCAAGGGTGCAGCAAGCAGAAATTCCTGGGGCTGCGGTAAGTCGAGTTGCCGGGCTGGGATATCGAGATAAGCCTTTCGTCCCTTTGCAAGCATCCTTTTTCATTAAAAACATTCTACTCGGATACAGTCCGTGGGGAATGAAAAAAACATGAAAGAGAGGATTACAAGTTTAAATCACGGATAAGGCAGAAGGCTTACAAATTAAAAGATAAGATGCCCGTAATCCTTTTCTGTCCCTCTTTCAGGAGGTAGGTCAAGGAGGCGCGAAGGGCAAAAGAACGCTTAGGCGAGCACAGGTGCCGAAGGCACCAAGGGAACATCCAGGGAGCTCTTCGAGGGCTTGGCCGGAGATGGTCAGCGCCGGAAGCGGGCTCAAGATGGGGCGGCAGGGCGTCGGCCTGTTGTCGAGGGCACTACGCCTCGTACTCGACTTGACGGCCTTGTCGCCATCCCTCTTCCCCTTCCGCAGCCTCCCTACGCCTGTCGCCCAAGGAGACGACCCCGGGGAGTTCGAGGAGCCGGCGACACGGATGATGGGGTCGCCGGTGACGCACGAATCCCTAGCAAGAACACAATACAACCACACAAGCAGCAGTAGGAGTATTATCTCTCCGGAGAGCTCCGAAGCTGGGTAAATCCGCTCGTGTGATCGCCTCGATCCGCTTCGATGCATCCTCCGCCCCCCCTTGAGCAGAAAAGGGGCCCCGGTCCCGTAGGTGTCCGTGGTGGTACAGATTTCCCCCGACAGCATGTCACTAGGGCCCCAGTGCCATGATTTCAGATCTGATCCCTTTATGTTTTCATGAATATATTTGTGTTCTTGATCTGATCTTGTAAGTTGTATGCACCTGCTACGTGTTATGATCCGCATACCCCAAGGTGACAATAATTGGGATTCTTTCCGGTGATTACCATAGTTTGAGGAGTTCATGTATTAACTATGTGTTAATGCTTTGTTCCGGTTCTCTATTAAAAGGAGGCCTTAATATCCCTTAGTTCCCTAATGGACCCCGCTACCACGGGAGGTAGGACAAAAGGTGTCATGCAAGGTCTTATCATAAGCACGTATGACTATATACGGAATACATGCCTACATTACATTGATGAATTGGAGCTAGTTCTGTGTTTCCCTAGGTTATGACTATTACATGATGAATGTTATCCAACATTATCACCGATCCAATGCCTATGAGTTTTTCACATATTGCTTTTGCTACGTTACTACCATTGCTACTACTGTCACAATTGCTACAGAACTACATCACATTATCGCTATCATATTCTTTATTACTATTATTGCTATCGCTATCAAACTACAATACTACTATGCTACTAATCACTCTGCTGCAGATATTTAGTCTCCTGATGTGGTTGAATTGCCAACCAACTATTAATACTTGCAAATATTCTTTGGCTCCCCTTGTGTTGAATCAATAAATTTGGGTTGAATACTCTACCCTCGAAAACTGTTGCGATCCCCTATACTTGTGGGTTATCAAGACCTTTTTCTGGCGCCGTTGCCAGGGAGCATAGCTATATTTGTTGAGTCACTTGGGATTTATATCTTTTGATTACTATGAAGAATCTTAAGGATGATAGAACCAAGATCGTTCCCTCTAAGATGAGGGGAGGTAAGAAAATGTTATCTAGATCTGCACTTGATTCACCTTTTCTTGAGTAAGCTTGCAACTCCTCCACGTACTATTAATTTTCTGATATGTCACAAGTAATTGATGATGCTACTTCCGCTATGAATGATGCTAATGATGATGCTAGTACCCTGCTTGATAATACAATGACACTAGGCAAGTTCTTCATGAACAACTTGCTAAAGCTAAATAATATGAGACTGCGGAAATTGATGAAATTATTGAAACCGATGAAATTATTGAAACTGAAAATTATGAAACACCTATTCGACCTAGCTCTCCTAGATATGAATTGCCTAAATACCTGAGGGTTACGTTATGGATAGAGAGGTAGCTAGGGATTTTCTTGCTTGTAAGGATAGAGATGATCTTAAGAAATTACTATGCAAGTTGAAAGAAAAATCTTTGAATGCTAGAATGAAATATGATCCTAAGTTTGCTACTTCACCTATCTTTATTACTGATAAGGATTATGGATTCCTTGTCGATCCTGAGTTAATTACTTTGGTCGAACCTGATCCTTTCCATGGCTATGAAACTGAAATTGTTATGGCACATCTTACTAAATTAAATGATATAGCCACCCTATTTGCTCATGAGGAAAAAAATAACTATTACTATATTCTTAAGTTATTTCCTTTCTCATTAAAGGGTGATGCTAAGATATGGTATAATACTCTTGCTCCTGGTTGTGTGCGTAGTCCCCAGGATATGATTTATTACTTCACTGAAAAAATATTTTCCTACTCATAATAAACAAGCTCCCTTACAGGAAATATTTAAATTTGTGCAAATTGAAGAAGAGAATCTCCCTCAAGCTTGGAGGAGGCTTCTCCAATGACTTAATGCTTTGCCCGATCATCCTCTCAAGAAAAATGAAATACTTAATATTTTCTATAATGGACTAACCGAAGCTTCTAGGGACTACCTAGATAGTTTTGCTGGTTGTGTTTTCAGGGAAAAAACTATTGAACAAGCTAAGGAACTACTGAATAATATATTGAAGAATGATAATGATTGGACACTTCCTGAACCACCGCCTAAATCCACTCCAAAGAAGAGGGGTATTTTATTTCTCAGTCCTGAATATATGCAAGAGGCAAAGTAATGTATGAAGGAAAAAGGTATTAAAGCTGAGGATGTTATAAATTTACCACCTATTGAAGAAATACATGGTCTTGACACACCACCGCAGGTGGTAGAGGTAAATTCTCTTCTAAAGTTTGATGAAGGTGATATCCCTTATAGAAAACCTCCTAGTCAACGCTTGTATGAATTTGACAATTATATTATTAAGCAAGATGATTTCAATGCAAATGTTATGAAACAATTAAAACACAATGCCTACATGATTGATCGCTTGAGTGACTTGTTGTTTAGAATTGTTAATGATGTCAAAGGTGTAAGTAAACATGCATCTATGGTCCAAACTCAGTTATAACAAGTTGCTAAACCTCAAGGTGAATTGCACAATGAAATGAATAACAATATGAATGATCATGCTGTTAGAGTAATGACTAGAGGAGGTAGAATGACTCAGGAGCCACTTTATCCTGAAGGTCACCCTAAAAGAATTGAACAAAACTCTCAAACAATTAATATTGATGCACCCAGTCCTTCTAAAAAGAAAAAAAGAAAAATGATAGGACTTTGCATAATTCTAGTGAACTTGAGATAGAAAAACCTTCAGAGGATAGTAATGATGTTCCTATTTCCGATGCTGAAACTCAATCTGGCAAAGAACATTCACCTAGTGATAATGATAATGACAATGATGATGTTCACATAGATGTTCAACCAGACAATGATAAAGAACCTGATAATGATGTTGAAATGGAACCTGCTGTTGATCTTGATAACCCACCTTCTGAAAATAAACATTATGATAAGAGAGATTTTGTTGCTAGAAAGCGTGGTAAAGAAATATAACCCTGGGTTCAGAAACCCATGCCTTTCCCACCTAAACCATCTAAGAATAAGGATGAGGAAGAATTTGAACGCTTTGCTGAAATGCTTAGGCCAGACTTTTTGCGTACTCATTTGACTGATATTTTAAAGATGGCCCCATATGCTAAATACATGAAAGATATTGTCACTAATAAAAGAAAAATACCTGAAGCTGAAATATCCACCATGCTTGCAAACTATTCTTTTAAGGATGGAGTACCAAAGAAACTAGGAGATCTCGGAATACCAACTATACCATGCTCCATTAAAAGAAATTATGTCAAAAGTGCTTTGTGTGATCTAGGATCCGGTGTTAGTGTTATGCCTTTATCTTTATATAAAAGACTTGATTTAAATAAACTCACTCCCACGGAAATATCATTGAAAATGGCTGACAAATCAACTGCCATACCTATCGGTGTTTGTGAGGATGCGCCCATTGTAGTTGCAAATGTTACTATCTTAACAGACCCTGTTATACTTGATATGCCCGAGGACGACAACATGTTGATTATCCTTGGTAGACCCTTTTTGAATACTGCAGGGGTTGTTATTGATTTAAACAAAAGCAAGGTCACTTTTCATATCAATGGTAATGAATATATGGTGCACTTTCCGAAGAAACAATTGCAAGTAAATGGTACTCATGTTATTGAGAAGACTCCGACAATTACTATTGGAAGTTTTAAAATTCCTCTTCCTACTGTAAAAAAGAAATATGAAACACTTATAATTGGGGAGATGCATATCCCCGTCGAGGTAACTTAGTGTTATACAAAGATTCTTCGGTTTCATGTTAATCAGAAATGGTTTGTTAATAAGACTTGATCAACCTTATTAATGGATTCTTTTTGAGAGACATGTGGTCGATGAATTTAGTAAGCACAACCTTCTTTTCTCATTTTTTGTTTTCTGTTATTTTTAGTTAAATGCAATAAAATGACATGATTATCCTGCTTTCTGAATTATCCGTGCAATAAAAAGCGCCCAAAAAGGAAAGTGCTCAAAATGATCTAAAAAATTTACTTGATTTTTTAATGAATATTTAAGATCTTTGGTACTAAAAACACCCCAGGGGGATGCCCCAGGTGCCCACGAGGCACCAGGTCATGCCCACCCCCTAGGCACGCCCGAGTGGCTTGTGGGCCCCACTAGGACCCCCTCACTTACCCCTTCATCCCACTTCGTCTCTTACCTCTAGCAAAAATGCATGGTTGCTCTCTCTCGCGCGCGTTCTTGCTCTCAAACCTGAGATTTTCGATCTCTTTGCTCGGAGCTCCGTCTCCGAAACTATTTTGGGGGATTGCTACTTGGTATGTGACTCCTCCATTGCTCCAATTAGTTGTTTCTCTAGTGGATTATATTTTGCATAATTAGATGCTCTTGGTGCTACTGAAAATGATCTTGCATGTTGAATTCTTTGAGTTCCATGTAGTTTGAATGGTTGATATTGCCTCTAGACATCCATATGAGTAGTTGCTACAATGTTGTGAAGTTTTGTTGACATCATTTTGTGGCCAAAAAATTCAGAAATTTGTTCATAAGAGAAATGAATATCTTTCGGAGGAGTTCCTTGAAGCGGAATGCCAAGGGAGTCCTTGGGGACTCCTCGGACAGTGACCTCAACACTCCGCGTAGGAAGGAGGTCCGTCCGTGCGAATGGCCACACATTTCCTTCATGAACGAAGCCAGCAATTCATTGCAAATGCTGGACAGACCGACTTCCTCGCAGATGAGTGTGACCAACACCACATCCTTACATATTCTTTTGTGCAAAACTTTCATTTCTTGAATAGGCTCGAACCTCCTGCGGTGCACTTTGATTTATATGCTGAACATCACGAGATACCGCTTACCGAAATTTGTGAGATATGTTTGATTCCCTCTGATGGGGAAATAAGGCAGGCTTGACCGGAGGAGTTTGAGGGCTTCCTCTGCACTTTAACTGTGGGTGAGGAAAGGGGCGTGTCGCACGCCCAAGCCACTAGCTTGCAGTTTCCTACCGTGCACTACTTTGCTTTATTCATAGGGAAATGCTTGACTGCTAGAGAGGAATGTGGCGCACTATGTGCCCCTGACCTCACCATTTTACGTCGTGCACTTCACAACAACAAAACTTATAGCCTTGGCGCTATCGTTGCACGCCGTCTGCACACTAACAAGACAAAGGAAAAAATCATGGTGGTGTTTATGCTACTCGCCTGGTGAGACGTTTTAATGTTTAGATATTCCCCCATGATTACTTGTTGCCTGGAGTTTATCTAGATCACCAGTCGATGGAGGACAACCACTATTGATGCTCCTATGCCTCCGCACCACATTCGCTATAACTTGGTCTTAAGTGAGGATTCTCGTGATATTATTCCGTTGCCTGCACCTGCTTTGTTTGATTCTCATGCCACGAACGCATACACTATTATGCCACCGGACATTGTTGCTTACAGGAACACGTTGGCAGCGATAGAAGATGAGGCCCAGGATTGGGATGCTCAGGTGGCGCCACCTCAGCACTTTCACATGGGACCAGATGGCTACTACGAATGGTGATTACCACGCTAGGCGAAATCCTAAGCTTGGGGGAGTACGTATTTCCCACCGACATTATATTCACGTTCACACATTTCATTTCAGTTGTCGGTGTTCATCCTCTTTCATTGTATAATCCATGTTAGTTTCATTTTCTCATTTTCTTCTTGTGTGTTTGAAAAACTTTGAGAAAATCCAAAAATATTTGTCGCTTATTTTTAGTTCTTCTTTCTAGTTAGTATTGAAAACAATTTAATCTTTCTCATAACTATTGAGGGATTGACAACCCCTCTACGCGTGGGGTTGCAAGTATTTGTTGTTTGTGTGCAGGTGCTATTTATATAATGTTGCTTGGTTCTCCTACTGGATGTATAACCTTGGTTTCATAACTGAGGGAAATACTTATCTCTACTATACTGCATCATCCTCTCCTCTTCGAGGAAATTCCAACGCAGCTCACAAGTAGCAAGAAGAATATCTGGCGCCATTGCCGAGGAGACAACATCAACAACTATCAAGTACCTACGCATAAACTTTCATCTCCCCGCATTTACATTATTTGCCATTTGCTTCTCGTTTTCATCTCCCCCACTTCTAAAAGTTTTTACAAACATACAAAAATATTTTCCGTTTGCTTTTTTCTTGTTTGCTTCTTCGCTTGCTTGTTGTCTTGTTTGTGTGGTCACGATGTCTCAAGAAAATACAAAATTGTGTGATTTCTCTAATGTTAATAATAATGATTTTATTAGTACTCCTATTGCCCCTCCCGGCGGTAGTGCGGAGTCTTATGATATTAATGCTGCTTTGTTGAATCTTGTTATGAAAGAACAATTTTCCGATAGTCCTAATGAGGATGTCGCGTCCCATCTAAACACTCACGTAGAATTATGTGATATGCAAAAGAAAAAGGATGTGGACAATGATATTGTGAAATTAAAATTATTCCCGTTCTCTTTGCGGCATTGTGCAAAAATTTGGTTTTCATCTTTGCCGCGAAATTGTACTGATTCTTGGGACAAGTGCAAAGATGCTTTTATTACTAAGTATTTTCCTCCCGCAAAAACTATTTCCCTTAGAAATCAAATCATGAATTTCACACAACTTGAGCATGAACATGTTGCCCAATTTGGGAAAGGATGAACTTGATGATAATAAATTTCCCTACTCATGGTTTAAATTTGTGGATGATCATACAACTTTTTTATGCGGGATTGAATTTTGTTTCTAGAAATCTTTTAGATTCCGCCGCGGGTGGTACTTTTATGGAGATTACATTGGGTGAAGCTACTAAATTGCTTGATAATATTATGGCAAATTATTCACAATGGCATACTAAGAGCTCCCACTAGTAAAAAGGTGAATTCCGTTGAAGAAATTAGCACTTTGAATGATAAAGTTGATGCACTTATGAAATTGGTTGCTAGTAAAAATGCTCATATTGATCCTAATGATGTGCCTTTGTCCATTTTGATTGAGAAAAATAATGATCCCATAGATGTGAATTTTATCTCGCGAAATAAGTTTAATAGTAATGCTTATAGAGGTAATATTAATCGTAGGCCGTTTCCTGAAAATTCCTCTAATAATTATGGTAATTCTTATAATAATAATAATAATAATAATAATAATAATAATAATAATAATAATAATAATAATAATAGTAATAATAATAATAATAGGATGCCCTCTGATCTTGAAAGTAATATTAAAGAATTTATCAATGCTAAAAACGTTTTGAACAATATGATAGAAGAAAATTGAGTAAAATTTATGATATGTCTAGCAGCATCGATGTAATTATTCATGATGTGGAAAATCTTAAGACTAAAATTTTTCCACCAAAGATTGATATTAAGGAATAAATCAAAGCTTTATATGTCTCTATGGATGAAAGTAAGAAAAGAACCACTATGCTTAGAGCTAAAAGAGATTTTTTTAGAAAAAGCTATTCCTCCCGGTTTCTTTCATAGTAATGATGAAGAGGTTAAAATGATTGGTGTTTCTTCTATTGATTCCTTGTTTAGTATGTTAAACTTGATGATAAGGGGACTGAAGAAGATTCAACTTTAGTTAGAAGGTGTCCCCATAATTCGGAGGGTGAAAATCTTGATGATTTTTTTTTTGCTAAAAGTGGGTTTGGTGAGGTAAAAACTTTAACTAGTGATGTGCCCACTCTCTTGGATGACGAAGATTTTAATTATGATGTTTGTTCTTCAATTGAGTGTATTTCTTTGTTGCAATCAATGCTAAATTCACCCAATGCCTATGAACAAAATAAAGCTTTTACTAAACATATTGTAGAAGTGATGATAAAAGCCTTAGAAGAAAAGTTAGAACTAGATATTTCAATTCCTAGAAAATTATATGATGAACGGGAACCCACCATTAAAGTCAAGATTTAAAATTATGAATGCAATGCTTTATGTGATTTGGTCATTGGAGCTCCTATCCACAGCTGCCTGCCTTGGCTCCGCCACCACCAGCCACGGGCACAACTGCGCAGGGATGCGAGGTCGGGGCGTGGTGCATCTCCACGCACTCAAGCCCTTCGTTGCGCGCAAGCCCCCCCTAACCTTCGCCACGTGTGTTGCGCCACCTCCACCGCCGCTGACCTCTTCCCTGTATCCCATAGCCTCCTGCCTCTTCGTCGGGATCCGACGTCCTCCTCTCTTGTCACCGGGATTCGACGACCTCCTGGTTCGTCTCTAGCCGCTACGCGGTGGTAGGGTAGAGAGGAAAGGGAGAGGGAGATGCAGAGCGGTGGGTTGGAGGAGAGGGAGATGGGGAGTGGTGGGTGAGGAACGTTCGCGTGACAGCTCACTAGCCCGAAGGCCTGGGAAATATGACATGGCAAAGTACAGTGCCTTTAAGAGCTGAGCTCGAAATTAGTGGCCAGAAGGGCGTTCGGGCCGAAACGCCAGAAAACTGACATCCGGTACTTATATATTTGAGGAGAAAGGTACTATGTCTGTACAAAAATATAGGACGTTCTTTAGGTTAAACTAGCCTATAAAATGTCTTATATTTTGATATGGAGAGAGTACTTTGGTACAAATTAGGCAACATTTTTTCTTAGTCTTCTCCTAACTTCTGCCTATTTTCCGAGTGACGTGGCAGGGAGAGGACGGCTGATATGCCCGTAGGTGTTTCAATCCTATCCGAGAGGAAGAGGAGAGGAGACAAAACACAGCTTACCACTCGCACAAAAGCGTACACATATATAGTTTCTCTCTCACGACTATATTAAGACATTTCCAAGGTTTACGTAGAGTCTGGACTTTCTGCGTCGGCAAACCTTTCCAGTCGATTGGACCGGAGTGAGAAGACGTGTCTCACGGATAATTAGTTGGGATCTGCCGCATCAAGCAAAGAGGAAAATATTCCATTGGGTACACGCTACATCGTTAACCTACTTAATTTGCCGGGAGCACTACGTGCTTAAACGACAAGCGCACAGACAAAATCCCACTATCTAAGCTAATGTGTCTGCACGTAAGCCAAGCTTGACATGAGGACGTGTGACCAGACAAATCGCAAATCTTTACTTGTCGCCTACCGTGTGTGTATGTGTGTCCCTATCACTTTACAAGCAGGTTCTCAATGCAGGGCCAAATAATGCGATCGCTTTCGTTTCGGCTGGGCGACTATTCGGGGGATCAACGTCAAGAAACAAAAGTAGAAAATTAGCTCACTGCCATCGCAGTTCAAGTTGCAAAGATGTGCAAAACTGTATTTTAAAGGAAAGGCTGGACAACCCTGCTTTATTGCGTGAAAGCAACAAGATCCAACTAGTTCAGACCAGCGCTGTACATGGTCCAAGCATAAAACAGAACCATGATCGTCCGGCCAACTACCAAACGCAGCAACCACAGGTGCAAACTATAACATCTGGTTAGTGTGAGCCTGATAAGTGGGACCAGTTTTGCTGAGACCGTGCATAACCAAGATTGATCAGTTAGGGCATCTCCAACACTGACTCTCAAACCTCCCCGCAGTCCATCCAAGGGTGTCTCGGTCCACGGACCCATTTTCCCGCAACCAGAAGCAAACCAAAGGACTTTGCGGGAGTCCAGACAACAGCCACGTCGGACTCCGACACCCCCGGCCCACCCAAAACTGAAGCGGAATCCGGGCTTTTGTAGCCCTCTGCACTGTTTACGCAACAAAATCACCCTCTCCTCTACCATCCCGCCGATCTTCACCCCAATTCCCACCTTTTTTTTGCTCCCGCTGCCACGTCGACCCATACGAAAGCTGCTGGAGACGGTCGTAGTGGAGCATCCGGCGATCACAACCGCTTGAAAGATCGACTCGACGACACGGCAAGATCATCGTCTCATATACAAGGCAAAGGCGGCGCCACTCAAGAAGAAGAAGAAGCGGCGGGATGTTGCTCGTGGCCGGGCGGAAGTGCAAGGGTGGTCTGAGTGCCGGGCGGCAGCGTGGTGTGTAGGGCGAGGCACGACGTGGGTGTCGCCACCGCCATCGTCTGCAAGACGCCGTCGTGGCTAGAGCAATACAAGACTCCCTACTTCTACACCGCCTAGTAGCTCGGGAGGCAGTCCCTGACATCCGTCGCCGGGCATGTTCCTTACTAGGTCGAGTCCAATGTTGTGCCGCTGCTTTTCTCGGAGTCTGCATCACAACAACTCGTCCTAACACGGACGTCGGGCCCGACCACCTGGAAAGCTGCGATGTCGTTCTTCTTCTAGATGTCTCCACCGGCTGAGGCATACACGCCAACGCAGAAAGGCAGATATTTGAGATGATCCACGGCGGAGGTGGTGGTGGAGGCGGAGGTTGCTACGAGGATGGGCAGGTGGATGACTCAGAGACCACACATCAGGGCACCTACACCCATTCAGCCGGTGCGTACACCTAGCCGGGCACATACACCAAACAACCGGTTGGGTTACCGGCTAGCAGGAGAAGGAGGAGGACGACAACGACGACCTTGATCCGGATCAATTTGCTGCTAATCTGAAGAAGCATGGTAGAGGAGAAAGCTTCAACATGAGGGAGGACGAGTTGTTGTGGGATGCGTGGTTAGCCACTAGCATTGATCCGATCCATGTCACAGAGAAAAGGGAGCAGCATTTTGGGCTAACATTCATACTTGGTTCCATGAGCACAAGCATTTTGCACCCTACGCCGACGAACTCCTCTAAAACTGTGGGGTAAAGTCGCTCAACCATCAATGGTACATCATCCAAGAGGCCGTGTCAAAGTATTGCGGCCATTTGAAGCAGGTAATAAATTGGCGGCCAAGTGGTGCACAAATCTCCGAGCAAGTTGTTCTATGGCCAGATATGCAACTTGTTGGCCGGATATGCTCGATGTGTTGATCATTTTGCCGGATATGCAACGTGATGACAATGTTTTTTTTTGTAGCCTTCTCTTGCATGCAACTTGTTCTTGGAGGTGGAGATTCCTCTTCATGCATTATTGGTTGAAGTTGAGTCGTCAACCCAAGTCGAATTTATTCGTTGCCAACAACGATAAGACCGCTGGCATCGGCACCTGGGAAGAAGGGGATGAGCCAACCGACCCAATAAAAGAGCTTCCCAAGAAGGTTAGAAGAGGGTTCCGGGGAAAGAAGTGAGAAGAGGAGAAGGCTAAGTGAGAAGGGGCGACGGCCAAGATGAAGATGAGGTTCAAGGACATCTTGGCGAAGAAGGAGGAGGCATATGTCAAGCGCTCCGACGTCAAGGAGGCATGCAAGGCTGAGATGTTTACCATGTTGATGGAGGCGACCGAGTTGAAGCTCAAGCTCGAAGAGAAGAAGGTTGAGATCGCGGCTGCTTGAGATGACACAAAGTTGTTGAGCTTGAAGATGGAGGAGTTGAATGACGATGCACCGATGATCGTGCAAGCTATCTGTGTGAGGATGCTGTAATGCATGGTGGGCGAGCTGGAGGCAGATGGTGAAAGGAGCCGGCGGGAGAGTGAGCGTGGAGGCTCGGACAGCCGGTCTGGCAGGGCAAAAATCAAATTTTTTGCGCGGACTGTCAAACCGATATTCTTTTATGATCGGGCATGTAAAAACAATGCATACTTGCCTCTTTTTACTTGTGGCTGGACACTCGCTATGTGACCGAGCGCTATGCATTTGAATTTCAAATTGGCCAAACCTAGATGGAAATTTAGGGGATGCAATTGGTTGGTCGGTTCCCACATGATTGTCCACATACTGGTCCCCACCAGTCCGCGGATGGATACGATGCCCTCTTTAGGGGTCGGAGTTGGAAATACCCTTACTTAATTAATTGACTCCTAAATATTGAACAATATATATTATTTACTTTTTTCATGCATGGGCGTATATCTTCAACCTCAAGTATATAACATGTGCCGGTGTGAACACCATTATAACCAATATATGCACCCATTTTTCAAGAAAAAAATAGTAATTGCAAAATATATCGAAAAATCTTGATTTTTTGGCAATAAACATGATCAAGTGTTCAACTTGCGTAAAATGTTTCGCTAAGGAATGAATTTAATGGTATTGCAGGAAAAAGTAACAAAGTCGGTCTTATATTGAGGTTACTATTGATACTTGAGAGAAGTGTATATTTCAACCTCAAACTCATGCCCAAGTTCAATTTGCAGCCCTAAACTTCAAAACACGTCAGGATACAACCTCAAACTATCAATAACATTTACTTTGCCCCTCTGATACTATTGTGAGGTGGTTTTGACCCCATTGGCCATCCTGTCATCAAGCCATGTCAGCGCTAATTTCATTTTCTACCCTTTTTCCAAATTTTGTCAAAAATTCAAAGTTTCTGAAAAATTGAAGAATTTTGTGAAATCAGGCAAACAATACTCAGCGCTATTTAGTATTATTTTCTTCATTACATAATGTTTTCAATTTTTTACTTTCAATTATTATAAAGTGTGGGAAAATTTTGAACTACAATGAAATTTGGTAGTAATTTTCATGATTTTAAGCCAAAAATTCTGAAACTTCTTAGAATTCAAAGAATTGTTTGCTTGATTTTAAACAATGTTTTCAAAAATTTTGGGAAACTTTCATTTATTGGCAAACTTTGGGAAAAATAATTGGCATAAACGGGAATTTACACTAATGTGGCTTGCTGAATAGATGGTCAGCGGGGTCAAACCTGGTCAATTGTGTCAAAACCACCTCACAATGGTCTTAAGGGTAAAATTAAACGATATTGATAGTTCGAGATTGTCTCCTAACTGGTTTTGAAGTTTAGATTTGCAAATAAACTAGTTAGAGGTTGAGTTGAAATATGCATTTCTCTCTTGATACTTTTATGTCCTCAATTTTTTTCTTTTTGCCGAAATATCAAGGTTGTTATCAAAAAATCAGGATTTTTTTTTTCATTTTTTCCACAATTTCTATTTGGGGGGGGGGGGCATATCAGGTGCCTACGCGCCCAGATTTATCCATGTATTGTGCTGAAGTTATATGGGTAACCCGGAAAATTTGATTATGGCCCTATGGATGTTTGCATTCAAATCCAGACTGCTACATTCTCTCTCATGATCCGTGACAAAGAAGATGAGAATTTATAAATATGATTTAAATACATGTCACCCATACATATATGTGGAGTCCACAAGTACATGTCAGGGACAATGGCCAGCTGCACGTGCACAGAGATTGAGTCGAGTTTTTGCCAACAACAGAGATCGAGTCAACCTCCCTTGTGTGAGGTGAAGTCCGGCAACAAAGGGGAAAGATGCACTGTTAGGACCTTACCAAACATGTTCAGAGTGCTTTTGTCATCCAGAGGAGTATTCATGAAAAGTTCAAATTTGTGCATAATGCTGCCAGATTACTTCAACGCAAGAAATTTCCAGCGGTGCTAATGAAATGGATATCTCCAAAGTCTTTGATACCCTGCCTTGGGGGTTCATCATCCAGTTGTTGATTAGGAGAGGCTTTGGTCAGTGTTGCTACTCCTGGATTAGTGGTCTATTGTGCACAACGTCGTCCTCTGTGCTAGTCAACAATGAGACTTGAGAGCCCTTCGCGCTTAGTCGCGGCGTTAGGAAAGGTGACCTCCTATCCCCGGCGCTTTCACCGGCCATGGACACGTTGTAGGCGATGCTTCATTTACCGGTTTAGTGCAACCGGCTATCGGACTTGGGTTTCGTTCACGACATTTCCGAGGGCTTCCTTCTTCACGGACGACGTAATCATCTTCTTCAGACCTTATCAGGGGATATGGAGGTGATCTTGCCATTCTGAAGATGTTTCAAGAGGCCACTAGTCTTTAGATCAACCTGCAAAAGAGCACTATTGTGTGCATTAGGAGTGATGATTCTGTTTATGCCGATGTGTCATGACAGTTCTTCACTCAACTAAGGCTATTCCTCTTTCAATACCTTGGGCTACCATTATCGATCTTCAGACTACATCATTAGGATATTTTGTCACTCATCGATAAATACTTCAGCAAGATGCAAAGGTTGGAAACCAAAGTTGTTCGCTCCAGTTGGACGGTTGACGCTAACACAATCGATGCTCATGGCTCTGTTGATTCACTTCTTATTTGTTATGTCGCTTCCGACGTGGGTGTTGGAGATTATTAGCAAGAGATGTAGGGGTTTCAACTAGAAGGGCAATAGCGATATTGGCAGTTGGAATTGTCTTCTTCCATGGGTAAGAGTGTGCATGCCTAAGGCATGTGGTGGCCTGGGGGTGTTCAACCTGAAATGGTTCGGATTTGCTCTTCGCTGCCAGTGGCCCTTCTTGCGATGGGATGCCGAGGATAGACCATGACATCTGCTGCCCGACGCTCTTGAAAAGGAGGTCTAGTCCGATTTTCTTAGGGGATGGTTAGAGAGATAAATTCTGGATCGACAAGTGGCTGCCGGAAGGGAGCTCCGTTGAGGATATGGCTCCTGCTTTACCCTCCTTTGTTAAGGACTCTAGCCGCTCTATCAAAGACACTCTTAAATTGCACCTGGATTAGAGATATTTTGGGAGGGATTTCAGTGCAGGTCATGGCTTGGTACCTAAGAGTTTGGGACATCACTCAAAATATCCTCTTATCTGATGGTGTTCCAGATCACTTGGTCTAGAAGTAGACGAAGACCACCATTTCTATGTCAATAGTGCCTAAAACATGTTCTTTGTTGCAATGTGCGCTTTTCCCGCAATAAGCCGATCTGGAAATCTAAGGCCCCACCAAGATGCAAATTCTTTATGTGGATTGGGGTTCACCATAAGTGTTTGATGGCAGACAACCTAGAGTGTAGGGGCTAGCCTCCCAATGGCAGCTGCTCACCGTGCCTTTCGACGCACAAATATTGCACCCATCTCTTCGTGCATTGTCGTTCCACTCAGCAGGTGTTAATGAAGTTTAGAGATTGGACATGTGCTGACTTTGAAGTACCAGATGATCTCTTTGTCCATACTGAAGAATGGTGTCTCAGCACTCGAAAGGAGGTTCCCAAGCCTGCACGTCATAATCTTGGCACCATAATCATCCTTCTTCACTCGAGAATCTGGAAAGAACCGAATGCTTGGAATCTTCGGCAGGCTGCTAACTATGTTAATAGGGTGCTTTATCTAGTCAGAGAGGATATTAGAGCTTGGAAAGCAGTTGGTTGTGTTGGCGATCACCTTTGAGTGGTTTTTTCCTTCTTCTTGTGGGTTTTTAGCCTGTTGTAGGCCTTGTTGTTGTCCTCCTTTATGTTTCTTCTGAGCTTAGGCTCCACTGGCTACCAGTTCTAGATCGCCTAGACTACGAGCCTTTGTTTTACTCCCCCTTTTGCTAATTAAAGTGCAGCTTATGGCCTTTCGACAGTCAACCTCCCTTGTGTCTAGGTCGTTTGAAGATGAACAGTACTTTAAAAAAACTTACATGGTTAACAACAAAACTTGCTCTTAAATTTAGATTTATTTTGTCAAATTCATCACTTCTCGGTGAAAATATCTGCTCTACCCCTAAATGTGGGTTTTACAGGCACAAATTCTGCCTAGCACTATAAATCATGTGCTCTACTTTAAATTTGTTTTTTAAGTTATGTAACTAGTTGGGAATGTTATAAGGGAAATATTTCTTTTTGCCCAACTCATTACGAGGAGAAATCTTATAGATAGAATATTAGCAGTAGTGCGGGATAATCTAGCAGCGCTACTGCTAAGTAGTAGTAGCGAGGGGCAACAATCGGCGCTACAGGTTCCCAAGTACTAGTACTGCGGGTTGTTCAACCAGCGCTACCGCTAAATGGTCCCATCGCCACTGACCGGGGCTACCTTTAGTAGTAGCGGGTGGCGAGATCCAGCACTACCACTAATTTGGTAGCAGTAGCGCCTTTTCCTATCCCGCGCTACTGGTAAGTCTAACTTACCTTCACCCGCGCGCGCGGCCCTCACTCTCCCTCCCCACTCTCTATCTCCATCCCGCCTGTTGGGGATATAACCCCTCGGTGTGACCCGCCCTGGACGGGCCGGGCTACACTGTTGGCGACTCATAGATGAAAGCTCAAATAGGCCTGAGAAGATATGATATGAAGATTGGAGGCGGCTTACAAGATGGGCCTATTGAAGGCCCAAGACCCGTAGGAAGGCCCTGTGACCCGAAGATATGAGCCGCCTCACAGTGACTTGTCTGGTAAGGAAAGGCGACTTAGTAACTGAGTTGGTCATGTTGTGTGATCCGGTTTGGAACTTTGTAATCATAGGTCCTCGACCCGTGTATATAAAGGCGAGACCCTGCGGTGGGTTAACTCAAGAAATAATAGATCGATAGCAAGGTCAAGCGAATCCGCTCCCTTGTAATCGATATCCGATCAATACAGTATAAGCAGGACGTAGGCTTTTACCTTGTTGTGAGGGGCCGAACCAGGGTAAACTTGTGTACTTTATCCCGTTCAACCTCTTCGAGCTAACCGACGTTGCAGTGGCACCACACCTAAGTCCTTTCACAAGGGCATCTGCCATGACAAAACCACGACAGTTGGCGCCCACCGTGGGGCGAGAGCATGGTGGTTTTGAGTTCTTGAAGGGCAATATCCCAGGGATCGAGGGATACACCATGGGTAGGATGACTAAGAGTCGCCGCAAAAATCTCTACATTGACGATGCAGGCTGGGGCCCCGAGGCCGACTCAATTGAGTACGGGTACCGGGTCCCCTTCGGCGAAATTCACGTCTTCATCGGCAAAATTGGTGAAACTGAGCCTGAGCCGGACATCTCCACCAACCTCATCGAATCGGCTCGGCGTGTGCAACCCGCCCGGGTTCAACCCGGCCCGAAGCATGTGTTTGTTGGTTTCACACAAGGCATGGAGCTTGCGGAAGGTTCCGAGTCTGGAGGAGAGACAGCTATCTATTCAGGTGATGAGTCCTCGACCGGAGACACGGAGTCAATTTACTGGCTTGAGGATGGCGGGCTTGGGGGCTACTCCGATGGTGACAGTATTCCAGACCCTTATGAGCCGCCATCCAGTGCTACAATCTTCATGGCAGGTACAGGGCCGATTCTTAACTCGTCAACAACTGCAGCTATGATGTCCAGCTCGGCGGCTACAACGGCCGGGGCTGGCGGCTCAGTCCGGCCGCCGGCTCAAGTTTTGTCCGAACGCTTGGGCACTTTGACAACCCTGTTGGCAGCATAGGTTACTACGGCGAATCAGGTGGAGCATAATGCAGAGGTTGCAAAGTTGCAAGACCAGATAGCCAAAGCTCAGGAGAATCTAAATGCAGAAAACGTCAGGATGGCAACGGAACGAGCTCACTTGGATGTTGAGTCTCAACGTATGAGGGCAGAGACTTTTCGCTTAAGTTTGGATCAGAATGCTTCCAATGTTGTCCTTCGAAGGAGGTACCAGACCCGCCTACCTTTGCAATATGAGGCGCGGAATCTTTTAACATGCCTGGGGCGGGGCCTAGTAACCCGACAGGAGCAAGTAATCCGCCCGGTGTGGCCCGGGCTGCAGAGGCGCCCGGGAGTGGGGCAGCGGCTCAGCCTTGCCTCGAAGGGATCAGACCCCACCCCGGCGGTTTGCAACACAATCTAGCCATTATTCTAACCTAGTGGACAACATGATAACGGCAGCAACACGGCTGGCGGCTATTCCAATCGAGGGCGAGTCCCTTGCTGCAGTGGAGACCCGGAACACTGTGGAGCTTCTTCAGACAGCTGTTGCACAGCATGCGTCTTATTCATACATTCATGAGCATGTTCATACGACCCCTCTCCCCAGTCGAAGTTACAACTGGTGGATTGAGTCGCCGGCGGTTTCCAGCAGCGAGCAGCGTCGTCAAATGCCCCGCAATGATAACCCGCCTCGTGATGATAACCCACCCCATGATAATAATTTGTTGCTCAATGCTCAAGCTATTATGGATCAACCTTGAGACCGTCGCGAAGCAGAAGAGCAGCTCAACTTGCGGCCACTCAATTAGGGGCTTAACAGCAGCCTCTGGTGGCCCCTTCAACTTCAGTGGGAGCTGGCACAATTTCTAGGACGGTTGGAGTACCGTGTCTGGTGTCGGCTCTGTGTAATGAGCGTCTGCCTAAGGATTTTAAGGGTCCTTGCAAAGTAGCTAATTATACAGTTGATCTCCTCCCCGAGGCTTGGATTGAGAGCTATGAGTTATCCATGAAGATGCTGGATGTCAATGATGCAGTATGTGCTAAATATTTTACCATGATGTTGGATGGGCCTCCTCGAACTTGCTTAAAGGGGTTACCTCCTAATTCCATCAATTCATGGGCAGAGTTGAAAGCACGGTTCATTTAGAACTTTAAAGGAACGTGCAAGCAGCCTCTGAAAATTATTGACCTTGATAACTGGGTGCAGCGTGAGGATGAGTCGGCCCATTGATACGTCTCCAACGTATCTATAATTCTTGATTGTTCCATGCTATTATATTATCTATTTCGGATGTTTAATGGGCTTTATTATGCTCTTTTATATTATTTTTGGGACTAACCTATTAACCAAAGGCCCAGTGCAAATTGCTGTTTTTTTTTTGCCTATTTTAGTGTTTCGCAGAAAAGGAATATCAAACGGAATCCAAACGGAACGAAACCTTCGCGAGGATATTTTTTGGAACAAACGCAATCCAGTAGACTTGAAGTGGATGTCAAGGAAGCAACGAGGCGGCCACGAGGCAAGAGGGCGCGCCCAGGGGGGTAGGCGCGCCCCCACCCTCGTGGGCCCCTCGTGGCACCACCGACATACTTCTTTTGCCTACATATACTCTTATACCCTGAAAACATCGATGGGAGCCATGAAACATTTTTTTCCACCGCCTCAACATTCTTTACCCGTGAGATCCCATCTTGGGGCCTTTTCTGGCGCTCCGTCGGAGGGGGAATCGATCACGGAGGGCTTCTGCATCAACACCATAGCCTCTCCGATGATGTGTGAGTAGTTTACCACAGACCTTCGGGTCCATAGTTATTAGCTAGATGGCTTCTTCTCTCTCTTTGGATCTCAATACAAAGTTCTCCCCGATTCTCTTGGAGATCTATTCGATGTAAAACTTTTGCGGTGTGTTTCTCGAGATCCGATGAATTGTGGGTTTGCGATCAGGATTATCTATGAACAATATTTGATTCTTCTCTGAATTCTTATATGCATGATTTGATATCTTTGCAAGTCTCTTCGAATTATCACTTTAGTTTGGCCTACTAGATTGATCTTTCTTGCAATGGGAGAAGTGCTTAGCTTTGGGTTCAATCTTGTGGTGTCCTTTCCTAGTGATGAGGGGGCAAAGTAAGGCACGATTGTATTATTGCCATCGAGGATAAAAAGATGGGGTTTATATCATATGGCTTGAGTTTATCCCTCTACATCATGCCATCTTGCTTAATGTGTTACTCTGTTCTTATGAACTTAATACTCTTGATGCATCTTGGATAGCGGTCGATGTGTGGAGTAATAGTAGTAGATGCAGAATCGTTTCGGTCTACTTGACACGGACGTGATGCCTATGTTCATGATCATGCCTAGATATTCTCATAACTATGCACTTTTCTATCAATTGCTCGGCAGTAATTTGTTCACCCACCGTAATTTATGCTAACTTGAGAGAAGCCACTAGTGTAACCTATGGCCCCCGGGTCTACTTTACATCATAGTAGTTTCCCATCAACTAGCTATTTCTATCGCTGTTTATTTTGCAATCTTTATTTTCCAATCTATACAACAAAAATACCAAAAATATTTATCTTATTATCTTTATCAGATCTCACTTTTGCAAGTGGCCGTGAAGGGATTGACAACCCCTTTATCGCGTTGGTTGCAAGGTTCTTGATTGTTTGTGCAGGTACTAGGTGACTTGCGTGTTATCTCCTACTGGATTGATACCTTGGTTCTCAAAAACTGAGGGAAATACTTACGCTACTTTGTTGCATCACCCTTTCCTCTTCAAGGGAAAACCAACGCATGCTCAAGCGGTAGCAAGAAGGATTTCTGGCGCCGTTGCCGGGGAGATCTACATTCAAGTCAAGACATACCAAGTACCCATCACAAACTCTTATCCCTCGCATTACATTATTTGCCATTTGCCTCTCGTTTTCCTCTCCCCCACTTCACCTTTGCCTTTTCTTCGCCTTCTTCCCGTATGTCTTTTTGTTTGTGTTTCCATGTGCCTTAGTATTTGCTTGCATCTTTGCTTGCTAAAAATCTATTGATATGGATCCACTTAAAGTGTTCTATTTGGATCATCTTCGATCTATATGTGTCAGGTCTTTGAAACCCCAACTAGTTTAGTTGAGGGAAAATCTTTAGATGAGCATGCTCATTTTGTAAAGTCATCGTTTGTGTGAAAAGGGAAGCTCTTATGGTATCAAATAAATAGTTTGCTATGATATGCTTGGAATCTTTGTGAAATTTATGATTTTACTTGGTTGCTCTAAGAACCCTAAAGCGCCTTCCCTACCTATGTGAGTTTAATGATAATGAAATCTTATCTTCTTATGGAAAGGGTGTTTATAGTTACTATGATATCAAACAAATTGAAGAATTTATCATTTTAAGGGTGCTCATGAAGTCGCTTGTTTGATTGAAAAGTATGATATTACTCTCTACAAATCCGAAAACTCCGACATACTTAAATATTTCTATGAAAATTATGCTCATAATGCCTATGTTAAGGAATTTATTGAGAGAATGACCGTTGCTTTGGAAGAAAATAATGATATGCACGAATCTATAGATAATTATGATTCCGATGTTAGTATTGAAATATCCCTTGATGAACATGATGCTTGCTATTCTTATGGCCATGATGCCAATATTTATGGAGATGAATTTGCTATAGTTCCTTATGTTAAACATGAGATTATTGCTATTGCACCCATACTTGATAGTTCCTTGAATCAAAAGCATGATTGCAATGATGTTATTATAAATTCTCTTGATGTCAATTGTGCTAATAATATGCAAAACCCTAAGCTTGGGGATGCTAGTTTTGCTATGTCTACTACTTGTTGCAATGATCATGATTGGGGTGATTGTTCTTATGATCTTGAAAATTTATTTAAGCCCCATGATGATTATGAGATTGATAATAGTGTTTGCAATAATATTGAAAGTGGGTTTGGAAGAGTGTCAACTTTAGATCCCACATATTTGGAGAATGTTCAATCTTATGGTATTTTTGATAAAAGTGGGTTTGGAGAGGTCATGACTTTAGTTAATGATAATCCCACTATTTTGGAAGAGTGTCAACCTCGCATGCATGTGGATGATGTCTACTACACAACCTTCTTCTTGTAGACGTTGTTGGGCCTCCAAGTGCAGAGGTTTGTAGGACAGTAGAAAATTTCCCTCAGGTGGATGACCTAAGGTTTATCAATCCGTGGGAGGCGTAGGATGAAGATGGTCTCTCTCAAGCAACCCCTGCAACCAAATAAAAAGAGTCACTTGTGTCCCCAACACACCCAATACAATGGTAAATTGTATAGGTACACTAGTTCGGCGAAGAGATGGTGATACAAGTGCAATATGGATGGTAGATATAGGTTTTTGTAATCTGAAAATATAAAAACAGCAAGGTAACTAATGATAAAAGTCAGCGTAAACGGTATTGCAATGGTAGGAAACAAGGCCTAGGGTTCATACTTTCACTAGTGCAAGTTCTCTCAACAATAATAACATAACTGGATCATATAAATATCCCTCAACATGCAACAAAGATTCACTCCAAAGTCACTAATAGCGGAGAACAAACAAAGAGATTATGGTAGGGTACAAAACCACCTCAAAGTTATCCTTTCTGCTCGATCTATTCAAGAGTCCGTAGTAAAATAACGTGAAGCTATTCTTTCCGTTCGATCTATCATAGAGTTCGTACTAGAATAACACCTTAAGACACAAATCAACCAAAACCCTAATGTCACCTAGATACTCCATTGTCACCTCAAGTAAACGTGGGCATGATTATACGATATGCATCACACAATCTCAAATTCATCTATTCAACCAACACAAAAGTACTTCAAAGAGTGCCCCAAAGTTTCTACTAGAGAGTCAAGACGAAAACGTGTGCCAACCCCTATGCATAGGTTCATGGGCGGAACCCGCAAGTCGATCACCAAAACATACATCAAGTAGAGCACATGAATATCTCATTGTCACCACAGATAAGCACGGCAAGACATACATCAAGTGTTCTCAAATCCTTAAAGACTCAATCTGACAAGATAACTTCATAGGGAAAACTCAATCCATTACAAGAGAATAGAGGGGGAGAAACATCATAAGATCCAACTATAATAGCAAAGCTCGCGATACATCAAGATCGTACCACCTCAAGAACACGAGAGAGAGAGAGAGAGAGAGAGAGAGAGAGATCAAACACATAGCTACTGGTACATACCCTCAGCCCCGAGGGTGAACTACTCCCTCCTCGTCATGGAGAGCGCCCGGATGATGAAGATGGCCACCGGTGAGGGATCCCCCCTCGTGATGTCTTGAACAGTGGTCCCGATTGGTTTTTGGTGTCTACAGAGGCTTGCGGCGGCGGAACTCCCGATCTATTCTGCTCCCCGAAGGTTTTAGGGTACATGGACTTATGTAGGTGAACTAAGTCGGTCAGGGGAGCCATGAAAGGCCCACGAGGGTGGAGGGCGCGCCCAGGGGGGTGGGCGCACCCCCTGCCTCGTGGCCTCCTCGAAGCTTCCCTGACTTCAGCTGCACGTCTCTTGGATCCCGTTCGTTCCAAAAATCACGCTCCCGAAGGTTTCATTCCGTTTGGACTCCGTTTGATATTCCTTTTCTTCGAAACACTGAAATAGGCAAGAAAATAGCAATATGGGTGGGCCTCCGGTTAATAGGTTAGTCCAAAAAATAATATGAAAGCGCTTAGTAAAGCCCATAAACATCCAAAATAGATAATATAATAGCATGAATGCTTCATAAATTATATATACGTTGGAGATGTATCAGCATCCCCAAGCTTAATTCCTGCTCGCCCTAGGTAGGTAAATGATAAAAGAAAGAATTTATGAAGTGTGAATGCTAGCAGGTGCACAAGTTTGATCAATGATAATTTCAATCACCTTTTCTAGTATCATTATATGTCATAATAATAGTTCATCTCATAAAACTTCTCACGATCAAGTAACAAGCTATTCACACGTTAAAGCATAGACCATAAACTTTCTTGAAAACTAGCAAACTTCATTTTCAGGAAGGGTCTATGTCAGAGCTTTGATTTAGCAAACTCCACATACTCAACTATCATATAGTCTTCCATGATTGCTACCACTCAAAGCATATTCTTAGAACAAATAGCATCCATCGAACACAGAGAAAGATAGGGGCTTAGTGTGTCGCCTCCCAACTCACTTATCATATAGATAATTGTCAACAATAATAATTCATGATCAAATATATTTGCATGGCCATATATGCTTAGATCTTTCCCCAACACACGATGCTTGCCAACTAAAGACTACGTAGGAATGAGAAGGAATACTACTGACTCTTGCATAAAAGTAAAAGATAGGCCCTTTGCAGAGGGAAGCAGGGATTTGCAGAGGTGCCAGAGCTCGATTTTGAAATAGAGATGAAAATAATTTTGAGAGGTATGCTTTCATTGTCAACATAACAACCAAGAGTTTCCAATATCTTCCATACTACATACACTATAGGCGGTTCCCAAAAAGAATGGTAAAGTTTTTACTCCCCCTCCACCAACAATCATCAATCCATGGCTTGCCCGAAACAACGGGTGCCTCCAACTAACATCAATCCTGGGGGATTTTTTGTTTGCAATTATTTTGATTTGATTTTGATCTTTTGATCATGGGACTGGGCGTCCCGTTACCAGCCATTTTCTCGTGAATGATGAGCGGAGTCCACTCATCGTGAGAATAACCCACCTAGCACGGAAGATCTCGACAGCCCCTAGTCGCTACATGAGCGATTCAGGCATACAAAACAGATAATTATTTGAAGGTTTAGAGTTTGGCACATGCAAATTTACTTGGAATGGCAGGTAACACCGCATATAGGTAGGTATGGTGGACACTCATGGAAGAAACTTGGTTCAAGGAATTTGGATGCACAAGCAGTATTCCCGCTTAGTTCAGATTTTTAGGCTAGCAAAGGATTCTAAAAAGCAAGCACCACATGTTGGAGGATCTATAACAATATAACTTCTATACAAATACACCCAAGCATAACTCATTACGTTGTCTTCCTTGTCCAACTTCAACTAATTTGCTCAGGTTTGAAAATAATTAATGGGGCTCACAATCATAGAAGATGTCTAAGATAGTATATTTATATGTGAAATTTCTCTTCCTTCAGTATTCTTTCATGAATTGTTCAAATGACAAATACAATGCTTGCTAACCTCCAATAAATTTGCTACCTCTACTTCTTAGATGTGAAGTCATTACTCCCAACGGGGTAAGCATACGAAACATATATAATTTCAGATTTACGGCATTCAACTCAGTCAACCATTTACTCGTAGGATATAAGTGAAGCACACAAGTAAATGACAAACTACTCCAAAAAGATATAAGTGAAGATCAATGAGTAGTTAAATAATTATGCAACTATGTGAAGACTCTCTCTCATTTAAGAATTTCAGATCTTGGTATTTTATTCAAACAGCAAGCAACGCAAAATATAATTACATTGCAAGGATAGCACAACTCATGTGGAGAAGCAAAAACTCAGGCTCAACCGATACTAACCGATAATTGTTGAAGAAGAATGGTGGGATGCCAACCGGGGCATCCCCAAGCTTAGATGCTTGAGACTTCTTGAAATATTATCTAGGGATGCCTTGGGCATCCCCAAGCTTGATCTTTTGTGTCTCCTTAATTCCTTTTATATTATGGTTTCTCTACTTCTCAAAAACTTCATCCACATAAGACTCAACAAGAACTCGTGAGATAAGTTAGTATAAACAAATGCAAAAACCTTATCATTTTCTACTATAGAAAATCACTAAAATTATTATTCAACATTGCATACTAAATGCCTCTGCATATTTAATAGTCCTATCCTCAAATAGAATCATTAAACAAGCAAACATATGCAAACAATGCAAACATAACAGCAATCTGCCTATACAGGACAGTCTGTAAAGAACGCAGCAAGATCCATACTTCCCTAGCTCCAAAAATTATGAAAGAAAATTCCCACTGTAGAAAATTTATCAGAGCTTATTATGCAAAAGGTTTCAACATTTTATCACATTCTGACTTTTCTAGGAAATTTTTACAACAGCGGTAAACTATCTGTTTTGAAACAGCAACATGTATACTTGCAAAATAAGCATGGTAAAAGCTATCCTTGACATTTTTATCGAAAATAGAGATGAAAAACATTATTCTAAATAAAAGCAAGCAAATACTAACAAAATAAAATGACGCTCCAAGCAAAACACATATCATGTGGTGAATAAAAATATAGCTCCAAGTAAAGTTAACGATGAACGAAGACGAAAGAGGGGATGCCATCCGGGGCATCCCCAAGCTTTGGATTTTGGTTGTCCTTGAATATTACCTTGAGGTGCCTTGGGCATCCCCAAGCTTAGGCTCTTTCCACTCCTTATTCCATAGTCCATCGAATCTTTACCCAAAACCTGAAAACTTCACAACACAAAACTTAACAGAAGATCTCGTGAGCTCCGTTAGCGAAAGAAAACAAAACACCACTTCGAGGTACTGTAAAGAACTCATTCTTTATTTGTATTGGTGTAATATCTTCTGTATTACAACTTGTCTATGGTTCATACCCACCGATACTACTCATAGATTCATCAAAATAAGCAAACAACACATAAAAACAGAATCTGTCAAAAACAGAATAGTCCGTAGTAATCTGGATCAAACGTATAATTATGGAACTCCAAAAATTCTGAAATAAATTGGTGGACGTGAGGAATTTGTCTATTAATCTTCTGAAAAAATAATCAACTTAAAAGCACTCTTCTGTAAAAAATTACAGCTAATCTCGTGAGCGCAAAGTTTCTGTTTTTTACAGCAAGATCACATTAACATTCACCCAAGTCTTCCCAAAGGTTCTACTTGGCACTTTATTGAAACAAAAGCTATAAAACAAGATTACTACAGTAGCTTAATCATGTGAACACACAAAAACAGTAGGGGTAAATATTGGGTTGTCTTCCAACAAGCGCTTTTCTTTAATGCCTTTCTAGCTAGGCATGCTGATTTCAATGATGCTCGTATAAAAGATAAGAATTGAAACATAAAGAGAGCATCATGAAACACATGGCAAGAACATTTAAGTATAATCCACTTCCTATGCATAGGAATTTTGTGAGCCAACAACTTATGGGAACAATAATCAACTAGCATAGGAAGGCAAAACAGGCATAACTTCAAAAGTTAAGCACATAGAGAGGAAACTTGATATTATTGCAATTCCTACAAGCACATTGAGGGAGTCCTGGATTAGGGGGTGGCCGGATAGCCGAACTATCACCGTTGGCCGGACTCATGGACTATGAAGATACAAGATTGAAGACTTCGTCCCGTGTCCGGATGGGACTTTCCTTGGCGTGGAAGGCAAGCTTGGCGATACGGATCTGTAGATATCCTACCATTGTAACCGACTACTGTAACCCTAGCCCTATCCGATGTCTATATAAACCGGAGGGTTTTAGTCCGTGAGGACTAACAACAATCATACCATAGGCTAGCTTCTAGGGTTTAGCCTCTTTGATCTCGTGGTAGATCTACTCTTGTACTACCCATATCATCAATATTAATCAAGCAGGAGTAGGGTTTTACCTCCATCGAGAGGGCCCGAACCTGGGTAAAAACATCGTGCCCTTGTCTCCTATTACCATCCGCCTAGACACACAGTTCGGGACCCCCTACCCGAGATCCGCCGGTTTTGACACCGACATTGGTGCTTTCATTGAGAGTTCCTCTGTGTCATCACCTTTAGGCCCGATGGCTCCTTCGATCATCAACAACGACGCAGTCCAGGGTGAGACTTTTCTCCCCGGACAGATCTTCGTATTCGGCGGCTTTGCACTGCGGGCCAATTCCCTTGGCCATCTGGAGTAGATCGAAAGCTACGCCCCTGGCCATCAGGTCAGATTTGGGAGTTTGAACTACACGGCCGACATCCGCGGAGACTTGATCTTCGACGGGTTCGAGCCACAGCCAAGCGCGCCGCACTTTCTCGATGGGCACGATCTAGCTATGCCGCCGAACAGTGCCCTGGAGGCCGCACCAGAGTCCGCTCCGACCCTTAGCTCGAAGCCGATTCCGCCGATCGAGGACGAGTGGCTGGACACCGCCTCGGGGGCAACGATCTCTACGGCGATTGAGCCGAACTCCACCTCTGTCCTTTGCGAAGCCCGTGACTCCGAGGTGCCGGGCTCCTCTCCGGACTCCAAACCTCCGCTACCGCCAATCGAATCCGATTGGGCGCCGGTCATGGAGTTCACTTTGCCGCAGACATCTTTCATTAAGCATTCGCCTTGGTGACATCCTGAATTCACTAAAGTCTCTCTCTTTATCAGAGAGCCTGGCGGACTATGGTCGGGAAGGTTGGGATGCGGACGACGAAGAAATTCAACGCCCACCCACCACCCACTTTGTAGCCACTTGTCGATGATTTAACCGACATGCTCGACTTCGACTCAAGACATCAGCGGTATGGACTGACGATGTAGGAGACAACCAAGAACCAGCACCTGCTGTGGCCTTTGGAAGGCCACCTCGTCATCTGACATATACATGGTGGACACCCCAAAAGATGGGAATGGCGATGGAACAATGGAGGATGACCCTCCAAGAAACAGCCCAAGCGCCCGGCGTCGTGGCGCCGCTCTAAATCCCGCCACGGCAAAAATGGTGATTCCGCACGGAGATAATAACACCCCTGGACGGTTGCGAAGATAACCCCCTCCGGCAGGATTTAGCACAGAGGAGGGAGAAGCCAGCCCTCATGATAGAGCGCGGCAGAGAGAGGTAGAGGGCGATAATTATATGCCTCCCTCCGAAGACGAGGCAAGCCTCGACGACCATTTAATTTGTCGTGCCCGAGGATCCCGCCCGAACAGGAGCGTTTCAAACGCAGGCTTATGGCCTGACAAGCAGCCTCAAGAAAAAGCGGCTGCAGCTTAGAGCTGACCAAGACTTGCTAGGTGACGGATGGATCTGAAGTCCTTTCACCGAAGAGTCTGAACTCGATCGCCCCTCCAAGAGCTACCTAAAACGCAGGCTGCTACCCCAATTAGAGGAGGAAGCACCCAAACCTACATCACCAGCGCATGGCCCTAAGCCGACCCGGCCACCTCGTGGCGCCCATGACAGAGAGGCCTCTAGGCCCTTCCACTAAAGCCGCACTCCGACGCCGCTCAAAAAGTACAAAGCCACGGGAAATGCGCCAGACTTGCAGAGACATATTGGAGGACAAGGCAAGGCAAATAAGATCAATCTACGGATCGGCGGGCGCCTACGACACGTGATGACAACCATCACGCCGGATACAAAGCAATTCCGCCGGGCCGAACCACGATGAGACAAAGCTCATTTGAGCTGCGCCGTGATATAGCCCAATACGTAGGCGCCGCACACCCACTATGCTTCATGCATTTAAGTAATGGATCATCAAATCCCCGAGGGTTTCAAACCCGTAAACATTGAATCATAAGACGGCACAACAGATCCTGCGGTTTGGATCGAGGACTATCTCCTTCACATCCACATGGCCCAAGGTGACGATCTACACGCCATCAAATACCTCCCTCAAGCTTAAAGGACCAGCTCGGCATTGGCTCAACAGCTTGCCAACGGAATCAATTGGTTGTTGGGAAGACACGGAAGCCGCATTCCTTGATAACTTCCAGGGCACATATGTGCGACCACCGAGACGCGGATGACCTAAGCCACATAATTCAGCAGAGATGAATCGGCCAGACAATTCTGGACACGGTTCGTAACCAAGAAAAATCAAATCGTTGACTGTCCGGATGCAGAGGCCCTTGCAGCCTTCAAACATAACATCCGCGACGAGTGGCTTGCCCGGCACCTAGGACAGGGAAAGCCGAAATCCATGGCAGCCCTCACATCACTCATGACCCGCTTCTGCGCGGGAGAGGACAGCTGGCAAGCTCGCAGTAACAACCTAACCAAAAACCTTGGTAGTTCGGAAACCAAGGACAGCAATGACAGGTCGCAACAAGCACAAGCGCCGCATTAACGGCGATAATGCTAAAGATACGGCAGTCAATGCCGGATTCAGAGGTTCTAAACCCGGCCAGCAGAAAAAGCCGTTCAAAAGAAATAGTCAAGGCCCGTCCAATTTGGACCGAATACTCGATCGCCGTGCGTATACATGGCACCCGAAACCAGCCAACCACACCAATAGGGATTGTTGGGTGTTCAAGCAGAGCAGGCAAGTTAAATGCGAAAATAACGACAAGGGGCTGCATAAGCGATGACGAGGAGGAGCCCGGCCGCCGAACAATAGAGGATGAAGGGCTTTCCCCACAAGTGCGGACGATGAACATGATATACGCAACCCACATACCCAAAAGGGAGCGGAAGCGTGCACTAAGGGACGATATGCAATGGAGCGATCGCCCCAAAGTTCAACCCGTGGTCCTCCTGCCCGATCACTTTTGATCGAAGGACCACCCACTAGCATCCGCCACGGCGGATTCGCCGCATTGGTTCTTGACCCAATCATTGACGGATTTCACCTCACTAGAGTCCTCGATGGACGGCGGCAGCCTGAACCTGCTTTACCGGGGATACGGTGCGCAAAATGGGAATAGACCCCTCAAGGATTAAACCCACAAAAACAACCTTTAAAGGCATCATACTGTGTAGAGGCCCTTTATGCAGGCTCGATTACACTCAAAGTGGTCTTCGGATCCCGGATAACTTCCGAAGCGAGGAATTAATCTTCGACATAGTCCCGTTCCTGCAGCGGTTATCACGCGATCGCTTGGACGAACCGCATTTGCAAAGTTCAATGCGGTGCCAGACCACGATACCTCAAGCTCAAGATGCCAGGCCCTCGAGGAGTAATCACGGTCAATGGAAACACCGAACGCTCTCTCCAAACGGAGGAGCATACGGCGGCCCTAGCGGCGGAAGTACAAAGCAGCCTTCTAAGGCAATTCACGAGTCCGACTACTAAACGTCCGGACACCGTCAAGCGCGCCCGGAGTAACCTACAACAAGACCGCCTGGCATGTTCCGAGCATCGCCAGAGTAATGCGGCCCCAACCCCAGCCCTCGTGAAATTGGCGAAGCCAAGATTACGCGTGCATAACTATGCTCGGAGATACCATGGGCATAGGGGGAGGCACGACCACGGCATGCCCAGTGCGGCTCAACCGCACTGTGGGCCCCAATTGTGTCATTCTTTTTTTCTTATTCTCGGACTCCGCTTTCCGGAAGCCTGTCCGCAAGAGAATCGCCGAACTCACGATGCAACAGCCAGGGAAGCAAAAAGCTACGTCGAGTGTCCAGGTGGTCTCCACTACGAGCTTTATACCTGTTTTACATACCACCCCGCAGCTTACCCCTGGAGGGGGACATGTTAAATAGTCCCATCCCTTGCTTATCGCACTATTTGTATCGCTCGCTTTCATTGCAAGATCTTTTGAATAAACAATACATAGCTTCGCTTAATATTGCATTCCTTTTTTTTCCATATATGTTCATCTATGACATGTTGCACCCATTACAACTTGGTACGGCCAATACACCAATGCTTAAGTACCCCAAAAATATGGTGTGATAAGTCCGAACACTTTCACAAGTGCACCATCCCGAACTTATAGCATTATATGCATCGGCTCCGAATCATGTCTTGGGTCAATAGTTGGGTTCGCCCGACTCCCATGTTTTGGTACCTTACGTTCCGTTATATCGGCTAAGGTAGCGCTGGGAGAACCACTGCGATTGTGCCCCGGTTGAGCTGGGTTGAGCACCTCAGTGGAGAAAGCTAAAACTGACCGTCATGATAGGGCGAGAGACGGTCGCTGTTCGAGAGGTTTTTTCGGGTCCCTAAAGACTTATGCCGCTTAGAGCGAGGAGTCGGCATTGTCCGGCCAAGGCGTGGATAGCACCCCAAACTCGGTCTTCCAAATACTAGGGGCTTCGCCGAAATTTAAAATTATAGAATTCTATGGCTAAGTGAGAGTGTTCAAGCACTATAGTCTGGTTGCCTTGTTTGTTGCGTTGAGCGCCTCCCTCGAAGGACCCAAGAATGGGAACAAGAGCGCTCAAGTTTATCCCGAACACCCCAAAGACTGTGGCATGGGGCTGAAGCCAACGACTTGCCATGTCTCAAATTTGATAATCGTCCGGACTGAAGGTAATATTTTAAATTCACAAGCGTTGCTTAGCTCATATGAACAAGTTTTCAGCGTACAGGATAACAAATGCGAGTCTATTCAAAAATTACATCTTTGGAGCATTCACCCGCTATAAGGTGGGCACCCTTCAGGACGCCCTCATAATACATTTTAGGCTTGCGATGCTCCTTGCCCGGTGGTGGTGCGTCCTTCACAAGCTTCTCAGCGTCCAGCTTGCCCGAGTGCACCTTAGCACGGGCAAGGGCCCTACGGGCACCTTCAATGCAGACGGAGCACTTGATGACTTCAATCCATGGACAAAGGCCCTCCACCACCGCAGACTAGCTCAAGTAGCTCCTGCATGGGTCCCAGAGGCCATGTGCGAACTATGAGGCCCTTCATGGCCTGATCGGCGACCTTGGAGCTCGACCAGCCGCTTCAGCTGGTCGTCAGGGGCACGGATGTCCGCCTCAAAGATATCGAGACCGTAACACCTTTCCGTCAAGCTCCCCTCCTCGGCGGTAGAGCAACGGCAGCATCGTTTACACCACGGGCAGATCTGCGAATGCTCACGGAGAGCTCCGGATTCGGGTAACTAATAGATAATTCACTTTTACATACTTGCTTTGCATAAAGAATGCCTTACCGCGCTATCTTCTTTAATGATTCAATTTCTTGGAGGGCTTTTTGGGCTTCGGCCTTAGCGGCTTTGGCACTCTCAAGAGCCGAGGCGAGCTCGGACTCTCGAGTCTTCGAGTCACGCTCCAAACTCTCGTGTTTTTCCACGAGAGCCTGGAGCTCTTGTCGCACCTCCGCCACCCGCGCCTCTTGTTTCTCTCGCTTGGTGTGCTCCGCGGCCGCTTTGCTTTCGGCTGTGGACACCGCTTCCTTCAGGGTCGCCACCTCGTTCGTGGCTCCTACAATACCCACGTTATTCCTGTCATTTTTTCAACCAAATCCTTTCTATAAGGTATTACTTTAATAAGGTATTACTCACCTTCCTTGTCCTCGAGCTGCTTCTTGGCAAGGTCGAGCTCGTTTCTCGACCGCCGAGGCTCTGCTTCAACGCATGGACCTCCGCAGGTCGGTCTGTGAGGTCGTTAGCGCCTTTGCATTCCCATATTGACATACTTAAGTTAGACTCCTGCGTATATCTTTTTAGATCCTCAATCCGGCTTTTCTTTCCAAACACCGAACTAAGCATCAGGGGCTACTGTCTATGCGGTAATATTTTTACATATTCTAAACTTACCTCAAAGCCCGTTAGAAGGCTGAGTGCGAGGCTTGATCAGCCCGCCCTTGGCGGACTGAACTTTTTGGATCACCGCACTCATGATAGTGCGGTGCTCCTCGTCGATGGAGGCGCCGTTAAGCGCCTCCAGCAAGCTATCCGGTGCCTCCGGTTGGACGGAGGTCACCGGCGTCGCAGTCTTGCCCTTCTTACGAAGGGGCCGCCTGCCGGACTTCGGAACCACTGTAGGTTCCGGTACGGAGTCCAGCACAGGGCCGTACTTAGAGCCCTTTATGGTTTTGCCCCCATTGCGCCCGGAGTCCGGGAGGTCGCCTTGCGGCGCCTCCAGGACCACCTCCTCTCGGTTGGGCCCCTTTTGGGACTCCACCGTGGTGTCGCTCAAGGCCACGAGGAGGAGGCGGTCGGAAGTGAAGTGCTATTCACATCCGACGAATCCAGGGAGCCGCTCGACGGCGGCAAGCCTGCCCCATGGGCGGGCTACATGGTTATATTCAAGTTAGAAGACACTATGCGACAAATAAAAAGTCATGAGCTGTTCCGGAGTCCGGACACTTACGATCTCGCCAGGGGCTTAGCCCTTGGTGGCCACTCCTCCTCGTCGTTGTCGGCGTTGGTGCAGAAGTCCGGAGGAAGGGTCCTTCCTTTCTTGGACCCTCCGGCCTCACTAGTCGGGGCGGCCTTCCTTTTCTTCTCTCCCCCCGCTGGGGGAGAGGCTTCTTTTTCCTCCTCGTCCTCAGGGGAGGATTCCGCCTCAGAGTCGTCGGGCAATGAGTCCGACAGCACCTGGCGCCAGGAGCTCCTTCGAGTTCCCGTGGCCTCCTTCTTGGCCTTCTTCTCGGCACCACGTGAGGTGCGGAACCAAAGCAGCCCCTGGCCAAGCGGGCGTCCACTGGTCTTCGGCAAAGGAGCCGGATAGTTAACCTGCCTGACGCCTTCAGCCAGTCTGTCACAAAGGTAAGGGAGTTTAGATCCCACATAGAGTCAGACTATGAAAAACAAGAGTCCCAAAAGGGTAAATAACACACCTCGCTGGCTTGACGTCATGCGAGCTGAATCCGCGATCTTCTAGTAGCGGATGCGGGAGCTTCAGCGACCTTGAACAACACCTTCCAGGCATCTTCGTGCGTTGTGTGAAGAGCGGCTCAAGATTCGGTGCTGTGCCGGATCAAACTCCCACAAATTGAAGGCCCGTTCTTTGGCATGGGAGGATCCATGGATGAGCATGACTCGGACTATGTTGACAAGCTTGAGATTCTTGTTCACCAGATTTTGGACGCAGGTTTGAAGTCCGGTCAACTCTTTCGAATTACCCCACGTCAGGCCCGTCTCTTTCCATGAGGTGAGCCGTGTAGGGGGGCCAGATCTGAATTCGGGGGCCGCTGCCCATTTAGAGTCGCGCGGCTCGGTGATGTAGAACCACCCCGATTGCCACCCCTTTATGGTCTCCACGAAGGAGCCCTCAAGCCATGTAACGTTGGGCATCACGCCCGCCATGGCGCCTCGCGCTTCCCGGCTTGTCGGCCGCCCACTATCTTCGCTTGACGCTAAAGGTCTTCAACCATAAACCGAAGTGGGGCTGGATGCAAGGAAAGCCTACGCACCACGGCGATATAAACGTCGACATATTGAGGATGAAGTTTGGGGCCAAATCATGGAAATCCAGGCCGTAGTAGAACATGAGCCCCCGGACAAATGGGTGAAGTGGAAAACCTAGTCCGCGGAGGAAGTGGGTGAGGAACACCACCCTCTCATGGGGCCTGGGGGTGGGGAGGAGCTGCCCCTTGTCGGGGAGCCGACACGCGATGTCGCCGGACAAGTATCCGGCTTCCCGCAGCCTTTTGATGTGCCCCTCCGTGACGGAGGAGGCCATCCGCTTGCCTCCCGCTCCGGACATAGTTGGAGAAGGTTGAGGTGGGATGTGCGAACTTGAGCGCTGGAGCTCGAGTGCGCGGAAATGGATGAGCAAAGGAGGAAGAAGGCGTAGGTGAAAGGGTGGATCCTTATCCCCTTATATGGACGGACGGCTATCGTCCCCACCACCGGTAAAACTCGCTTATCTCCCAAGCGCCATAATCAATGGCGCGGTTGGGTTACCTACATCCATATTGATGAGAATCCCGGAATAAGGGGACACGATCTACGCTTTGACAAGGCGTGCCAAGGAAACCGCCTCGCTTAAACGCTACTGCGGTGGTACAAGAAAAACGATTCGAATAAAGACTTGGCCGTGGCGTGATGGCACGCTATGCGAATACGTCCAGATTGATTTTGTGTAAATATTATTCTCTCTACGGTGTTATGTGGAAATAATTTTGCGAGCCGGACACTATCCTTGTGTTCAAAATCTTCTATGAAGTATTCGGAGGAGGAACCCGCCTTGCAATGTCAAGACAATATGCGGCGCCCGGACTCGTCGTCATTGAAGCCTCGGGTTCAGGGACTCTTGAGGAGTCTGGATTAGGGGGTGTCCGGATAGCGAACTATCACTGTTGGCCGGACTCCTGACTATGAAGATACAAGATTGAGGACTTTGTCCCGTGTCCGGATGGGACTTTCCTTGGCGTGGAAGGCAAGCTTGGCGATACGGATATGTAGATCTCCTACCATTGTAACCGACTCTATGTAACCCTAGCCCTATCAGGTGTCTATATAAACCGGAGGGTTTTAGTCCATAGGACGAACAACAATCATACCATAGGCTATCTTCTAGGGGTTTAGCCTCTTTGATCTCGTGGTAGATCTACTCTTGTACTACCCATATCATCAATGTTAATCAAGCAGGAGTAGGGTTTTACCTCCATCGAGAGGGCCCGAACCTGGGTAAAAACATCGTGTCCCTTGTCTCCTGTTACCATCCGCCTAGACGCACAGTTCGGGACCCCCTACCCGAGATCCGCTGGTTTTGACACCGACACACATGTTCCTCCCTCATAATAATTTTCAGTAGCATCATGAATGAATTCAACAATATAGCCATCACGTAAAGTATTCTATTCATGATCTACTTGTGTAGAATTTTTATTACTCTCCACATAAGCAAATTTCTTCTCATGAATAGTAGTGGGAGCAAACTCAACAAAATAACTATCATGTGAAGCATAATCCAATTGAAAATTAAAATCATGATGACAAGTTTCATGGTTATCTTTATTCTTTATAGCATACGTGTCATCACAATAATCAACATAAATAGGAGGCATGCTTTCATCATAATAAATTTGCTCATCAAAACTTGGGGGACAAAAAATATCATCTTCATCAAACATAGCATCCCCAAGCTTGTGGCTTTGCATATCATTAGTATCATGGATATTCAAAGAATTTATACTAACAACATTGCAATCATGCTGATCATTCACATATTTTATGCCAAGCATTCTATGTAATTCTTCCTCTAGCAATTGAGCACAATTATTGGAATCTTTTATTTCACGAAAGACATTAAAAAGATGAAGCATATGAGGCACCCTTAATTCCATTTTTTTTGTAGTTTTCTTTTATAAACTAAACTAGTGATAAAACAAGAAACAAAAAGATTCGATTGCAAGATCTAAAGATATACCTTCAAGCACTCACCTCCCCGGCAACGGCGCCAGAAAAGAGCTTGATGTCTACTACACAACCTTCTTCTTGTAGACGTTGTTGGGCCTCCAAGCACAGAGGTTTGTAGGACAAAGAGTAAATTTCCCTCAAGTGGATGACCTAAGGTTTATCAATTCGTGCTAGGCGTAGGATGAAGATGGTCTCTCTCAAGCAACCCTGCAACCAAATAACAAAGAGTCTCTTGTGTCCCCAACACACCCAATACAATGGTAAATTGTATAGGTGCACTAGTTTTGCGAAGAGATGGTGATACAAGTGCAATATGGATGGTAGATATAGGTTTTTGTAATCTGAAAATATAAAAACAGCAAGGTAACTAATGATAAAAGTGAGTGTAAACGGTATTGCAATGGTAGGAAACAAGGCCTAGGGTTCATACTTTCACTAGTGCAAGTTCTCTCAACAATAATAACATAACTGGATCATATAACTATCCCTCAACATGCAACAAAGAGTCACTCCAAAGTCACTAATAGCGGAGAACAAACGAAGAGATTATGGTAGGGTACGAAACCACCTCAAAGTTATCTCTTTCTGCTCGATCTATTCAAGAGTCCGTAGTAAAATAACGCGAAGCTATTCTTTCCGTTCGATCAATCATGGAGTTCGTACTAGAATAACACCTGAAGACACAAATCAACCAAAACCCTAATGTCACCTAGATACTCCATTGTCACCTCAAGTATCCGTGGGCCTGATTATACGATTGTAGTGACCCGACCTCAAACGGTCAAATCTTCGTGCTTCAAAGGCCATCCCCGGATCGGTAATGTCGACACATAATACGATCAAGGATTTATAACAGAGCAGCAATCTCACACTTATTACATCGAATGTCTCAAAAGAGAACTTATTACAATAAATATGGCTTAAGGCCATCTAATACGATAACAATGGAAGGCTTGGAAGATAAAGTGAGTCCATCAACTCCAACGGCATAGCTGAGCTGCACGGCAACCACCTAACGAACCTTACTCCTCGTTCTGAAAAGTCCGCAACATAATACGTTGCAGCCCAAAATGGGCCAGCACATGGAATATGCTGGCAATATAACACAGTAGAGCAAGAACAGAATAATGCTGTCACTACATGCATATTTGGCTGGTGGAAAGCTCTATGGTTATAGTTTTTGCGAAAAGCCAAATTTTCCCTACAACAAAGGAATAGATTTTAATTTAACTATCATGGTGGTTGAAACATCATTGTGAAGGTTCCTCCAACTCAATCCCAATTAAATGATTAACAACCCAACAAAATTAATTAAAAGTGATGAGATACATAAGATACTCCAAGTACTAGATACTCAAGATTGTCCATAACCGGGGACACGGCTAACCATGATTAGATTGTACACTCTGCAGAGGTTTGCGCACTTTTCCCCACAAGACTCGATCGCCTCCATTGGATTTCGCACTACATGGTGTTTGAGAAACGGATGACCGAGACACAGTCTTTCAGAAACATTAACTCTCTACTCCGGACAGACCATACCAAACCTACATCCCACTACTCACCGATCTGCCTCTTCAAGAGCTTCACGTAACTTACTCAACTATGCTAGAGCCCATAATAGCTTGTGGCTGCACACGGAAGTTTCTAGCATGAATCATCTCAGTTCCCTTTGAGCCTGGGTGGCGGTCCATAGGAAGATCACACGGGTACTCCGGGATTTCCAAAAAAATACAGGCAACACTGGGTTCCCCAGGTGCCTCAATCCACCCAGATGTTTGTTTAAGTTTCCACCTTAAGTTGAACCATTAATTAACAATCTCACATCTGTCATGGATTTCACTCAAACCCAAACCACGTCTACGAGCATAGCATAGCAATATAATAGGGCAATAGCTTCTACCTCAGTAACTACTTCCCAACCCACATGTTAATGACATCCTAATCATGCAATATTTGAGGATTGGAACTAATGCATAAAAACTGGGTATGGAAAGAGTATGATCAATGTGTTACTTGCCTTGCTGACGATCCGCGAAACCTAGGGACTCGTAGTAACACGCTTCGCACTCTGGGAATTCTATCGCAAACAAACAATAACATACATAAGCAACAAGCAAAGATGCACGGGCAAAACTCAAATAAAAGAGATTGACCAGAAAGTTCAACTTAAGAACTCTGGTTCGCAAAAAGAATCAAATCAAACGGAGCAACGAAACTCAAACGGCGAAAGAAACAAGATCCGTTTACTATTCTGAACTAAAGTCAAATTTTAAAGTATCAAAATCTTGTTTAAGTTGATTAAACAAAAAGAGGGTCTCGAGACGAAGATCTGGGCGCTTGAATCGCCTGATTCCGACTAACGAGCGAAAAGAAAAAACTGAAACAAAAATCGGATCAGAAATCGCGATCGAGAATAATCGCGGAAAAATCCGATAAAAGAAAACTGACGAACAGACTAACAAACGAGCGTTCGTTAGTTGTAAATAACGGGTGAAAATCATTCGTGAAAACGAATGTACGGACGAACGCCCGCTAATTAGAAGAACCGGGAAAAACCGGCGAACCGATCAAAAAAACAAACTAGGGTTTCTAGAAAAAAATCCAACGGTTTAAAAAAACGGCGGCTCGGATCGGCCCTGTACCTCCGGCAAGGCGGCTCTGGCGAGGCGGGATCGGGCAGCGGGGTGGCGGCTCGGCGGCGGGCTTGGCGGGCGGTGGCGGCTTTGGCGCTGGGTCACAGCGACGCTGGCGGGCAGCGGAACGGCGACGGCAGAAGGCTGGCGTGAGGTTGGCGGTGGTGGTGGCTAGAAGGGCGGCGGCTATATAAAGGGTGGCGGCTTGCTTGGGCGCGCCGGAGGAGTCCGGCTTGACTCTCCTCGGCCTCCACAAGCAGGCGGGCGCAAGGAGGTGCCTTGGGTTGGCTGGCCTTTGCCTGGCCAAGCTTCGGCCCACCAAGGGAAGATTAAAAAAACAATTTCGCCGGACAGAAAATAAATCCTAGAAAATAAAATAAAAATCTAAAAATGCCAAAAACAAATTTTCGCCGTCTAAATAAAATATTTAGAACGAGATGAACATTTTCTTGGCCCTAAATGCAATCTTGAAAACGTGCAATTTTCTAAAGCAAGTAAAATCCAAATAAAATCAAATAAATGATTTTAATATTTTCCTCCAATATTTCAATTATTTTGGAGATGTCATATTATCTCCTCTCATATATTTTTAATATGAAATATTTTTCGGAGAGAAAATAATTAAAACCAAAAATCCTCGTTTCATTATTTGATAAAAATCAAATACTTAAAACCGAAATCCCCAACTCTCTTCGAGGGTCCTTGAGTTGCTTAGGATTTTGAGGATTGCGGAAAAAGAATGCAGTAAAATATGATATGCATGAATGACCTATGTATAACATTCCAAATTGAAAATTAGGGATGTTACAACGATATGCATCACACAATCTCAGATTCATCTATTCAACCAACACAAAAGTACTTCAAAGAGTGCCCCAAAGTTTCTACCGGACAGTCAAGACGAAAACGTGTGCCAACCCCTATGCATAGGTTCATGGGCGGAACCCGCAAGTTGATCACCAAAACATACATCAAGTAGAGCACATGAATATGCCATTGTCACCACAGATAAGCACGGCAAGACATACATCAAGTGTTCTCAAATCCTTAAAGACTCAATCCGATAAGATAACTTCAAAGGGAAAACTCAATCCATTACAAGAGAGTAGATAGGGAGAAACATCATAAGATCCAACTATAATAGCAAATCTCGCGATACATCAAGATCGTACCACCTCAAGAACACGAGAGAGAGAGAGAGAGAGAGAGAGATCAAACACATAGCTACTTGTACATACCCTCAGCCCCGAGGGTGAACTACTCCCTCCTCGTCATGGAGAGCGCCGGGATGATGAAGATGGCCACCGGTGAGGGATGCCCCCCTCCGGCAGGGTGCCGGAACAGGGTCCAGATTGGTTTTTGGTGTCTACAGAGGCTTGCGGCGGCGGAACTCCCGATCTATTCTGCTCCCCGAAGGTTTTAGGGTATATGGACTTATATAGGCGAAAGAAGTCGGTCAGGGGAGCCACGAGGGGCCCACAAGGGTGGAGGGCACGCCCCCTGCCTCATGGCCTCCTTGAAGCTTCCCTGACTTCAGCTCCACGTCTCCTGGATCACGTTCGTTCCAAAAATCACGCTCCCGAAGGTTTCATTCCATTTGGACTCCGTTTGATATTCCTTTTCTTCGAAACACTGAAATAGGCAAGAAAACAACAATATGGGCTGGGCCTCTGGTTAATAGGTTAGTCTCAAAAATAATATAAAAGCGCTTAGTAAAGCCCATAAACATCCAAAATAGATAATATAATAGCATGAATGCTTCGTAAATTATAGATGCGTTGGAGACGTATCAGTGGATCGTGTTGATAATATGTTATGTGATAGCTATTTTGTTGAATTTGCCTATGATCCTACATGTAATTTTTATGAGAGAGGAAAATATGGTTGTATAAATTTTCATGTTACTAAATTACCTCTCGTTATGTTGAGATTGCTATTATTTCTTTCCGCTTCCTTGCATATGCTAGTTTTTGCTTGCCTTGATAATTTGTTTGCCTATAAGATGCCTATGCATTGGAAGTATGTTAGACTTAGATGTGTTTGTCACGTATTTTATGATTCTCTCTTTTTGCTTCAATTCTTGTCTTTCATGTGAGCATCATTGAAATCTCTATGCCTAGCTAGGGGCGTTAAACGATAGCTCTTTTTGGGAGGTAACCCAATTTTATTTTTGTTCCTTGCTTTTTGTTCCTGTTTAGTAATAAATAATTCATCTAGCCTCTGTTTAGATGTGGTTTTATGTTTTCATTAGTGTTTGTGCCAAGTAGAACCGTTGGGAAGACTTGGGTGAAGTCATTGCGATCTTGCTGTAAAAAACAGAAACTTTAGCGCTCATGAGATTAGCTGCCATTTTTTACTGGAGAGTGCTTTTAGGTTGATTATTTTTTCTGATAATTAATAGGCAAATTCCTCACGTCCACCAATTTATTTCAGAATTTTTGGAGTTCCAAAAGTATATGTCTGATACAGATTACTACAAAATGTTCTGTTTTTGACAGATTCTGTTTTTCGTGTGTTGTTTGCTTATTTTGATGAATCTATGGCTAGTATCGGGGGGTATGAACCATAGAGAAGTTGGAATACAGTACGTTTAACACCAATATAAATAAAGAATGAGTTCATTACAGTAACTTAAAGTGGTGGTTTGTTTTCTTACACTAATGGAGCTCATGAGATTTTCTGTTGAGTTGTGTGTTGTGAAGTTTTCAAGTTTTTGGGTAAAGATTTGATCGATTTTGGAATAAGGAGTGGCAAGAGCCTAAGCTTGGGGATGCCCAAGGCACCCCAAGATAAAATTCAAGGATAGCCAAAAGCCTAAGCTTGGGGATGCCCCGGAAGGCATCCTCTTCGCCTTCGCTCTATCGGTAACTTTACTCGAGGCTATATTTTTATTCACCACATGATATGTGTTTTGCTTGGAGCATATTGTATTATTTGAGTATTTTCTTTTTAGTTTACCACAATCATCCTTGCTGTACACACCTTTTAGGAGAGACACACATGAATCGTAATTTATTAGAATACTCTATGTGCTTCACTTATATATTTTGAGCTAGATAATTTTGCTCTAGTGCTTCACTTATACCTTTTTAGAGCACGGTGGTGGTTTTATTTTATAGAAATTATTGATATCTCATGCTTCACTTATATTATTTGGAGAGTATTTTAGAACAGCATGGTAATTTGCTTTGGCTATAAAATTAGTCCTAATATGATAGGCATCCAAGATGGGTATAGTAAAAACTTTCATATAGAGTGCATTAAATATTGTGATAAGTTTGATACTTGATAGTTGTTTTGGGATATAAAGGTGGTAATGTCAGAGTCATGCTAGTTTGGTAATTGTGGAATTGATAAATACTTGTGTTGAGGTTTGCAAGTCTCGTAGCATGCACGTATGGTAAACGTTGTGTGACAAATTTGAAGCATGGGGTGTTCTTTGATTGCTTTCCTTATGAGTGGCGGTCGGGGACGAGCGATGGTATTTTCCAACCAATCTATCCCTCAGGAGCATGTGCGTAGTGCTTAGTTTTTATGACTTGTAGATTTTTGCAATAAGTATGTGAGTTCTTTATGACTAATGTTGAGTCCATGGATTATACGCACTCTCACCCTTCCATCGTTGCTAGCCTCTTCGGTACATCCAAACCCCGTGATACGATACACTCCATCACACAAAAGCCTCCTTATATCTTCCTCAAAACCGCCACCATACCTACCTATTATGGCATTTCCATAGCCATTCCGAGATATATTGCCATGCAACTTACTACAGTTCCGTTTATTATGACACGCTCCATCATTGCCATATTGCTTTGCATGATCATGTAGTTGACATCGTATTTGTGGCAAAGCCACCTTCATAATTCCTTCATACATGTCGCTCTTGATTCATTGCATATCCCGGTACACCGCCGGAGACATTCACATAGAGTCATATTTTGTTCTAAGTATCGAGTTGTAATTCTTGAGTTGTAAGTAAATAGAAGTGTGATGATTTTCATTATTAGAGCATTGTCCCATGTGAGGAAAGGATGAAGGAGACTATGATTCCCCCACAAGTCGGGATGAGACTCCGTACGAAAAATAATAATAAAAAAAGAGGCCAAAGAAGCCCAATCAAAAAATGAGAGAAAAAGAGAGAAGGGACAATGTTACTATCCTTTTCCACACTTGTGCTTCAAAATAGCACCATGATCTTCATGATAGAGAGTTTCTTATTTTGTCACTTTCATATACTAGTGGGAATTTTCATTATAGAACTTGGCTTGTATATTCAATGATGGGCTTCCTCAAAATGCCCTAGGTCTTCGTAAGCAAGCAAGTTGGATGCACACCCACTTAGTTTCTTTTGATGAGCTTTCATATATTAATAGCTCTAGTGCATCCGCTGCATGGCAATCCCTACTCCTCACATTGACATCAATTGATGGGCATCTCCATATCCCGTTGATTAGCCGCGTCAATGTGAGACTTTCTTCTTATTTTTGTCTTCTCACATAACCCCCATCATCATATGTTCTTCCACCCATAGTGCTATGTCCATGGCTTGCGCTCATATATTGCGTAAAAGTTGAAAGAGTTTGAAAAGGCTAAGTATGAAACTATTGCTTGGCTTGTCATCGGGGTTGTGCATGATGGGAGAATTTTGTGTGACGAAAATGAAGCATGGCCAAACTATATGATTTTGTAGGGATAAGCTTTCTTTGGCTATGTTATTTCGATAAGACATAATTGCTTAGTTAGCATGCTTGAAGTATTACTATTTTTATGTCGATAATAAAACTTTGTCTAGGATCTTTTGGATCTAAGCATTCATGCCACAATCAACATAATTACATTGAAATTTATGTTAGGTAGCATTCCACATCAAAAATTTTGTTTTATCATTTACCTACTCGAGGACGAGCAGGAATTAAGCTTGGGTATGTTTAATGGGCTTTATTATGATCTTTTATATTATTTTTGAGGCTAACCTATTAACTGAAGGCCCAGTGCAAATTGCTTTTTTTGCCTATTTCAGTGTTTTGCAGAAAAGGAATATCAAACGGAATCCATAGGAAACGAAACCTTCACGCGGATCTTTTATGGAACAAACGCGATCTAGGAGACTTGGAGTGGACGTCCAGGAAGCAACAAGGCGGCCACGAGGCAGGAGGGCGCGCCTAGGGGGTAGGCGCACCCCCACCCTCGTGGGCCCCTCGTGGCTCCACCGGCATACTTCTTTCGCCTATATATACTCTTATACCCTAAAAACATCGAGGGGAGCCACGAAACACTTTTTCCACTGCCGTAACCTTCTGTACCCATGAGATCCCATCTTGGGGCCTTTTCCGGCGCTCCGCCAGAGGGGGAATCAATCATGGAGGGCTTCTACATCAACACCATAGCCTCTCCGATGATGTGTGAGTAGTTTACCACAGACCTTCGGGTCCATAGTTATTAGCTAGATGGCTTATTCTCTCTCTTTGGATCTCAATTCAAAGTTCTCCTCGATTCTCTTGAGTTCTATTCGATGTAATACTTTTTGCGGTGTGTTTGTCGAGATCCGATGAATTGTGGGTTTATGATCAAGATTATCTATGTACAATATTTGATTCTTCTCTAAATTCTTATATGAATGATTTGATATCTTTGCAAGTCTCTTCGAATCATCGATTTAGTTTGGCCTACTAGATTGATCATTCTTGCAATGGGAGAAGTGCTTAGCTTTGGGTTTAATCTTGCGGTGTCCTTTCCCAGTGACCGTAGGGGCAGCAAGGCACGTATTGTATTGTTGCCATCGAGGATAAAAGGATGGGTTTTATATCATATTGCTTGAGTTTATCCCTCTACATCATGTCATCTTGCTTAATGCGTTACTCTGTTCTTTTGAACTTAATACTCTAGATGTATGCTGGATAGCGGACGATGTGTGGAGTAATAGTAGTATATGCAGAATCGTTTCGGTCTACTTGACACGGATGTGATGCCTATGTTCATGATCATGCCTAGATATTCTCATAACTATGCACTTTTCTACCAATTGCTCGGCAGTAATTTGTTCACCCACCGTAATTTATGCTATCTTGAGAGAAGCCACTAGTGAAACCCATGGCCCCCAGGTCTACTTTACATCATATTAGTTTCTCGTCAACTAGCTATTTCTGTCGCCATTTATTTTGCAATCTTTATTTTCGAATCTATACAACAAAAATAACAAAAATATTTATCTTATTATCTTTATCAGATCTCACTTTTGCAAGTGGCTGTGAAGGAATTGACAACCCCTTTATCGCGTTGGTTGCAAGGTTCTTGATTGTTTGTGCAGGTACTAGGTGACTACGTGTTATCTTCTACTAGATTGATACCTTGGTTCTCAAAACTGAGGGAAATACTTACGCTACTTTGCTGCATCACCCTTTCCTCTTCAAGGGAAAACCAACGCATGCTGAGGTAGCACCCATCATTGCGTCCGGCAGGTCTCAGACATTATTCATTCCTCAGACAGTATTGCGACGGGTCAGGCGATCTGGTTTTGGAAAAGAACGGTCACTTTACCCCCCTTAAGCACAAACTCGGGCGGCTTAAACGTCACTGAAGTGACATGGGTGAGCTTATGGCGACTCTCATTAAATATGCTGACTCTGATACCACAAAGGATCCTGGATATGATGATGATAAATCAAACAAAAGCAAGAAGAGTGGCAATGGTAAGGGTCAGCAGGAGAATGTGGTAGGAGGCAACGGTAACAACCGGGGTAATGGTGGTTGTCGGTGTCAAAACCGGCGGATCTCGGGTAGGGGGTCCCGAACTGTGCGTCTAGGCGGATGGTAACAGGAGACAAGGGACACGATGTTTTTACCCAGGTTCGGGCCCTCTCGGTGGAGGTAAAACCCTACTCCTGCTTGATTAATATTGATGATTTGGGTAGTACAAGACTAGATCTACCACGAGATCGGAGAGGCTAAACCCTAGAAGCTAGCCTATGGTACGATTGTTGTTCGTCCGACGGACTAAAACCCTCCGGTTTATATAGACACCGGATAGGGTTAGGGTTACCGTAGTCGGTTACAATGGTAGGAGATCTACATATCCGTATTGCCAAGCTTGCCTTCCACGCCAAGGAAAGTCCCATCCGGACACGGGACGAAGTCTTCAATCTTGTATCTTCATAGTCCAGGAGTCCGGCCAACGGTGATAGTTCGGCTATCCGGACACCCCCTAATCCGGGACACCCCCTAATCTTGTATCAGGGCATCGATGAATTTCAGCCAGGAGGTTTCACCCTTCCTCTTCGGAGATACACCTTTGAAGGACTCCTGTTGTGCTTTTCTTATAAAGCTCTCCCGCATGGACTTTATAGGCTTTGGATCGCCGCACTATGCAATGAGCCTCATTTTGATCTTCTGGGAGTTCCTGCCTAGTTAGGTAGGCTAGGTAGGGCTCCGTCCACGGGGCAACAACTGCCATTATCTCGTGGGCGGAGGTTGTTATCTCGTTGGCAGAACCTCCGATTGTGTCAGAGTGTTCGGTGTCAGGCAATGCGGTTGGGTCCGGATTGTTATTTCCGGACTCCCTTCCCATAGTACGGATGGCTTGAACAGCCGTTCTGTGGAAGATGTTGGGGACGGCATCGCGTTTTTGCACCGATGCATGCCAATCGCCCGCCGCTGGTTGTTATCCGGGCTATATGATGAAATTCGAGCCCTTCAACTGCGGCCGACATTTTTAGAACTGCGTTGCGGTATGCTGCCATTTTCGGATCTTTGGCGTCAAAGTCTCCGTTTATCTGAGATATCGTGAGGTTTGAATCCCCGCGCACCTCTAGGCATTTAATGCCCATGGAGACTGCCATCCGGAGGCCGTGCAGAAGGGCCTCATATTCGGCTGCGTTGTTGGAGTCCGTGTACATTATCTGAAGGACGATTGACTGTGTCCCGGTCGGGGATGTCAGGACGACGCCAGCCTTCGTGCCGCCAGCATTTTGGAGCCGTTGAAGTGCATGATCCAATTGGAATATGCGCTGCATTACTCTTTAGGTAGTTCGACGGTCCATTCGGCAATGAAATCGGCCAACACTTGTGACTTAATAGCTCGTCGTGGCTTGTAAGTTAAGTCGAATGGGAGGAGCTCGATTGCCAATTTGGCAATCCGGCTTGTCGCGTCGCGGTTGTTTATAACGTCGTTAAGAGGTACTTCAGAGGCTACTGTAACCGAACACTCTTGAAAGTAGTGTTGCAGCTTCCGGGATGCCATGAACACCGCGTATGCTATCTTCTGATAATGTGGGTACCGGGACTTGCATGGAGTTAGGACAGTGGACACGTAATAAACTGGTTTTTGAAGAGGGAACCTGTCCGTCCGCTTTCTCGCTCGACGACGAGCACCGCGCTAACAACTTGATGTGTTGCGCGATATATAATAACATTGGTTCGCCCGTGTTAAAGTGCGGCCAGGACCGGATTTGTTGCCAATATGGCTTTTATTTCTTCGAGTCCGTGGCGGCATCCGTCCACTTAAGTGTTCGGTGCGCCCGGAAGGAGGCGGTAAGGTAACGCCTTTTCTCCCAAACGGGAAATAAGCGACTTAGAGCCGCTACGGATCGATCAATTTTGTATTTGTTTGAGGTCTTTTGGAATATCCAATTGTGACAGAGCTCAGTATCTTGGCTGGGTTTGCTTCAATTCCTCTACCGGACACAATGAAGCCCAAGAGCTTTCCGATCGAACGTCAAGACGCATTTTCCGGATTGAGCTTAATGTCGTACTTTCGGAGATTGTCGAATGTGAGCCTCAAGTCGTCTACTAGAGTTTCGACATGCTTGGATTTGACGACCACGTCATCTACATATGCCTCCACATTTTGCCGATCTGGTTTGCCGGACATGTACGAATCATGCGCTGATATGTTGCGCGGTGTTTTGAGCCCAAAGGGCATTGTGTTGAAGCGTAATGGGCCATATGGAGTAATGAATGCCGCTATGCGGCTTGGTCTGGCTCCGCCATCTTAATTTGGTGGTAGCGGAGTATGCGTCGAGGAAACACAATGAATCGTGGTCTTCTTTGTGGCGCCGATAATTTGATCAATGCGAGGGAGGAAGGGATCCTTGGGCAAGCCTTATTAAGGTCTTTGAAATCGACACATAGGAGCCAGGATTTGTCCTTCTTTGGTACCATCACCAGATTTGCTAGCCAGTCCGGATGTTTTATATCTCGGATGAATCCGGCTTCCAGAAGTTTGGCTAGCTCCTCTCCCATGGCATGTCTCTTGGGTTCGGAAAAACGCCGAAGAGCTTGCTTGACTGACTTAAATCCTTTTAGGATATTTAGGCTGTGCTCGGCCAGCCAACATGGGATTCCTGGCATGTCTGAAGGGTGCCAGGCAAAAATGTCGATTTTCGTAGAAATTCTCGTAGTGCGGCGTCTACATCAGGGTTTAACTGTGCCCCAATGGAGGCCGTCTTTGCAGGCTCCGTTGGGTGGACTTGGAATTTGACTATTTCATCCGCTGGTTTAAAAGAGGTGGACTTGGATCTTTTATCAAGTATCACATCGCCTCTGCTTCACCGTGGAGTGCATCGCGATTAGTTCCTCGGCCGCTAGGGCTTCGGATAGTGCCTCGAGGGCTAGTGCGGTTGTCTTGTTTTCGGTGAGTGCTATGTTCGGATCACTAGCGAGAGTGATGATTCCGTTACGTCCAGGCATTTTAAGCTTCATGTACCCATAATGGGGTATAGCTTGAAAAATTTTGAATGCCTCTCGCCCTAATATAGCGTGATATCCGCTGCTGAACGGGGCCACTTGAAAGGTGACCTCCTCGGACCTGTAATTCTCCGGTGAGCCGAACACTACGTCCAATGTGATTTTTCCTGTGCAGCATGCTTCCCGGGTAGGGATTATTCCTCTAAAGGTTGTGCTGCTTCGCTCAATGCGGCTCCAGTCTATTTCCATTTTTCGGAGGGTTTCCTCATAGATGAGGTTTAATCTGCTGCCGCCATCCATGAGTACCTTAGTAAGGCGAAAGCCGTCCACACTTGGACTGAGGACCAGTGCGGCTAGTGCTCGGGCTGTTCGGAATTTGGGTTCGTCACTGGCATTAAAGATAATAGCCGTGTCACTCCATGGATTTATTGTTGGTACTTGGTAGACTTCGGCAAGGTTGTGGAGTGTTCGCTTCGCATGTTATTTGATGCGAAAGTCTCAAGATTGTTAATACCGCATCTTGGTGTTGTTGGGCTGAGATTCTGAAGCTAGAAGCTCTTCGCCACTTTTGGCCACACCGCCGTAGTATCCAACATGCTCAAGGCTATGAGTTGGAGTGGCGTCCCCTCAGCTATGAATTTTGCGAGGTCCGTTGAGCCATCCCTCCAAAGACGGTTCCATGCCCTTTAGGGAGTCTATGTTTTTGGTATTTAACCTGGTGGTTGGTGATAATACACCCTTTTATTTCGGATTTGGGCTGTGTTCGGGCGGATTATCCCAAAATTTACTTTCGGTTTTCCAAGCACTCTCCATCGACAAGCATTTTTGTACTATGGTTACCAAGTCGGCAAAGCGTGTAATTTCACGACGACTTATGGCGTTTAGGATTCCTTCGTCCGTGCAATTATTGCAGAAGAGTGAGATTGCGTCCTCCTCTCGGCAGTCCTTTATCCTGTCCATAACCAGGAGGAATCTGGCCAAAGAATGATGTACTTGTTTCAAGCGGGCTCTTGCCGAATTCGGGATAGATCGCAATGTTTGGGTGGGCGGGTGGAACTAAATCCGGAACCCCGTCTAATCTAAACTCAGGGGCCGAGAAGTGTCCGAACTCGGAGGCTTGGGTTTTTGGATGTTATCCACTGAATCCAACCCGCCGCCTGACTTTAAGTTCAGAATTTGATCGTCGTCCGTCCCTCCGCGGGAATCCGGCATGGAGGGGTCGGGAATCCGGACGTAGCTAGTCCTTAAGATAGAAGAAGAGTCGCCGCATTTTTCCTCTACCACAGCAATATGGTGGGTAGCCTGGGGAGAGTTAATCTCTCTCAGATCGGTTTTGGGCCCGATCTGATCGTAGTCAGTGGCGACTCCCAGGGCGGCGATGCGATCTAAGAGCTCGTTCACGGAGGAGAGCTTGATTGGATCTAGCTGCTCGGCAAGTTCCGTGTTAACACGAAGATTGGTTTCGATGACCCGAGAAGTCATCGTCGGCGCGGCGGACGAACTGGTGGTCATAAGGAAACCACCTAGCCGAAGAGTCTGGCCGGCGGCCAAGGCTCCTTTGGCGATAATGTCGTCTTTAAAGACGGGATGAGGCATCCTTCCTGACGGTGTGACGGCTACGGAGGAACTCTCAATGAAAGCACCAATGTCGGTGTCAAACCGGCGGATCTCGGGTAGGGGGTCCCGAACTGTGCGTCTAGGCGGATGGTAACAGGAGACAAGGGACACGATGTTTTTACCTGTGTTCGGGCCTCTCGGTGGAGGTAAAACCCTACTCCTGCTTGATTAATATTGATGATATGGGTAGTACAAGAGTAGATCTACCAGGAGATCGGAGAGGCTAAACCCTAGAAGCTAGCCTATGGTATGATTGTTGTTCGTCCTACGGACTAAAACCCTCCGGTTTATATAGAGGATAGGGTTAGGGTTACGCAGAGTCGGTTACAATGGTAGGAGATCTACATATCCATATTGCCAAGCTTGCCTTCCACGCCAAGGAAAGTCCCATCCGGACACGGGACGAAGTCTTCAATCTTGTATCTTCATAGTCCAGGAGTCCGGCCAACGGTGATAGTTCGACTATCCGGACACCCCCTAATCCGGGACTCCCTCAGTGGTAAGCGCAGACACCCCGAGGGCGGGTCAGATCTCGTAGCTAACACCAACACTGGGTATAAAAACCAGTGCCGCAGTGGTAATGGTAAGCCATCCTTTGGAGGGAAAAACTTTAATATTGAGGCAATGATGAATGAACCCTGCCCAAAACACAGTCTTCCTAAAAAACCAGCGACTCATGCCTGGAATTACAGCTTTAATCAGAATCATGGTAACAATAGTGGTCCACCTGGCGGGTCAGGATCTAGCGCTCAGGGCGCCAGCTTTGGTGGCGGCGGCTCAAGTTCTGGTTATCCAAGGTCAAGGTAACACTGCTAGGGAAAACCCTAGCGATGGCGGTAGTATTTGCCTATCGATGGCGCGGACGTCGGCGCTATCGATAAGCGCTACGACTAACGATGTAGCGATGGCGCTGTCGTAGTCGCCATCTGCTATCCAAGGATAGCTGTAGCACGCTTTAATGAAGGGCGCTGCTGATAATATCTGCAGTGCTTTTTACTGAGGAAGCGCCATCTTTGGTAAGGCAACCTCATCGCTAACTTTGTTCCCCTCATCGCTAGTTTTATTAGTTTTTTTCTGCATATTTGTTTTGTATTTGAATAGGCTTTATACAATAATATTTAGCATATCATACACATACAAATGTAGTCATAGCATATACATACAACTAGTCTCATCAAATCATGTCATCATCAGAATCATCATCCAACACAAAGTGGTCTCTCGTCATCATCTCGAAAATAGTGATGCAAGTCTCGATTACTTGCAACTACATCATCATCCATCTAAACAATGATATACGCGAGAAGAGCTATCACTTTGAGTGAGAGCGGGACTATGCAACACATGAGTTTGTATCCCTCTCTCGCATTAGCATGAACCTAAACTAACTACTGCCCGTCGCTCGGAAACCAGAAACCGGTACACCTGGGCCTGACACTCCGGCCACTCGTTGTATATATACTCCTGGCGTAGCACTTCTTCGCCATCGATGATCTATGCACCTCCATCGTCACATGAGTCGATGATATGCAACATATATAGTTGAGCAACAGAAAGAGACAGACTTGGCAAAAAGAGAAGCAACATATCATAAGCATAAATAACAAAGTTGATCGTACCAAAATGCCCTAACTAGAGTGATCGTCGCTAGTCGAGGAGGACGGTTTAATTACATCACAAATAAAGTTTCATCGTGAATAACTCAAAGTTTCGTCATACAGAAAGTATGGACTAAACGAACACATTGTCATATATCGACAATCACTCCAACATGTCGTGCCATCCATCCAAGTCAGGGAGATAGTCCCCGAGCCTAGTGAAAGGCTTCAGGTCGAGACACTGAGAGGCTACCCGTGTTCAGACGTCTTCCCATGACATTTCTCCTTCTTCGTAGAACATCCCTGTTTTTCCGACGACCTCCTTCATGATGATTTGGGCAAGTTCGCTGGATGTGATAGAACTCAGCTCGAAGTCGATGATCCTCGATATCTCCTACATTATTTTCCCATTGCAGAATATGGGCATCACGGATGTAGGTGACATGCGAAGGTTACGGTGATCCCGTCGTACTCCAAAGCATGTTGTGTAGGACATAGAATCCATCATTAAGAGAATCACTTTCGGTTGCTTTGGATGCAGCAGAAGTCGGTCTTATGGCCGAAGGCGGGCCTGCCGCCCCTTCTCTTCTTGTCCTTGACCTCTCCACCCCATGCGTCATAGTAAAACATAGCACTATGGAGAACATCCTTGATGTGGGTGTAATCCTTTTTGTTAATGTTCTTCGACGAGTCCAAGTAAAGAGTGTGGGAGTATCGGGGGTAGAGGATGATGAGCACGGCTGGCCGCCCATTCGCATAAAATAAGTACACCTCAAATTAATTAGCCTCCGCCGTGCAAATGACTGATTGAAATCGAAGGAAGGATATCCGCGCGGATGACTTACAGGGGATGATAAGGCACGAGAATCGCCTCCTTGTCCTTATTGGCGAGCATGAAATTGATGATGTATTTCCTCGCGTATTAACGGTGCTTTGCGCAGACTCCCAAGAAGCCCTCGTGCATGAAGTACGGGTCAGTGACTACGTATATGAGGGATCTGCTCACCCCCGATGACATAGTTCATGTGCAAGGCATAAAGGCGGACAAACGAAAAATCCAGCTTCTTCACATGAAACATGTCGAATATGTAATCGAATCAAAGAAAGAACTTCTCCGCCGGGAATGTGTCGACCTATGACAAATGTCACGGAACGTTAACCACGTAGAGTGGGTATCCTGGATCTTTCGAGGCGATGAGGCCTTTCTCTATCCGCAACACATCGTAGGATTGGTTGACCAGGGATATGCCATTTATCCGCACCGGGGATATCTATACGGTCTTGAACCCGAGGCTGCTGAGGCAGCTGGATCATAGAATCAGCTTTTTTGCCTTCCCTCGGTCTCTTCCTAGACTTCTTTACTACCGGAAGGTCGTCCATAATACGTTCACCCTCCGGAGACGGCAATTCAGGCACCGACTCATGATGCTCAAACCCTAAGTAGGCGCCAGTATAGATATACTGTTGAGTGCCATCGTCATCCTCATCCTCATCTATGGCAACGTCACCAGCGACTAATGGAGCCTTTTCCTCACCCCCTCCGCTATCACCCAAAGACGCGACCGACGCTAATTAGGTAGGTGAGGTGTTGATGTTCATACCTAACTACGTGCTCGTAGGTGTGCTCCCGGCCGCCTCCAGACGAAGAAGACTCTTTGGCCACAACAGGACCCACCCATTGCAACAATCACCAAGCCGCTGCGGGGTCTCGTCGTCATCCCCCACTAGTACCAGAGGAGGCAAATTCGTGGCCCGGTTTGACATCGCCACGGAAACCTTGAAGACGTTCGGGATCGGCGGCTGTGGAACAATGCTTCCTTCGGCTTTATTATCGCCGCCTTCCCCACGTCCACCTTACAGTGCGCCGATGGTGTACAATATGGTGCCGCAGGGTTTCGTCGGCACTGCAAATAAAAGTCTGCGACGTGAGACATCCGAAGGCAACGGAAGCGGGAGATTATACATTTATTGAAGGGGCGGTGTGATGATACCGTGAGGGCGTCAAGCTCAGCCAAAGGCAAACGGCACCGCCGAGCACGTCCGGTCTTGGGGAAGCGAGTCTTGAGGAGCAGTGCGGAGCAGTGCTTTGGTGCAACGCTAGTCGAGCTGCTCCCCAAGAAGTCAGCAAGGGGAAAGTCCGCTGCATTTTTTTCTGGATTTTGCATGGTCCAATTGAAAATGGCTGGAACCAAGGAAGTAGACATATCTACAACCACCTGTTTTGCGGCAGCTACCGCTGTTGCGACTGTCTGAGATGATTTCTTCTCAATCACAATCTCAACCTTCTTGTCGATGTTTTCTTCAGTTAACCTCCGTCTTTCCTTTCTCTGCTCCGTGGTCTCACGGTAGTAATTCTTCCACGTGGCACCGTCTCCGACACCATGCACGCGTCCATACGACAGTCGTCTCCACCGGAGTCGTTTCAATATGTTCAACGCCCGGTTGAATGGAGTGTCCCACTTGGGCCTCGCCAATGCCTCAGACGGCGAGTCGCTTTCAGCCGCAATCCTGTGCTTCTCTCTCTGCAAAAGGCACAAGGATCGTTTGCAAATATGACTAACATGCAGTCGAACTGATCAGAAACTAAAATTACCAGCATTCTCATGAACTCCGTCGTGACCGTGCTCGTCTCGAAAACCTTCTTCACTGGGTCCCAACGGTGTCGGGCCCTGAGGACGTCGCGCTCCTGCGGGACGGTGAACTCCACCAAGGGGTGCAGGATGCCTGCATCATGGCTTCCACGTCCTCCTTGGCCCATTTGGACCTCTTCCCGCCGTAACTACGGCTTCCGAGGTGGTGGCTCCCAATGTTCCCCTCTTGAAGCCCCTTCATGTACTTAGACTTTTTTGGCAGCTTCGGCCTCGCAAGCCACCTTGAATATTTGAAACTGCTCTTCCGTGATTGTCGGATTATCCTCTACAATCTCGGAGTAGGGTTCCTTCTTGTTGACGATCTGATATTTCACCCTTGTTTTCCAGGCGGCCAATGCGTCGCTAAACTTGGTCATGGCGTGTTTTTTTATCTTCTTCATTGCTGGGTCCTTATCTGGATCTTTATAATCCTTTTCATTCCGGCCCGGGAACAAGAATATTTGGTGCAGCTTCTTTAGGAGGGAGGGCCTCATATTATCTATCTTCTGTAGTTTCTCATTGTTGATGGTGGCGGTTGTCCGTACGATGCATCCTATTTGATTGCCGTAGCACGCGCGTGCTTCCTTGGGCGCGATTGGCTCAAAATTGTCGTCGTCCACCTCCATGACCACAAGTCTAGTAGTCCTGAGCTTGTTTGGAAGCCGTTTCCTCTTTGCTTTCGGTTCTATATCGGGTCCGCTAGTCTCGGCGCGGTCTCGATCACGAAACGCGGTCTCGATGTCGGTCTCGGGCCTCAAGTGCGGTCTCAGCCTCAGCTCCGGTCTCAGTCTCAGCACCGGTCTACATGTCGGTCTCAGTCCCCGATGCCACCGATGGGCCCAGCAACAACATCGGTTGATCGTCGGCAAGGCTCAAAAATTCATCTGCCGCCAGTAGACGCCGTCATAATCACGGAACCACTGTCCTTCATCGTTGCTAGCCATGTTTCCTATGATTAAATCAAGTCAATTAATTCTAGACCTAATAAAATGAATAATGACATAAAAAGGCCTATGTTTTGCAGGAACGTTGACTCCTTCCCGGTGCGGCAAATCCCGGGCACTCAATATGTCCTAGTTTGTAGCACAAGTCATGCTGAAATTCATGGAAAATTTTGGCATGACCTTTGCTAAAATGTGGACAAATCGAGAACTTTAAATTTTCCGGAACGAAAATGAATCAACATTCCGGCAAAACATAGGCCACTCGGCTTCATTCTCTGGAAACAACAAAAGGCCACTTGGGCACAATCGAAACATGTGCAAACACAATTGAGGAATTTTCATATATCCTGACCACTTCAAATTTGCATGTCCTAGCGTTTGACACTACAAGAAAATCTACACAAATCTCATGCTCTCCCAAACTCAATTGAAAAACCAAATATAGATTATATTTACTTAACTAATGAACTTAACTTTACTCTAAACTAAACCCTACTGAACTAATTAACATCTAGTTAAACAAACTCAATTCAAAAACTAAACCCTACTGAACTAATTAACATCAGCATTATCTACTACTTAACATCTATTATTACCCTAACTGAAAAACATCAACATTATCTACTACTTGACATTAACACCTATTAACTAAAAAGGATGGGTGGGGGGCTTACATTGAGGGGAGAGACGATGGCGGGGAGGTGCTCGGCGACGGAGGTAGGGGCAGTGAGGGCGGGCTCGGGATCAGGAGGCGGCGGTCCTGGGCGGGCTCGGGGGCGGTGAGGTCGAGGGCGGCGGCGGTGAGGTCGAGGGAGGCGACGGTGAGGTCGAGGGCGGCCCGAGAGGCGGCGCCGGTGAGGCTGGGCGGCCTCGGCGTGGTGAGGATGAGCGTGGCGTCGACACCAGAGGGAGATGGCGTGAAGTGGGGGGGCGACAGTGGGGAGACAAATGGCGAAGTGGTGGGCGAGGGATTTGGGGGATAAGTGGTGGCCGGGGGGAAACCGTTTTTGGGTTAAGTCAAACATAATCAGAAGGGCTGCGTTACGTGAAAACGCTATAGCTTGTTAACTATAGCAGCGTTCTCCAAATGACAGCAGCTCGCCACGTCTTCATCATTTTTTTTCCTTTTTCATTTTTTTTCTTTACATTTTACATTTTTCCTTTCTCCTTTTTCTATTTCTTTCATTTTCATTTACTTTGCTATTCGTTTTTCATTTCATTTTATTTTGGTTAGCAGTAGCGCTTTACGCATAAACGCGCTACTATAAGAATGTTAGCGGTAGCGCGGTTTTCGGAAGATCGCTACTACTGTGTGTAGCCCATCGGCTTAGTGGTTGGAATTTAGTAGTAGCGAATTTTTGGTGAGGCGCGCTACTGATACATATGTCTGCGGTAGCACATATTTTGCACGCTCTATCTTTGTCTAGCGATGGCAGGCGTTGTAACAATTGCTACTGCTAAAGTTCTATGTATAACATTTTCCCTAGTAGTGTAACCATTGCGGGTACAATCAGCAGTCTGGTCAGAACAACTAGTAGCAAAATACTCAGTCAGGGTATCAGAGTAACCCGAAGCAGCTCAATGGAGGTCAGTATCATGTTTTTACCACAAGTCTCTGCAAACGTGATCAGAAGGTTCATAAGCATGCGGTCAATGCTGTTGAGCTTGCAGTGCCATAGTATTTGCGATGGTCAGAATATCCAATCACATGGAGTCGGGAGGATCACCCGCCTCGGGTCCAAAATCCGGGTCATCTAGCATTGGTGGTGGCCCCTCAAGTGGGTTTTCACAAAGGAACTTATGGATGGTGGCAGTAGCATCAACATCTTATATTGTGACACGTTCCGGTGGATGAATTTAACCGACAAGGATCTTAAGCCATATTACACAGTCTTTCATGGTGTGGTGCCTGGTAAGTCACCGTATCACGTGGGAAACATTTCCTTAGAAGTGGCCTTTGGTGATGACTATGACTACAGGACAGAGACACTGTGGTTTGAGGTGGTTAAAATCAAGAGTCCATACCATGCTTTGTTTGGACGGCTGGCTTATTGATACGTCCATTTTGCATCATGTTTTCTACTGTTATTTATAATTTTGTTATCCATAATAATGCTTTTTGGAGTATTTCAAATGCCTTTTCTCTCATAATTTGCAAGGTACACACCAAGAGGGAGAATTTCGGCAGCTGGAAATCTGGACCTGAAAAAGCTACGTCAAAGCCACCTATTACGCACAACCCAAATGAGCTGAAACTTCACGGAGATTTTTATGGATTATTTAAGAAATATTGGAGCCAATAACCACCAGAGGGGGGCCACCAGGTGGGCACAACCAACCTGGGCGCACCAGGCCCCCCAGGCGCGCCCTGGTGGGTTGTGGCCTCCTCGGCCCACCTTCGGTGCCCATCTTCTGGTATATAGGTCATTTTGACCAATAAAAAAGAAGGAAAGGCTTTTGATGAGCGGGCCTTGCCCGTCTGAGGCGGAACTTGGGCAGGAGAACTTTTGCCCTCCGGTGGAGTGATTCCGCCGGGGGAACTTCCCTCCCAGAGGGGAAATCATCGTCATCATCATCACCAACAGCTATCCCATCTTGGGGAGGGCAATCTCCATCAACATCTTCAACAGCACCATCTCATCTCAAACCCTAGTTCATCTCTTGTATTCAATCTTGTTACCTTAACTATAGGTTGGTGCTAGGGGGTGACTAGTAGTGTTGATTACATCTTGTAGTTGATTACTATATGGTTTATTTGGTGGAAGATTATATGTTCAGATCCAATATGCTATTTAATACTCCTCTGATCATGAGCATGTTTATTATTTGTGAGTAGTTACTTTTGTTCTTGAGGTCACGGGAGAAATCATGTTGCAAGTAATCATGTGAACTTGATATGTGTTCGATATTTTGATAGTATGTATGTTGTGATTCCCTTAGTGGTGTCATGTGAACGTCGACTACATGACTCTTCACCATATTTGGGCTTAAGGGAATGCATTGTGGAGTAGTAAATAGATGGTGGGTTGCGAGAGTGACAGAAGCTTAAACCCCAGTTTATGCGCTATTCCGTAAGGGGTCGATTGGACCCAAAAGTTTAATGCTATGGTTAGAATTTATTCTTAATAATTTTCGTAAATGATGCGGATGCTTGCGGGAGGGTTAATCATAAGTAGGAGGTTTGTTCAAGTAAGAACAGCACCTAAGCACCGGTCCACCCACATATCTAATTATCAAAGTAGCGAACACAAATTGAACCAACATGATAAAAGTGACTAGATGAAATTCCCGTGTACCCTCAAGAACGCTTTGCTTATCATAAGAGACCGTTTTGGCATGTCCTTTGCCTCAAAAGGATTGGGCTACTTTGCTGCATACTTGTTACTATTATCGTTACTTGCTCGTAACAAATTATCTTGCTATCAAACTACTCGTTACTTACAGTTTCAGCACTTGCAGACATTACCTTACTGAAAACTACTTGTCATTTCCTTCTGCTCCTCGTTGGGTTCGACACTCTTACTTGTCGAAAATAGCTACAATTGATCCCCTATACTTGTGGGTCATCACTTATGCCAAGTTCATGGCTCGCCCTTGTTATGTCTATTTGCAACTTAAGATGCCAGGACAAAAAGGGAAAATTACGGTCCATGGTGATCGAAAAGTCGCCTTGGAGTGTGAGGAAGGAGATCCTACCTATGCTGAGTCGGCCTGTGCCACAAAAGAGCTTAAGTTTTATAAGGACAATGTTGACCCGGCTGATATGACTCCTCTGAAGAATCCCACTACTGATCAGGACCCTCCGTTGAAGTTTAAAGCTGATGATACTAAGAAGGTTGACTTTTTCCCTGGCGACTCATCTCAGCAGTTCACCATAGGGGCTAATATGGATCCTAAATAGGAAAGCGCGCTCATCGAGTTCATCCATGAGAATCGGGGCATCTTTGCATGGAAACCTTCTGATATGCCGGGTGTTCTGAGAGAATTCGCTGAGCACACTCTCAATATTGATGCTAAGTTTAAGCCGGTTAAACAGTTCCTTCATCGTTTTAATGAGGAGCAACACAAAGCTATTGGAGAAGAAGTGGCCCGGCTCTTGGCGGCTGGGTTTATCATTGAGGTTTTTCACCCTGAGTGGTTGGCTAACCCCGTGCTCGTGCTTAAGAAGAACGACACTTGGCGTATGTGTGTTGATTACACAGATCTCAACAAAGCCTGTACAGCTGATCCTTTTGCTCTCCCTCGCATTGACCAAATTATTGATGCCACGACGGGTTGTGAGAGTTTGTGTTTCCTGGATGCTTACTCTGGATATCATCTGATCAAGATGGAAGCCAAGGACCAAGAGAAGACGTCTTTTATTACACCTTTTGGAGCTTTCTGCTATGTTTCTATGCCTTTTGGGCTCAAGAGTACCTAGGCGACCTATCAATGTTGCGTTCAGAATTGTCTTCATAGTCAAATTGGACGCAATGTTCATGCTTATGTGGATGATATTGTGGTCAAATCCAGGAAGAAGGAGACTCTCCTGGATGACCTGAAGGAAACTTTTGACAATCTCCGACTCTAAAATGATGCTTAACCAGCCAAGTGTGTCTTTGGTGTGCCCGTGGGTAAATTATTGGGTTTCCTGGTCTCAGAATGGGGTATCAAAGATAACCCAGAGAAGATAAAGATTATCACTTCACTTTCTAAGCCGGCGTGTGTCAATGATGTCCAGCGTTTGGCAGGTCGTATTGCGGCTTTGAGCCGGTTCATAAGCCACCTGGGAGAGAAGGCCATCCCCTTGTATCAGATGATGAATAAGATAGATAACTTTGTCTGGAGTGATGGTGCTATTCAAGCGTTTGAGGATCTCAAAAGTCATTTAGTTGAGCCACCCGTGCTTGCTGCTCCCACTGAGAAAGAGCCTTTGCTCTTGTATGTGGCAGCTAATAGTAAGGCTGTCAGTGTGGCAGTTGTGGTGGAGCGTAAGGAGGCGGGTAAGGAATACCCGGTTTAGCGGCCGTCTTATTATGTCAGTGAGGTGTTGATTGAGTCCAAGCAATGATATCCACATTGGCAGAAACTGGTGTATGTGGGGTGTTCATGGCAAGTCGAAAGCTGTAGCATTATTTTCTTGGTCATCCTATTAGTGTGGTCAGTTCTGCTCCTTTAGGAGACATTATTCAAAACAGAGAAGCCACATGCCGGGTTGCTAACTGGGCAATTGAGCTTGGACCTCATGGTTTGAAATATGTGCCAAGGATAGCTATCAAATCTCAGGCTTTGGTGGATTTCATCAATGGCTGGACTAAGTTGTAGACACCTGAGGAGAAACCTGACAACACGTATTGGATGATTCACTTTGATGGGTCCAAGCAGCTGGAAGGCTCGGGGGCTGGAATTATTTTGACTTCCCCACAAGGTGACAAATTTTGTATATTTTGAGGTTAATGTTTCCTTGTACTAACAACGCAGCTGAGTATGAAACCTTACTCCATGGCCTTCGTATGGCTAAAGAGATGAATTTAAGCCGGGTCAGGTGCATGGGTGACTCAGATCTTGTGGCTCAACAAGTCTGAGGCAAATGGGACTCTGAAGACCCGCTCATGGTGGCTTACCGCCGGGCAGTTGACAATATTGCTGGTCACTTCAAGGGTTATCAGATGGATCACCTTGATCGAAGGAAGAAGGAGGCGGTTGATGCCTTAAGCCGGCTTGGATCTCAACGTAAGCCCGTGACTCCTAATGTCTTTCTTGATGTTTTACACGATCCTTCGGTCAAGTTGTCGTCTGAGGAGGATCTTGCTGTCCCTGACCCAGAGGCGCGGTTGGTGGCGGCTCTCCATGCTATTCCTGATTGGACGCTTCCTTACTTGGCTTATATGACCCAAGGCGAGTTACCTGAGGATGAAACTATTGGGGAACGTAGTAATAATTCAAAATTTTCCTACGTGTCACAAAGATCAATCTAGGAGATGCTAGCAATGAGAGAGAGGGAGGGCATCTTCATACCCTTGAAGATCGCTAAGCGAAGCGCATAAGAACGCGGTTGATGGAGTCGCATCATGGGCGATTCAAATCGCGGAAGATCCGATCTAGCGCCGAACGGACGGTGCCTCCGTGTTCAACACACGTACAGCCCGTGGACGACTCCTCCTTCTTGATCCAGCAAGGGGAGAGGAGAAGTTGAGGGAAAGCTCCGGCAGCACGATGGCGTGGTGGTGGTGGAGCTCGTGGTTCTCCGGCAGGGCTTCGCCAAGCACTATGGAGGAGGAGGAGGTGTTGGAGGAGGGAGGGGCTGCGCCTGGGGAAGGGGTGCGGCTGCCCTCTCTCTCCCTCACTATATATAGGGGGAAGGGGTGGAGGAGGCGCCCTAGGGTTCCCTAGGGAGGGGCGGCTGGCTGTGGGAAACCCTAGATGGGTTTGGGCGCTCCCACCCCTAGGAAACTTGCCCCCCAAGCCGGGAGGGGTGGCTGCCCTAGGGGAGGCGCCCCCACCTCTCCAGGTTACGTGAGATGGAGTGGGAGGGGCGCTCAGCCCCTTAGTGGGATGATGTTCCCCCTCCCCTTGGCCCATAAGGCCCCACAATGCTTGCCAGGGCCTCCGAAACCACTTTCGGACACGCTGGTCGTCACTCGGTACTCCCAGAACAATTTCGGACTCCAATACCCTTCGTCCAATATATCGATCTTCACCTACGGACCATTCCGGAGTTCCTAAATCACGTCCGGATCTCATCCGGACTCAGAACAACCTTCGGTAACCACATACTATTTCCCGTACCAACTCTAGCGTCACCGAACCTTAATCGTAGACCCTACGGGTTCGGAACCTATCATGCGGAACATGACCGAGACGTTCTCCGGCCAATAACCAACAGCGGGATCTGGATACCCATATTGGCTCCCACATGTTCCACGATGATCTCATTGGATGAACCACGATGTTGGGGATTCAATCAATCCCGTATTCAATTCCCTTTGTCCATCGGAATGTTACTAGCCCGAGATTCGATCGTCGGTATCCCCATACCTTGTTCAATCTCGTTACCGGCAAGTCTCTTTACTCGTTCCGTAATGCATGATCCCGTGACTAACTGCTTAGTCACATTGAGCTCATTATGACGATGCATTACCGAGTGGGCCCAGAGATACCTCTCCGTCATACGGAGTGACAAATCCCAGTCTCGATTCGTGCCAACCCAACAGACACTTTCGGAGATACACCAGTAGTGTACCTTTATAGCCACCCGATTGCTAGACGTTTGGCACACCCAAAGCATTCCTACGGTATCCGGGAGTTGCAGAATCTCATGGTCTAAGAAAATGATACTTGACATTAGAAAAGCTTTAGCAGACGAACTACACGATCTTGTGCTATGCTTAGGATTGGGTCTTGTCCATCACATCATTCTCCTAATGACGTGATCCCGTTATCAATGACAGCCAATGTCCATGGTCAGGAAACCGTAACCATCTATTGATCAACGAGCTAGTCAACTAGAGGATCACTAGGGACATGTTGTGGTCTATGTATTCACACATGTATTACGATTTCTGGTTAATATAATTATAGCATGAACAATAGACAATTATCATGAACAAGGAAATTTAATAATAACCATTTTATTATTGCCTCTAGGGCATATTTCCAACAGTCTCCCACTTGCACTAGAGTCAATAATATAGTTCACATCGTTATGTGATTAACACTCATAGTTCACATCGCCATGTGACTAACAATTCAAGAGTTTACTAGAGTCAATAATCTAGTTCACATCGCCATGTGATTAACACCTAAGAGTTTACTAGAGTCAACAATCCAGTTCACATCACCATGTGATTAACACTCAATGAGTTCTTGGGTTTGATCATGTTATGCTTACAAGAGAGGTTTTAGTCAAGGGGTCTGCTACATTCAGATCCGTGTGTTCTCTGCAAATCTTTATTTCATATTGTAGATGTTGCTACTATGCTCCACTTGGAGCTATTCCAAATGGTTGCTCCACTATACGTATCCGGTTTGCTACTCAGAGTCATCCGGATAGGTGTTAAAGCTTGCATCAACGTAACCTTTTACGCTGAACTCTTCATCACCTCCATAATCGAGAAAACATTTCCTTAATCCCAAGGACAATTTTGGCCGCTGTCCAATGATCCACTCCTGGATCATTCTTATACCCCTTGCCGGACACCTGGCAAGGCACATCGTGGTACACAACATGGCATATCGTATAGAGCCTATGGCTAAGGCATAGGGGACGACTTCCGTCCTTTTTCTTTCTTCTGCCGTGGTCGAGCTTCAAGTCTTAACTTCACACCTTACAACTCAGGCAAGAACTCCTTCTTTGACTGATCCATCTTGAACTCCTTCAAGATCATGTCAAGGTATGTGCTCTATGAAAGTCTTATCAAAGCGTCTTGATCTATCTCTATAGATCTTGATACCCAACATGTAAGCAGTTTTACGAGGTCTTCCTTTGAAAACTCCATTCAAACAACCCTTTATGCTTTCCAGAAATTCTACATCATTTCGATCAACAATATGTCATCCACATATACTTATCAAAAATGTTGTAGTGCTCCCACTCACTTTCTTGTAAATACAAGTTTCTTGCAAGCTGTGTATAAACCCAAAAATCTTTGATCACCTTCATCAAAGTGTATGATCCAACTCCGTGATGCTTGCTCCAGTACGTAGAAGGACCGATGGAGTTTTCATACCTTTTAGCATCCTTAGGATCGACAAAACCTTCTGGTTGTATCACATCTGACCTTTCCTCATGGAATCATCAAGGAAACTTTGTTTTGACATCCATCCGCCAGATTTCGTAAATGAAAATGCAGCAACTGCTAACATAATTCTAACAGACTTTAGCATCACTATGATTGAGAAAGTCTCATCACAGTCAACTCCTTGAACTTGTCAGAAACTTCTTTGAGACAAGTCGAGCTTCATAAATGATGACATTACCATCGTTGTACATCTTCTTCTTAAAGATCCATTTATTCTCACTGGCTTGCGGATCATCGGGCAAGTCCACCAAAGTCCATACTTTTTTCTCATACATGGATCCTATCTCGGATTTCATGGCTTCTAGCCATTTGATGGAATCCGGCCCACCATCGCTTCTCCATAGCTCATAGGTTCATCGTTGTCCAACAACATGACCTTTAAGACAGGGTTACCACTCAGAAGTTGTACACACCCTTGTGGACCTATGAGGTTCGATAGTAACTTGATCTGAAGCTCCATGATCATCATCATTAGCTTTCTCTTCAACTGAGGTAGGTGCCATGTAAACATTTTTCTATGCTGTGCTACTCTGCGGTTGAAGTAAAGGTTCAACAACCTCATCAAGTTCTATCTTCCTCCCACTCAATTCTTTTGAGAGAAACTCTTTCGAGAAAGGACCTGTTCCTCGCGACAAACACTTTGCCCTCAGATTTGAGATAGAAGGTATACCCAATCGACTTGTTTGGGTATTCTATGAAGACACAATTTTCCGCTTTGGGTTCGAGCTTTTCTGGCCGAAGCCTATCCACATAAGCATCATAGCCCGAAACCTTAAGAAACAACAACTTAGGTTTCTTGCCAAACCATAGTTCATACGATGTCGTCTCCACGGACTTAGATGGTGCCCTATTTAAAGTGAATGTAATTGTCTCTAATGCATAACCCCAAAATGATAGCGGTAGATCGGTAAGAGACATCATAGATCGCACCATATCCAATAGGGTGTGATTATGATGTTCGGACACACCATTACGCTATGGTATTCCAGGTGGCGTCAACTGTGGAACATTCCACCTTGTCTTTAGTGATTGCCAAACTCATAACTCAGATACTTTTCCCTTGATCAGATCGTAGGAACTTGATCTTCTTGTTATGACGATTCTCAACTTAACTCTGAAATTGCTTGAACTTTTCAAACGTTTCAGACTTACGCTTCATTAAGTAAATATACCCATATCTGCTCAATTCGTCGGTGAAGGTGAGAAAATAACGATATCCACCGCACGTGTCAACACTCATCGGATCGCAGACATTAGCATGTATGATTTCCAACAAGTCACTTGCACGTTCCATTGTTCTAGAAAACGGGGTTTTAGTCATCTTGCCTATGAGGCATGGTTCGCATGTGTCAGGTGATTCAAAATCAAGTGACTCCAAAATTCCAATAGCATGGAGGTTCTTCATGCGCTTTACACCAATATGACCTAAGCGACAGTGCCACAAGAAAGTGGTACTATCATTATCAACTCTACATCTTTTGGCATCAATGTTATGAACATGTGTATCACTACGACCGAGATTCAATAAACCATTCACATTGGGTGCATGACCATAGAAGGTATAATTCATGTAAACAGAATAACCATTATTCTCTGACTTCAATGAATATTGTATTGCAATAAACATGATCTAATTATGTTCATGCTCAACGCAGACACCAACGCAAACAACATTTATCTGTGTTCAATACTAATCCCGAAGGTAGAGGGAGCGTGCGATGGTGATCATATCATCCTTGGAAACACTTCCAACACACATCGTCACCTCGCCCTTAGCTAGTCTACCCATTTGATACGTAGCTTTTGTTTCGAGTTACCAATATTAGCAACTGAACCGGTATCTAATACCCATGTGCTACTAGGAGAACTAGTAAGGTACACATCAATAACACATATATCAAATATACTTTTGTTCAAGTTTCCGGCCTTCTTATCTACCAAGTATTTGAGGCAGTTCCGCTACCAGTGACCGTTCCTCTAATAGAAGCACTTCGTCTCGGGTTTGGGTTCTTTGGGTTTCTTCACTAGAGCGGCAACTGGCTTGCCATTCAGGAAGTTTCCCTTCTTTCCCTTGCCATTCTTTGAAACTAGTGGTCTTGTTAACCATCAACACTTGATGCTCCTTCTTGACTTCTACCTTTACGGCCTTAAGCACGACGAACAGCTCCGGGATCAACTTCCTTGCATGTTATAGTTCATCACGAAGCTCTAGTTAGCTTGGTGATAGTGACTAGGCTTAACTCCATCAATCACTTCTCTTATCTGGAAGATTAACTCCCACTTGATTCAAGCGATTGAAGTACCCAGAAATTGTGAGCACATGCTCACCGGCTGAGCTATTCTCCTCCATCTTGTAGGCAAAGATCTTGTCAGAGGTCTCAAACCTCTCAACACGGGCACGAGCCTGAAATACCAATTTCGGCTCTTGGAACATCTCATATGTTCCATGGCGTTCAAAACACTTTTGGAGCCCCGACTCTAAGCCGTAAAGCATGGCGCACTAAACTATCAGGTAGTCATCAGAACGTGTCTGCCAGATGTTCACAACATCCACAGACGATGCCAGAGGGGTTGGCACACCGAGCGGTGTATCAAGGACAGAAGCCTTATGTGTAGCAATGAGGACAATCCTCAGACTACGGCCCTAGTCCACACAATTGCTTACAATACCTTTCAACTTAGTCTTTCTCTAGGAACATATTAAAACATGGAGCTAAAGTGCGAGCTATTAATCTACAACATAATTTGCAAAGACAATTTAGACTATGTTCATGATAATTAAGTTCATCTAATCAAATTATTTAATGAACTCCCACTCAGATAGACATCCCTCTAGTCATCAAAGTGATACATGATCCGAATCGACTAGGCTGTGTCCGATCATCACGTGAGACGGACTAGTCATCAACGGTGAACATCTCCATGTTGATCACATCTGTTATATGACTCATGTTCGACCTTTCGGTCTCTTGTGTTCCGAGGCCATGTCTGTACATGCTAGGCTCGTCAAGTCAACCTAAGTGTTTCGCATGTGTAAATCTGACTTACACCCGTTTTATGCGAACGTTAGAATATATCACACCCAATCATCACGTGGTGCTTCGAAACAACGAACCTTCGCAATGGTGCACAGTTAGGGGGAACACATTCTTGAAATTTTAGAGAGGTATCATCTTATTTATGCTACCGTTGTTCTAAGCAAATAAGATGTAAACATGACAGACATCACATGCAAATCATAAAGTGACATGATATGGCCAATATCATCTTGTGCCTTTGATCTCCATCTTCGAGGCGGCATGATCACCTTCGTCCACCGGCATGACACCATGATCTCCATCATCGCCGTGTGTTCATGAAGTTGTCCCGCCAATTATTACTTCTACTACTATGGCTAACGTTTAGCAATAAAGTAAAGTAATTACATGGCGTTTTCATTGACACGCAGGTCATACAATAAATTAAGACAACTCCTATGGCTCCTGCCGGTTGTCATACTCATCGACATGCAAGTCGTGATTCCTATTACAAGAACATGATCAATCTCATACATCACATATATCATTCATCACATCCTTTTGGCCATATCACATCACATAGCATACCCTACAAAAACAAGTTAGGCGTCCTCTAATTGTTGTTGCATGTTTTATGTGGCTGCTATGGGTTTCTAGCAAGAACGTTTCTTACCTACGCCAAAAAAGCCACAACGGTGATATGCCAATTCCTATTTACCCTTCATAAGGACCTTTTCATCGAATCCGATCCGACTAAAGTGGGAGAGAAAGACACCCGCTAGCCACCTTATGCATCAAGTGCATGTTAGCCGGTGGAACCTGTCTCACCTAAAATGCGTGTAAGGTCGGGTCCGCCGCTTCATCTCACAATGCCGCCGAATCAAGATAAGACTAGTAACGGTAAGCAAATTGAACAAATCATCACCCACAACGACTTTGTGTTCTACTCGTGCATAGAATCTACGCATAGACCTAGCTCATGATGCCACTATTGGGAACGTAGTAATAATTCAAAATTTTCCTACGTGTCACCAAGATCAATCTAGGAGATGCTAGCAACGAGAGAGAGGGGGTGCATCTTCATACCCTTGAAGATCACTAAGCGGAAACGTTACAAGAACGCGGTTGATGGAGTCGTACTCACGGCGATTCAAATCACGGAAGATCCGATCTAGCGCCGAACGGACGGTGCCTCCGTGTTCAACACACGTATAGCCCGGGGACGTCTCCTCCTTCTTGATCCATCAAGGGGAGAGGAGAAGTTGAGGGAAAGCTCCGGCAGCACGACGGCGTGGTGGTGGTGGAGCTCGTGGTTCTCCGGCAGGGCTTCGCCAAGCACTATGGAGGAGGAGGAGGAGGTGTTGGAGGAGGGAGGGTCTGCGCCTGGGGAAGGGGTCCGGCTGCCCTCTCTCTCCCTCACTATATATAGGGGGAAGGGGGTGGAGGAGGCACCCTAGGGTTCCCTAGGGGAGGGGCGGCAGCCACAGGGGAAACCCTAGATGGATTTGGGCGCCCCCACCCCTAGGAAACTTGCCCCCCAAGCCGGGAGGGGTGGCTGCCCTAGGGGAGGCGCCCCCACCACTCCAGGTTACGTGAGATGGGGTGGGAGGGGCGCTAAGCCCCTTAGTGGCCTGATGTGCCACCTTCCCTTGGCCCATAAGGCCCCACAACGCTTGCCGGGGCCTCCGAAACCACTTTCGGACACTGGTCGTCACCCGGTACTCCCAGAACAATTCCGGACTCCAATACTGATGTCTACTACACAACCTTCTCTTGTAGACGTTGTTGGGCCTGCAAGTGCACAGGTTTGTAGGACAGTGGCAAATTTCCCTCAAGTGGATGACCTAAGGTTTATCAATCCGTGGGAGGCGTAGGATGAAGATGGTCTCTCTCAAACAACCCTGCAACCAAATAACAAAGAGTCTCTTGTGTCCCCAACACACAAAATACAATGGTAAATTGTATAGGTGCACTAGTTCGGCGAAGAGATGGTGATACAAGTGCAATATGGATGGTAGATATAGGTTTTTGTAATCTGAAATAATAAAACAGCAAGGTAACAAGTGGTAAAAGTGAGCGTAAACGGTATTGCAATGGTAGGAAACAAGGCATAGGGTTCATACTTTCACTAGTGCAAGTTCTCTCTAAAATAATAACATAGATAGATCATATAATAATCCCTCAACATGCAACAAAGAGTCACTCCAAAGCCACTAATAGCGGAGAACAAACGTAGAGATTACGGTAGGGTACGAAACCACCTCAAAGCTATTCTTTCGGATCGATCAATAAAAGAGTTCGTACTAGAATAACACCTTCACACACAAATCAATCAAAACCCCAATGTCACCTAGATACTCCATTGTCACCTCAAGTATCCGTGGGCATGATTATATGATATGCATCATACAATCTCAGATCCATCCAACCAACATAAAAGTACTTCAAAGAGTGCCCCAAAGTTTCTACCGGAGAGTCAAGAACGTGCCAACCCCTATGCATAGGTTCATGGGCGGAACCCATAAGTTGGTCACCAAAACATACATCAAGTGGCACATGATATCCCATTTTCACCACAGATAAACACGGCAAGACATACATCAAGTGTTCTCATAAAAGACTCAATCCGATAAGATAACTTCAAGGGGAAAACTCAATTCATTACAAGAGAGTAGAGGGGGAGAAGAAACATAAGATCCAGCTATAACAGCAAAGCTCGCGATACATCAAGATCGTGTGAAGTCGAGAACACGAGAGAGAGAGAGAGATCAAACACATAGCTCTTGGTACATACCCTCAGCCCGAGGGTGAACTACTCCTCCTCGTCATGGATAGCGTCGGGATGATGAAGATGGCCATCGGTGAGGGTTCCCCCCTCCGTAGGTGCTTTAACAGGTCCCGATTGGTTTTTCATGGCTCGGAGGCTTGCGGCGGAACTCCCGATCTATCTTCTGCTCGAAGTTTTAGGGTACAAGAGTATATATGGAGTGCGAAGTGCGTCGGAGGAGCTACAGGGGCCCCACGAGGCAAAGGGGCGCGCCGGGGGTGGGCGCGCCCCCACCCGTGGCCAGCCATTATCTCCCCGACGTGCACTCCAAGTTCCCTGGGTTGCTTTCCTTCCAAAATTAACTTCTCCGGCTTGATTTCGTTCCGTTTGACTCTGTCGATATTCCTTTTCCTCGAAACACCGAAATAGGCATAAAACAAATGCAAGAAATTTGGGCCTCCGGTTAATAGGTTAGTCCCAAAAATAATATAAAAGTGGATAATAAAGCCCAATATTGACTAAAACAGAAGATAAAGTAGCATGGAGCAATCAAAAATTATAGATACTTTATAGACGTATCAAGCATCCCCAAGCTTAGTTCACCTTTCGTCCTCGAGTAGGTAAATGATAAAAAAGAATTTTTGATGCGTAGTGATACTTTGGCATAATTTCAATGTAAATCTTCTTAATTGTGGTATGAATATTCAGATCCGAAAGATTCAAGACAAAAGTTCATATTGACATAAAAATAATAATACTTCAAGCATACTAATCAAAGCAATTATGTCTTCTCAAAATAACATGGCAAAAGAAAGTTCATCCCTACAAAATCATATAGTTAGGCCATGCTTCATTTTCGTCACACAAAGATGTACCCAACTTCTATACCCCCGATGACAAGCCAAGCAATTGTTTCATACTTAAATAATATCAAACTTTTTCAACCTTCACGCAATACATGAGCGTGAGCCATGGATATAGCAATATGGGTGGAATAGAATATGATTATGGGGATTTTGTGTAGAAGACAAAAAGGAGAAAGTCTCACATTGGCGAGGGATAATCAGCGGGCTATGGAAATGCCCATCAATTTATGTCAACATGAGGAGTAGGGATTGCCATGCAACGGATGCACTAGAGCTATGAATGCTCAACAAAAGAAAACTAGTGGGTGTGCATCCAACTTGCTTGCTCACGAAGACCTAGGGCATTTGGGGAAGCCCATCGTAGGAATATGCAAGCCAAGTTCTATAATGAAAAATTCCCACTAGTATAAAAAGACTTATGAACTCACTATATGAAAAACATGGTGCTACTTTGAAGCACAATATATGAGACTCACTACATGAAGAACAAGGTGCTACTCTGAAGCACAATATATGAGACTTACTACATGAAGAACAAGGTGCTACTTTGAAGCACAAGTGTGGAAAAAGAGATAGTAACATTGCCCTTTTTATTTATTTTCTCTTTTTTTTCTTTTCTTTTTTTTCTTTTTTTTGGGCCTTTCTTTTTTTCTTTTTGGCCTTTCTCTTTTTTTTCTTTTTTTGATTGGGCAATGCTCTAATAATGATGATCATCACACTTCTATTGATTACAACATAAGGATTACAACTCGAAACTAGAACAAGATATGACTCTATATGAATGCCTCTGTGAGTGTATGCAAGGATGGTGCAATGAATCAAGAGTGACATGTATGAAAATAATGCATGGTGGCTTTGCCACAAATACGATGTCAACTACATGATCATGCAATGGCAATATGACAAAAGTAATGTATGTCATGATGATGATGAACGGAACGGTGGAAAGTTGCATGGCAATATATCTCGGAATGGCTATGGAAATGCCATAATAGTTAGGTATGGTGGCTGTTTTGAGGAAGATATAATGAGGCTTATGTGTGATAGAGTGTATCATATCACGGGGTTTGGATGCACCGGCGATGTTTGCACCAACTCTCAAGGTGAGAAAGGGCGATTGCGATGCAGAAGAGGCTAGCAAAGGCGGAAAGGTAAAAGTGCGTATAATCCATGGACTCAACATTAGTCAAAAGAACTCATATACTTATTGCAAAAATTTAGAAGTCATCAAAAATCAAGTACTACGCGCATGCTCCTAGGGGGATAGATTGGTAGGAAAAGACCATCGCTCGTCCCCGGCCGCACTCGTAAGGATGCACAAGCCAGGTACACTTCATGTTTCAAATTTGTTACACAACTTTAACCATACGTGCATGCTACGGGATTTGCTAACTTTAACACAAGCATTCTTTAAATTCATAATCACCCAACTAGCATGACTTTAATATCACTACCTCCATATCTCAAAACAATTATAAAGTATCAAACTTTTCTTAGTATTCAACGCACTCAAAAGAAAGTTTCACATATCTTGAATACCAAGTATATTAATTTTAAGCAAATTACCATGCTATTAATGACTCTCAAAATAATATAAGTGAAGCATGAGAGTTCATATATTTCTTCAAAATAAAACCACCATTGTGCTCTAAAAGATATAAGTGAAGCACTAGAGCAAATGACAAACTACTCCGAAAGATATAAGTGAAGATCAATGAGTAGTCGAATAATTATGTAACTATGTGAAGACTCTCCCATTTAATAATTTCAGATCTTGATAATTTATTCAAGCAGCAAGCAAAGCTAAATAAAACTACATTGCAAGGATAGCACAACTCATGTGAAGAAGCAAAAACTTAGGCTCAACCGATACTAACCGATAGTTGTTGAAGAAGAAAGGTGGGATGCCTACCAAGGCATCCCCAAGCTTAGATGCTTGAGACTTCTTGAAATATTATCTTGGGGTGCCTTGGGCATCCCCAAGCTTCAGCTTTTATGTCTCCTTAATTCCTCTCATATCATGGTTTCACTTTTTATCAAAAGCTTCATTCACAACAAACTCAACAACAACTCGTGAGATAGGTTAGTATAAACCAATGCAAAACCTTATCATTTTCTACTGTAACAAATCACTAACATTATTATTCAACATTTCATACTAAATGCCTCTGCATATTTAATACTCCTATCCTCAAATAGAATCATTAAACAACCAAACAAACGCAAACAATGCAAACATAACAGCAATCTGCCAAAACAGTACAGTCTGTAAAAAATGCAAGAGTATCAATACTTGCCTAACTCAAAAATTATGAACTAAAATTACCACTGTAATAAATTTATCAGAGCTCAATATGCAAAAAGATTCAACATTATACCACTCTCTGAATTTTCTAGGGAATTTTTGCAACAGCGGTAAACTTTCTGTTTTCAAACAGCAACATGTATAGTAGCAAAATAAGCATGGCAAAGGCTATCCTTGACTTTTTTTATTGAAACTAAAGATGCAAAACATTAATCTAAATAACATCAAGCAAAAACTAACAAAATAAAATGACGCTCCAAGCAAAACACATATCATGTGGTGAATAAAAATATAGCTCCAAGTAAAGTTACCGATGAACGAAGACGGAAGAGGAGATGCCTTCCGGGGCATCCCCAAGCTTAGAAGCTTGGTTATCCTTGAATATTACCTTGGGGTGCCTTGGGAATCCCCAATCTTAGGCTCTTTCCACTCCTTATTCCATAGTCCATCGAATCTTTACCCAAAACTTAAAAACTTCACAACACAAAACTTAACAGAAAACTCATAAGCTCCGTTAGCGAAAGAAAACAAAACACCAATTCAAGGTACTGTAATGAACTCATTCTTTATTTATATTGGAGTTAAACCTACTGTATTCCAACTTATATATGGTTTATAAACTATTTTACTAGCCATAGATTCATCAAAATAAGCAAACAACACAATGAAAACAGAATCTGTCAAAAACAGAACAGTCTGTAGTAATCTGTAACTAACATAAACTTCTGGAACTCCAAAATTCTAAAATAAATTGGTGGACCTGAGGAATTTGTCTAGTAATCATCTGCGAAAAGAATCAACTAAATAGCACTCTCCAGTAAAACGTTGAAGCTAATCTCGTGAGCGCTAAAGTTTCTGTTTTTTACAGCATGATCATAAAGACTTAACCCAAGTCTTCCCAAAGGTTCTACTTGGCACAAACACTAATTAAAACATAAAACCACATCTAAACATAATCTAGATGGATAATTTATTACTAAACAGAGCCAAAAAGTAAGAAACTAAAATAAAATTGGGTTGCCTCCCAACAAGCGCTATCGTTTAACGCCCCTAGCTAGGCATGATGATTTCAATGATGCTCACATAAAAGATAAGAATTGAAACATAAAGAAAGCATCATGAAGAATATTACTAGCACATTTAAGTCTAACCCACTTCCTATGCATAGGGATTTTGTGATCAAACAACTTATGGGAACAAGAATCATCTTGCATAGGAAGGAAAAACAAGCATAATTTCAAAACTTTAAGCACATAGAGAGGAAACTTGATATTATTGCAATTCCCACAAGCATATGTTCCTCCCTTATAATAAATTTCAGTAGCATCATGAATGAATTCAACAATATAACCAGAACCTAAAGCATTCTTTTCATGATCTACAAGCATAGAAAATTTACTACTCTCCACATAAGCAAAATTCTTCTCATTCGGAATAGTGGGAGCAAACTCAACAAAATAACTATCATATGATTGAAAGTTAAGATCAAGATGACAAGTTTCATGGTTATCATTATTCTTTAAAGCATACGTGTCATCACAATAATCATCATAGATAGGAGGCATGCTTTCATCATAGTAAATTTGCTCATCAAAGCTTGGGGGACAAAAAATATCATCTTCATCAAACATAGCTTCCCCAAGCTTGTGGCTTTGCATATCATTAGCATCATGGGTATTCAAAGGATTCATACTAACAACATTGCAATCATTCTCATCATTCACATACTTAGTGCCAAACATTTTAATGCATTCTTCTTCTAACACTTTGGCACAATTTTCCTTTCCATCATACTCACGAAAGATATTAAAAAGATGAAGCGTATGAGACAAACTCAATTCCATTTTTTGGTAGTTTTCTTTTATAAACTAAACTAGTGCTAAAACAAGAAACAAAAAGATTCGATTGCAAGATCTAAAGATATACCTTCAAGAACTCACATCCCAACAGCGGTGCGAGAAAAGAGCTTGATGTCTACTACACAACCTTCTCTTGTAGACGTTGTTGGGCCCGCAAGTGCACAGGTTTGTAGGACAAGAGCAAATTTCCCTCAAGTGGATGACCTAAGGTTTATCAATCCGTGGGAGGCGTGGGATGAAGATGGTCTCTCTCAAACAACCCTGCAACCAAATAACAAAAAGTCTCTTGTGTCCCCAACACACCCAATACAATGGTAAATTGTATAGGTGCACTAGTTCAATGAAGAGATGGTGATACAAGTGCAATATGGATGGTAGATATAGGTTTTTGTAATCTGAAATAATAAAACAGCAAGGTAACAAGTGGTAAAAGTGAGCGTGAAGCGGTATTGCAATGGTAGGAAACAAGGCATAGGGTTCATACTTTCACTAGTGCAAGTTCTCTCAACAATAATAACATAGATAGATCATATAACAATCCCTCAACATGCAACAAAGAGTCACTCAAAAGCCACTAATAGCGGAGAACAAATGTAGAGATTATGGTAGGGTACGAAACCACCTCAAAGCTATTCTTTCAGATCGATCTATAAAAGAGTTCGTACTAGAATAACACCTTAAGACACATATCAATCAAAACCCTAATGTCACCCAGATACTCCATTGTCACCTCAAGTATCCGTGGGCATGATTATACGATATGCGTCACACAATCTCAAATTCATCCAACCAACATAAAAGTACTTCAAAGAGTGCCCCAAAGTTTCTACCGGAGAGTCAAGAACGTGTGCCAACCCCTATGCATAGGTTCATGGGCGGAACCCGCAAGTTGGTCACCAAAGCATACATCAAGTGGCACATGATATCCATCGTCACCACAGATAAACACGGCAAGACATACATCAAGTGTTCTCATAAAAGACTCAATCCTATAAGATAACTTCAAGGGGAAAACTCAATTCATTACAAGAGAGTAGAGGGGGAGAAGAAACATAAGATCCAACTATAATAGCAAAGCTCGCGATACATCAAGATCGTGTGAAGTCGAGAAAACGAGAAAGAGAGAGAGATCAAACACATAGCTACTGGTACATACCCTCAGCCCCGAGGGTGAACTACTCCCTCCTCGTCATGGATAGCGCCGGATGATGAAGATGGCCACGGTGAGGGTTCCCCTCCGTGGTCTTGGGAACAGGGGTCCCGATTGGTTTTTTCCGTTAGCTCTGGAGGCTTGCGGCGGCGGAACTCTGATCTATCTTCTGTTTTGGAAGTTTTAGGGTACAAGAGTATATATGCGTGCAGGGTGCGTCGAGACTCTGAGGGGCCCCCACGAGGCGAGGGCGCCCCCACCCTCGTGGGCAGCCTGTATCTCCTCTGACGTGCACTCCAAGTTCCCTGGGTTGCTTTCCTTCCAAAAATAACTTCTCGAGTTGATTTCGTTCCGTTTTGACTCCGTCTGATATTCCTTTTCCTCGAAACACTGAAATAGGCATAAAAGCAACAAATGGGCTGGGCTCCGGTTAATAGGTTAGTCCCAAAAATAATATAAAAGTGGATAATAAAGCCCGATATTGCCTAAAACAGTAGATAAAGTAGCATGGAGCAATCAAAAATTATAGATACGTTGGAGACGTATCAAATACCCTTCGTCCAATATATCGATCTTCACCTACGGACCATTCCGGAGTTCCTCGTCACGTCCGGGATCTCATCCGTGACTCTGAACAACCTTCGGTAACCACATACTATTTCCCGTAACAACTCTAGCGTCACCGAACCTTAAGTGTGTAGACCCTACGGGTTCGGGAACCATGCAGACATGACCGACACGTTCTCCGGCCAATAACCAACAGCGGGATCTGGATACCCATGTTGTCTCCCACATGTTCCACGATGATCTCATCGGATGAACCACAATGTCGGGGATCCAATCAATCCCGTATTCAATTCCCTTTGTCCATCGGTATGTTACTTGCCCAAGATTTGATCGTCGGTAGTCCCATACCTTGTTCAATCTCGTTACCGGCAAGTCCCTTTACTCGTTCCGTAATGCATGATCCCGTGACTAACTGCTTAGTCACATTGTGCTCATTATGATGATGCATTACTGAGTGGGCCCAGAGATACCTCTCCGTCATACGGAGTGACAAATCCGATCTCGATTCGTGCCAACCCAATGGACACTTTGGAGATACCCGTAGTGTACCTTTATAGCCACCCGATTACGTTGTGACGTTTGGCACACCCAAAGCATTCCCTACGGTATCCGGAGTTGCACAATCTCATGGTCTAAGGAAATGATACTTGACATTAGAAAAGCTTTAGCAGACGAACTACACGATCTTGTGCTATGCTTAGGATTGGGTCTTGTCCATCACATCATTCTCCTAATGATGTGATCCCATTATCAATGACATCCAATGTCCATGGTCAGGAAACTGTAACCATCTATTCATCAATGAGCTAGTCAACTAGAGGATCACTAGGGACATGTTGGGGTCTATGTATTCACACATGTATTACGATTTCCGGTTAATACAATTATAGCATGAATAATAGAAAATTATCATGAACAAGGAAATATAATAATAACCATTTTATTATTGCCTCTAGGGCATATTTCCAACAGAAACTTTGGCAAGGCAAATAACCAGGAGGTCTAAGTCTATGACTATTATCAATGGTGAGTTACACTGATGCAATGTGACAGGCGTATTCCAGCGTTGTGTTTCTCCTGAAGAGGGTCGTGAAATCTTGCGGGAGATTCATGAAGGTGATTGTGGTTATCATGCTGGCTCTAAGTATTTAGTGGCTAAAGCTTTTCGTCACGGGTTTTACTGGTTAACGGCTCATGCTGATGCAGAGGATATCGTTAGCAAGCGCGATGGGTGTCAAAAATTTGCAAGACAAGATCATGTGCCGGCTCAGGAACTGCGTATGATTCCAATAACTTGGCCGTTTGCAGTTTGGTGGCTTGATATGGTTGGACCATTCAAGAGGTCTACAGATAAGAAGACCCATCTTTTGGTGGCAGTTGACAAGTTTACTAAGTGGGTTGAGGCAGAGCCCGCTAGCAATTGTGAAGCGGCCACAGCTGTTCAGTTTGTTAAAAAGATGATCTTCCGTTTTGGATACCCTCATAGTATCATCACTGATAATGGCACTAATCTTTCTAAGGGTGCTATGAAGGAGTTTTGCCAAAGGGAGCACATTCGTCTTGATGTTTCCTCTATGGCTCATCCATAGTCCAATGGACAAGCTGAATGAGCTAATCAAGAAATTTTGAGAGGCATTAAGCCCCGGCTTATGGTTCCTCTGAAGCAAACGCCGAGTTGTTGGGTTGAGGAATTACCTTCAATGGTTTGGACTATCAATACCACCCCCAACAGGTCAATAGGCTGTACGCCTTTCTTCATGGTCTATGGGGCCGAGGCGGTTCTCCCAAGTGATATCCGTCATGACTTTCCTAGGGTGGCAGCTTATGTTGAAGCTGATAATGAGACGGCGCGATAGAACTCACTTGATGCTTTGGATGAAGAGCGTGACCTTGCGACGGCTTGTTCAGCGATATATCAGCAATATCTACGTTGCTATCATAGTCGTAGAGTTAGAAGCCGGACGTTTCAAGAGGGCAACTTAGTGCTCCATTTGATTCAAGACTAGACAGGGATGCATAAGCTTTCTCCTCCTTGGGAAGGGCCTTTTGTGATCAGCAAAAATCTCAATAACGGGTCTTATTACCTCATTGATGTGCGAGAGCACAAGGATTCATGTAAATCGGAAGAGGAGACCCATCGGCCATGGAATATTGCCCATCTTCGGCCTTACTACACTTGAGCCACTGGCTCTTATCCTTGTACATACGTTTGTCAATGTATATGTTTTTTATGATCAATATAATAAAGCCGGCATCCCTGAAATTCAGGGCCTCACTCGTTTCATTTCTGTGTACCTGAGTCTTTGTTATTTGATCATAAGGTCACTTGGGGGCTTCCAACCCACCGGGTTTAGCTTTCGTACCCTCTTGACTGGCCCGATTTGCCAAATTATGAGTTATACCTACCTGTTTGCAACTTGCTACTCCGCCAGGTGACCCGCCGAACTCTTAATAAGTCAATCTTTTTTAAGACCCTGAACTTATTAAGGTTAAAACGGCGGTTTGTGTCACGTGAGAGCCGGCTTACAGTGAGCTAGGATAAACTCAACGGCTATGCGGCCTTGAAAGAAAAAAGGCCTGTGAGCCAATTTTTTCAGTCGTGCCTTGAAAGCCGGCTTAACAAATACTTGAGATTGGTATTTTTTTCGGGTCTGATTTCTTTTGATGTTTTATGCCCTGAAGGTTTTTTGGCTTTGTGTAAATTTTGACTCCCCGAGTCATGAGGCTCCAAATTATGTTGCTCATGTTTGAGTATTTCGGGTTGTCACCCGCCCTGGCTTTAGACATTAAGTCGCCCGTATGTTGTGGCTTGAATAGCCGCGATTATGATTTGTTCAGCAGTCATATATGGCTGCAAGCCTTTAGGTTATCACCCACCCTGGTTTTTGACTTTAAGTCGCCAGCACATATGTTGATTAGTCTTCTACAGGATATGCAAGAGCTTAGGAGAAAGTAAGAGTTATGATATGGCTCATATATATATGATCACATCAGCCATGCAATAAAGTTTAGCTGCCGGATCAAAAGTTGTGATCAACATGCACGAAGGCATGACAGGATGGATCATCATTTTAAACTACCCTATTACAACGCTTCCATTAAGCCCAAAAGATTGAGTCGAATATTTATGGAGCTGCACTCCTATAATCCGACATGAGAGCCGCCTGATCAATTTTCTTCTTGCCGCCTTGACGACTCCGGGTCATCCCGCGCCGGCTCTTCCTCCTCTACCATCTGGAGGTCAGACGATGTCCAGTCGATTCCAGTTAAGGCTTCAAATGTGGCTTCACCATTAATAATAACGGAAGGGTCAAGTTCAGGGGCGAAGATGTGCTTACGCCTAGGAGGAATAAGGTTTGTGACATCATGAGAAGGCACCTTGATCTTGTTGTTGTTCTCATCATAAGCCAACGTATAGTGGTTAAGATCCAGATCCTCAATAAGCTTGCATGCTATGGGCCGCATCTCTCTGACGCATTTATTGAAGTCTTGTTCTTCAAAGATTGACCCATCATCCTTGAATTCTGGGCATCCGGTGGCTATCTCCTCCGGGTCAAGCTCTGATTGCCATGCCTTGGCCCGTCCTAGAGCAACAATGGCTCCAGCCCGGGTGGCTGACAATTTCAATTCTTCGATTTGAGCCCGCACTGTTGAGAGATGGTCCATCACAGTCTTGATTTGAGTTGGAGGTTTCTTCCCACCTGCCAAGGCCACTAGACTGTGCAGTGTTCCAGTGTACAATTGCTCGAGCGGTGAATACACGTCCTTCAGTTTAAGCAGCATGTTATGTCCAAGATTGGCGGTTTTGGGGCCTGTTCAAGAGTCACCAGGCGGGTTACATATTATCTATTATGAATCGCTAGGCGGGTTACAGAAGTATTAAAATAGATGATGAAGTGCAGATGTTTAACTTATCGAAGATGGCAGTTCTCATATGAGTTATATGCTGCTTTAAGCCGGCAAGCTCGCCAATCACTGGCTTAAGCTGATTTTCAGCTTCTTCTGTTTTCTTCAGCAGGGCAGCCTTATCAGACTCCCGCGCAGTTGTCTCGCCATCAAAGCTTGCCTTGATCTTCTCAATTTCATTCAATGAAGATTTCAATTTTGATTCGTCCTTGACTGTTTTCAGTTTGTTGCAGCTCATACTCTTTCTTAAGTCGCCCAATTGCGACTCTTTCACGTTCAACTCTCCTGCAATACAATATTGAAGCAATGGTTATCATAGAAGGAGCAACTTTTAGTGATACAATTATATTAAGTCCCAAACACATTACAAGCAATATACTTAGCACTTGGGGGCTAATGTAGGTCTGTTCAATCTTCATTGAGACCCGGCTTAACTTGTCAGTTTAAGCCAGCCCCTGAGGGCTACATGTTTGATTCTATTATGGTCACTGAGACCCGGCTCAACTTGTCAGTTTAAGCCGGCCCTTGGGGGACACATGCTTGATTCTATTAAGGTCATTGAGACCCGGCTCAACTTGTCAGTTTAAGTTGGCCCTTGGGGGCTACATGTTTAATTCTGTTAAGGTCATTAAGACCCGGCTCAACTTGTCAGTTTAAGCCGGCCCTTGAGGGCTACATGTTTGACTCTGTTAAGGTCATTAAGGCTCGGCTCGTCTTTTCAAGACAAGCCGGCCCTTGGGGGCTACACTTTGCAAAATTTTATAAGTCTAAAGCATAGTCAGTATGTTCCGTACACTTCAGACATGGGGGCTAGTATGGATATGTGTATATGCACAAGACTAAAGAGAGGATGGATATTAACCTCATACTTTTGTTTCATCAGCTCAACCAGCCAAGCTTCCATATCCCGGCTTGTGTTAAGGCGGCTCAGGTAGCTTGCGTACACGTCACCTACACTGAAGGAGGAATAGCTCTCCAGGTCCAATTTTTCCTTGCCTTTCTCTAGTGAAGGTGTTTCTTCCTTGGCCGAATGTTCGGCTAAGACTCTAGAGGCCTCGGGCGGCTCGAAAGCTGACCCGGTAACAGTGACATCTCCAGCATCAGTAGCAGCAGGGCTCTTGTCAGCAGATTTAGCAGGGCTGGGTGGTTTAGGACTTGGCGGGTCTTAAGGGGCTGCCTGGTTAATCTCAATGTCCATGGCCTTAAAGATGGCGGCATCAGTTTGTGGTGGTGGGTCATTGACAAGGCCTTCAGGATTCTGAATTGAAGCCTCAGAGGTCTCTGGCACCTCTCTCTCTGGCTCAGCAGCTTTAGGATCCTTTGAAGGCCCGACCACCTTCTGTTTCTTGCCCGCTTTTGCTACGCGGCTGTGACAAGAATACAAGAATTCATGGATATATCATTATAAGTCATTATGAACAAATGAAGATACTTACCCATGAGCAATCCTGAAAGCATGCATTTGAGTTCCCCTAGAGTCGCCAGATGATGGCGGCGTTCCCTGATATTTTGAGTCAGAAGAATTAAGAGGTTGACATATGAGACCGGCTTGTGGAAGAGTTAGAGTCGGGCTATGTGGCACCTCGTTGTGATGCTTTCGAGGAGCTGGAGTATCGGGTAAGCCGGACATGAGATCTTCAGTACCATCACTCCGGGTCTTACGCCTTGATTCATGTTGTTGTTTCTTCAAAAGAAAGTGGGGATCCAAATGAGCAAGAGGATGTGAAAATTTTACTTTCCAGATGACCCGCCGAATTTTTTGTCTTGGCAAGGATTCTGAGTTGGAGGAAATTATAGTTACCTCTACTGCATCGGCATGACTGGTCTCCGCCTCTTCCTGAGAGGTATAAGTGTTAATAAGTTGCATAAAGAAAAGACCAAGGGAATCAAGTTCTACCTCTGACTCATCATCGAGGGTGAGCTGTTCTTCGGCAGATGGCTTCTTGCGACGACCTCCGCCGCGAGATTTTAAACCCCTTGCCCTCTTAGCTGGAGCGGCTGTGGCTTGTATTTTCTTCTTCCAAAAAGGAGAGTTAGCCTGTTTACACATGGGTAAAAGGGTTAAAAGTTTGACGTACAAAAGGTAAACAAGTAAGATGCACTTTATTCAAGATGCTTACAGGCGGAGCCGGGTTGAGGGCACAAAAAGGGTTCAAACCCGTTTTGCTGCAATTCGCTAATGATTCACCAAGGAGTGATTTAATCATATCATTGATATCCTTCTCAGTTAACTATGTCGGGTTAAAGCGTTGTGGGTCCTTAGAATCACCCGCATATTGACACATTAAGCCACTGCGCCGACTCAGTGGTAAGATCCTCCAGGCGACACAAGAGCGGACCAAGTCAAGTCCAGTTAACCCATTGGCGATTAAGGCCTGGATTTTTGAGAAGGTAGAGGCGTATAGACCATGTTCGGCATCAATCATTCGGCCTAGAAGCGGGCCGCTGGTGGGAGCCGGTGGGGAAGTTAACCCGGCAGGGGGTTCTCTCTGGCTCACAAGGTGTCCTTGCAATAGAACCAAGTGCAATTCCAATCATTCAGGTGGCTTGGCAGGGCAGCTGAAGGAAAAGTTACATCTCTCCGCCTCTGGATAGAAACGCCTCCAAGCTCAAGGCTAAGCCCATCTGGAATTTCTGTCTGGCGGTTGATATAATAATAGTCTCTGAACAGATCAATAAGAGGTTCTTCCCCGAGATACACTTCACTGAATACTTGAAAATTGCATATCTTGGAGAATAAGTTGGGGGCAATGTCTTGTGGGTGAAGGTTATAGAAATGCAAAACGCCCCGAATTTGTTTGACCCGGGCGGGGAGAAGCCACGGAGGAGATGATCCGTGAAAACCACAACCTCACCATCTTGGGGCTGGGGGGAAATTCAAAGCCTGGCGCCCGCCAATGGGTGACCTCTTTGGCAGGTAAAACCCCCATGGTCACATACTCAGCAAGCATGTCCTCTATGACTCGGGATGCAACCCAGTTGCAAGTGGTGGGGAACTTGGTCATGATGAGTCAGAGGAGCAAGTTGTAACCAAATATAAGGAGGTGACGGATTAAAAACACTTTGATTCATGGTTAAAACTGGTCTTGTGCATAGCGGATCAAGTTATGGTGATTTAAGCTGGCCAGGATGATGAGATACAGTACATATGGCGGATCAAGATGTAAAAGTATGAGCCGGCAAGGTTCACTGATAAGCTGGTGAGTGGTAAGGTTATTATTAAGCCGCCTAAGCCATAAGACAGCGGGTCAAATACCAACAGATCTAAGGTGAACAGAATTTTTGCTAAGTACGATGCAAACAAGTTTCACAGTTTATGCCTATAATTTTTGATCTACTACAACCTTGAAAATGAAGAACAATTGCTAAACATAAGGTACAGTGGCGGGAAAAGCAGCAGGCTATGCATGGATTCTAAAGAGGAAAAGATCAGTGCTAGAAGCAAAATAAGGGCTAAAGCAGCTACCGTGTTTTTTCTTATCATTTGTGAATTGAGCCACATTTTCCAAACAACAGGTGGACGAACTTGGATGAACTTCGACGAACATGATGAACACCGATGAACTAGGGCGACCTAATGCAGATCCGAAGTGTAAAAAGATGAATACCTCGTGATGTTAATGAAGAGCGGGAGTGCGCCGCGGTTCTCTGGTCCGGTCAGGTTGATGCAGCGGCCCTTGACGGAGTCGCTAGGGAAGATTGGCCGGAGAGGTGGAGCTCTTGTGCGGCGGAGGTCAGAAGGAGTAATAAGAAGTGGAGGCGAAAGGGAGTAAAAGTGAAAAAGGCCCCCCCTCCCCGTGCCTATTTATAAGGGAAAAGTGAAGCAAAGAAATGGCGGTAGCGCAGAAATCAAGGAGGCGTCGTGATTATCCCAACAGTGGAGGCGACTCGATTCTCGAAAGACCAGTTAATGCAAAAAAATATCCGTTGTGATGTCACAAGATTTTCTGTATTTATTTTGCATGACTTCATGGCGGGTTACAAAGATCCAGTTCAGATTAACCATTGGGAGGAATCAAAGGAAGACTGGCCACCCAGATGCAGTGAAGATTGACATGAACAGGTTCAAATCAATATGGGGCCTAATGTTGGGGATATAACCCCTCGGTGTGACCCGCCGAGGAGGGGTCGGGTTACACTGTTGGTAACTCATACATGAAATCTCAAATAGGCCCAAGAATATATGATATGAAGATTGGAGGCGGCTTACAAGAGGAGCTCGTTGAAGGCCCAAGACCTGGAGGAAGGCCCTGTGACCCAGAGATATGAGCCGCCTCACGGTGACTTGTCTGGTAAGGCAAGGCGACTTAGTAACCGAGTTGTTCACGTTGTGTGATTAGATTTGGACTCTTTTAAGCCCAGGGCCTCGACCTGTGTATATGAAGGCGAGACCCTACGGCTGGTCAACTCAAGAAAAAATAGATCGATAGCTAGGTCAAGCGATTCCGCTCCCTTGTAATCGATATCCGATCAATATAGTATAAGCAGGACGTAGGCTTTTACCTCGTTGTGAGGGGCTGAACCTGGACAAACTCATGTCCTTCGTCCCGTTCAATCCCTTCGAGCTAACCGATGTTGTGATGGCTCCACAACTTAGTCCTTTCACAAGGGCATCTGCCGTGACAAAACCACGACACCGCCCGTCGATGCCGCTGCCGGCCCGTCACCGCCGCATTGTCGCCCGTTGCTGCCGCCGTCGCCCCCCGGTATGTCTCCCTCCCTCCCTCCGACCGTCCTCCCTCCTCCATCCCTCCCTCCCTCCCTCCGAACCTGTCCCTCCTCCCTCCCTCCCTCCCACCATCTCCCTCGGACCCTCAACCATCCCTCCCTCCCTCCTGCATTGCATAAATGGGTGGATGAAATTATGTTTTTTTAATGGTTGGATAGATAGATGGATAGACAGATGGATTAAACTAGGTTTCTTTTAGTAATGCTTTGGATAGATAGATGGATGAATTAATAGCTGTTAGGGTTAGAAGTAGAGTATATTTGGTAATACAAATTTTTATTAAAAAAACTAGTTTTAATTTTTTTTAGTAAATGTAGGTATCTTGAATCAGCATAATAATGTTTAGTTGATAGATTATAGGGTTTCACTACGTCCTAAAATCAGGATAATAATGTTTTTATTTATTTTATTTTTTTGCAGAAATCAAGGAGCCCCTGCATCATCCCCGCCGTCATCCCTGTCACCGACCCCTTCCGATCTCGAGGTGAGACCACTCAAATCCCCTTGTTTAGTTGATGCCGATGATGATGTTGATGTTTTCATAGATGTAGTAGAGTAGTAGATGAGTAGCTGTGACAATGTGATGAAGCTAGCTAGTTTTTTTAAGAAAGTATCCGTGAGGCTACACCCTGTTATATGCACTTCTATTTCATTATTGATTTTTAAAACTGCCGACAAAATGGATGCATAGATGCATTTTGCAGAGAACACCTCCGAGTGGCCTATGTTTTGCCAGAGTGTTGATTAATTTCCGTTCCGGCAAATTTCAGGCGCTTGATATGTCCTTTTTAGCAAAGGTCATGCCAGATTTTTCCATGAATTTTAGCATGGCTTGTGCTAGAATGTAGGAAATATCGAGTGCCTTGGATTTGCCGGAAAGAGAATTAAACAAAATTTTGGGTTGACTTGAAGTTTGTTGGGGCTCCATACATGACAGTCGAGAAAACAGTGAGGGAGAGTGTCCAGCATATATGAGAGAAGAAGAATGCTGACTGTTGTCGCGAGAGTCGCTTCTCCTTCTTCTCTTTGTGCTAGACCTTTGTTATGCACTAGGGGAAGGAGGAGTAGCGACCATCATCAACGATCAAAAAACAGTGACGAAGAGTGTCCGCCATATATGAGAGAAGAAGAATCCTGACTGTTGTCATGTGGGTCGCTTCTCCTTCTTCTCTTTGTGCTAGACCTTTGTTATGCACTAGGGGAAGGAGGAGTAGCGACCATCATCGACGGTCGAAAAATCAATGACAGAGAGTGTCCACGATATATGAGAGAAGAAGAATCGCGACTGTTGTCGTGAGGGGAGCTTCTTTTTCATTTGAAGGTGCTAGACATTTTGGTGTAATGCACTTTCAAATGAAAGTAGGAGCTTCCATCGCCGATGGGCGCAAATGTCAAAGAGGAAGAATCCGACAGACCGATACTCAACCCGTGATGAATAATAATGATCTAATTTAGTTTTTGTAGTACTTATATTGAATTTTAGAAGTTTAATTTTTGAAATGTGAACATACGAAATGTCTGACAACGATGATAGGATCCTTGAGTGCGATTACTGCGGCAACAACCGGGGTCTATGGATAGGCCTCACCTGGAAGACGGTCGGTGCTTCAGTAGTAAGCTCGACGAGACCTTCGATATTGAAATGGTACGCAACAATGACAAGTCTTTTTTCGTAATTAAGCATGACTTCTTCTTCTTCAACGTGTAATTTCTGTCTTTTACAATTCAACTAGTGCATCCCCTGCCATGCAAGACACTATGTCTTGGAGAAGATGAATTTTGAAGATCATGAGAATATGGAGACAAAGATAGTTCACCTCAGGACCCATCATGGTTATGCTTTTGCCGTGAAGCTATACAATGCGGAGAGCTACTCCCATTTTGGTTGCTCGAATTGGGAAGCACTGTGCAAGGCATATGGTTTTCAGGAGGGTATGCAGGTCACCTTCGGTCTTGGTGATCCTAAAGATGACAACGACGAAGATAATGTCGATGAAGATAATATCGACAAAGCTAATTTCGACATTTGGGTCCTTGTTGATACGCTTCCACTTATACCTCTATGTGAGTTTCTCAAACATATTTATTAAGTAATTTATATTGTTTTTATAAAAAATAGTGACAACTTATATATTTCCATTCACATCTTATTTCCATTCTTCAAAAAATGTTCGGAAAGTAGTAGACAAAACCTACTACACTGATGGCTTTGAAGTAACTTATGAGGAGAAAGATCATCTTGTCTCCTTTATTATTGATGTTGAGACTTTCAATAAGAATTACAAAACTCCTCCACATTATGGTCAATACGTGCCACTAGTCCATGTGTTGAACTACGGCAACATCCACTGAAATGTCATGGTAAGATCTTTATTATTATGACACCAGTACATCTTTTGCATACATTCTTCTAAAGCTAAACTACATTGCTAACTACGTTACTATTATGCTCTTCAATAGAAAATCCCGAAGGATTGTGAGCCTGATCTGATGTATACAAAAGGTCACATTGATGTTGTTAGCTTACAGCCAAGTCTACCTACGGGTCACCGCAGTTCATACAAGATTTCTCGAACAGCTGAAGACCTCACAATCAAAGAATGGAAAAAAGTTATGAATGATCGTAGGGAGCTACTTGGAAGAAACATTGTGCGAAGCCCATGAATTGGAGACAGGATAATCTCCATTCTTCATAATGGAGAGTAAGGGGCTATGTTGTTTTATGTTATTTTACCTTAGAGAGGGGTACCAGGTCCTAGCTAATACTCATGGTCATGTGCTAAGAACAATTAACTAGGGTTGGTTATGACTATGATGATGATGAGTATGACTTGTTATTATGATAACGAGTAAAAGTTGTTAGATGACTATGACTTGTTATTATGATAACGAGTAAAAGTTGTTAGATGACTATGATGATGATGAGTATGACTTGATATTATGATAACGAGTAGAAGTTGTTAGATTACTATGCTGATGATGAGTATGACTTGTTATCATAACGAGTAGAAGTTGTTAGATGACTATGATGATGATGAGTATGACTTGTTATTATGATAACAATGATGAGTTATTATTATGATGATGATGCTGAGTTGTTATATGAGCATGAAGAGTTATTATATATATATATATATCAGTGGGTGAAATAAACGTGGATTAGATTCAAGCGGAGGCAACATGGTGCAGATCAAAAGTACTACTAATCCAAACTTGATCATTTAGTTTGGATCACTACTAGGAAAAGGGCTATAGATAGGATTGATACTAATGGCGCACCAGGTAAGTAGTGCGCCACTACTGTATACTAATGGCGCACGCCGGTTCGATGCGCCATTAGTGTGGAAGACACTAATGGCGCTGCTGTTGATCGCCATTAGTGTGGAAGACACTAATGGCGCACCACACAATCGGTCGCGCCACTAGTATTAAAAAATTCCATTTTTCCATACATACTAATGGCGATCGTGTCGGGCGCGCCATTACTAGTTCTAACTAGTAATGGCGCACCGCCGACAAAGGCGCCATTAGTATTTTTTTTACTTTTTTTGCAAAACTACTAATGGCGCATCACGCCACAAAGGCGCCATTACTAGTTTAAACTACTAATGGCGCACCTTCCCACAAAGGCGCCATTAGTATATATATATATTTTTTACTTTTCATAAAACTACTAATGGCGCACCACCTGCAGTGCGCCATTAGTAATCAAGGTTACTAATGGCGCATTTGTCGGTGGTGCGCCATTAGTAACCCGGGACCCCAACAAGATATTTTGGACAGCCACATACCTACCCACTCACTTTCCCCACTTCATTCCCTCCACCTCCTTCTCCAAGCTTTCTGCCTCCTCCTCCTCACCTCATTTCCACCATAGATTCATCAAAATTAAGTGGTGAAATTACCTTTTTTGATAGGTAAGTAAGGGGAAAGCTATCTTCATGATGTAGATCTACTTTTTTCTCCCTAGCTCGCTCCAACAACGTGCACATGCACTTTTTGTGGCCTAGCTAGATCTATGTATGTTTGTGGTGTTGCATGTGTTTGTGGTGTTGCATATATGTTTGTGTTTGCAGTGTACCGGTATTTGAAATGCGATAGTTGCCAATATTTTGCCTAATGTTGATTCATTTCGCTTTCAAGTGAATTTTGGCACTATGCATTCTTTTTGGTCCTATTTTTAGGGAAGGTCATGCCAAATTTTTCTTAGTTCTAAAATATCGCTTTGTTTCTACCCGCAGGCCACCATGGTCCGCATACGATGACCGAAGGCATCGTGAATAGGTTTTGAGCTCCGCGAAGGCCGAGATGCTTCAAAAGAACGAGACGGAGATAAGATGTCCGTGTCGAAGATGCAAGTCTGAAGAGCCTTATTGCAGACCCGGATTCGGGTAGGTGCGGACCACCTGCTCTTGCGTGGTTTCATGGATGGCTATCGGTGGCAAGGGGATGAAGATGACGATGATGTCGTCCATGGGGGCCGGGCAAGAAATGAGGAAGGGCAACAAGACAAGTACCACCATGGCGAGGGCGGGCGAGAAGACGAAGAATCTCCGTGACATGATCACGGGCGGTAATGTCGTACACAAATCATCATGTAGAAGATGTCGTACATGATGATGAGGAAGATCAAGACGAAGGGCATGATCACGAAGATGAAGATGCCGAGCAGAGCGACAATGGAGGCCGGGTGCAGGACCCTCATATTCAAGAGCTGCTTCTCAAGCGACGGATAACGCAAGAGTTGCCGCCCAAGAGAAAGCCAAGCTGGATCAACTGGAGATAGACGCGGTTACTCCATTGTATGAAGGATGCAGGCCCGAGGATACCTGCCTGAAAGTAACGCTCATGGCTCTGGAGATGAAGGTAAAACACAAAATGACCCACGCATGCTTCGACGAGAACATGTCATTCTCGCATCTAACGTCTTCCCAAGGGGAACAAGTGCCCGACCCGGTTTCGAGGAGGCGAAGAAAATTGTGTGTCCTTTGGATTTACCGCACGCGAAATACCATGTGTGCATGAACAATTGCATCATTTATCCGGACGAGCACGCGGAGTCTACCATATATCCGGTGTGCGGCGTCACTCGATACAAGAAGAGGAAGAAAGCTCCTCGAAAATCGGTGTGGTACTTTCCGATCACTCCTCGTCTGCAGCGGTATTTCGCGGACCCTAAGGTAGCAAAGCTCCTGCGTTGGCACGCGGATAGGGAGGAGAAGAAGAGGGAAGATGACGGAAATGATCCGGAGATAAATAAAAAAGACAAGATGCTGAGTCACCCTAAGGATGCGAGCCAGTGGCAAGCGTTGAACTTCGAATACCCAGAATTTGGGAAGGATCCAAGGAACATCGTGGCCGGGCGCGAGCACCGATGGAGTCAATCCGTTTGGCAGCCGTAGAAGCACACATAGCACCTAGCTCGTGTTTGTGTGGATGTACAACCTTCCCCACGGTTGTGCATGAAGAGGAAGTACATTCACATGAGTATGCTAATTGAAGGGCCGAAACAACCAGGAACGACATCAATCAGTACCGGGCTGCTTTGAAGGAGGAGCTAGAAACGCTGTGGAAAACGCCAGCCAATACGCGTGGGACACTGCAGAGAAAGAATATTTCCCTATGAGAGCCGCGACTTTGCTCACGACGGTGCACGACTATCTTGGTTACGGATATCTCGCGGGCAGGTAGTCCACGGATTTTACGGATGCGTAAGGTGCATGGATGACACAACGTATCGCCAGCTAGATAGAGATCCCGGTCTTCGAAAACCGTGTTCATGGGACATCGAAGGTGGCTTCAGCGACGATGACCCGTGGAGGAAACGCAAGGATCTGTTCGATGGTGAAACCGAACCCAAAAACGCCTGCGTGTACGAGGAGGCGAGGAAATAGACGAAGTTGTTGAAAAATTGGAAAGACCGCCACCGCCGGAAAGAACCAAAAGGCGCCAGAGCCGGGAAAGAAGCAAAAGGCGCCAGAGCCGCTGCTGAAGGTATGGAAAACGAGGTCTGTTTTCTGGGACTTGCCATACTGGAAGATCCACCGTGTGCCTCACAGCCTTGATGTCATGCATATCACGAAGAACGTGTGCGAGAGTCTGCTTGGTACCCTGCTCAACATGCCAGAGAGGACCAAAGATGGGCCGAAAGCAAGGGCAGACTTGAAATCAATGGGCATCGTGCGGTGAGCTTCACGCTAATGATGATGATGATGATGATGATGATGATGATGATGATGAGGCGAAGGAGGACACGTAAAGTCGCCGCAAAGGCAAAAGGCCAAGAAGACCGAAATGACTACCTCCCGCGTGCTTCACTCTAAGTCACCGGGTTTTGTCTCGCACCATTGTGTCGTGATGAATTTGCAGTACCCCGAGAGGCCCTTGAGTTTGCGGAATGTCGATTAACTTCCGTTAAGAATTGGGTACTCCATATGTCCTATTTTCAGCAAAGGTCATGCTAAAATTTTCCGTGAATTTTAGCATGACTTTTGCTAAAAATAGGACATATGGGGTACTTATGACTAATGCATGGGCCGGGGTATCTTAGTACTTAGTTAAGTAGGATCAACCGCCCTGCCATTCTTGCTGCATTAAACCATAGGTGGCAATAGAGCCAAGTGATTAGGCCCAACTTAGAATTCTTCTTAGCATCGATAAACCCTAGATGATAAACCCAACATAGGTGGCAATAGAGCCAAGTGATTAGTGCCAAGTGATTAGGCCCAACCTAGGGTGCCTCGGCATCGATAAACCCTAAATGATGAAAACTTAACTTGGCTGCCCCGGATGCCTCGGTGTCGATGAGAACCTAAATGATGTATGCTTAGGCTTTTAGGGTGCCTTGGCGTCGACAAACCCTAAATGATGAAAGCTTAGGCTTTTAGAGTGCCTCGGTGTCGACAAACCCTAAATGATGAGACCATGATCTTGTTCCTTGACAATAACCAACTTTTGACCAAACTTTTTCCTATTTAGAGCGTAAACATGGCCCACAACGATGAGGCCGGTGGTTGAGCGGCAAGCAATTCTGGAGCTGTCCCAGGAGATGGAGGAACAACCTCACCGCTATGAGGACGCCGCGAAAGACACCGATCCTGATTACACAACCCCTAGTGGCGTCGGGGATGACACCATTGATGGTGCCGCCGAGGATGCCACCACTGATGATGGCGGCGCACACACAGATGGCAGCCAACCGAAGAAGCAAAGGAAGGACCGGCGCTCAATGCGCTCCGCACCCTCAAGGAGGAATTCACTCAAGTGGACTCCGACGGAATCCAACGGAGCCCAAACATATAGTCAAGGGGTACTCGGTTCAGCTTGGGTGCATTCTCCGAGCACCGCCTCGATCAACACCGAGAACCTTAGGCATAAGGACCGAGGGAATTTGCGCAACCTCCTCTTCACGAAGCTGCATTTAACGATACAAGTTCCCCGCCAAATTTGAAAACACACGCCTCTCGGGGAATAAAGTGAACAGTGCAGCCCTCACGAAGATGAGCACGGCCTGTCTACTTGGAGAAGCGCGGTGAAGAGAATGATTGATAAAGGTGATAGTTATGAGAAGATCAAGGCGAAATATCCTTTGATGAGCGAAGATGAGTACAAGGAGTTCAAGATCAAGTCGAGAGCAGTGCAACCTCCGAATCAAGTCAGTGGGGGAAAGAAATGCGAGAGTTGAACTTAGGGGAACACAAACTCGGTCCCGGCAGTTACAGAGTGGCGGAGCCTATATGGGAAAAGGAGGACGCGGAGCGTGCCGAGCAAGGCCTACCGCCCGCCGAGAAATACAGCGGTGACAAGCGCATCAGAACTTTGTCGGGGCCGGTACAAGGAGGACCCGATAACAAAGGAGCTTACCACGGATCCAAGACCAGGGCGCTTGAGCTTGTTCTCGTAAGGAATACACCCAGCGTAATTAGCTCCATATGGTTGCACTCTAATTAATCCCCAATATTTCTAAATGGTTCACGTTCCTTTCGCGCAGACGAAAGCGATGAGCGCGGGCTCGTCTCGGAGCTCTCCTTCGACACCCCTTTAAATAGGGCGTTGAACGTAATGAAAAACAAGGATAAGCTCACTAAGCCGACGTCACTGGTCGTGTGGCGGCAAAAGGCTTGTCCACAAAATGGGGTCATACTATACCGCTGGTGTGCGGAGGGAGAAAAAGACCAGCTCGGAAAGCCGACGCTACGAGGTTGAAGAACTCAAGGCACAAGTGGCGCGGATTCGGAGCTTGTCCAAGAGCAAGTGGAACAACAATCGGGAACGAAGCTCAACGCCATGGTGCCTACGTTGATTCATGGGTCGACGACGTGGATTTCGGGCGTCAGGGGCCTCCCGGTTCCCGGCTTCACGGCCAAGACCTTCGCCTGACAACATAAGCGCGCCATTGGTGTCTCCGGCGGCGCCATTGGTGTATCTCCGGCGGAGGCGGTATTCGTGGTCTCCGGCGCCGCAAGACGGCATTGGAGCTTAATGCACCGGGTGTCTGCGCGGCGGCACCTGCCATGACAAAGCGCCCCCTCCGTCGATTACCGCCCGCCGTTGGCGATGCCTCGACGATAGCCGAGCTCGACGGCATCACGGTAACTAAGCCTCTTGGCCGATGACTTCATCTCCTTCCCTTTGACCGGGCATCCTCGACGCCTGTACATGTTTCGCGAGGGCACCGCCGACGTTCCTTGCACTCTTCAAAGACTTCGTGGGAGCCGAGTTGGTCGATGTCGCCAAGGGCGTAATCGTTCAACCGGCAACCCCATGTTCCACGGTAATCCGATGCCACCCACAAAGGTATAGGGTTGAAGTGGTTCGGTGTCGCCAGTGCGACGAGTAGCATTACCTCCAATTCGACCGGGGCCGACGAAGAAGATGAGATGACCCTCGGCGCTGCAGAATGGCCCCTCGCTGGCGAAGAGCCAGATTCGTTTGGGGCGGGGACACCACCATTGCAGACAAGACCGCTGATCGTGCTGGCGCCAAGCCATGGCAAGAACGCCGCAACGCTACCGGACCTGCCGGACATCCCTATGGCACAGGATCCGGACAGCCCTATGGCACAGGATCCGGACGGCGACGACAACGACGACGGTACATTTACCAAAGTTGATAAGTACTTTGCCGAACATGGGTACGCTGACAAGTTCTGCGGGCCTCTTTCTCAAGAACCCAACCAAGACGACCGCGATCTAGCTGGTACGGCAGAGAAATCCAATTGCAACAGCGCTGCCCGCTGCTCAGTTCTCGAGACACGCCTCCGGCCCCGCTTTCACCGAGCCTCGAGTAGCTGAGGTGCGAAATATTATCAGCCCCAACACGCTCAAGAAGGCGGTCTGTGAGCAGAACTCGGTCCCATTACAGGAGATCAAGAAGAAGGGACTAAACGAAAAGACTAACAAGGGCGCCAAAGTGCGAGCCACTCAAGACCGAAGTTCGATCTGTGCTCGTGACGGGCCACCTTCACCTAAGGATATCTCGAGGAGGGTGCATGTGGCGGGTAGGGCGATGCTACCGCCAAATATGCTGAATGCTGCAATCGGTGCTATGCGCGGAGTTCGCACTGACGATGTTCTCTCTTTGGAGAAGCGGCGTCTCGTGAGAGAATGATGTGGCATACCCGGTTTTCGTGGGCCAAGGTGCCGAGGGCAAGGGCTTTGTGGATGGCGACATCGGGGGTACGATCGTCCTGCGGTTTGATGACATCTTTGCTATGTTTAACCTTCATCCGCTGCACTACACCTTCGTTCGGCTGTTTTCGCTGAGTATGGAGATGCGGATCATTAGAGACAAGACCCCAGACATCGTGATAGTCGACCCCTTCGACATGCGTGCCAAGCACTTGAGCAGCGCTGGGGACCGCCAGGTTGCGAGTTCACACCTCGAAGGCATTATTCTGGCAAACCCAGATAAGGATAACTTCCTTGTGGCTTACTTTCCCGAGTAAGTCATCCCTTAACCGCCCCGTAACATATGATTTCTTAGATTTCGATCATTCTTTTTTTTCTAACATTCCGTGTTCTGTGCAGTGACACACATTGCACACTCATCCTCTTAAGCCCGAAATATTCCATGGCCACGTATTTCGACCCGAACCGTAACTCCAAGATAGACTACACAAATGTCAAGAAAGTTCTTGATGATGTTCTCCCAGCTCGCCAAATCTGGAGGCACCTTCACGGGGCAGTTAAATGAAATGCGGCAAGCACACCTTCTCACACAATACGAATTTACGCTACGTCAAGCAGCCGCTTTGGCGGTCGAAGGATGCTCGCGCTCGCCCTCCATCACATGCGCACGATCGTAAGGGACCATCATCACCTTCTGCTACCGGATAGTCTTAAAGATTGGGCCGCGAGGTTGTCGGCAACCAGACGCGGACCTCGAGACAAGAATTCTTTTCGCATCCGGTGGAGTTTGCGGACATCATCCATCAAGATGTCCTTCATACCTCGGGGCAGTTCTACCTCGAGATATCAACCGTCCAACAATGAGATAGATGGAACGCTACAAATGCAGGGTGACAACGACCGCGATTTCATGACCATCACGACGAACGGCGGCTTCATCCACGCTCCCCGTCCGATGAGTCGAGTCGAAAGTAGTGATGTGTAGTTCTGAAACATTGATTGGCTCATGTTGTAATTAAACTTTAATGAATTCGTATGTCTCTTTGGTTTGGACAGTCGTTCAACTTAGATGTAATCGATGCTATTTATTAGTAGGACCATGAATCGTGCTATTAATGTCTTGCTTTTCTCTTCCGATCCTTTTGTTGCATACTTACATATTGCTTATGTATTGTGCATTTGTACATTGTTTGGCTTGTGCATAGAGATGCCATCGTATGTCGTGGTACAAGGGTAAGGTTCCGAGTCTACGACGGCGGGAGGAGTGTTGGAGACAGGTTCACCATTTCAGCGGTAACAGCCATAAAGGGTACACCACTAGGGCGGAGGCCGAATCTAGATACGCCCGCTATCTAGCGGGAGAGAGGAGGGAGCGTTGGAGGAACCGGATGAAGACCCGGTTTGATCGAGATGATGCTCATCGTGATGACCGCATGACTCTCTTCTATGTGATGGTAGTTTAGATGATCGATATCGACTTGTAATGTGAAGACAAACTCCATACTTCGCGGTCTTGAGACTTGTAATGTTTTATCTTTGTTCGGTCTTTTGAATTCGGAGACCAATATGATGAATTGTATTAGGAGACTAATCTTCTATTGTATTCGATGAATCTGCTGTTTATTCTTTGTGTCTTTGTCTATATTACGTCCAATAATATATTTTGTTACCTGTGCAAAAATCATAAAATCAAAAAGAAAAAACAAATATTCATACTAATGGCGCATCAAGGCAGAGTGCGCCATTAGTATGCCAAAGGATACTAATGGCGCATCAAGGCAGAGTGCGCCATTAGTATGACAAAGCACATGGTTACGTATGGCCCCCCGGGAGGCATACTAATGGCGCATGGAGTTACATACCAATGGCGCACCAGTGGTGCGCCATTAGTAAAAAATTCTAGTGGCGTGCTACTAATGGCGCACCTGTAGTGCGCCATTAGTAGGCAAAACCGGTGCGCCATTAGTAGGCCTTTTCCTAGTAGTGGATTAGTAGTACTTTCGATCTACACCATGTTGCCTCCACTTGGATCTATTCCACATCACTTTCACCCACTGAAATAATAACTCATCATGATCATAAAATAATATGATGAGACAACTATATAAAACCTATACAAATACAGTGCCAATACGCAAAAGAAAAAATACAGGAAATATTAGTAGTAGCATGGGGCGTGCTGATAGAAGCAACGTTGGTTTAGCAGTAGTGAGGGTCAGTAGCCATGCTACTGCTATGTATGGTTAGCAGTAGCACTGGTAAACCCACGCTACTGCTAAGGTTTAGTTGTAGCACCGTAGTAGTAGCGCGGCCACCCGCACTACTACTATCACTATTTCCAGCGCTACTACTAGGGTTACCCTAGTAGTGACTGATCTAGGCGATTTGAAGCCGCCTAGAGCGATCTACACGCGTCCCAAGTGTTGGGCCCCATGCGTCACTTATTCATCTCCCTTATCCCATGTAGCAGTGCACACAACCACACATTTCCTCTCCCCTATCCTTCGTCTACCTTGCTCGATTTCCCCCCTCCCATAGACCTCTGCTCTCCTTTGTCTTCCCCTTCCTCTAGATCAGGACAAACATCGGCAAGCAAACGGACGCCGTTGTTTCTCCTTCTCATTTGTGTGCATCGTTAGGAGGAACCATCCTTTTAGGTAGTTGCCGCTCCTTGATATGTCTCCAATGTATCTATAATTTTTTATTGTTTCATGCTATTATATTATCAATTATAGATACTTTATATGCAATTTTATATCATTTTTGGGAACTAACCTATTAACTTAGTGCTCAGTACCAGTTCCTGTCTTTTTGCATGTTTTTGGTATTACAGAAAATCAATACCAAACGAAGTCTGAACATGATGAAACTTTACGGTGATTTTTTCTGGACCATAAGGGACCGTAGAAGCTTAGGGAGGAGGCCAGAAGATGTACGAGATGGCCACATGCTCCCACGGTGCACCTCCAAGAGGGTGCGCCACCTGAGCTTGTGGACCCCACATAACTCTGTTTGACCTAATTCCACTTCTATGAATTTCCATAAATCCCAAGACCAACAAAGAGCCACCCAAAACATTTTTTCTGCCTCTGCAAGCTTCTGTTCTTCCGTGATCCCATCTGGAGGCCTTTTCCAGTACTTTTCCTGAGGGCAGATCGATCACGGAGGGCTTATACATCATCCTTGCTGCATCTCCAATGATGTGTGAGTAGTTTACCAGAGACCTACGGGTCCATAGTGATTAGCTAGATGGTTTCTTCTCTCTCTTCGATCTTCAATACAATGTTCTCCTCGGAGTTCTATTCGATGTAATCTTCTTTTGAAGTGTGTTTGTTGGGATCTGATGAACTGTGGGTTTATGATCAGATTATTTATTGAAAGTAATTGAGTCTTTTCTGCACTTTATTACGCATAATTATTATAGCTTCGTATTTCTCTCCGATCTATCTGTTTGGTTTGGCCAACTAGATTGATTTATCTTCACTGGGAGAGGTGCTTTGTAGTGGGTTCAATCTTGCGGTGTCCTCACCCAGTGACAACAGGTGTATCAAGGCACGTTTTGTATTGTTGCTACTAAGGAGAAGACGATGGGGTTTAATCATATTACTTCCTTTTATTCTGTCTACATTATATCATCTTGCTTAAAGCGTTACTCTGCTTGTCATGAACTTAATACCATAGATGCAGGCACGAGTCGGTCGATTGGTGGAGTAATAGTAGTAGATGCAGGAATAGTCGGTATACTTGTCACAGACGTAATGCATATATACATGATCGTTGCCATGAATAACATCATAACTATGCACTTTTCTATCAATTGCCCAACGGTAATTTATCTACCCACTGTATGTTATTATTATGAGAGAGAAGCCTCTAGTGAAAACTATGGCCCCCAGATAATCATATTACAAAAACCAAAAATACCTTGTTGTAATTTTACTTCTTTTATTTTACTTTATAATTTATCTATCTACAACTATCAGATTTAATCGTTGCAATTAATGAGTACAAGGGGATAGACAACCCTCCGCGTTGGGTTGAAGTATTTGCTCTTGTGTGTATAGGTATTGTTCACTAGGCATTTGTGTGGTTCTCCTATTGGTTTGATAACATTGGTTCTCACTAAGGGAAGTTTATTGTATTAATTTCAATCCAATAGGTTTTCTGTTTTCATCCCTCATTTTGACACATACATCATATAATTTCTTGTTTTCAAAATCTAAACCGAGTGCACTCTCACATTTGATTTTGTAATAGTTTCAGTTTTTTAGCATCTATTTATGGATTTGTTTAACAAAATTTCGACAACAATCCTCGGGTTATCTAGTTTAGTAGATTTCTCCAACCGGTTTTCATACTAGCATGTGATTGGCACAGTTTTGTGACTGCGTGCATGAGTAGTATTGTATGTGATGTGTTTATATATGCGTCTTGTCATAGGCCACAGCTATAGCTAGCTAACTAACCAAAAGAGTATATTATCATGGGCCATAGCTATAGCCAACTAACTAACGAAGCACGATTAACATCTAAAAAACAGTAGGAGGAAGGTGTTGTTTTTTTCTCAGATCCCAACATGTAAATATTCCTTCTCTTTTCAGGTGGCTGGATGGATGGCTCCAGGTGTGGAGGCCCGTCTAAGTGTACATAGGAGGTAGCAAGTAATAGTTGTACTCTTTCCAATATTTGGACAAGGGATACCCCAAAGGAACTATGCAACCCTATGCATTTTCTATTATTGGCCGGGTGTACGGCCGTTTGGAAACATGTTAGGTGTTGTAATGCAGTTGCTTAGAATTAATGTTGACTGTGAAGGAACAATATGTATATGCATGCCTTTTCCATAATGTATCCTTTGCAAAGTTAAATTAATCTTGAAAAGAAAGACTTGGAGAATGTGGTGTGCAGTCAAATTGAGCTAAGCACAATTGTATCTGTTTAGCCTTTGTGAGTTACTGATGTTATTTATTCTCACTTTTGAGTGTGCCTTTGTCACATTAAGGTTTGAAATTAATACAATAAATTGTACAATTATTTAAAAACAAGAGTTTGTTGGCCTTTGATCTAAGTTGTTCAGAACCATTAACCCAATTCTATAGTTATCCATCCAATAGTTATGGATAAATTTAATGTGATACTCTTTTGTACACATGAGATTGTTGTTCTTGTGCTTACATTTTTTTTAAATATGACACTTTGTGTTTAAAAAGTTGCATGTCTTTGCTCTCCAGTCTTTAATATTATCTTCCTGACAATGTTCTTAGTTTTGTCATGATGATAGATATACATATGTGGGCTTAAAATGCTTTGTGCTTGTAATATGTTTGATGCATACGAGCATTCCTTAGAAAAGTGCCAAGTTACTTGTTGTTTTTTAAATTATTTCATGTCAAAATATTGAAGTGAGAGTACATGTAAAATTTTGGTAAGTTCACTTGTAGATATCAAGCGAACTGTATATTTCCCATATTCCAATTATGTTGGTCAAAAGGTGACTTGCATGTGAATGCTTGCTGGTAACTTGTAAAATAGTAATAAAGTTTGTAGATAGTCCCCACTATGTGCAATCATTGGTCATTTATGTTATAATTAAGCATGCAAGGGTGAGATCTCACGGTGGGTCCCTATTACACGCTACCACCCATCCAATTTCATGTTAAGACAAGAGCACAGACAACCGTCTAAGCCAATTCAGATCTACACTCTGGACATTCCAAGGCGCTTATCCACGCACAGTTTTAGAGCTTTTCTATTTTGTACTGTTTGGAATTCGTCCAATGAGTAGATGCATATGAGTACAATACAATAAACAGATGTGGGGCAAACCAACCCGTGGTTGATGTGGTTGGATGTTAGTAGGTGTAAGATAGTGGTATCCCTCACCAGAGTTCCAAGTCCTGTATACGACATTTGGTAAGCCAGATTTTCCCGAATATATTTCGAGGTATTCGGCGATAATGCGTTCGTTGGAAAAGAGACATTAAAATCGATTCTGAAGACTTCTTTGATGACTTCATCAATCTCAAAATAATGTGCTGGCTTAGTCTCTCTGTGATGCTTATAGGGGTGAGCATTGTATGAATGTCTGTGTCTATACTTTATTAAGAAAAAGCATCATATGCCTCAAAGCATCTAATTATAAAATAGTGTAGCACAGTTTGTCCTCAGGTCATACACGGAACGCTTGGTTTTTATTTTCTGTTCCAAAAGAAAATAAATAAGGTTTTCGCTAAAAAAATTGCATCCAAAACTAGGGAGTCAGCTTGCCGAGTAAATGTCAATAGGCATGCACCATGTGTGGAAATTCAGTTTTACAAAAGGGCGCACATGCTTATGTGCATGAGAGGATAGGAAGAGAACAGGGGCAAGTTTGTAGATGTCGTACTCCCTCCGTCCCATAATATAAGAATGTTTTTGACACTAGTGTAGTGTGAAAAACGTTCTTATATTTTGGGACGGAGGGAGTACAAAACAAGGGTATATTTCCACTAACCCAAAGGCAAACAATGTCAACACTACATGGTGTAGTACTACTATTTCTGGTAAACAAAAATTTCTATCATATACAGTCTTATCCCATTCAATAGCGTGTCACGGTTTCTGGCAAAGTGGGTTCATGCCAGCAAGACACTGGACGTATGGTTGTAGTGATGTCTGAAAGCTATTTTTTAGACGACCAAGCAACAAAGGACGGAATATACCTAACAAACAACTTGCCCGTTTTGAACATTTTTTGTCCCACAAACAGAATCGTCACCCGCTAGATCACTCAACAAGGCACTGTTTGAAGCGCTGGCATTAATTTCCATTTTAAGAAATGCTACGATTTGTTTCACCGTTCTCTGATTTATATGGATTTTTTGCATTGCGTACAGTCTCATCTCGTACAAACACCTTAATATTTGATGCCTATTGTATTTTGGCTTCTGAAGACAAATGTTTAACTATTATAGACGATGTCATTTGTGGAAAGAAAAACCGAAACATGAGATTCATCATGATAAAAACAGGGCAGCTCTCCCGTGAAAAGGAGAGAACCGGACAACTCGTCTATAGCCGTGGTTTTCTCCGATGCTCTGAGAACATATCTAGTGTTTCCATAGTTTTTCGGTTCTATCACATGACGCTCTCGAGGCATGTGAATAGAAGTAATACTAAGAAAAAGGATTAGGAGTTCTTTTAGACAAAAGTTACATTGAGATTTGATTAACTTTTAAGGAATAAAGATATTATTTTTCCGTGAATACTGTACAGGATCTTTACTAGTGCGTTGGCTACTTGGAGCATAATTTACCCTCTTCTTCCTTAAGTTGTGTGTGAAATTAGCATTTAATATTTTTAGAGGTAAACAAACATCATGTAAGTGCACAACAATATATTTTATTTTTTATGATCTTTTCATTGCGATGTGGAGATTCTTTCCTTTCAATGTTATAATTTGCTTCTTTATGATAGATCTGGTTCTTTTTCGCAGAATTATTATTTTTTGCTTCTGACTCGGAGCTCGGTAGCAGTAGCACAAGTGGAGCTGTGAGGCGAGGCGCTCTCTGGGTTGTTCGAGCGGGGGAAGGCGAGCAGGGACGCCCACGGCGTTGGCGACAAGGAGAGCGCAGCCGTTAGCTTGCGTTGCGCGCGCGCGAGTCCCGTTTGTCCCAGCCTCGGGATCCTCACCACCATCACAAAGTCGCTCGGTCGATCGTGCGTCACCCTCTTTTGTTGTGTTTCTTTCCCTGTCCCCGTCGCCACTGCAACCGGTTTTTCTGTACATAATATACTGCCCACTGAAGGGCCATATGGATTACATATGGATCGCGTGCTTTGTTTTACTCGTGCTAGTTAGGCCTGTACGGTGGTGACATATGGATACATATGCCTCATGACAGACAAAAAGTAATTTGAGACATCTATATTTATTTCTTTTCTCCAATGCAAGCTACCACTAGTGGGCATCATTAAGAAATACGGAGTAGAAAATAAAGATTCTAATACACATGCATCCCTACTTTTCACTCCAACCTTTTTAATTTTTGTCACCGGACCACACTTTTTTCTCTTCAAGCACCCGCCTCCTGGAGAGGATCCCGCTTCCCTATCCGAACCTATTTTACGTCATATTCGATCCGACATGGCATGCGATGCATCACCTTCAGGCTATGCATTGTACATACCCTTATAGTGCCCTCGAGCAGCAGAGATACCACGTACGTATTACCTTTTGTTTTTCTCTTCGCCTTTTTCTAAGACCTGCATGAATGACAAATATCATATCAACGGCACCGCACACACCAATGTTCCTTCATACTCCTATATTATTGTTTCTGAAAAGGAAGAATACTCCCGACCTTTGTATCATGTGATGCATACAGCCATAATCCTTTATATATTTGGAAACTGTTCAAAATGCTAGTATGAGTGGGAGCATATCTTTTATTATGATCGCTTTGGCTATGTAAAAATGATTTGATTTTTTACGACAAAAACTCTTCTCCTTTTTTTTAAATGGTCACCGCGGGGAAGGCTCCCCACCTGCATATATTTCAAAAGGAGGTTTGAGTTTTACAGGAGTCACGCATTGCGTGATGAGAGGTAATCACACCACAGACCGGCATGGTCCATCAGTGTTGCCGTCTTTAGATGGTGAGCCCAACAACAAGATCATCTAGAATATTTTTGGCAGAAGATGAAGCATCAATATCTAAACCTTGGAAACCTTTCTTGTTCCTAGCATACTAGATTTTGCATAAAAGAGCAGCAGTATGAAGGGGCGGACCGTCGTGGGAAGCGTGTCAGGAATCATAGTGTTGAAGAAATCCGCGGTAGGGCTGAATCGGGGACGGATCCCGGTGGCACGCCACACCCGGCGAGCTGCCAGGCAAGTGAAGAACAGGTGGTTGCCGTCCTCCACCGCCTGGTCACAACTCGGGCAGTTCTCATAGCTGAGGATGTGCTTCTTATGGAGGCTTTTCCTGGTGTTCAAGTGATCGAGGTAGAACAACCATCCGAAGATCATCACCTTCTTCGGCACCTTGGACACCCAAATCAGAGCGAGAGTGGGGTCCGCAAGCTTCACACTTAGCGCTGCATATGCCCCGCGTGTGGTGAAGTAATTACCATTAAGGAGCTTCCGTGTGGCGGGTACCTGAGAGAGTGTAACAACCTGCAACACAGAGTTTAGAGAAGCAAGTTATGAGACCATAGTAGAGGTTATTCGACTACGAAAGGAAAGTTCGGCCGCATCCTGTAAAATAGTAGTGACCATAGCATTGGGGTTTGTGTGGTGGGAGAAGAGAGCTGGGAAAACTACAACCAGGGGGTCTGGTTGCAGCCAACGATCTAATCAAAAGAAGGTGGACTTGCCATTGCCTATAAAACAGTGCAAGATCTCTCGTAGGCTTTGGAGTTGTTTGAAAATGGTTTTGGCAAGAAAAAAAGCTATTCTTACCATGACCTATGTGGAGTCCGGAGTGATGTAGGACCCAATCTTTCCAAGGAAGGTCTGAAGAGTGTAAAATATTGTAAGCAAATTTCAGCAGTAGACAAAAATTATGTGCACACAAGTTTTTGACACCTAGACCCACCAGCCACTCGAGGCGTGCAAACTTTGTCCCTAGCTTCCAAGCATTTTGCCCCCGGAACAAACCTCGTCTTTCGACCAAAAGAAGGTGCGCCTGCGTTTGGGGGAGAGCGCTTTGTCAGCGGTAGGAGGGCGGCGTTCTTGGCCTTGTGGCGATGGGATGGGGCTTGGGAGCCGTGGTGGCGGAGCGTCCGAGTGGCTTTGGGGAGTAGGGGCAGGCGAGGGCGTACTGGCTTGGCTGCATGGGTGCACAGCGCCGATGGTGTGGACGAGAGGTGCAGAGGGAGCAGGTGTATGCGGTGGGTCTATGGAAGGGGAATGGAGAGTTAGGTTTTCATTAAATGCTAATGGGGCCGGCGTACGGGCCTCGGTGGTGCACGCCACCTTGTTGGCGCTGTGGGGGCATGCATGAGGTGGAGAAAGGGGGCATGCCCGGGTGGGTGTGAGCAGGAGGTGACATAGCATGGAAGCGTCGCGCCCCTCGCCGCGCGTGCCCGCTGCTACTTGTGAGCTGCGTTGGGATTTCCCTTAAGAGGAGAGGATGATGCAGTATAGTAGAGATAAGTATTTTCCTCGGTTAAGAACCAAGGTTATCAACCCAGTAGGAGAACCAAGCAATACCTCGTTAGCAGTACCTGCACACAAAATAACAAATACATGCACCCAACGCGAACAAGGGGTTGTCAATCCCTCGGCAGTTAATTGCAAGGATCAAATCTCGTAGTGATAGATAGATAAATAAAGCACAAAATAAAATAAAGTAAAGTAAATTGCAGTAAACTATTTCTGGATTTTAATATATGATAAAAGTAGACCCGGGGCCATAGTTTTCACTAGAGGCTTCTCTCTTGAAGATAGCATACGGTGGGTAACAAATTACTGTTGGGCAATTGATAGAAAAACGAATAATCATACGATATCCAAGGAAATGATCACGTATATAGGCATCACGTCCGAGACAAGTAGACCGACTCCTGCCTGCATCTACTACTATTACTCCATACATCGACAGCTATCCAGCATGCATCTAGAGTATTAAGTTTATAAAGAACTGAGTAACACCTTAAGCAAGATGACATGATGTAGACAAAGTAAACTCGAACAATATGAATAAACCCCATATTTTTATCCTTAATGAAAACAATACAGATACGTGTCTTGTCCCTTTCTGTAACTAGGATATAGATCATCGCAAGATTGAACCCTTTACAAAGCACCACTCCCATTACAAAAAAAATCAATCTAGTTGGCCAAACCAAATCAATAGATTGAAGAGAAATACAAAGCTATAATAATCATGCATAAAAGAGTTCAGAGAAGATTCAAATAATATTCATGGATAATTTGATCATAAACTCACAATTCATCAGATCCCAACAAACACACCACAAAAAGTGATTACATCGAATAGAACTCCAAGAACATCGAGGAGAACACTGTATTCAAAGAGAGAGAAGAAGCCATCTACTCCACCCGTTCCTAAATATTTGTCTTTATAGAGGTTTCAAATGGACTACCACATACGGATGTATATAAACATATTTTAGAGTGTAGATTCACTCATTTTGCACTGGATGTAGTCACTTGTTGAAATCTCTAGAAAGACAAATATTTAGGAACGGAGGGAGTAGCTACTAGCTATGGACCTGTAGTTTTTTAGTAAACTACTCACACATTATTGGAAGGGCATCAAGGTTGATGTAGAGCCCCTCCGTGATCGATTCCCCCTCCGACAGAGTGCCAGAAAAAGGCCCCTACTCCCTCCGTCCTTTAAAGAGTGTACTTCCAACTTTGTTGGAGGGTCAAACTATCTCAAAGTTTGATCGAGTTTGTGCAAAAATATATCAATGTTTGTGAAATCAAATAGGTATATAATAAAAGTATATTTTATCACGAATCTAATGCTACTAATTTGATGGCATAAATGTTGATGTATTATTATATAAACACGGTCAAATATAAAAAAGTTTGACTTTCCAAGAAAGTTGGAAGTACACTCTTTAAAGGACGGAGGGAGTAGATAGGATCTCGCGAGAACAGAAGCTTGCGGCGGCGGAAGAAGTGTTTTGGGTGGCTCTCTGTTGATTTCCCGATTTTAGAGAATTTATAGAGGCGGAATTAGCTCCATTGGATGAACGTGGGCCACCACAAGCCACCAGGGCGCGCCTACCCCTGGGCGCGCCCGGGTGCCTTGTGGGCTACTCCTTCATCTTCTGGGCCTCTTCTAAAGCTTCCATGGTGTCTTATGTCCAGAAAAAAACGTCAAAAAGTTTCGTGGCATTTGAACTTCATTTGGTACTGATATTCTGGAAAACCAAAAAACAGGCAAAAAAACAGCAACTGGCACTTGGCACTAAGTTAATAGGTTAGTCCCAAAAAGGATATATAATGACATATAACTACATATAAAACATCCAATATTGATACTATAATAGCATGGAATAATCAAAATTTATAGATACGTTGGAGACGTATCAAGCATCCCCAAGCTTAATCATTGCTCGTCCTCGAGTAGTTAAATGATAAAAACAGAACTTTTTATGTGGAATACCTAACATGTTCATCATGTAATCTCTATTGTGTGGCATTAATATTAAGATCGGAATGATTCAAAGCAATAGTCTTTAATTTGACATAAAAGCAATAATAATAAGGCATACCAACAAACAACCATGTCTTTTAAAATATCAACCCTAAAGAACATTATCCCTATAAAATCATATAGCCTTGTCATGCTCCATCTTCTTAACACAAAGTATTTATCATGCACAACCCCGATGACAAGCCGAGCAATTGGTTCAGGTGCAACTATATTTGCTTCCCTCTTGATTTTCACTAGATCGTCCTTCTGAAGGCAAAAAATAACTTCCAAAACTTTATTTTTAAAACCGGAAACGGAGGACTTGCAAGGAGATACAACATAGAGAATATGATGCACACAGAGTAGTTAATTTTGAAAGTAATGGCCGTATGCAAATTCATACCAAGATCCATGCCCCTTTAGCATGCTTGTAGCTCGGCCTCCTCCACACGGGAGAAAAAAATGGAAATCCTATACTTTCGGCCTTGTATGCAACGTCGAAATCAGCATTCATGTTTTTCTTTACTCATACACAACAGAGGGGTTGCTACCGCACCCAAAATTCTATAGTACTCTTTGCAGACAACCAACATTGACTCTCTCTCTCTCTCTCTCTCTCTCACACACACACACACACACACACATCATGCCTCTATATCGTCTTTCCTATCCATGGATCACCTACACACACAAACTAGATGATGCCACATTTGTTGCGAAATTGGTTGCAAAAGTTTCAATGAGATTTAGTTTTATGGACTACGTGACATAATAATAAGTGAACTGAAAATTAAAATACATATGGTTTATTTTATAACTCTATAATATTTATTTGAATATAATTAGCATAAGAGAATGAATAGACTTTTGCCATGCATAGTTGCAAGTTGAGGTATGTTTTTTCTTATGTATAGTTGCATGTTGAGAGAAATTTATCTGTGAAGATCACCTCTCACATAAATCAAAACCTTACTTGCATTTTTCTACTCATACTCAAATTAAATCAAATCTAACCAAAATCTAGAATATGATGGGTGTAAAATTTACGTCGGACATGATTGATGTTAAACCACTAGAATATGTAGGCCCTTACAACCCACACACAATTAGCTAGTATTCCCTTCATCCCATAATATAAAAACGCTCTTGTATCATGGGACGGAGGGAGTAGTAGATATAGAACGAACGGATCTTCTACCCGTGGACCATATCACTAATTAATTTGGGTTGCGTTCTGTCTACCACATACAATTATTTGGATGGGGCGCTTTACTTTACATCTGTGTTTGTTTCTATGTTTGTGTGTATTAATTGGGCGCCAGTGCCACTAGCCAGGCCAGGCAGCTAGATTTGTGTTGCGTAGCGGGTGGCCTTGTGCGCTCCACATCCCTCCAAAAGAGCCTCCTCTCTCTTCACGTTTCATCATCTTCTTCATCCCAACAGGCAAATGCATATTCATCTTTTTCTCTCTCTAGTTAATCGATCAAATTATCTAATGGATGGATTCCCCTCCGGCTGGCTCGGCTGCTCCTAATCCGCTACGCTCCAAAACTTCTCCCCCTATATATACAGCTCCTTGTACTTCTCTCGTTCTTACACCCACTCCTCAATCCATCCGTCTCCACCATTGCTCGCTAGCTCGAGCTCCTAGCTAGTACTGCAAAGTCAGCCGGGGAGTTGATTTGGTCCTTCTTGGCTTGACCGATCGTACGTGCCGCCAGGATGCCGACGCCGGCGCACCTGAGCAAGGACCCGCGCTACTTCGACTTCCGGGCGGCGCGGCGGGTGCCGGAGACGCACGCGTGGCCCGGGCTGCACGACCACCCCGTGGTGGACGGCAGCGGCGCGGGCGGAGGGCCGGACGCGGTGCCGGTGGTGGACATGCGCGACCCGTGCGCGGCGAAGGCGGTGGCGCTGGCGGCGCAGGATTGGGGCGCCTTCCTCCTGGAGGGCCACGGCGTCCCGTTGGACCTCCTGGCGCGCGTGGAGGCCGCGATCGAGGGCATGTTCGCGCTGCCGGCGTCGGAGAAGATGCGCGCGGTGCGGCGGCCCGGCGACTCGTGCGGCTACGGGTCGCCGCCCATCTCCTCCTTCTTCTCCAAGTGCATGTGGTCCGAGGGCTACACCTTCTCCCCGGCCAACCTCCGCTCCGACCTCCGCAAGCTCTGGCCCAAGGCCGGCCACGACTACCGCCACTTCTGGTACGTACGCCGGCCGCCGCTGCGCACACCACACGTCATAGTACGGCACCTACCTAACTGGCTCTGGCCAACCGTCCGTACACACGTGACGGGGCGACGTGTCCGACTCCGACCATGCATGCATGCACGCGCGCGAAACTTGTTACTCCTGTTCTGCTATGGCAGCAGCTAGCCGTGTGTGTCCGTGCGTAGGAGTAGTTACTTACACAGTTACACTTACGCCGTCCGTCGTGTTCCTCGACGTGCAGCGCCGTGATGGAGGAGTTCCACAGGGAGATGCGCGCGCTGGCCGACAAGCTGCTGGAGCTGTTCCTCGTGGCCCTCGGGCTCACCGGCGAGCAGGTCGCCGCCGTGGAGTCCGAGCAGAAGATCGCCGAGACCATGACCGCCACAATGCACCTCAACTGGTACGTTCCACTACTACTCCAGTAGTACAAGTACAATATATAGAATACAAATGGCAGCAGCCACGACGACACGTACTCCACCATGCAGCAAAGCATATATTGTCGGTGCGGCGCTTGACACGGAGTTGTGTCGTGTCGTTGATTCACAGGTACCCCAAGTGCCCGGACCCGAAGCGGGCGCTGGGCCTGATCGCGCACACGGACTCGGGCTTCTTCACCTTCGTGCTGCAGAGCCTGGTGCCCGGGCTGCAGCTGTTCCGGCACGGCCCCGACCGGTGGGTGACGGTGCCCGCCGTGCCGGGGGCCATGGTCGTCAACATCGGCGACCTCTTCCAGATCCTCACCAACGGCCGCTTCCGCAGCACATACCACCGCGCCGTCGTCAACCGCGACAGCGACCGGATATCGCTCGGATACTTCCTCGGCCCGCCCGCCCACGTCAAGGTGGCGCCGCTTAGGGAGGCCCTGGCCGGCACGCCCGCCGCCTACCGCGCCGTCACGTGGCCCGAGTACATGGGCGTGCGCAAGAAGGCCTTCACCACCGGCGCCTCCGCGCTCAAGATGGTCGCCATCTCCACTGACAACGACGCCGCCAACCACACGGACGACCTGATCTCGTCGTAGATCGGCGCCGGCCATCACCGGCCGGCCAAGGGATCGATCTATACACACAATTAGTGAACAAAAAAATGCCAGAGATGGTGCATGGTGGGCTGGTAGCTTAGCTGAGGTAGCTAGGAGGAAGAGCGCGCGTGCGGCTGTCGTTCGTGTTTAAGGTTTCCTCCATATATGTCTCCATGCAGAACTGCAGATGCTGGTGGTGGATGCGTCCATGCAGCAGGGAACGAACTAATTGTAAGAAAATCAAGCAAGCTTAGTTCTACATCTGTAATTAAGTATGCATGCCACTTGGTTTAATTCAATTCAAGTGCAGAAAAAAGTATGATGGGAAAGAAGAAGACATGTTGTGTTTGTTCCTTCTAGCTGCTGGCTGCCTCCTGACCAAATTCTTGTTTTGTTATCACTGATCAGAACTACTCCCAAGTGTCAGAAAATGTCTTACATTATGAGACCGAGGGAGTAGATTATTCTAAAAAATGAACTAGATTACTAGTTAATTAATTGGCCCAGCAATTTGTCTTTTAGCCAGTTTGTCATTTGGCACGATGGCTTAGCGAACCAGGCTGGTGTCAAATGATATGAGGACGATGATATTTTATTGGTGTATAGACTAGCAAAAATGGCATTGTACTGGTATATATGCATGCATGTACATGTACATGTACATATATACACAAGAAAGCAAAATGGGGAAGCACCCAGCAGTGGACACGCATATTATTCCTCTGGAGGAATAGGCCACGGATGTGCAGGTGCAGTAGGACACACCTGGCTTGTACTGTTGTACATGGAATGGCTGCCTGTACATGCATGCATGCCCTCCATGCAGCAAGGAACACAAGCAACCAAATGGAGCAGACCATGCACAGGATCACATACATCTATATATGCACACTTTTCATACATGCGTGTATATAGTGGGGTAGCACCACCAGCCTACCAGGGTGTTGGTCTTGGTCCTGCTCTGGTCTGCAAGGAGAAGAGGATGCAATGCGCCAAGGGAGGTGCTTGTCCTGCATTCTGCCTGGATGAACGAAAATAAATGAAAACTAATTCAGAGAGAGAGAGAGAGAGAGAGAGAGAGAGAGAGAGAGAGAGAGAGAGGCTGTCCGTGGAGATCTTCAGGGATCTTTTCACCTTTTGGATGCTGCATGATGCAAACAGGGACAAGATGCCATGAGGAGACACACATTCACAGGATGAGGAGGCTCCCATTAGCACCAACTAACATTCAGGGGCATGCAGCTGCAACTTGTTGCGTTGCATCACCGGCCAGTAGTAGCTATAGTACCCATGCGATGCCAAAACAGATATGCCATCTCTGCTGCGTCGTGCATCCGTCTCTGAAAGCTGGGAACAAGCTTGCTTTGCAGTTTGCATCCACTACTGTCCATTGCTCTCCTTCTCAGTTCTCACACACGCATGCATGGAAAAGCTATCTTCAGAAAAGTTTGGGAGAAATATCACCGCACAGGCAAATGCTTCCTAGTGTGTGAATAAGCAAGCAGAATGCGTGGGGACTGGCCGGGGCACTGACTGACTGAATGAATGAGCATGTACAGCGGGGGTTATGAGTGAAGCACAGCACAGTTAATTTGGTGTCATCACTTGAATGGACGCGCAGAAATTTCCCTGTCGATCCCTCGCTGGCCGGCCGGCAGCCAAGTCACCGGACCGGAGCAGGTGGTCATATGAAAGCCTTGCAGTCGAGGGCCAGTGTGTCGCAGTCGGTGAGTAAATTCACCCGCCGGCAATTGATTGTCCGGCAGACGACACTCTCAGACGATCAACTGGTTGGTGCATGCAGGATGCAGCTGAGCTTTGTCGTGACCTTGGTCGATGGATGGATCATCCATGGCGATGGCGGAAAGGAAAAACGGGAGTTGGTAATAATGGAACGAGGCCGGGACGGAGGTGACGGAGATGGCTCCATGTCGATGATGCGTGGGGCAGGTGCCGACCTTTCTGTCCCTCCGCTGTCGATCGCACGCGCGGTGCGCGCCGCTTGCCTGTCGCTCGCCGGAGGCCCCCGGCCCGACACGGGTGGGAGCCCATCGGGCGCGGCGACAAGTCGCCAGTCGCCACCACCACCACCAATCCACCGGCCTATCGCGCGCGCGCGCGCGCACGCACGCCGCGCCATTGCCGCCAGCCAACCGCCGATCGCCCGGCCCTGCAAACGGCAAACGGCAACCGCGTAACGCCTCGATCTATCTACCCCGGCATGCGCCCGCGGGGACAGGATGCGGAGAGGGCAACGGCGTGAAAGGGAGGCGTGCCGGGAGGGCGCGCGGCAGCGGGGCGTCCCGGCCGGCTCTTTGCTCCCCGTGGCTCTCCGTCGCTCTCGGAAAACCCAGAGATTTCCATGGAAAGGAACGGCGGCGATCCGGTTGGGCTTTTCAACGGGGGGGAAAGGTTCATCCTGGTACTTATCCCTAACAGATGATCGCAGTTCGGCGCAGGTGATTGGGTTGCCGGCACGCACGCACGTACTACGTGCGTCCCCTGGGCTCACACGACACAGTCACGCGCCACCACCCACATGAAGGAAAGCGATGGCCAGCTGCCTGCGCGTCGCGTTGTGCTCGGAATAAACACCTCGCTATGTTCAGCTCCACCAGCAAATGTTGCAGGAAATTGACGGCTTGCACCTGAATTCACTTTATTAGTGCATAAATGGTTCAAAACCTGCACCTTAGACGTAGCTTTTGTGTCCACTTTGGTCCAGAACGGAACATGTCGGTCAGAATTGCTATTATGGTCGAGAACAAGGCCTTCACCCTCTAGGGATGTAAACTGGGTCTCGTTTAATCCTGTTTAAGCTCAATATGGTCTAACAGTTCAATAAAAAAATTTCCAGGGAAAATGAACAATCAAGCTAGCTAAAACTAACTAAACAGGACTTGCGGGTGTAGTTTATTTGACATTTACATTCCTAACCCTCTTCGCTCTTTTTGGTCCACAAGTGTAAGTTCTTTGCATGGCTTTTCATCAAGGACAGGTGTAGACTGCTGACCGTCTGTAAAGGCAGGGATGACCAAAAAGCGGTCTATGCCAGCTTTGCAAAAGGGAGTCGGAGTCCGCGGTTCGTTGGCGTCACCTGCACAAACTTCAAGAGTACGATATGGAAGGATCCCCCCCCCCCCCAAAGTGTACCTGGCTTATCAACAAATACCGGGTATGGATGACGAACCGGCTTGTAGAAAGAGGTTGGCCAAATTGTCGTCTTTGCCCCCTCTACAATAATGCCCCGAAGATGATGGTCTATATGCTTTTCAAATGTCGATTCTCTCTCGTGCGACATGCAAATTACGCACATCTTCGTCCCTAATCTTGGCGCATTCCTGCTGGTTTTTCGGCCAGGATTCCTGCTCCGGCGAGGGGAGAGGCTAGTCCTCGGCAATGTCAAGGGTTGGACGGTGGACACGTGGGCGGGCGATGATGGTGGTTTTGTTCCAGGTCAACTAGTGTACTTCCCGTGTCATATAGCCAGAGTTGCGTCGGATGTGAGTGTGGCTCGTCATGTCGCGGGGTTCGAGGTGAGTAATGGCGACGAGCGGGTGGAGCAGAGGTTACTTAAACCCACCCACTATTCGGTTCCCCACTCGTCTGTGCTGTCATTCCCCTCCACCACAAAAAACCTAGATCCGGCTCCCACCACGTCCGAGGGAGACGATGATGACGAGGGAGTAGCAGATGTGGGCGCTGGCCGACGATGATACGGCAGGTGGTTCCCGACCAAGCAAGCAATGAACAAGGCGGCGTGAGAGGTGAGGGGGAGGATGGACGACGAGGAGCTGCTGAGATGCTTCCCCAACTACGACGCGCAGCCGGTCATGGGCGTTCTCTTGTGGGCTATGTTGGAGGCAGAATCACCAATTCCATAGCAGAGATTCAAGTGGAGGGTGTTTAGATACCTTCGATACAGGCAGGATCCGCCTCCCGTGGTGGCAAGAGAGGTGGGGATGGGCCTGCCGGCGCCAGGATCAAGGCCGACACCGATTGAGGCCAGCGCCGACCGAGATCGTGGACGACGAGGTAGAACCACAGCACGGACGAGCAAGGGGGATGGTGACGGCGCAGCCTCGCCGCTCCGCCCGCTTCTCACGCCGCTCGCCCATGCTGCTAGCCCTCTCCCTTACCCAATAGGGATCTTGATGACCCAAAAGTATAGGGGATCAATCATAGTCCTTTCAATTAGTAAGAGTGTCGAACCCAACGAGGAGCAGAAGGAAATGACAAGCGGTTTTCAGCAAGGTAGTTTCTGCAAGCACTGAAAATTGTCAATAACAAGTAGTTTGAGAGTAAGATAATTTGTAACGACCAAGTAACGGTAACGGTAAATAAAGTGTAGCAAGGTAGCCCAATCCTTTTTGTAGCAAAGGACGGGCTGGAACGTTCTCTTATAATAAGCAAAGCGTTCTTGAGGGCACATGGGAATTTCATCTAGTCACTTTCATCATGTTGGTTTGATTTGCGTTCGCTACTTTGATAATTTGATATGTGGGTGGACCGGTGCTTGGGTGTTGTTCTTACTTGAACAAACCTCCCACTTATGATTAACCCCCTCGAAAGCATCTGCAACTACAAAAGAAGAATTAAGATAACAATCTAACCATAGCATTAAACATATGGATCCAAATCAGTCCCTTACGGAATAGCGCATAAACTAGGGTTTAAGCTTCTGTCACTCTAGCAACCCATCATCTAATAACTACTCCACAATGCATTCCCTTAGGCCCAAAGATGGTGACGTGTCATGTTGTCAACATTCATATAACACCACTAAGGGAATCACAACATACATACCATCAAAATATTGAACACATATCAAATTCACATGATTACTTGCAACATGATTTCTCCCGTGGCCTCAAGAACAAAGGCAACTGCTGACAGATAATATTCATGCTCAAGATCAGAGGGATATTAAATAGCATAATAGATCTGAACATATAATCTTCCACCAAATAAACCATCTAGCATCAACTACGAGATGTAATCAACACTACTAGTCACCCACAGGTACCAATCTGAGGTTCCAGTACAAAGACTGAACACAAGAGATGAACTAGGGTTTTGAGATGAGGTGGTGCTGTTTAAGATGTTGATGAAGATTGGCCTCCCAAAGATGAGAGGATTTTTGGTGATGACGATGGCTTCGATTTCCCTCCGGGAGGGAAGTTCCCCCGGCGGAATCGCTCCACCGGAGGGCAAAAGTGCTCCTGCTCAAGTTCCGCCTTGAGACGGCGGCGCTCCATCCCGAAAGTCCTATCCTTATTTTTCTTCTAGGTCAAAAGACCTTATATACCAGAAGATGGGTACATGAGGTGGGCCAGGGTGCCCACTACCCACCAGGGCGCGCCTGGAGGGTCTGGCGCGTCCTGGTGTCTTCTGGCCACCAGGCTGCCCCCCTCTGGTTGTTCTTCTCTCCAATATTCATTATATATTCCAAAATAATTCTCGTAAATTTTCATCTCATTTGGAGATGTGCATAATAGGTATCTCTGACATATATTTTTCAGGTCCAGAATTTCAGCTGCCAGGATTCTCCATGGCCAGCCATTTCTTGTTGGCGAATACTTTGATGAGTGCAGCTCCAGTTGTCGCGAGTTACATAAATATTGCATGGATCAAATGTTAGCAGGTCATCATGGTCTGCTAGTCTGCTACAACAGAGATCATTTCCGACACGATCCTGGTTCCTTCAGTGTGGATTTCGAGGACTTACATCTCTTCTTCAACTTCAACGAGCTCGATGCCACTCTTGTTAGATGCCTGATTTTGTAAGTACTTAACAAACTCAGATCAACTTCTCCATACAATGCTGTAAATGATAAACAGCTAACTGCATTTTATTCCTCTTAGGGGACTGAATGCGCAGAGAAGAAAAAAGGAGGGTGTGTATTTCATAGATCTTGCATTAATAAATAGCACAACATTACATGGTAAGGATGAACGGGAGTGGGCCATTAACACGGTCGCCCGTATCTTCAAAAACACGCCCATAAAAGATCATTTCTCTGGCCATATCATGAACAGTAAGTCAAATAAACAACCACACATACACTGATTGTCTTTCAGATTTCGATATAATTCATAAGTTCATGGCTTTCTTAATATGTAGCAATCACTAGATCTTGGTATTCATTGTTCCAAACAAGAATATGGTTTACTACATGGATTCTCTCAGAGAGTCAACAGATGCTCAGGATCTGATGCATCTTCAACAATTCATGGATATGTATTGAATTCTATAATGTTGAAATTAATTTGCATTCATATCTGGTTCAATAATTGATGTTGTGAAAATTCATCTTCATTTGCAGTGTGTTCGCATTATGGAAAACTAAACAAGGGAACCTGTTCAAGAGGGAACTACCTCTACAACACGAGGTCGTTTCTCCGGTAACACACTGAAATCCATTATTTTCGGAATATGTATCCAATAGTCTACAAATACCTTTTCTTACACTAGTCAAATGTTCAAGCTTCTAAATAAACCTCTTTCTATTTCTGTCCAAAGAAAAAAATCATCTAACACCGATTAGGTTGTTCCTAATAGGACAAATACATGACTAATTCTGTACAAATATCTTCAGTGTCCTCAGCAACAAGCAGAGATCAACTTTTGTGGATACTATGTTTGCAGACACATGATCTCCATCTGCAAATCTGCTGATAGTTGTGAAGAAGCTCGCGAGCTAGTACCAGTAAGTCTATCTTAATTAATATCTTCTACTCCACTCATATGGCACATTCTGATCTTAAAAATAATGCAGCTCATTTTAGAACCGAGGACCCCTGAACCGCTCCCATTTGGTGAATTCTTGATGGTTCGTAGATTTATCGGCGACTTGTTCTGAATCACTACATCAATCACTTGGTGATAATGAAGATTTCAGCATGCCTTCTCCTGAAATATTGGGTAAGAGTTAGCCGCTAAACATACACACATGGATCCATTGTTTTCCATCTGATGAGGTATTCGTATTTTGTACACTATGATTAATTATGTAATGTATATATATGTCGACAAATCATTGCAATTTAGCTACCATTTGTTAAATTGCAATTGTTGCAAAATCTGATGAATGTTCTTCCTGTGGACACTATTTGTTCAATTGCATATTGTGGCGAATTTGCTTTTTGCATACCGATTCAAACGGGATATTTTTTGCTTTAACCTGGCAATTGCTCCGCACACGGTTCAACTAAATGAGTGTGTGCAATACACATCGGAAAGCATAAGTCAATTGTAGCAGAACCATCGGTGATACACAGCAGATCGCTGATGATTTGCAGCACTACTACGTGTTCATAGGGGCTCCGGAACCGTCTGTGATACCACATTATCGCACACGAGATCTCAGAGTAAACCGTGCCCAATGTAAAATACAATCCCAGTCGTAATTTTTTCAGGAAACGTGTGGGATCCTAAACGAAAAACACACGTCACTCTTACCACAACCCTCGGCGATACACAACGGTCTACGGCACTTGTATGTGTTCGAAGGGGCTCTTGAACCGTTTGTGATAGAACATTATCGCACACGGTAATTGTTCGGAAACGTGTGCGATGGAGTCATGCATGGCAAACGAGTTCCGCAGAAAGCTCGTATGCGATAGGGCACATATTGCACACAGTTCATATGTTGGCCCGTGTGCCTTAGATATTGTTTCCCAAACGGTTCATTACGTCACACCGTTTAGTTTCACTACATTATTAGAAATGTTTAATCACCGATCCCACATGTGTGACAGAATTTAGTGTGTGCTGCATCACAGACGATTACATTTTGGCAAGGTGTCTTCATCATGGCTCCCTATCCCCGACGGTTTTTGGGTCGTGTGGGAACGACCCCCGTATCACACACACTCACTTGGTGACGGTTTAAAATGCCGCCGCGGAAAGGGGTTGAAAACCATTTGTATAGCACCTCGCTGTACTAGTGTCCTATCATATATAGGACACCCATAAACCACAAAAATATTATTTTAAAAGTTATTTTTGTATTTTATTTAAAGGCTTTTTCTTGAGGCCAGGAATGGTCTTTTATAGGTTAAAATTATTTAATATTTTACAAAGGTTTGAGAAAATTTAGGGAAACTTTGTGGACATATATTGTCCATATATAAGAGTTTAAACACATGGTCATGTTCGAAATATTGGACAAAACCCTCCAAAACCATTTCTACATGATTCAAGAATTTGAAATATTTCTAAAAGAAATATTATCAAATAAATCCAGGAAAATTCTAGCAAGCCACATATTCCTAATGTGATGATCTTGCCAAGTTTCTTTCCAATCAAAATATTTTTTGGTTCATAAAAGTGCCCCAAAACCATCCCTATCCAGATCCAAGTTTGAGCAACCCCACATTGCCAACTGTCTCCTTTTGATCTCAAATTTTGTTAACATGCTCTCATCCCAAAATGATGACACTGCACCAAGTGGTGCATCAAAGAGGATGGATTTGCATAGCTAGATCTAGGAAAACCCATTTCTGTTGATTTCTAGGGTTTGCCAAAGTAACGTTGGAAACTTTATCCAAATGAGCCCAAATTTCTACCACATTGCCAAATGATCATGAGTATAACCCCCACAAATTGGCACAAGAAGGAGATTAGTGCAACCCAATTTGGCATCAAACACCTTCTGCCATTATTTTCAATTCACTATTTTGACCACTTACACTATTCTCCTTGAGTTTAACTTTTTACCACAGCTGACACTGATCACCTTCTACCTCCGCTAAGTTTTTCTTGGCCATGGATCAATTATTGGTGGGTGAAATCCCCACTTTCTCTCTCTGGACAGCCCCATTCTCTCCTCTCTCTCTCTCAACCCTCCTCTCTTCCAGGAGACCTCCTAGAGGATCCAATGCCACAAACCCTCTATTTACTCACCCCCAACCCCCCAGACACTAGAAGACATGCCCATGGCACTATTAAAAATGCCATGGCATGCCATGGACACGCTCTGGAGCACGCTACAGTGCAAATCAACACTGTAGCTTGCCCTGTCCAACGTGCCTGACCACCTCGGCTCTCCCCCACACGCTTCTTGAAGCCGCGCCTCGTGTCCGGGACACGACATGCGGTCGGCCCCCGCCTCCCTCTCTCCCTCCTGCCCCTCCCGCGCGTGAAAAGAGCGTCGCCCAGCTCCGCCAGTCCATGTGCTCACCTGGGCCCCACCTCTGTCTCGCTCCGCTCCTCCTCTCCCTTCCCAACAGCCTAAGCTACCCCCCACAAGCTGTTGGGGAACGTAGCAGAAATTCAAAATTTTCCTACGTGTCACCAAGATCTATCTATGGAGAAACTAGCAACGAGGGAGGGAGAGTGCATCTACATACCCTTGTAGATCGCTAAGCGGAAGCGTTCATGAGAAGCAGGGTTGAAGGAGTCTTACTCGTCGTGATCCAAATCAGGGAGATCCTAGTGCCGAGCAGACGGCACCTCCGCGTTCAACACACGTACAGCCCGGTGGCGTCTCCCACGCCTTGATCCAGCAAGGAGAGAGGGAGAGGTTGAGGAAGACTCCATCCAGCAGCAAAGACAACGGGCGTGGTGGTGGTGGAGGCGTGGCAATCCAGCGAGGCTTCGCCCAAGCACCACGGGAGGAGGAGGAGGAGGAGAGGCTGCACCAAGAGGGAGAAGTTCTCATGTGTGCAGCAGCCCCAAAACCTCAAGTATATATAGGGGAAAGGGGCTGCGCCTCCTTAGGGTTTCCCACCCCAAGGGGTGCGGCCAGCCCTAGATCCCATCTAAGGGCGGCCAAGGGGAGGAGTGCCTCCCAAGTCAAGTGGAGGCCTCCTTTAGGGTTTTCCCCTTCCCATGCGCATGGGCCTTGGGGGCTGGTGCCCTGGCCCATTAAGGCTAGGGCGCCCCTCACAGCCCATGCTACTGTATTGGACGTGGTGGAACAATTTCCGGACCTCAGGACCCCTTGAATCCTCGGAACGTTACGGAAGCTTCCGGTACAATACTGAAAAAACCGAACATTTTTCCGGAACCGAACAACAACTTTCCATATATAAATCTTTACCTCCGGACCATTCCGGAACTCCTCGTGACGTCCAAGGGATCTCATCCGGGACTCGAACAACATTCGGTAACCACATACAAACTTCCTTTATAACCCTAAGCGTCGCCATCGAACCTTAAGTGTGTAGACCCTACGGAGTTCGGGAGACATGTAGACATGACCGAGGCGTTCTCGGTCAATAACCAACAGCGGGATACGGATACCCATGTTGGCTCCCACATGTTCCACGATGATCTCATCGGATGAACCACGATGTCAAGGACTCAATCGATCCGTATACAATTCCCTTTGTCTAGCGGTATTGTACTTGCCGAGATTCGATCGTCGGTATCCCGATACCTTGTTCAATCTCGTTACCGGCAAGTCTCTTTACTCGTTCCGTAACACATCATCCGTGATCAACCCCTTGGTCACATTGTGCACTGATTATGATGATGTCCTACCGAGTGGGCCCAGAGATACCTCCCGTTTACGGAGTGACAAATCCAGTCTCGATTCGTTGCCAACCCAGCAGACACTTTCGGAGATACCTGTAGTGCACCTTTATAGCCACCCGATTCGTTGTGACGTTTGGTACACCCAAAGCATTCCTACGGTATCCGGGAGTTGCACAATCTCATGGTCTAAGGAAAAGATACTTGACATTAGAAAAGCTTTAGCATACGAACTTCGATCTTTGTGCTAGGCTTAGGATTGGGTCTTGTCCATCACATCATTCTCCTAATGATGTGATCCCGTTATCAACGACATCCAATGTCCATGGTCAGGAAACCGTAACCATCTATTGACCAACGAGCTAGTCAACTAGAGGCTTACTAGGGACATGGTGTTGTCTATGTATCCACACATGTATTGCGGTTTCCGGTCGATACAATACAATTATAGCATGGATAATAAGCGATTATCATGAACAAGGAAATATAATAATAATAACTAATTTATTATTGCCTCTAGGGCATATTTCCAACAGTCTCCCACTTGCACTAGAGTCAATAATCTAGTTCACATCGTCATGTGATTAGCGCTGATAGGTCACATCGCCATGTGACCAACATCCAAAGAGTTTACTAGTGTCTGTAAACTAGTTCACATCATCATGTGATTAAGACTCAATGAGTTCTCAGGTTTGATCATGTTTTGCTTGTGAGAGAGGTTTTTAGTCAACGGGTCTGAACCTTTCAGATCCGTATGTGCTTTGCAAATTTCTAGGTCATATTGTAAACGATGCTTCCACGCTCCACTTGGATCTATTCCAAATGGTTGCTCTACTATACGTATCCGGTTTGCTACTCAGAGTCACTCGGATAGGTGTTAAAGCTTACATCGGCGTAACCCCTTACGCTGAACTCTTTATTACCTCCATAATCGAGAAACATGTCCTTATTTACTCCAAGGACAATTATTGACCGCTGTCCAATGATCCATTCCTGGATCATTCTTGTACCTATAGTGACTCATGGCAAGGCACACTTCGGTGCGGTACACAAGATAGCATACTATAGAGCCTATATACGAAGCATAGGGGCGACCTTCGTCCTTTCTCTCTTTTCTGCCGTGGTCGAGCTTTAACTCTTAACTTCATACCTTACATCTCAGGCAAGAACTCCTTCTTTGGCTGATCCATCTTGAACACCTTCAAGATCATGTCAAGGTATGTGCTCATTTGAAAGTATTATTAAGCATTTTGATCTATCCTTATAGATCTCGATGCTCAATGTTCAAGTAGACTAATCCAGGTTTTCTATTGAAAAACACTTTTCAAACAACCCTATATGCTTTCGGAAATTCTACATCATTTCGATCAACAATATGTCGACAACATATACTCATCGAAATTCTATAGTGCTCCCACTCACTTCTTTGGAAATACAAGTTTCTCACAAACTTTGTATAAACCCAAAATCTATGATCATCTCATCAAAGCGCACATTCCAACTCCGAGATGCTTACTCCAGTCCTTAGAAGGATTGCTGGAGCCAGCATAACTTTTAGCATCCTTAGGATCGACAAAAACTTTCTAATTGTATCACATACAACCTTTCCTTACAAAACTGGTAAGGAAACTCGTTTTTTGACATCCATCTGCCAGAATTCATAAAAGCAGCTAATGCTAACATCATTACGTCGGAATTCAGCATCGCTACGGATAAGAAAAACTAATCGTAGTCAACTCCTTGAACTTGTGAAAAACTCTTTGCCACAAGTCGAGCTTCATAGACGGTGACATTACCGTCCACGTCCGTCTTCTTCTTAAAGATCCATTTATCTCAATGGCTTCTAACCATTTGTTGGAATATGGGCCCACCATTGCTTCTCCATAGCTCGTAGGTTCATTGTTGTCTAGCAACATGACATTCAAGACAGGATCCTTTGTACCACTCCGAGCAAAGATGGCGTCCTTGTCGTCCTACGAGGTTCGGTAGTGACTTGATCGGAAGTTTCATGATCACTATCATAAGCTTCTACTTCAATTGGTGTAGGTGCCACTGGAACAACTTCATGTGCCCTGCTACACACTAGTTGAAGTGATGGTTCAATAACCTCATCAAGTCTCCACCATCCTCCCACTCAATTCTTTTCGAGAGAAACTTTTCCTCGAGAAAGGACCCGTTCTAGAAACAATCCCTATTGCTTTTCGGATCTGAATTAGGAGGTATACCCAAATGTTTTGGGTGTCCTATGAAGATGCATTTGTCCGCTTTGGGTTCGAGCTTATCAACTTGAAACTTTTCCACATAAGCGTCGCTTGACCCCAAACTTTTAAGAAAGCGACAACTTAGGTTTCTCCAAAGCGGTGTCGTCTCAGCGGAATTACGTGGTGCCCCATTAAAGTGAGTGCGGTTGTCTCTAATGCATAACCCATGAACGCATAAAGGGTAATTCGATAAGAGATATCATGGTGCACACCATATCCAATAGGGTGCAACTATGATGTTCGGACACACCATCACACTATGGTGTTCCAGGCGGTATTAATTGTGAAACAATTTCCACAGTGTCTTAATTGCGTGCCAAAGCTCGTAACTCAGATACTTACCTCTATGATCATATCATAGACATTTTATCCTCTTGTCACAATGATCTTTAACTTCACTCTGAAATTACTTGAACCATTCAATAATTCAGACTTGAGTTTCATCAAGTAAATACACTCAGTATCTATTTAAATCATCCGTGAAGTAAGAACATAACGATATTCATTTGCATGCCTCAGCACTCATTGGACTGCACACATCAACATGTGTTACTTCAACAAGTTGCTATCTTGTTCCATCTTACTGAAACCAAGGCTTTTCAGTCATCTTGCCCATGTGGTATGAATTTGCATATCTCAAGTGATTCAAAATCAAGTGAGTCCAAACGATCCATCTGCATGGAGTTTCATCATGCGTATACACCAATAGACATGGTTCGCATGTCTCAAACTTTTCATAAAAGAGTGAGTCCAAAGATCCATCAACATGGAGCTTCTTCATGCGTTCTACACCAATATGACTTACATGGCGATTGCCACAAGTAAGTGGTACTATCATTACTATCTTATATCTTTTGGCATGAAAATGTGTATCACTACGATCGAGATTCAACAAACCATTCATTTAGGTGCAAGACCATTGAAGGCATTATTCAAATGAATAGAGTAACCATTATTCTCCTTAAATGAATAACCGCATTGCGATAGACATAATCTAATCATGTCTATGCTCAACGCAAACACCAAATGACAATTATTCTGGTTTAATACTAATCTTGATGGTAGAGGGAGCGTGCGATGTTTGATCACATCAAACTTGGAACCACTTCAACACATATCGTCGACTCACCTTTAGCTAGTCTCCGATTCATTCCGTAGCTTTTATTTCGAAGTTACTAACACTTAGCAACCGAACCGGTATCTAATACCACAGGTGCTACTAGGAGTACTAGTAAAGTACACATTAACATAATGTATATCCAATATACTTCTATCGACCTTGCTTGACCTTCTCATCTACCAAGTATCTAGGGTAAATCTGCTCCAATGGTTGTTCCCCTTATTACAGAAGCACTTAGTCTCGGGTTTGGGATTCAACCTCGGGTATCTTCATTAAAGCAGCAGCTGATTTGCTGTTTCACGAAGTATCCCTTCTTGCCCTTGCCCTTCTTGAAACTAGTGGTTTCACCAACCATCAACAATTGATGCTCCTTCTTGATTTTTTACTTTCGCGATGTCAAACAACGCGAATACCTCAAGGATCATCATCTCTATCCTTGATATGTTATAGTTCATCACGAAGCTCTAGCAGCTTGGTGGCAATGACTTTGGAGAAACATCACTATCTCATACGGAAGATCAACTCCCTTTCGATTCAAGTGATTGTTGTACTCGAGACAATCTGAGCACAAGCTCAACGATTGAGCTTTTCTCCCTTAGTTTGTAGGCTAAGAAAATGGTCGGAGGTCTCATACCTCTTGGCGTGAGCACGAGCCTGAAATCCTAATTTCAGCCCTCGAAACATCTCATATGTTCCGCGACATTTCAAAAGCGTCTTTCGGTGCCTCAACTCTAAACCGTTTAAGCGAACTATCACGTAGTTATCAAAAGCGTGTATTTCCGATGTTCGCAACATCCACAAAGCGACGTTTGGGGTTCAGCACCTGTGGCGGTGCATTAAGGACATAAGCTTTCTCTTTGTCGCATAATCGCTACTTTCAACTTTCAACTATATTTTCTCTAGGAACATATCTAAAGCAGTGGAACTAAAGCGCGAGCTTCGACATAATTTGCAAAAGGTCTTTTGACTATGTTCAAGATAATTAAGTTCATCTTATGAACTCCCACTCGAGATAGACATCCCTCTGGTCATCTAAGTGATTACATGATCCGAGTCAACTAGGCCGTGTCCGATCATCACGTGAAGACGGACTAGTCATCATCGGTGAACATCTTCATGTTGATTGTATCTACTATACGACTCATGCTCGACCTTTCGGTCTCTGTGTTCCGAGGCCATGTCTGTACATGCTGGGCTCGTCAAGTTAACCCTAAGTGTTTCGCGTGTGTAAATCTGTATTACACCCGTTGTATGTGAACGTAAGAATCCATCACACCCGATCATCACGTGGTGCTTAGAAGCGACGAACTTTAGCAACGGTGCACAGTTAGGGGAGAACACTTCTTGAAATTGTTGTAAGGGATCATCTTATTTACTACCGTCGTTCTAAGTAAACAAGATGCATAAACATAATAAACATCACATGCAATTATATAGTAGTGACATGATATGGCCAATATCATATAGCTCCATTGATCTCCATCTTGAGGGCTCCATGATCATCATCGTCACCGGCATGACACCATGATCTCCATCATCATGATCTCCATCATCGTGTCTTCATGAAGTTGTCTACGCCAACTATTACTTCTACTACTATGGCTACCGGTTAGCAAGAAAGTAAAGTAATTACATGGCGTTGTTTAATGACACGCAGGTCATACAATAAATTAAGACAACTCCTATGGCTCTGCCGGTTGTCATACTCATCGACATGCAAGTCGTGATTCCTATTACAAGAACATGATCAATCTCATACATCACACATTATTCATCACATTCATCTTGGCCATATCACATCACATAGCATACCTGCAAAAACAAGTTAGGCGTCCTCTAATTGTTGTTTGCATGTTTTACTTGATAGCTGCTATGGGTTTCTAGCAAGAACGTTTCTTACCTACGCATAAAACCACAGCGTGATATGCCAATTGCTATTTACCCTTCATAAGGACCCTTTTCATCGAATCCGTTCCGACTAAAGTGGAGAGGCGGCACCGCTAGCCACCTTATGCACCAAGTGCATGTCGGGTTAGTGGAACCTTGTCTCACGTAAAATGCGTGTAAGGTCGGTCCGGGCCGCTTCATCCCACAATACCGTCTAAACAAGATTGGACTAGTAACGGTAAGCATATTGAACATCTTCAACGCCCACAACTACTTTGTGTTCTACTCGTGCAAAGAATCTACGCTATAGACCTAGCTCATGATGCCTTTGTTGGGGAGCGTGGCAGAAATTCAAAATTTTCCTACGTGTCACCAAGATCTATCTATGGAGAAACTAGCGAGGAGGGAGAGTGCATCTACATACCCTTGTAGATCGCTAAGCGGAAGCGTTCATGAGCAGGGGTTGAAGGAGTCGTGCTCGTCGTGATCCAAATCACGGAGATCCTAGTGCCGAGCAGACGGCACCTCCGCGTTCAACACACGTACAGCCGGTGGCGTCTCACGCCTTGATCCAGCAAGGAGAGAGGAGAGGTTGAGGAAGACTCCATCCAGCAGCAGCACAACAGCGTGGTGGTGGTGGAGGAGCGTGGCAATCCAGCGAGGCCGCCAAGCACCACGGGAGAGGAGGAGGAGGAGGCGGGGGCTGCACCAAGAGGGAGAAGTTCTCATGTAATGCAGCAGCCCCAAAACCTCAAGTATATATAGGGGAAGGGGCTGCGCCCCTTTGGAATTTCCACCCCAAGGGGTGCGGCCAGCCCTAGATCCCATCTAAGGGGCGGCCAAGGGGGAGTGCCTCCCAAGTCAAGTGGAGGCCTCCCCCTTTAGGGTTTTCCCCTTCCCATGCGCATGGGCCTTGGGGGGGCTAGTGCCCCTGGCCCATTAACGCTAGGGCGCCCCCCTACAGCCCATGCTACTTTATTGGACGTGGTGGAACAATTTCCGGACCTCCGGACCCCTCCGGAATCCTCCGGAACCTTACAGAAGCTTCCGGTACAATCTGAAAAAACCCGAACATTTTTCCGGAACCCGAACAACAACTTTCCATATATAAATCTTTACCTCCGGACCATTCCGGAACTCCTCGTGACGTCCGGGATCTCATCCGGGACTCCGAACAACATTCGGTAACCACATACAAACTTCCTTTATAACCCTAAGCGTCCATCGAACCTTAAGTGTGTAGACCCTACGGGTTCGGGAGACATGTAGACATGACCGAGGCGTTCTCCGGTCAATAACCAACAGCGGGATCTGGATACCCATGTTGGCTCCCACATGTTCCACGATGATCTCATCGGATGAACCACGATGTCAAGGACTCAATCGATCCCGTATACAATTCCCTTTGTCTAGCGGTATTGTACTTGCCCGAGATTCGATCGTCGGTATCCCGATACCTTGTTCAATCTCGTTACCGGCAAGTCTCTTTACTCGTTCCGTAACACATCATCCGTGATCAACCCCTTGGTCACATTGTGCACATTATGATGATGTCCTACCGAGTGGGCCCAGAGATACCTCCCGTTTACGGAGTGACAAATCGAGTCTCGATTCGTGCCAACCCAATGAGACACTTTCGGAGATACCGTAGTGCACCTTTATAGCCACCCGATTCGTTGTGACGTTTGGTACACCAAAGCATTCCCTACGGTATCCGGAGTTGCACAATCTCATGGTCTAAGGAAAAGATACTTGACATTAGAAAAGCTTTAGCATACGAACTACGATCTTTGTGCTAGGCTTAGGATTGGGTCTTGTCCATCACATCATTCTCCTAATGATGTGATCCCGTTATCAACGACATCCAATGTCCATGGTTAGGAAACCGTAACCATCTATTGATCAACGAGCTAGTCAACTAGAGGCTTACTAGGGACATGGTGTTGTCTATGTATCCACACATGTATTGCGGTTTCCGGTCAATACAATTATAGCATGGATAATAAACGATTATCATGAACAAGGAAATATAATAATAATAACTAATTTATTATTGCCTCTAGGGCATATTTCCAACACAAGCACCGTCCACTCCCCGCTCACTCCCTCGACCTCCAGAGCCATAACCGCGAGCACCCATGGGCGTCGTCCATGGTGAGCCCCGGGCAGGCTATATAAGGCCACCTTGGACCACGTTCTCTCCACCATTCGCCCTCTCCCATACCCTATCGACCACCTAGACCATCCACTCATCCCGAGGAGGGCCCAAGCTCAAGCTCCGCCGCCTCGGGTCGCTGTCGGTCTTGAGGTACAGGCTCCCTTTGCCTCCGCTCTCGCCCAATCTTGAACCACCTGACCACGTTGAGCATTTCCCCTCTATTTCCTGCATTGATTGCAGTAGGAGGCGACCGGAGCAACCTCCTCCCGAAGCCTCGCCACCGGCTTCCTCGTTGTCGGTGAACCCCTACACTCCGGTGGCCAACTCCACCTCCACCCGAACAACGACTCCACCCTGAGCATGTCGGTGCCCTCAAATCTCCTCGCCGTTGACCATAGCGCCGCCAGTGAGCTCGCCACCCCCTTTGGCCGGAGGAAGACGACGAAGACCGTAGGGCCCGTCGGTCAGCCTCACATCCTGACAGGAGGGGCCCGCCCGTCAGGATTGAATCCCTCACGCGCGCGCACCAGTTTGTCGCGGTAAGTGGAGGCGTATTCCCTATGCCTTCGACGTGGCTAGCCGTGCGGGCAGATTCTTTTCTGGGCCTGCTGCACTATGGTCGTTTTGGCCCAGTTGCACTATGCCTGTCTTCTTTTTCTTTATTTCTAAAAATTCCAAAAATTCCACAGATTCATATATTTGTCCAAATGAAATAATTCAAACTCCTAAATTTTTCTAAAAATCCCATAATGGTTTAACTTTCTGACAAATCCATCACACTTTTCTGTACTGTTCAAATTTAAATTCAAATTTGAGCAATTAAAACCATCTCTGAAAATCCATTTCTCTTATTCCGTAACTCCAAATCCAAAACTATGAATTTTTTGCAATCTTCGTTTTCACTCTATTATTTAAGAAAAATAAGTTGATATTTTTATGAGCACTTATATTTTTCTGTTTTTGCTATTGCCTTATTTTCTCGTTGTTCCTTTGTGATGAATAGGTCCCGTGTTGGACGAAATAGTTGGAGAAGAAGAAGGAGAAGGACTTGAAGACCTCGAAGACCAAGCCAACCAATGCAAGCAGCCCTTTGACCATGATACCCCTCTCTTGTTCATCGGTAACTTTCGATATTCATGATGATGACGTTGATGATGAGCTTTGTTATGACCGTTGCATTGATGCATACCCGTTGATAGTTGCATGTTCGTAGCTCTATCTTGTGCCTAGAGATACGATGAATACTTGATGTTGACGCATGATGTTGCATCTATGCCATGATCATTGATGCGGCTTGAGCTACATCGGTATTTCCCCAAAGAGGAAGGGATGATGCAGCACAACTACGGTAGGTATTTCCCTCAGTGATGAGACTAAGGTTATCGAACTAGTAGGAGAACCATGCAACACTACGTGAACGGCACATGCACACAAAGAACAAGTACTTGCAACCCCACGTAAAAGAGGGGTTGTCAATCCCTCCTGGATAAAAGATAGGTAAAAATTGTAGTAGATTGGATAAATAGACCTCGCGGGAAAGCGAGATAAAATAAATAACAATAAATTGCAGCAAGGTATTTTTGTGTTTCTGGATTAATAGATCTGAAAATAAAAGCAAATAAAAATGGATCTCGAAGGAAAATATGATAAAGAAGAGACCCGGGGGCCGTATATTTCACTAGTGGCTTCTCTCGAGAAAAAATAGCATACGGTGGGTAAACAAATTATTGTTGGGAAATTTATAGAGATTCAAATAATCATGATGATATCCAGGCAATGATCATTATATAGGCATCACTTCCAAGATTAGTAGACCGACTCCTGCCTGCATCTACTACCATTACTCCACACATTGACCGCTATCCAGCATGCATCTAGTGTATTAAGTTCATGGAGAAACGGAGTAATGCAATAAGAATGATGACATGATGTAGACAAGATCTACTCATATATGAATAGACCCCATCTTGTTATCCTTAATAGCAACGATACATACGTGTCGTTTCTCCTTCTGTCACTGGGACCGAGCACTGTAAGATCGAACCCATCACAAAGCACCTCTTCCCATGGCAAGAAAAATCGATCTAGTTGGCCTAACTAAACCAAAGATTCAAAGAAGAAATATGAGGCTATACGTAATCATGCATATAAGAGACCCAAAGACTCAAATAACTTTCATGGATAAAAATATAGATCTGATCTAAACTCAAAGTTCATCGGATCCCAACAAATACACCGCAAAAAAGAGTTACATCATATGGATCTCCAAGAGACCATTATATTGAGAATCAAAAGAGAGAGAGGAAGCCATCTAGCTACTAAGTACGGACTTGTAGGTCTACAATGAAATACTCACGCATCATCGGAGAGGCACCAATGAGGATGATGAACCCCTCCGTGATGGTGTCTAGATTGGATCTGTGGTTTCTGGAACTTGCAGCGGCTGGAACTCTTTTTTGTCAACTCCCCTAGGGTTTTTGGAATATTCGGGTATTTATAGAGCAAAGAGGCGGTGCAGGAGGCCACTGAGGTGGGCACAACCCACTAGGGCGCTTGGGCCCCCAGGCGCGCCCAGGTGGGTTACAGCCCCCCTCAGGGCACCCGTGTGGTACTTCTTTGGCCCACCGTGTGTCTTCTGGCCCAAAAACATTCTCCAAAAAGTTTCACTGCATTTGGACTCCATTTGGTATTGATTTTCCACAAAGTAAAAAACAGCAACTGACACTGGGCACTATGTCAATAGGTTGGTCCCAAAAAATGATATAAAGTTGCTATAAAATGATTGTAAAACATCCAAGGATGATAATATAACAACATGGAACAATAAAAATTATAGATACGTTCGAGAATGAGAGAATTTCTTCAAAAATAATAAAGCGCACCGTGCTCAAAAAGATATAAATGAAGCACGAGAGCAATTCCATATGTCAAAAAAATTAAGTGAAGCACATAGAGAAATTCTAACAAATCATAGCATAATTTTGGCTCTCTCAAATAGGTGTATCCAGCAAGGATATATGACTTAAAATAAGAAGCAAAGCAAGCAAAGACTCATATCACACAAGACGCTCCAAGCAAAACTCATGATATGTGACGAATAAAAATATAGCTCCAAGTAAAATACTGATGGTCGTTTAAAAGAAAGAGGGGGTGCCACTCGGGCATCCCCAAGCTTAGTTGCTTGCTTCTCTTTTAGATAATGGCTTGGGATGCCATGAGGCATTCCAAAGCTCAGGCTATTCTTGCTCCTTATTCCTTCATCCATCGTGATCTCACCCAAAACTTGAAAACTTCACTGACACAAAACTCAACAAAACCTTCGTGAGATTCGTTAGTATAACAAAGCAAATCACTACTATAAGTACCATTCCAAACCCATTCATATTTTGTTTTTGCATTATATCTACTGTATTCCAACTTTTCTATACCTTATACACTCCAATACAAACCATAGATTCATTTAAATAAGCACACAACACAAAGAAAACAGAATCTGTCAAAAATAGAACAGTCTGTAGTAATCTGAAAATTTTGAATACTTCTGTAACTCCAAAAACTGTATGAAATTAGGACAACATGTGAAATTTGTATATCAATCTTGTGTAAAAAAATCAGGATTTTATCGCGCTCCTGTTAAAACAAAAATTATTTTTCTGGACACAAAAGTTTCTGTTTTTCAACAAGATCAAATCAACTATCACCCAACACGATCCCAAAGGATTTGCTTGGCACAAACACTAACTAAAACATAAAAACCACAATCATAAAAATAGCATAATTTTGCAAACACTCAATAACAGAAAGAAAAAGACAAAAATAAATTTTATTCATTGGGTTGCCTCCCAACAAGCGCTATCGTTTTATGCCCCTAGCATGCAAACATTCAAGTATTGTCTTCTCTATTTATAGATCCATAAGATGCCCTCATGATTGATTCATATGGTAGCTTAATTCTTGTTCTATGGAAGTGTATTATTCCCTTCCTTAGTGGAAACTGAAATTTAATATTGCCTTCTTTCATATCAATCACGGCATCAATAGTACGTAAGGACGGTCTACAAAGTGTAATTGGACAAGACGGATTGCAATCAAAAACAATAAAATCTATGAGAACATAATTCCTATTTGCAAGAATAAGGACATCATTAATTCTTCCCATAGGTTTTTTAATAGTAGAATCTGCCAAGTGCAAATTTAAAGAACATTCTTCAATATCGGTAAGACCAAGCCCATCACATAAAGATTTCGGAATTGTAGAAACACTAGCACCCAAGTCACATAAAGCAAAACACTCATAATTTTTAATCTTGAATTTGATAGTAGGTTCCCATTCATCATGTAAATTTTTAGGAATTGAAATATCTAATTCCAACTTTTCTTCCAAAGCTTTCATCATAGCATCAACGATATGTTTAGTAAAAGCTTTATTTTGTTCATATGCATGGAGTGAATTAATCATGGATTGCAACAAAGAAATACAATCAATAAAAGAGCAATTATCATAATTGAAGTCTTTGTAATCAAAAGAGTGGGCACATCACTAGTTAAAGTTTTGACCTCTCAAAACCCACTTTTATCAATTTTCACAACAAGATGTTCACCCTCCAAATTTTCGGGACGCCTTCTAACTAAAGTTGACTCTTATTCAGTCCCTTTTTCATCAATTTTAAGTTTACTAAACAAAGAATCAATAGAAGAAACACCAATCATTTTAAGATCTTCATCATTTTTATGAAAGCAATCCCTAGAAAATGTCTTTTCTAAAAATTATCTTTTAGCTCTAAGCATAGCGGTTCTTTTCTTGATTTCATCCATAGAAACATATACAGATTTAATTGATTCCTCAACCTTAGGCACAAAACTTTTCATCTTGAGATTTTCTACATCATGAGAAATTCTATTAATGCTTCTAGACATATCATCAGTCTTACTCAACTTTTCTTCTATCGTAGTATTAAAATTCTTTTGAGCATTGATCAATTATTTAATATTATTCTCAAGATAAGAGGTGTTACTATTATTATTATAAGAAGGATTACCATAGGAATTACCATTATTATTGGAGGAATTTCCCGGAAAAGGTCTAGGATTAAAATTAGCTCTATAAGCATTGTTATTAAAATTGTTTGTGAAGAAACAAAATTCACGTCTACGGCATCACTCTTTTGCTCAACCAAAGTAGACAAAGGCACATCATTAAGATCAATAGGAGCATGTTTATTAGAAACCAACTTGATAAGAGCAGTGATACGTCTCCAACGTATCTATAATTGTTTATTGTTCCATGCTGTTATATTATCATTCTTGGATGTTTTATCATCATTTTAGAGTCATTTTATATCATTATTTTGTACTAACCTATTGACATAGTGCCAAGTGCGGTTGCGGTTTTACGCATGTTTTTTACATCGCAGAAATCAATACCAAATGAGTCCAAACGCTGAAACTGTTTGTGGATTTATTTTGGACCAAAAGACATCCAACAGCCGGAGAAGCGCACTGGGGGGGTGCTCGAGGCACAACCACTGAAGGCGGCTTCGAGGCCTGTGCGCCGCCTGGTGGGTTGTGACCACCTCGGGTGCCCCTGAGCCCGACTCTTTGCTCTACAAATACCCCAATATTCACGAAACCCTAGAAGTCGCATTTAAAATCAATTCGGCCCATGGCGAGTCCGTAACCACCAAATCCAATCTAGGCACCATCACGGAGGGGTGCATCACGTCCATTGGTGCCTCTCCGATGATGCGTGAGTAGTATTTTGTAGACCTTCGGGTCCGTAGTTAGTAGCTAGATGGCTTCCTCCCTCTTGTTTCATTCTCAATACACTGGTCTCTTGGATATGATGTAACTCTTTTTGCGGTGTGTTTGTTGGGATCCGATGAACTTTGAGTTTATGATCAGATCTATCTTTTTATCCATGAAAGTTATTTGAGTCTTCTTTGATCTCTTATATGCATGATTGCTTATAGCCTCATATTTCTTCTCCGATATTTGGGTTTTGTTTGGCCAACTTGATCTATTTATCTTGCAATGGGAAGAGGTGCTTTGTGATGGGTTCGATCTTACAGTGCTTGATCCGAGTGACAAAAGGGGAACCGACATGTATGTATCGTTGCTATTAAGGATAACAAGATGGGGTCTATTTCTACATAAATAGATCTTGTCTACATCATGTCATCGTTCTTATTGCATTACTTCATTTCTCCATGAACTTAATACACTAGATGCATGCTGGATAGCGGTTGATGTGTGGAGTAATAGTAGTAGATGCATGCAGGAGTCGGTCTACTAATCTTGGATGTGATGCCTATATAATGATTATTGCCTGGATATCATCATGATTATTTGAAGTTCTATCAATTGCCCAACAGTAATTTGTTTACCCACCGTTTGCTATTTTTCTCGGGAGAAGCCACTAGTGAAATCTACGGCCCCGAGTCTCTTTCTAATATTATTTGCCTTTGCGATCTATTTTATTTGTCTTTTATTTTCAGATCTATTAAACTAAAAGTACAAAAATATTTTGCTGCACTTTATTTTATTTGGCATTCGATCTATCAATATTTACAACTCTCTCACGTCCGTTTGCCAATTTCTGGCGCCGTTACCCGAAAGGGATTGACAACCCCTTTTACACGTCGGGTTGCGAGTATTTGTTATTTGTGTGCAGGTGCTGTTTACGTAGTGTTGGTTGGTTCTCGTACTGGTTTGATAACCTTCGTCCCATTACTGAGGCAAATACCTACAGTCGCTGTGCTGCATCATCCCTTCCTCTTTGGGGAAATACCGACATAGTCTAGCAACATCTACTAGGCTCCTAATCAGAAATCTCATCTCCTCGCAATTTACATTATTTGCCATTTGCCTCTCGTTTTCCTCTCCCCCACTTCACAAAAATTTGTCATTTTATTCGCCCTCTTTTTCGTACGCCGTTTTCTTGCCGGATCTATCTGTGTTCTTGCTTTCTAAGTCATAATGGCTAGCGTGTCTACTCCTCCTTTGTCACCAGATGTTGAAGTTTTATACTTCAAGCAACGACAAGGAGAAAATTTGAAAGATGCTTGGTATAGGCTTATGGAATCCTATCGTATTTATTATTTAAAGGGGAACGCTAAGATCTTGCTTCGTAATTTTTACATAGGATTGGCTTTGCATCATAGACAACTCATAGATTTTGCCGCTAAAGGGAATTTTATTGAGCTTGATGCTAATGCTGCCTATTAAATTTTAGAAGGAATTCTGGGGGTTCCACCTCAAAAGAAGGGGTTCTCTTTCACCCCTGAGGGAGTTCAAATGTTGGACAAACTTGGTGATTTTCATAAACATATGGTTGAATTACAAAAATATAACGAACCCCTCAAACATCTCAATGGTAGTATCAATCGCATGAATACCTTGATTACTCTCTGCAACAAGCGATTGGATATTTTGGATCTAAAGATGGTTTCTTTTCCTAAGAATAGGGAAGCGTAAAGAGCCTCCCGGGTTTGAGAAAACCGTTACAAAAGTTGCCAAAACTACACATGACAAAACTTAGATCCTTGCTTTATGCCTAGCTAAGGGCGTGGAACAATAGCGCTTGTTGGGAGGCAACCCAATGAATAAAATTTATTTTTGCCTTTTGCTTTCTATTCTTGAGTGTTTGCACAATTATGCTACTATTATGATTGTGTTTTTTGTTTTAATTAGTTTTTGTGCCAAGTAAAGCCTTTAGGATCTTCTTGGGTGATAGTTGTTTGATCTTGCTGAAAAAACAAAAACTTTTGCGTCCAGAGTTATAATTTTTAAAATTCACAGAAGCATGAAAAACTCTGAATTTTTTATACGTAGATTGGTATACAAATTGCTCAGGTCTTCCTAATTTTTCAGGATTTTTGGAGTTTCACAAGTATTCGAGCAATTCAGATTGCTACATACTGTTCTGTTTCTGACAGATTCTATTTTCTTTGTGTTGTGTGTTTGTTTTGATGATTGGTATTTTTACATCTGTGCCCCTGGTTCCTTAGCCATACTCATTCATCCCCACGCTCTTAACTTTTGCTCACTTTTCCCCACTCCTTGCGAAACCCTCGGAACTGGTCACAAGCGGTGGATGCCATCGGGTCGGTGATGTGACCATTAACTCTTCTGAGTGGGGCCGTCTTGTGTATGCTTGCCCGTTGGACTGATGAGTGGGGTCGCGGCGGACGGTGCGCATGATTAGCCCGTTGGGCCGTGGTTAGACTTGGGCCGTCTTGGCGTGCCGCAATGACGTAAGCCTGTTATGCATGCGAGACATGTCGGCTAGCCTGCTATGCATGCACGTAGCTAGCCTACCGACATGCGCCGCCCACTTACGATGCAGCGACGGCTTCTTTTTCACGCGAGCCGCCATGGACGCTGAACGGCCTCATTTTCACGCGAGCCGCCACGGACGCAGGGACGGTTGCTACCGCTAGTTCGTATCATCTCCCACGCGTGTCTCCTCGATGTAGAGCATTGTTTCACACTTTTCAATCCAGTCGCATCTATTCAACATGGCAATTAAAACATATTGGCAATTAAAGTGGCATATCGATCGACGCGGCTCGTTTGAACGTAGCAAATTGATACGTCTCCGTCGTATCTACTTTTCCAAACACTTTTGCCCTTGTTTTGAACCCTAAATTGTATGATTTGAATGGAACTAACCCGGACTGATGCTGTTTTCAGCATAATTGCCATGATGTTGTTTTATGTGCAGAAAACAAAAGTTCTCGAAATGACCTGAAACTCCACGGAATATCTTAGAATAAATAATAAAAAATCCTCGCCAAAGATGAAGACCAGGGGGCCCAAACCCTGTCCATGAGGGTGGGGGGCGCGCCCCCCTCCTGGGCGCACCCCCCCCTACCTCATGGGCCCCCTGGAGACCCTCCGACGCCAACTCCAACTCCATATATTGGCTTTCGGGGAGAAAAAAATCAGGGAGAAGAAATCATCACGTTTTACGATATGGAGCCACCGCCAAGCCCTAATCTCTCTCGGGAGGGCTGATCTGGAGTCCGTTCGGGGCTCCGGAGAGGGGGATTCGTCGCCGTCGTCATCATCAACCATCCTCCATCACCAATTTCATGATGCTCACCGCCGATGCGTGAGTAATTCCATCATAGGCTTGCTGGGCGGTGATGGGTTGGATGAGATTTATCATGTAATCGAGTTAGTTTTGTTAGGGTTTGATCCTAGTATCCACTATGTTACGAGATTGATGTTGCTATGACTTTGCTATGCTTAATGCTTGTCACTAGGGCCCGAAAGTGCCATGATTTCAGATCTGAACCTATTATGTTTTCATGAATATATGTGAGTTCTTGATCCTATCTTGCAAGTCTATAGTCACCTACTATGTGTTATGATCCGGCAACCCAAGTGACAATAATCGGGACCACTCCGGTGATGACCATAGTTTGAGGAGTTCATGTATTCACTATGTGCTAATGCTTTGTTCGGTTCTCTATTAAAGGAGGCCTTAATATCCCTTAGTTTCCAATAGGACCCGCTGCCACGGGAGGGTAGGACAAAGATGTCATGCAAGTTCTTTTCCATAAGCACATTATGACTATATACGAATACATGCCTACATTACATTGATGAATTGGAGCTAGTTCTGTGTCACCCTATGTTATGACTGTTACATGACGAACCACATCCGGCATACTTATCCATCATTGATCCGGTGCCTACGAGCTTTCCATATACTGGTCTTCGCTTATTTACTTTTTCGTTGCTACTATTACAATCACTACAAAATACCAAAAATATTTACTATTGCTTGCACTGTTCTTTTGTTACCGTTACCACCACTATCATATTACTTTGCTACTAAACACTTTGCTGCAGATACTAAGTTTCCAGGTGTGGTTGAATTGACAATTCAGTTGCTAATACTTGAGAATATTCTTTGGCTCCCCTTGTGTCGAATCAATAAATTTGGGTTGAATACTCTACCCTCGAAAACTGTTGTGATGCCCTATACTTGTGGGTTATCAAGACCTTTTTCTGGCGCCGTTGCCGGGGAGCATAGCTCTATTCTTTGTGTCACTTGGGATTTATATCTGCTGGACACTATGAAGAACTTGAAAGACGCTTAAGACAACAATTTATCCCTCAACTACGAGGGGAGGTAAGGAGCGCCATCTAGCTCTGCACTTGATTCACCTTACATTATGAGTAAGTTAGCGACACCTAAGCACATACTTCGCTATTCGTTCGATCGTCGCATGTTATTGATGATGCCATACGCTATGCATGATACTTATGATGAAACTACTTCTATGCTTGATACTACTGTACCCCTTGGTGAATTTCTTGATGAGAAAATTTCTAGGTCTAGAGAAAGAGAAATTATTGAATCTGAATACGATGATGAGAGTGATTGTCGGTGTCAAAACCGGCGGATCTCGGGTAGGGGGTCCCGAACTATGCGTCTAGGCGGATGGTAACAGGAGACAAGGGACACGATGTTTTTACCCAGGTTCGGGCCCTCTCGATGGAGGTAAAACCCTACTCTCGCTTGATTAATATTGATGATATGGGTAGTACAAGAGTAGATCTACCACGAGATCAAGGAGGCTAAACCCTAGAAGCTAGCCTATGGTATGATTGTTCTTAGATCCCCACGGACTAAAACCCTCCGGTTTATATAGACACCGGATAGGGTTAGGGTTACACAAAGTCGGTTACAATGGTAGGAGATCTACATATCCGTGTCGCCAAGCTTGCCTTCCACGCCAAGGAAAGTCCCATCTGGACACGGAATGAAGTCTTCAATCTTGTATCTTCATAGTCCAGGAGTCCGATAGCGGTGATAGTTCGGCTATCCGGACACCCCTAATCGAGGACTCCTCGGTAGCCCCGAACCAGGCTTCAATGACGATGAGTCCGGCGCGTAGATTGTCTTCGGAATTGCGAGGCGGGTTCTTCTCCAGATTCCATATACCTGTCGAATAGTGTCCGGCTTATGATAAATGTTGCGCTCCTTGGCTTCCACGCCCAATAAAGGCCATCTTCCACGTGTTGAATGAATGCGAAAAGCCAGGGTATTTTTACACTTATCCCCCTAGCTGCGCAAATGAGCCGTCTATAAAAGGGACGAGGATCTAGATCCGAGTCACACCATCCTCCCTCCACGAGCTCTCATCGAGCGCCTCGACAAAAATCCATCCCATCATGTGGGCCCGGTCGGCGGCTCCTCCTCTCGCGCTCCTAGCCCTCAGCCTGGAAATTGGGAGAGATGCTCAGTTCCGCATAGCGAGCTAGTGACACTCCAAACCAAGGGACTTCTTCCCCCGGCCTTCATGGTTCCGGTTCGAGCCGGACTCGCCACCTATAAGGGCGGAAAGCAAGCAGAGAGTGTCCCCGATCCCTCCAAAGGAGAGCGGGTATGCTTTATCTCTTATCTAGTAAGAGGACTCGGATTTCCAATTCATCCGTTTCTCAAGGGGGCTCTTGGAGTTCTCTGACCTCCAGCTGCACCACCTTCACCTGGTTCCATTTTGCACATCAGCGGGCTTCGTAGCCCTTTGCGAACTGTTCTTGCGTCGAGGCTCATTTTGCCTTTGTGGAAGAGATTATTCTGCCTTGTACCCCGTTCTCATGAGGGGTCAATATATCAAGTGGGCGGAGCGGTATGGCGCAAGATCGCGGGACCGGATATCTATCCGGAACCCGAAAGAAGGCGTCCGAAGACTAGCCTTCGGAATGGTTTTATATAGAAGACGTCCCGCTGCCGGATCCTCTTCGGATTGGTCTCCCGGAGTTCAGCAATGCTCCTTTGAAGAAACGCCTAAGTTGGTGCCCGCGGAGCCCCCAGAGGGAAGACGGCAGGGACGTCCTTTACCTGATGAGCCGAATAAGATTGTTAGCTCATTCCGGACTGACCATGATCGGTGTCATGGCCACATGCATTATGCGGGGGGTGCAGCCACTCCAGTACAGGGGCCACCCCATGTGGGATTTCAACGGGGAGGACGATGCCACCCGTTATGGTCGTAAAGGGCCGGGATCGGTCACCGATCTGGTGAAGATCTTGTCCGCGCTGTATAAGGGAGAAGAGGAGGATTTTCTCCGCGTCAGTCCATTGAACGGATTTTCTATGAACAATCCTCGAAGCTGGGTAAGCGGACATTTTCCCTTTGCGCATCCGATCCGCATTCCCATGGTTAGGTGTCTCATTTTATGATTTTTGACGCAGAGGCTGCGCCACCGTAAAAGACATAAACAGCCTGCCTCCACAACCCGAGGATCCGGAGCGGCTCCTCGATCCGCCTCCCAAGAGGATCCGGACATATTGGTGGAGTTGATTGATGGGGTATTTCACCAACTGAGCATCGATAATGCCTTGGTTGCCATCATGGCCGATTACCCCGGAATATTTCCAGCCTCCCAGGTAACTGAGACCGAAGCCCCAATACTTTGATAATGAACCTTCCGTGCTTATTTTTTATCACCGTATACCAATGGTGTTCCGTAGGGGGTGCCTTCGAGGCAGGAGGCCGAGCCCACGGCGGCTGGCCAACAAGGGGCAGCAGGGCCACGCAGGCCAAAAAGAAGCGCGGTCCGGATTGAAACTCCACCGCAACGGTAAGGCGTGTCACCATATTCCCGGGATTGATTCCAGGAAGTTATATTAACGCTGGTGCTCCTTTCAGAAAAAAGAGCGCTCGCCGGACTGTGTCCAGAGAGATGGCCAATCGAGCCTCCGCCAGCCAGGCTCCAACGCCGGGTCCGGAAGCGGAGGCAAACACGAGGCGTGCGTCGGATGCTCCTCCGATAGAGGATGCTGACAGATTGTTCGCCACCAACTCCGAGGTGGAGAGCGCCATGAATCATAGGCGCCACCGGACAGTTCTTCGTGACACATGTTTCTCCCAAGAGGCATTGAATGCCTTCAATTCAGGAGATGCGCACCTCCGTGCCGCTCAAGATGGTCTAGCCAGAGCCACGGAGCAGTATGTAAAGGACATACAGGTGAGAAAATTTGACAGTTAAAATAGTTAGAAAAACTGTTTTAAGGATCATTTGTTATGCATGATCTTACGGTAAAGAATACCCGACTGTCTCAGAGCTTGAAGAGTGCAAGGCCCAACTTGAGGTCAAGATTAGCCGCCACCGGGGAGCCACAGAGACCCCCTCGGTAATATATACTTGAAAAAATAAATAGTTTGTGAAGTGCAGTGTGTATAAGTCTGACAATTATATTGCAGATGGCGCCGGACTAGATCCGGACAAGCAACAGCTCCTGCGCCGGTTAAAGGCCGGCGAGAATGTGCTTTCAAGGGTGAGGCAAGAGAAAAATAGTCTCCAAGATGCCAACACCCAGCTGGGTGAGGAACTAAAAGATGTTCGAGCCGAGCTGTCTGACTCCGTTAAGGAGAATCGACGACTTCGTTGCGGCATTTATAGTAAGTGCTTGAGCGAACTTTAAAAAAAAAGAGTTTGGCGAGGAAGTCGACTAACAGAAATATGTCTGTAGGTATGCTCACAGTGTCGTCTGCGGAGGAAATGCCGGTTCAACGGGTGACCTACTTCCCGAGCTGCAGCAAGCTGCATCGAACGAGTTCGGAGGTGATGAGAGGCGTCGCCAGTGCCTTGTGGCCATCCATCTCCCTACCAAGGCCTTGGAGAGCTTGCAGAGAGAGAAGCTTCAGTGGAGCACGCAAGGCGCTTAGGCTATGGAAGATGTCACACTGCCGTAAAAGCGCCCGAGGAGGCACAGGCCATGGTGAAGGCAGCGGTATACGATGGCTGACCCAAACCACATGGCCGAGGTCGGACCTGTGGGGCCCGATGGGAAGGAGATCCCTGTGAGCTTAGTGTACGGCCAAGTAGAATTGGCCGCAAAGTATTCCCAGCAGGACTCTAAACTAGACAACCTATTAGATGGTATTGAAGAGGAATACAATCAGTCAATTTGACTATGTAATTAAAAATGACATGTAAAATGCCTTCTAGCCGGATTGTAGATCATTTGTCGTAGCAGACCTTTTCGCTTCAACCTCGGGACCCGACTGTCCGGAGTGTGTCCGAATACCCTCGCGGTTATGTAAGAACCGGGGCATGCGTGGAGACCAGGCGTATGGGTCATAAGTCTGTATGTCAGGACAAGTGCCCAACTAGTTATGTTATATTACATGGTTAGTAAGAAACATCTTCCAGGGAGAATAGTTCCGTTAAGGGTTCCTTTCCCTGGGAGGCATGCCCTAAAGTGCATGTCCGAACTGCGAAAAAAGCAGAAAAACATCTGGGGGCAGATAAATGAATAAGTAAGAAATCATCTTTTAGTTCACCGACCGAATATTCCCTTAAGAACGCTAGCTTTCGGCTTCACCCAGTCGAGGTACACGTCCGGTGACCCGGCGGTAACAATCGCAGAGGTGCTCCCTTTACCACCTAGCCGAACAATCGGGAGCGTAGGGGGTAAGCACAGGAGCCGAGCAACCCAGCTTGGCCAAAACTTAAGTCATATCGATGCATATAATGGTGAGCAAAAGGTACATGCGGAAGTGCGACACATGTATTGGGCATAAAGCCCGTATAAATAAACCACATTAAAGAAGCCCCATGTATAATGAGCGCGGATAGTCGTCAAGTGTGTCTGAACAACTGTGCAAGCGAGCCTTTAACGGCTTCGGAAAAGAAAAAGGGAAAGAAGGAGAGAAATAAAAGATAGCTTAAAGTATAAAATATAGGCGGAGGAAGGAGATGAACTTCGAATCCGGCGCTAGGCGTAGAATCTTCGGAGGCGGGCTGCGTTCCATGGGTTTTGGCTCGAGTCGGTTATCCGATGTGTCTCACAGAGCAGATGCGCTCTGCCCGGTCGGGACTTGGTCGATGATGAAGGGACCCTCCCATTTGGGCTTGAGTTTTTCCTTTTTCTTGTCCGCGGGGCATAGAACTAGTTCGCCAACATTGTAAGTTTTGGCCCGTGCTTCTACGCTTTGGTATCTTGAGCTTCTTTGTTGATAGAATGCATAACGAGCTTTTTGCCACATCGCGCTCCTCCTCCAAGGCGTCCAAATTGTCCCGCCGATCGAGCTCGGCTTCTCTTTCTTCATACATGCACACCTTGAGGTGAGTCACGAATTATGTCGCAGGGCAAAACTTCCTCTGCGCCGTACACCATAAAAATGGTGTGAATCCGTAGTGCGATTCGGCGTGGTCCGCAGCCCCAGTCTGCACGGAGTCGAGCTCCTCTACCGGTCGTATTAGATTCCTTGAGGGACCACACTAGTCTGGGTTTAATGCCGCTCATGATTAGACCATTTGCTCGCTCGACTTGACCGTTAGTTTGAGGGTGATAGACTGAAGCGTAATCGAGCTTGATGCCCATGTTTTTGCACCATAGTTTAACCTCGTCGGCCATGAAGTTCGTGCCATTATCGGTGATGATGCTATGGGGGACGCCGTAATGGTGTACTACCCCTGATATAAAGTCTATCACTGGTCCGGATTCGGCCGTCTTAACAGGCTTTGCCTCTATCCATTTGGTGAATTTATCCACCATGACCAATAGGTATTTTTGCTTGTGGGTTTCCTCCTTTAAGGGGTCCAACCATATCAAGCCCCAAACCATGACGGCCGGTGATGGGTATAGTTTTGAGGCGGTGGGTGGCACGTGGCCGATTAGCGAAGAGCGGCAACCGACGCATCGTTGGACTAAGTCTGGCGTGCCCGGGCCGTCGGCCAATAAAATCCTGCACGGAAGGCCTTGCCTACAAGGGCCGGGCTGCGACATGCATGGTGCCCACCGAGTCCGGCATGAATTTCAGCCAGGAGATTCCGCCCTTCCTCTTCGGAGATACACCTTTGAAGGACTCCGGTTGTGCTTTTCTTATAAAGCTCCCCCTCATGGACCTTATAGGCTTTAGATCGCCGCACTATGCAATGGGCCTCGTTTTGGTCCTCGGGAAGTTCCTGCCTAGTTAGGTAGGCTAGGAATGGTTACATCCGCAGGGCAATGACTGCCATTATTGTGTCGGTGGCGGTGTTATTACTTTGGCAGAACCACCAACTATGACAGAATGTTCGGTGTGCGGTAGTTAGGTTGGGTCCGGGATGTAATTTCCGGACTCTCCCTCCCATAATACGGATGGCATGAAAAGCCTCACTAGGAATATGTTGGGAGGGGCGGACATCGCTTATGCGCCAATGCGTGCTAACACGTCTGCCGCACTGGTTGTTCTCCCGGGCTATATGGTGAAATTCGAGCCCCTCAAACCGGCTGACATTTTTAGGGCGGCATTGTGATAAGCTACCATTTTGGGATCCTTGGCATCAAAGTCTCCATTTATTTGGGATATCGCGAGGTTTGAATCCTGCGGACCTCTAGGCGTTGAATGCCCATGGAGGCGCCATCCAGGAGACCATGTAGAAGGGCCTCATATTCAGCTGCGTTGTTGGAGTCCGTGTACATTATTTGAAGTACGATTGGACTGTATCTCGGTCGGGGACATCGAACGACGTTGACCCCAGGCCGGCCAACATTTTGGAGCCGTCGAAGTGCATGATCCAGTTGGAATATGCGCTGTACTCTTTAGTGACTTCGGCTTCAGTCCATTCGGCGATGAAGTCGGCCAAAACTTGCGACTTAATAGCTCGTCGTGGCTTGTAGGTTATGTCGAACGGGAGGAGCTCAATGGCCCATTTAGCAATCCGGCCCGTTGCGTCGCGGTTGTTTATAATGTCATTATGAGGTACTTCGGAGGCTACTGTTATCGATCACTCTTGAAAGTAGTGTCGCAGCTTAGGGATGCCATGAACACCGCGTATGCTATCTTTTGATAATCGGGTACCGTGACTTGCATGGAGTTAGGACGGTGGACACGTAGTAAACTGGTTTTTGGAGAGGGAACTGTGTCCGTCCGTTTCTCGTTCGACAACGAGCACCGCTTACAACTTGATGGGTTGCCGCGATGTATAATAGCATTGGTTCGCCCATGTTGGGCGCGGAGACGGATTTGTTGCCAATATGGCTTTTATTTCTTCGAGTCCGGCCGTGGCGGCATCCGTCCACTCAAGTGTTCGATTGCACCGTAGGAGGCGATAAAGGGGTAATGCTTTTTCTCCTAAGCGGGAGATAAAAGCGGCTTAAAAGCATACGCATCCGATCAATTTTTGTATTTGTTTGAGGTCTTTTGGGATATCCAATTGTGACAGAGCTCGGATCTTGGCTGGGTTTGCTTCAATTCCTCTACGGATACAATGAAGCCCAAGAGCATTCCGGTGATGCATGCGACGCATTTTCGGGTTGAGCTTAATGTCATATGCTCGGAGATTGTCGAATGTGAGCCTCAAGTCGTCTAATAGAGTTTCGACATGCTTGGATTTGACGACCACATCGTTTACGTATGCCTCCTTGTTTTGCCGATCTGGTTTGCGGACATATACGAATCATGCGTTGATATGTTGCGCGGCATTTTGAGCCGAAGGGCATTGTGTTGAAGAAGAATGGGCCGTATGGAGTGATGAATGTCGTTGTGGCTTGGTGCAGCTCTCGCCATCTTAATTTGGTGGTAGCCGGAGTATGCGTCGAGGAAGCACAATGAATCATGTCCCATGATAGCGTCGATAATTTGATCAATGCGGGGAAGAGGAAGGGATCCTTTGGGCAAGCCTTGTTAAGGTCTTTGAAATCGGCCTTACAGGTGCTGTGGATTTGTCCTTCTTTGGTACTATTACCGGGTTTGCTAGCCAGTCCGGATGTTTTATATCCCTAATGAATCCGGCCTCCAATAGTTTGGCTAGCTCCTCTCCCATGGCCTCGTCTCTTAGGTTCTGAGAAACGCCAAGAGCTTGTTCGACCGGGCTTGAATCCTTTTAGGATATTTAGGCTGTGCTCGGCCGGTAGGCGTGGGATTCTGGCATGTCACGAAGGGTGCCGTGCAAAGATGTCCCAATTTTCCGGCGTAGGAATTCTCGTGAGTGCGACATCTACATCGGGGTTTAATTTTGCCCGATGGAGGCCGCTTTTTGTAGGGTCCGTTGGATGGACTTGGAATTTGACTATTTAAATCGCCCGGTTTAAAAAGGTAGAATTGGATCTCTTATCGAGTATCACATCGTCCCTGCTTCACCATGGAGCGCCGGCAGTGAGTTCCTCGGCCGCTAAGGCTTGGATAGTGCCTCAAGGGCAAGTGCGGCTGTTTTATTTTTCGGCTGAGTGCTATGTCCGGGTCACTAGCAAGAGTGATGATTCTGTTGGGTCGGGCATTTTGAGCTTCATGTACCCGTAATGGGGTATAGCTTGAAAAATTGTGAATGCCTCTCGTCCTAATATAGCGTGGTATCTGCTGAACGGGTCACTTGGAATGTGACCTCCTCGGACCTGTAATTATCCGCGTGCGAATACCACATACTGATGTGATTTTTCCCATACAAGATGCTTCCCGACTAGGGATTATTCCTCTAAAGGTTGTGCTTGCTTCGCTCAATGCGGCTCCGGTCTATTTCTATTTTTTCAAGGGTTTCCTCGTAAATGAGGTTTAATCATTGCCGCCATCCATGAGTACCTTGGTAAGGCGAAAAGCCGTCCACTATTGGACCGAGGACCAATGCGGCTGGTGCTCGGGCTGTTCGAATTTAGGTTAAATCCTTTGGCGTTAAAGGTAATAGCCGTGTCACTCCATGGATTTATTGTTGCTACTGGTGGACTTCGGCAAGGCTCATGGAGTGTTCGTTTCCGCATATTGTTTGATGCGAAAGTTTCGAAAACTGTTAATACCGTACTGGTGTTGCTGGGTTGGTGCTCTGGGCTAGAAGCTCTTCGCCACTTTTGGCCACCTGCCGTAGTATCCAACATGCTCTAAGGCTATGAGTTGGAGTGGCGCCCTCTGTACTATGAATTTTGCAGGGTCCATTGAGCCATCCCTCGATCTGATTCCATGCCCTTTAAAGGGCTTTTTGCTTTTGGTATTTAACCCAGGTGCCTCGGTAATGATGCACCCTTTACTTTGGACTAAGGTTGTGTTCAAGGCCGGATTATCCCAAAATTTGATTTCAGTTTTCCGGCGCTCTCCATCGCATACGACTTTTCGTACTATGGACGCCAAGTCAGACAAAGCGTGTAATTTCAATGTATTTACTTATGGCGTTGAGGATTCCTTCGTCCGTGCAATTAATGCGAGAAGAATGAAATTGCGTCCTCTTCACGACGATCCTTTATCCTGTTCATGGCCGGGAGGAATCGCCCGATAATGATGTCTTGTTTGGCCGGGCTCTTGCGGATTCGGGATAGATCGCTTATGTTTGGGTGGGCGGGTGGAGTTAAATTCAATTCCGTCCGACCTAAGACTTCGAGGGCCAAGAAGTTTCCGGACTTGAAGCTTGGGTTCTTGGACGTTGTCCAATGAATCTAGCCTTTGCCGACTTTAAGTTCAGGGCTTGAGTGGTGTTCTCCCCTCCGCGGGAATCCAGCATGGAGGGGTCAGGAATCCGGACATAGCTAGTCCTTAAGATGGAAGAAGGGTCGCCGTGCTGTTCCTCTACCACAGCTACGTGGTGGGTAGCCTAGGGAGAGTTAATCTCTCTCAGATCGGTTTTAAGCCCAATCTGGTCATAGTGCATAGCGACTCGGTGCGGTGATGCGATCCAAGAGCTCGTTTAAGGAAGAGAGCTCCATCGGATCTAACCGCTTTCGGCGAGTTCCGAGTTAGCGTGAAGATTGCTTGTGATGATCTCGAGAAGTAAATGCGTTAATGTGGCTGACGAGCAAGCGGTCATAAGAAAACCGCCTAAGCAGGAGAGTTTGGCCGATGGCCAAAGCTCCTTTACCAATGGTGCTGTCTTTAAAAGGCGGGACGAGGCATCCTTCACGATGGTGACAAAGATGCAGGAACTCTCAATGAAAGCACCAATGTCGGTGTCAAAACCGGCGGATCTCGGGTAGGGGGTCCCGAATCGTGTCTAGGTGGATGGTAACAGGAGACAAGGGACACGATGTTTTTACCAGGTTCGGGCCCTCTCGATGGAGGTAAAACCCTACTCTGCTTGATTAATATTGATGATATGTGTAGTACAAGAGTAGATCTACCACGAGATCAAGGAGGCTAAACCCTAGAAGCTAGCCTATGGTATGATTGTTCTTCGTCCCTCACGGACTAAAACCCTCCGGTTTATACAGACACCGGATAGGGTTAGGGTTACACAAAGTTGGTTACAATGGTAGGAGATCTACATATCTGTATCGCCAAGCTTGCCTTCCACGCCAAGGAAAGTCCCATCCGGACACGGGACGAAGTCTTCAATCTTGTATCTTCATAGTCCAGGAGTCCGACCAACGGTGATAGTTCGGCTATCCGGACACCCCCTAATCCAGGACTCCCTCAGTGATGATGAAAATATGCCTGCTATTCCTGAGGGTTATCTTTTTGATATGGAATCGTCTGCAGCTATTTTTTCTTGTAAAGATAGATATGAACTTAAGAGGCTGCTAGTTAAATGGAACAAAGAATCTCTTAGAGACAGAATGAAACCCGACCCTGCTTTTGCTACTTCACCTATTTGTGTTCCAGATAAGGATTATTATGAATTCTCTGTTGATCCTGATATAATTACTTTGGTTGAATCTGATCCTTTTTATGGCTATGAATCTGAAACTGTTGTGGCACATGTTACTAAGTTAAATGATATAGACGCCCTGTTCACTAATGATGAGAGATCGCACTACCTTTATATAATCAAAATATTTCCGTTCTCATTAAAGGGTGATGCTAAGATATGGTTTAATTATCTTGATCCTGGTTGTGTGCGTAGTCCCGGGATATGATTTATTACTTTTCTCGCTAAATATTTCCTGCTCATAAGAAACAAGCTGCTCGAGGAAATATACAACTTCGTGCAAATTGAAGAAGAGTGTCTCCCACAAGCTTGGGGGAGGCTTCTCAAGTTACTTAATGCTTTGCCTGATCATCCTCTTAAGAAACCTGAAATACTTGATATCTTTTATAATGGACTAACCGATGCTTCTAGAACAAGATAAACCCCAGGATCATTGAGCATCTGGATAAATTCCGTAGATCGTGCCTCTGGCTCAAGAAATCTGATGATGGCACCAGGGGGAATTCTCTTGCAGCGTGGGATTTGGTCTGTAGACCAAAGAACAAAGATGGGCTAGGGATCTTAAACCTGAAAGTTCAGAACCAGGGGCTGTTGCTGAAGCAACTACACAAATTCTACAACAAACAAGATGTACCCTGGGTTCAGCTTGTTTGGCATTCATATTATGTGGATCGTGTCCCGCATGCGACTGATCCTTGTGGATCATTTTGGTGGAAAGATCTCATGCAAATGTCTGACGTTTACAGAGGGGTTACCAAAGCTTCTGTGGTGGCAGGAGACACCATTTTGTTCTGGAAGGATGAGTGGAATGATACACTGCTAGAAGAAGCTTTCCCGAGGGCCTTTTCTTTTGCCAGAGATCAGGATGTGTCAGTTAAAAACCCGCTATCTTCGGTGAGTCTAAGCAACGTGTTCCATCTACCTCTTTCGATAGAAGCCCGGTTGGAAGTCACTGAACTGCAACACGCAACGGCTGAGGTTGCACCGACTGAGGGAGTCGATACTTGGACTTGTGTCTGGGGTGGGAATGATTTCAAAGCATCCAAGTTTTATGAGTATTGCTTCAGAAACATGCAGGTTGATGAGGCCTTTTGTTGGATCTGGAACACCAAATGCACAATGCAATGGAAGGTGTTTGCACAGTTCTTCTTTGGTGACCGCCTAAACACAAGAAATATGTTGAGAAGAAGGCATTACAAGATACAAGATGATGACTACACTTGCTTGTTATGCCAAAACCCACCTAAGGAGGATGTGGAACACACATTCTTCAACCTTGCCCTTCATAGGAGATGCTTTGGGATAGCATAGGGGTCCGATGGCCGAGTCTTGTTAGACCGGAGTTCTTTGCCTGGCAAAAACTCTTGGAGTGGGCCAATGTTTATGGAGGTGTTCACGGTGGCGGCGTGGGGGATTTGGAAGGAAATAAATGACAAACACTTCATAGGGGTTCAACCATATTTGAGATCCTGGAAGAACAGGTTCAAAAATGACTTCGCTATGTTGGTCCATAGGGCCAAGCCAGAGTCTGCCACGTTCATATTATCTCTAGTTGCTACGTTGTAAGAGTTGTGCTCCCACTGTAATCCCTAAACCTCCCCCCATTCCTTATAGCTCCTGTATGTAGGCTGACTGGACTGTACTGGACTGTACTAACCCCTTAACTATTTAATTTAAAGTCAGTGGGATCCTCTCCCACTGTCATCAGTTCTCAAAAAAACCGATGCTTCCAGAGATTACCTGGATAGTTGTGCTGGTTCTCTTTTCAGGGAAAGAACACCGGATGAAGCTGAAATTCTATTGAATAATATGTTGACAAATGAAAATAATTGGGCACCTCAGAGCCAGCTCGAGCCAATTCATCGAGCCTATTCCTAAACCAACTCCGAAGAAGAGAGGTGTTCTATTTCTCGATCTGAAAGATATGCAAGAGGCAAAGAAATCTATGAAAGAAAAAAGGTATTAAAGCTGAAGATGTTAAGAATTTACCTCCTATTGAAGAAATACATGGTCTTAATTTACACTTTGTTGAAGAAGTATATGATCTCAATCCTTTATTCATCAAGAACCTCCTGATCCCGATATCCCGACCACGGGTAGTAAAGGTAAATTCTCTATCTGAGATATGATAAAGCTGAAGTCCCTCCTACTAAAATTGCTAGTCAGTGCTTGAATGAGTTTGATCACTTTATGTATAAGCAAGATGACTTTAATGCTTATTTTGGTAGACAATTAAAACAAGATGCTTATATGATTAAACGCTTGGGTGATTATATGGCTAATATTAGAGGTGAACTTAAACTTGTTAGCAAACATGCTTCTATGGTTACCACTCAAGTAGAAAAAGTACTTAAAGCTCAAAAATAATTGCTTGATGAAATGAATATTAAGAAAAATGATTATGCTGTTAGAGTGGCTACTAGAACTAGTAGAATGACTCAAGGGAACCTTTGTATCCACGAAGGCCACCCTAAAAAGAATTGAGCAAGATTCTCGGAGAAATAATATTGATGTTCCTAGTTCTTCTAAAAGGAAGAAAAGAAAAATGATAGGACTTTGCAAACTTCTAGTGAACCTATTGCTTGAACCACACGAGAATCCAAATGATATCTCTATGTCCGATCTTTGAAACACAACTGCGGTAATGAACATGAACCTAGTGAAAATGTTAATGATGATGTTCATGATGATGCTCAACCTAGTAATGATAATGATGTAGAAGTTGAACCTGCTGTTGATCTTGATAACCCACAATCAAAGAATCAACATTATGATAAGAGAGATTTTGTTGCTAGGAAACATGGTAAAGAAAGAGAACCATGGGTTCAGAAACCCATGCCTTTTCCCTCGAAACCATCCAAGAAGTAGTTTTATTAGGATTTTGAGCGCTTTGTTTAAATGATTAGAACTTTCTTTTTGCGTATGCGATTAACTGATGTGCTCAAAACAAATCCTTATGCTAAGTATATGAAAGATATTATTACAAATAAAAGAAAGATACTGGAAGCTGAAATTTCCACCATGCTTGCTAATTATACTTTTAAGGGTGGAATACCAAAGAACTTTGGAGATCCAGGAGTACCTACTATACCATGCTCCATTAAGAGACATTATGTTAAAACCGCTTTATGTGATCTTGGAGCAGTGTTAGTGTTATGCCTCTCTCTTTATATCGTAGACTTGACTTGAATAAGTTGACACCATCTTGAAATATCTTTGCAAATGGTCGATAAATCAACTGCTATACTTCGGTATTTGTGAGGATGTGCCTGTTGTGGTTGCAAACATTACTATTTTAACGGACTTTGTTATTCTTGATATTCCGAGGATGATAGTATGTCTATTATTCTTGGAAGACCTTTTCTTAACAACTGCGAGGGCTGTTATTGATTGCAACAAAGGCAATGTCACTTTTAATGTTAATGTTTTTGAGATTACGGTTCTCTTTCCGAGAAAACTACCTCATGTTTATAGTATCTTCTCTTTTGGATAAATTCCATCGATTATATTTGGAGGTTTTGAATTTCCTCTCCCTACTGTCAAGAAGAAATATGATATACCTATTATTGGGGATGTGCATAACCCCGTTGAGGTAACTTAGTGTTATTCGAAATTTCTCCGGTTCCATGTTATTCGGAATGAGTTTGTTAACAAGACTTGATCAACCTTGTTAGTGGATTCCTTTTGATGAGCATGAGATGGATGAAACTAGAAGCACAACCTTCTGTACCCACTTTATATTTTCTGTTATTTAGTAGAAGTAAAGTAAAACAGTAATTTTCTGTCTGTCTCCTGACTTATTCGTGCAATATAAAAATATCCCGGAAATAAAAGTCCTCAGAATGTCATGCCAATTTAATATGATTTTTTCGGGAATATTTGAATATTTACTGTGCAAAAATTACCGCGGGGGGAGCTGCCACCTGGCCACGAGGTTGGAGGGCGTGCCCTACCCCCCTGGGCGCGCCCCTGCCTCATGGGCCCATGGTGGCCCTCCTCCACTTATCCCTTCACCCATCTTCTTCCTCTGTCTCACACAAACCCGAAAAACCAACTCAAGCACGAGTTGCAGCCACTTTTGCTGCGATTTTCGATCTCCTTGCTCAAAGCACCTCTCGCAAAACTGCTTGGGGAGATTGTTCCTTGGTATGTGACTCCTCCATTGGTCCAATTAGTTTTTTTTCTAGTTCTTTTATTCTTTGCAAATTTGTGCTTCATAGGTGACCATGTTCTTGAGCTTGCATGTCAAATTTATATGGTTCCAAGTAGTTCTAATGCTTGATATGGGCTCTAAGCACTTGTAGGAGTAGTTGCTATCAATTTTATTGAAGTTGGTTCACTTTTGTTTGAAGTTACTAAAAATTTCAGAAATTCAGAGGAAACAATATGTTTAGGAAGATGTTCCAAGGTGGTTCTTCAAGGAAGCAAGGACCCAGGCTTGCAATGCGTGATGCTGACGAGGAACCACCAAGAGACGCTCTTGTAAGGCCCTGTGAATGGCCTTCAGAAAATTTTATGAATCAAGCGGGAATCAAAGAAGAATTTAGCGCATATTTGCGCAATGCCGGTCTTGAGGACTTTGAAGCTGACAAATGCCCCCAGTATCATGATCTCACAAGTTCATTTGTGAGGAGGTTTGAGTTTTCATCTTCGCGTAATTCTCCTTCAGTCATGTTTGACCTTTATGACAAATCCTATACCATGGACTTAGAGGATTTCACTTTTTCTTGCAAACTTCCATCTTGGGGTAGTGTCAGAGATCCCCCTAAATCTGAATATAGAGACTTTCTTGGTAGAATAACTGTGGGGGAATCTAGAGATATAACACAAGCCACTATAGGGAGCATTCACTTTCCTGCTATACATTATTTTGCTCTCTTCATAGGTAGATGCATAAATGCTAAGGATGAAGCATGTCACATGTGTGTCCACGATCTCGGAATTCTCGAGAAGTGCTGTTTTAGGAGACCAATCTTATCATATGGGAGCCATTGTAGCTCGTAGGTTGCATCATAATAGACATAACGGAGATTTTTTTGGAGGAATTTTTGCAACCCGCTTAGCTAATTTTCTTGAGATAGACATTCGTGAGAGTGATATGGAGTTACCCCCTACTTATTTAGATTTTGATTCTATGATTTCCCACCAGTTTGTTGAGAGGACTGAACCACCTCTCCAGTATCAACTAATCTTTAACAAACGACATGTTGTCCATATTACTCTTCCTGCTCCTGCCTTCTTTGATTCTCAGACAAAAGGAAGATATGCTATTACCAGAGAGGAGGCAGATGAGTATGAGAGAAGAGCGGAGGCGGCTCGACGCCACGCTGCAGCTCAGGAAGCGATAGCCGCTGCGTCACAGTACGACCCCAGCTACACCTACGGATATCCGCCAGGCCATCCCTGGCAATAGACCAACTTAGGCCAAAAGCCTAAGCTTGGGGGAGTACGTATTTCTCACCGACATTACATTTATGTTCACACACACTCATTGCTAGATGTCGGTGCTCATACTCTTTCACTGTAATATCCATGCAAGTTTATTTTCTTTTTCCTGCTTTCTTCTTGTGTGTTTAATAAACCTTAAGAAAAAACCAAAAAATTGTTAGTAGTAGTTTATTTCTTTTTTGTAGTAATTAAAAAGAAAACCCAAAAATATTTCTCGTTCTTCTTTTGCTTGTTGGGAGCTTTCCCGTGTAAATAGTTTTTATTTCTTTTCTTTTCTTTGGGGGTCAGTAGGAGAAGACCATGATTAAATTGTTGAAGTGTCTCTTATATGCATCATTGTTGATTTAACCAAGAGCCCATATTGCCTTGTCTTCTCCTCGCTTATTGAATGCGCATGATTCGGCTTAGTCCAATGCACGTGCACTCTTATTATTATTCACACCGTTCGATTCGGTGCAAGTGAAAGGCAATTATGATGATATATGATGGTGACCGAGATGGGAAAAGCTGGTATGAACTCGACCTCTCTTGTTTTTGTAAATATGATGAGTTCATCATTCTTGATTCAGCTTATTATGAATAAACATGTTTGCAATGACAATTAGAGATCATAGTTGCTTTCGTGCCATGCTTGATTAGCTATGAGTTATAATGGTTTACCTTGCGTGCCAACATGCTATTAAAATGGTTGTGATGTGGTATGATGGGGTGGTATCCTCCTTTGAATGATTTAAGTTACTTGACTTGGCACATGTTCACGCATGTAGTTGAAACAAATCAACATAGCCTTCACGATATTTATGTTCATGGTGGATTATATCCTACTCATGCTTGTATTCAATGTTTATTAATTTTAATACATGTTCATATTTGTTGTCGCTCTCTAGTTGGTCGCTTCCCGGTCTTTTGCTAGCCTTCACTTGTACTAAGCGGGAATACCGCTTGTGCATCCAATCCCTTAAACCCCAAAGTTATTCCATATGAGTCCACCATACCTTCCTATATGCGGTATCTACCTGCCGTTCCAAGTAAATTTGTATGTGCCAAACTCTAAACCTTCAAATAATCATTCTATTTTGCATGCTCAAATAGCTCATATATCAACTGGGGCTGCCCTTATCTTCCGTGTTAGGCGGGTTATTCTCAAGAGGAGTGGACTCCGCTCCTCATTCACGAGAAAATGACTGGTTACCGGGATGCCTAGTCCCATGCTTTATGCAAACTAAATCAAAATAATTGCAAACAAAACTCCCCCTGGGACCCGTTGAATGTTGGAGGCACTTGTTGTTTCGAGCAAGCCATGGATTGATGCTTGTGGAGGAGGGGAGTATAAACTTTACCATTCTGTTTGGGAACCGCCTATAATTTGTTTAGCATGGAAGATATCATCATCTCTTAGTTGCTATGTTGACAATGAAAGTATGCCGCTCAAAATATAATTTATCTCTATTTCAAAACCGAGCTCTGGCACCTCTACAAATCCTTGCTTCCCTCTGCGAAGGCCTATCTATTTACTTTCATGTTGAGTCATCACCCTCTTATTAAAAAGAACCCGCTGGAGAGCACACTGTCGTTTGCATTAATTACTATTGGTTTATATTGGGTATGACTTGATTGAATCTCTTTTACCATGAATTACAATGTCTAGTCAGTCCTTGATCTTTGAAGGTGCTCTGCATTTATGTTTTACGGTCTCAGAAAGGGCTAGCAAGATACCATCTTGTTATATCATATTATGATTATTTTGAGAAAGTGTTGTCATCCGAGATTTATTATTATGGCTTGCTAGCTGATTATGTTATTGATAGGAGTAAACATGAGACCTAGGAGTTATTGCAAATGTGGTTAGTTATGATCTTGGCTGAAAACCTGAATGCTCGGCTTGACATAGTTACAACAACAAGAGCAAGCGAGTTTGTAAAAGTTTTTCTTTTTCTCTTTCATTTTGTCAATCGAATTGCTTGAGGACAAGCAAGGGTTTAAGCTAGGGGAGTTGATACGTCTCCGTCGTATCTACTTTTCCAAACACTTTGCCCTTGTTTTGAACTCTAACTTGTATGATTTGAATGGAACTAACCCGGACCGACTTTGTTTTCAGCAGAATTGCCATGATGTTGTTTTATGTGCAGAAAACAAAAGTTCTCGGAATGACCTGAAACTCCACGGAACATCTTAGAAAAAATAATAAAAAATCCTCGCCAAAGATGAAGACCAGGGGCCCACACCCTGTCCACGAGGGTGGGGGGTGCGCCCCCCCTCCTGGGCGCACCCCCCTACCTCGTGGGCCCCCTGGAGACCCTCCGACGCCAACTGCATATATTGGCTTTCAGGGAGAAAAAAATCAGGGAGAAGAAATCATCGCGTTTTACGATACGGAGCCGCTGCCAAGCCCTAATCTCTCTCAGGAGGGCTGATCAGGAGTCTGTTCGGGGCTCCGGAGAGGGGATTCGTCGCCGTCGTCATCATCAACCATCCTCCATCACCAATTTCATGATGCTCACCGCCGCAGCGTGAGTAATTCCATAAATGTAGGCTTGCTGGACGGTGATGGGTTGGATGAGATTTATCATCTAATCGAGTTAGTTTTGTTAGGGTTTGATCCCTAGTATCCACTATGTTACGAGATTGATGTTGCTATGACTTTGCTATGCTTAATGCTTGTCACTAGGGCCCGAGTGCCATGATTTCAGATCTGAACCTATTATGTTTTCATGAATATATGTGAGTTCTTGATCCTATCTTGCAAGTCTATAGTCACCTACTATGTGTTATGATCCGGCAACCCAAGTGACAATAATCGGGACCACTCCGGTGATGACCATAGTTTGAGGAGTTCATGTATTCACTATGTGCTAATGCTTTGTTCGGTTCTCTATTAAAAGGAGGCCTTAATATCCCTTAGTTTCCAATAGGACCCGCTGCCACGGGAGGGTAGGACAAAAGATGTCATGCAAGTTCTTTTCCATAAGCACGCATTATGACTATATACGGAATACATGCCTACATTACATTGATGAATTGGAGCTAGTTACGTGTCACCCTATGTTATGATCATACATGATGAACCACATCCGGCATACTTATCCATCATTGATCCGGTGCCTCACGAGCTTTCCATATCTTGGTCTTTGCTTATTTACTTTTTTCGTTGCAAGCTGTTACAATCACTACAAAATACCAAAAATATTTACTATTACTTGCCTTTGTTCTTTTGTTACCAAGTTACCACCACTATCATATTACTTTGCTACTAAACACTTTGCTGGAGATACTAAGTTTCCGTGTGTGGTTGAATTGACAACTCAGCTGCTAATACTTGAGAATATTCTTCGGCTCCCCTTGTGTCGAATCAATAAATTTGGGTTGAATACTCTACCCTCGAAAACTGTTGTGATCCCCTATACTTGTGGGTTATCACAAATCCAAAGCGCGGCCGGTGCCACTCCCCTTCCCTTCCCATATTCCCTATTTAAACCACCACCCCTCGACTTATTCTCCACGCATCCATTTGCGCTTCCCCTTCTCTTCTTCACCCAAAACCAGAGCACTCTCAAAGCGAGGCGAAGATGCAGTACAACGGCCCCACCTTTGAGCTCCCACCGACCGTGCCAGAGAGACGGTATCCGGCCGGTGTCATCGTGGAGAGGACGCTCCACGCATGGGCATTCTCACGCTGGAGGGGTGCAAGGGGGTTTGCCGAGTGGTTCCTCCGTGTGGGCTTCGCCCACCTCCAGGCGGGCTCGCCGGTGATGTTCCAACTGGAGGAAGTGCGTCCAAACTCCAGGACCCCACCAATAGGGCTCACCGTTACCTTCACCAACAGATTTGTTGTGTACTACCTCCTCGTCAAGGTGTTTTGGTGTGGATGCGAATTCATCGCATTCACAACCCACAACATCTTCACAAACTTTGACTGCATCTTCCCCACCCATGATGGTATGCACAGCCTCCCCTACTACATCGGCCAGGACGGCATGGAGAGGAGGAGCAGTGAAGAGGAGGCGCAGTGAATATGGTGGTGAAGCCCCGGTCTCGTGAGCTTGTCTTTCCCTAGGGTGTTAGGGCTTTTTAGCTTTTATATATTTCTATCTTAATTATGTCGTCGATTGTACCGTGAACTTTTAAACTCTGTCGTGTTATCCCCTAAGAACTTTGTTATGCTTGCTACCCTTATTTGATATGTCGTTGGTTATCAGTGTTTGTGCTTGCTATTTCTATCTTATTTGACGTGAGATAAATCGCTAGATGGATATGGTTCCGTACACGAGCCCTTCTGCTAAATCAATCAATGAAAGGGTATTCCTCAATGAAAACCAGCAAGTTTTCTCCCATTTAGAGTAGGGTCAAGTTTTCGTACACGCAGATAATGGACTAGTTGAAGTGTCAAAAAGGAAAATAAAACTAGAAAAATGATCCATGTTGATGTTGAAAAGAAGAAGAAGAAAAGCTAATTTGTTTGAATTGTTGGTGGCCCTATTCCGTATATTGTATGAACAAAAACAAGCTAATTTTTGAATAGTTTGTGGCCTATGCTATGGTTTAGGGCACCCTATGTTTTATGTAAGAAGTATGCTATGGTTGCTACTTTTTATGTTATGGATGTATGCTTGCTACGTGAGATATCGGTCGATGGATATGGTGCTGTAGCCGAGCCGTAGACATGCTCTCTAGATGGATATAGTGCTGTAGCCGAGCCCTAGACATGCTCTCTAGATGGATATGCTGGCTAATTGTGCCACTGGACTTTATTTTAGACGTGGTTTCAGATGGATATCATGATCTACATAATTAAGTCGGACATGTTCCTAATAAAAAACAAAAACAAAAAATCATGTATACAATATTTTTCTTGCAACAAAAACATGTTTATAATACCCGCATGTCAAAAAATGAAAGTGTTGTGCCTTAGGGTATATACAGAAGGAAATTGCCATGATATGTACAAATAAATTTGACATGTGCAAGTCCAACAATAGATTGATTTACCATCATGCACTATTTTTGTTTGGCATGGCAATAAATGGATTTACCATGGTAATAATCAAGGCAAAAACAGAGCCAGCGCATGGACCTTCGACACTCAACGCAATGAGACGGCCCAACCAGAGCTTAGTTTCAATTTGGGCCCTAGAACTACATTTTTTTTCTTCTGCAGTTGGTGTTGTCTGATGAAACTGAAGAAACTAAAAGTGTACAAAACTGACGAAACTGACAAGATCCACAAATTAAGCAACATAGAGCATAGAGCACATGATCCACAAATTAAGCAACATAGAGCATAGAGCACATGATCCACAAATTTAAGCAAATCGTAGAGCACATGATCCACAAATTTAACCAAATCCTAGAGCACATGACACCACACTAATAACATCTCTAACGAGTGATGACCAGCAAGTAAGCAAATCCTAGAGCAACTACACAAAAATAAAAGGGATAAAATCCTAAAGCTATCAGATTCACCTGCTTGTTCAATTGAATCATCTGCTTCAAGTTCTTGTTCGTCTTCTTTATTTCCCCCTTCAGATCTGCATCCCCAACTATCAGAGCAGCACTTTCAGAGACCAAATTCGTTGGTGCTGACGGCAGATTGAGCTCCTGGGTTGGGGCCCCATTGAATTGAATCAGCTTAACGTAGTCATCCAGCCATTCAAAATGTGTGCATTTCTTCATGATCTGAAACGAAAAAATGAACCCTAAATCCTAGATCGAAAAAGAATTAAAAGCAAATAGAAAAAGAAATCAGAGAAAAATCATGAGATCTAACCTGCCCCTCTGGCTTGCTCTCACATTTCACGAAGTCGCGCCCATAGTTGCCATTCTTGACCTCCTTCAAAGTCAACCGTATCAGTGGCGCAATGCGTGGGCAGTCAGGACATCGCTCCATGGGAAGTGGACCATATTAGGTCCATGAGGAGCTCGACATATGGCCCAAAGTCGCCGGAGAAGAAGAGGCAGAGGAGGAGTGGCTCCTCTCGTCGCTGTAGAATAAGCACCAGAAGAAAGGGGGTACCCGAAGAAAGGGGAGGCACAACCAACAAGTCTCGCGGATCGCCTCTCGCGGATCACCCCACGATCCAACGATGCGGAGCCGTCTATGTGATCCAACGGCGCGGAGCCTGCACGCAGCCTGCCCTCGGAATTACTTCTAGAATACCACATCTGAGGGCTGTCGCTTGACGCTAGGGTATGATCGGAGGGCTGACGTTCGGAGCTAGGTTTAGGCGAAACCCTGCGGGGTTTAGAGGGGTTTTGAGCTGGTCAACGGGGTTTCAAAGGCTTTGACTGAGCATAACTAATTTTAAAAAAAATGAAAAAATATGAAACCTTCGCCGTTCGTCGTTTTATAGGACACACTAACGAGGAAAAATACTAAACTTGGTATACGTACATTTAGGGAGAAAAAACCTAGCTAGCACGATCGAGGTCAAATGAGCACCATTAATTAAAAAAAAACCTGCGCAAAATGTTGTCTTGTGTGACATGTTACCAACCAAAAATCATAAACTTTGTCTATGGACATTTTCATGAAAAAACCTTCACACATATGAGCTATCACGTACAACGTTTCATGGAGACCAAGAAGAGGAGGTAGGGTTTCCCTTCGGTTTTTGAAAATAAAAAAAATCAAAAATCTCACCAAAGCATGATTTTAAAGTGAATAAGAAGGATCTGAACTTAGTTTTCCATTTTCATATGGTAAATGTGTTTTTAATGGTTTTCCTATTAAATCATATTTTTTGAAAAAAATTAAAAATAGAAAGATTAATTCAATAAATAGTGATTCTTCGAATCTACACTATATAGATTGATTTGGTGTTAATAAAAAAATATTTGGCTGATTTGGAGTAGGTCCAAAAAAACTTGATTACAAATGGGGCTGTTTACCCTAGCTTGGGAGCTCATTTGGAGCACACTTCTCATGACTACAAGTTTTACCATGCAAAAGAGATCAGATTGATCACCTAACATTTATAATAGTTCAGCAAAATGTGTAACTCACACCATAGGGGAATGGACTTCAAGTGTTGGTTCAAATTGAAAGTTTGCCTAAAATTCAAAGTTTGCCTTAGTAGTTCGAATTCAAAGTTTACCAATAGAATTATTACACCTTACAAGTTTTCACAGTACTTCAAATTGACGACAGTATCCTTATTACAGATCTTTAAAGTTCAAAGTTTATGACTTGCATTCAAGTTCAAATTCAAATCTTTGCCTTGCTCCTTGTGTTTCGGGATGGGTTAACCATCTTGCTTCTGGTTTCCATGGCTGGGATATTTTGTGCTTTTGAAAGCTTTGTCTTGTTGCTTCTGATCTTCACTTCTGGTGGTGGCGGTTTCGTTGAGCTTTGACTGATCGAGCAAGTGATGACCAGTCGACAGTCATCTGTGGGCTCAACTAATATTTAAAGGAACTTCAGACAAAATAACTTCCTCCTCTCTTATAGCTTCAAAACCTTCGTAAGCCATGGTTTCAAATTCCGCATCAGATGATGGTTCAATCGAAGTTTCTTCCTCTGTAGGTCTTTTCTGTCTTGTGCCTCTAATTATCCTAGAGCTGTGTCAAACAGAAATAAGCTTAGCCAATGATAAAAAGAGAACAAATGCAAAAAAAATGGAAAGATTGCACACAGACCAAGCTGCTACTTCAGTTGCTTCATTCTCTAAACTTGCTGCATTCTCCTCTGCTGCTGCATTATCCTCTAAACTTGCCCCATTCTCTTCTGCTGCTACATTCTCCTCTGCATTTGCTACTGCCCATTGTTCTTCTTCTCCAAATGATGCATCAACTGGAGTGGTACAAGCCTAGCAATATGCCCTAGGATACCACATCTTTTGCACTTATGCTGTTTTTTACACGACCCTCTTCACCAGCTCTTATCCTGTTTTTCCTTGGTCTTCCTGGTGGTCTAGTCAATATAGGAGAATGGAGTTTGAACCCTGGGTCTACTATGTTCCATTGGTCTTTTCCCAAGCGTGCAGGCACATTTTCAAAGATAAGCAGCCCTAAATTTGGCAACAGAGAAATATTCGTGAGCAATATCGATCAACTTCACCATCTTCACCTCCAATACTTGATCATGAGATGTAGGGCATGTATGCACGGCTTCCCGGATCTGTCATTGCCTACAGCTGCATTCATTGGTTGCAAGGTTCACTTGATATCTCCATTCCCTATTTTTACTGTCAGTGTATGTTACCTCAGCCTCGTATGTCGACAGCCGAATGCATTTCATCCTTAGTCCTCTTGCCTTGGCATGCAATGCCTTAATCAGAGATGGGAGCATAAGATGGAAAACATATTGTGTTTCTGCAATTCTTTTACAAAGAGCCATTGAGGGAGTCCTGGATTAGGGGGTGTCCGGATAGCCGAACTATCACCGTTGGCCGGACTCCTGGACTATGAAGATACAAGATTGAAGACTTCGTCCCGTGTCCGGATGGGACTTTCCTTGGCGTGGAAGGCAAGCTTGGCGTACTGGATATGTAGATCTCCTACCATTGTAATGACTTTTGTGTAACCCTAACCCTATCCGTGTCTATATAAACCGGAGGGTTTTAGTCAGAGACGAACAACAATCATACCATAGGCTAGCTTCTAGGGTTTAGCCTCCTTGATCTCGTGGTAGATCTACTCTTGTACTACCCATATCATCAATATTAATCAAGCGAGTAGGGTTTTACCTCCATCGAGAGGCCCAACACAGGTAAAAACATCGTGTCCCTTGTCTCCTCGTTACCATCCGCCTAGACGCGATTCGGGACCCCCTACCCAAGATCCGCCGGTTTTGACACCGACATTGGTGCTTTCATTGAGAGTTCCTCTGTCTTGTCGCCATCGGGAAGGATGCCTCGTCCCGTCCTTTAAAGACGGCACCATTGCTAAAGGAGCTTTGGCCATCGGCCAAACTCTTGACTAAGCGGTTTTCTTGTGACCGCATTGCTCGCCGCCGCACCAACGACGACTTCTCGGGTCATCACAAGCAATCTTCACGTCAACTCGGAACTCACCGAGCAGTTAGATCCGATGGAGCTCTCTTCCTTAAACGAGCTCTTGGATCACATCGCCGCCGGGAGTCGCCATGGACTACGACCAGATTGGGCTTAAAACCGATCCGAGAGAGAGATTAACTCTCCCGGGCTACCCACCACGTAGGCGTGGTAGAGGAACAAGACGGCGACCCTTCTTGTATCTTAAGGACTAGCTATGTCCGATTCCCGACCCCTCCATGCCGGATTCGCGGAGGGAGAACACCACTCAAGCCCTGAACTTAAAGTCAGGCAGCGGGCTAGATTCATTGGACAACGTCCAAGAACCCAAGCTTCCAAGTCCGGAAACTTCTTGGCCCCTGTGTGTTAGGTCGGACGGAGTTCGAAATTTAACTCCACCCGCCCACCCAAACATAAGTGATCTATCCCGAATCCGGCAAGAGCCCGCTGAAACAGTACATCATTACTGGGCCAGATTCCTCCTGGCCATGAACAGGATAAAGGACTGCCGTGAAGAGGACGCAATTTCATTCTTCTGCATTAATTGCACGGACGAAGGAATCCTCAACGCCATAAGTCGTCATGAAATTACACGCTTTGCTGACTTGGCGTCCATAGTACGAAAATCTTGTCACGATGGAGAGCGCCTAGAAAACCGAAATCAAATTTTGGGATAATCCGCCTTGAACACAACCTTAGTCCAAAGTAAAAGGGTGCATCATTACAGTGCACTGGGTTAAATACCAAAAAGCAAAAACCCTTTAAAGGGCATGGAACGTCTTGGAGGGATGGCTCAATGGACCCTGCAAAATTCATAATCTGAGGGCGCCACTCCAACTCATAGCCTTAGAGCATGTTGGATACTACGACGGTGGCCAAAAGTGGCGAAGAGCTTCTAGCCCCGAGCACCCGGCCAAGAACACCAAAGACAAGATGATGGTTTTGAAACTTTCGCATTAAACAATATGCGGAGCGAACACTCCGCAGCCTTGCGAAGTCCACCGTGTAGCAACAATAAATCCATGGGTGACACGGCTATTACCTTTAACGCCAAGTGATTTAACCTAAATTCCGAACAGCCCGAGCACCAGCCGCATTGGTCCTCAGTCCAATAGTGGACGACTTTCGTCTTACCAAGGTACTCATGGATGGCGGCTGCGGATTAAACCTCATTTACAAGGAAACCCTTCGAAAAATGGAAATAGACTGGAGCCGCATTGAGCGAAGCAGCACAACCTTTAGAGGAATAATCCCTAGTCGGGAAGCATCTTTGTCTGAGGGAAAAATCACTGCTTGGATGTGGTATTGACGCCGGATAATTACAGGTCCGAGGAGGTCACATTCCAAGTGGCCCTGCTCAAAGAGCGGATACCACGCTATATTAGGACGAGAGGCATTCACAATTTTCCAAGCTATACCCCATTACGGGTACATGAAGCTCAAAATGCGGACCCAACGGAATCATCACTCTTGCTAGTGACCCGGACATAGCACTCCGTGCGAAAATAAAACAGCCGCACTTGCCCTTGAGGCACTATCCGAAACCTTAGCGGCGAGGAACTCAACTGCAAGCGCTCCACGGTGAAACGAGGACGATGTGATACCGATAAGAGATCCAAGTCTACCTCTTTTAAACCGTGACGAAATAGTCAAATTCCAAGTCCATCCAACGTACCCTACAAAAGCGGCCTCCATCGGGGCACAATTAAACCCCGATGTAGACGCGCACTTTCTGAAATTCCTACTCGAAAATTGGGACATCTTTGCTGGCACCCTTGAGACATGCGGGAATCCCACGCCGGTGGCGAGCACAGCCTAAATATCCTAAAAGGATTCAAGCCGATCAAACAAGCTCTTGACGTTTCTCCGAACCTAAGAGGCAGGCCATGGGAGAGGAGCTAGCCAAACTATTGGGCCGGATTCATTAGGGATATAAAACATCGGACTGGCTAGCAAACACAGTAATGGTACCAAAGAAGGACAAATCCTGGCGCTTTGTAAGCGTCGATTTCAAAAGACCTTAACAAGGCTTGCCCAAAGGATCCCTTCCCTCTTCCCGCATTGATCAAATTATCGATGCTATCAAGGACACGCGATTCATTGTGCTTCCTCGACGCATACTCCGGCTACCACCAAATTAAGATGGCGAGCGGACCAAGCCACAACGGCATTCATCACTCCATATGGCCCATTCGCTTCAACACAATGCCCTTCGGGCTCAAAAACGCCGACGCAACATATCGGCGCATGATTCGTATACGTATGTCTGGCAAACCAGATCGGCAAAACAGTGGAGGCATACGTAGACGATGTGTCGTCAAATCCAAGCATGTCGAAACTCTAGTAGACGACTTGAGGCTCACATTCGACAATCTCCGAGCATATGACATTAAGCTCAACCCAGAAAAATGTGGTTTCGGCGTACCCGGTACCGAAAGCTCTTGGGCTTCATTGTATCCGGTAGAGGAATTGAAGCAAACCCAGCCAAGATCCGAGCTCATCACAATTGGATATCCCAAAAGACCTCAAACAAATACAAAATTGATCGGATGCGTGGCGGGTTTAAGCCGCTTTATCTCCGGCTTAGGAGAAAAAGCATTACCCCTTTATCGCCTCCTACGGCGACGCCGAACACTTCGAGTGGGATCGGATGCATACGGCCGGACTTCGAAGAAATAAAAGCCATATGGCAACAAATCTGGTCTGGCAGCGCCAACATGGGCGTACCAATGCTATTATACATCGCGGCAACCCATCAAGTTGTAAGCGCGGTGCTCGTTGTAACGAGAAACGGACGGACCACAGTGTTCCCTCTCCAAAACCAGTTTACTACGTGTCCCGCCCCTAACTCCATGCAAGTCACGGTACCGCATTATCAAAAGATAGCATACGCGGTGTTCATGGCATCCGGAAGCTGCGACACTACTTTCAAGAGTGTTCGATAATGCGGTAGCCTCAAGTACCTCTTAATGACATTATAAACAAGCGGGGCGAACGGGCGGATTGCTAAATGGGCCATTGAGCTCCTCCGTTCGACATAACCTACAAGCCACGGCGAGCTATTAAGTCGCAAGTTTTGGCCGACTTCATCGCGAATGGATGGGCCGAACTCCCTAAAGAGTACAACGCATATTCAACTGGATCATGCACTTGACGGCTCCAAAATGTTGGCCGGCACAGGGGAAATGGCGTCGTTACACGTCCCCATGGAATACAGTCCAATACGTTACTTCAAAATAATGTACACGGACTCCAACAACGTAGTCAATATGAGGCCCTTCTACATGGTCTCGAATGGCGGTCTTCATGGGCATTCAACGCCTAGAGGTCCGCGGGATTCAAACCTCGCGATATCCCAAATAAATGGAGACTTTGATGCCAAGGATCCGAAAATGGCAGCTTATCGCAATGCCGTCCTAAAAATGTCAGCTCGGTTTGAGGGGCTCGAATTTCACCATATAGCCCGGGAGAACAACCAGGCAGCGGACGTGTTGGCACGCATTGGCGCAAAGCGCGATGCCGTCCCTCCCAACATCTTCCTAGAGAGGCTTTTCAAGCCATCCGTACTATGGGAGGGAGAGTGGGAAATAACATCCGGACCCAACCACACTACCCCACACCGAACATTACGACATAGTTGGTGGTTCTCGCCAACGAAATAACACCGTCGGCCGACACAATAATGGCGGTCATTGCCCGAGTGGACAGAACCATTCCTAGCCTACCTAACTAGGCAGGGAACTTCCCGAGGACCAAAACAAGGCCCATTTGCATAGTGCGGCGATCTAAAGCCTATAAGGTCCATGAGGGGAGCTTTATAAGAAAAGCACAAGCTGGAGTCCTTCAAAGGTGTATCTCCGAAGAGGAAGGGCGGAATCTCTGGCTGAAATTCATGCCGGACTCGGTGGGCACCATGCCGCAGCCCGGGCCCTTGTAGGCAAGGCCTTCGTACATGATTTTATTGGCGACGGCCCAGGCGGGAGCCTTCAGGACTTAGTCCAACGATCGCGTCGGTTGCCAGCTCTTCGCTAATCAAAGCCACATGCCACCCACCGCCCTCAAAACTATACCCATCACTGGCCGTTCGCCCGATGCAGGGAGCTTGATATGGTTGGACCTCTTAAAGGAGGAACCCACAAGCAAAAATACCTATTGGTCATGGTGGATAAATTCACCAAATGGTTAGAGGCAAAGCCTGTTAAGACGGCCGAATCCGGACCAGTGATAGACTTCATATCAGGGGTAGTACACCATTACGGCGTCCCCCATAGCATCACCACCGATAATGGCACGAACTTCACGGCCGGCGAGGGTTAAACTACGTGCAAAAACATGGGCATCAAGCTCGATTACGCTTGATCTATCACCCTCAAACTAACGGTCAAGTCGAGCGAGCAAATGGTCTAATCATGAGCGGCATTAAACCCAGAAGTGTGTGGTCCCTCAAGGAATCTAATTCGCACTGGGTAGAGGAGCTCGACTCCGTACTCTGGGGGCTGCGGACCACGCCGAATGGCACTACCGGATTCACACCATTTTTCATGGTGTACGTTGCAGAGGCAGTTTTGCCCTGCGACATAATTCATGACTCACCTCGCATGCGCATGTACGAAGAAAGAGAAGCCGAGCTCGATCGGCAGGACAGTTTGGACGCCTTGGAGGAGGAGCATGGCGTGGCAAAAGCTCGCTCGCATTCTATCAGCAATGAGCTCGAAGATACCAAAGCAAAGAAATGCAGGCCAAAACTTACAATGTTGGCGAACTAGTTCTATACTGCCGGACAAGAAAAAGGACAAACTCAAGCCCAAATGGGAGGGTCCCTTCATCATCGACCAAGTCACGACCCGTGAGCGTACCATCTGCGAGACGCATCGGATAACCGACTCGAGCCAAACCCATGGAACGCAGCCCGTCCTCAAGAATCTCGCCTAAGCGCCGGATTCTGAGTTCGTCTCCTTCCTCCGTCTATATTTTATACTTTAAGTTGTCTTTTATTTCTCTCCTTCTTTCCCCTTTTTCTTTTTCCGAAGCCGTTAAAGGCTCGTTTGCCCATTGTTCGCACAAACTTGACGCACTATCCGCGCTCATTATACCTGGGGGCTTCTTTAATGAAGCTTATTTATCACGGCTTTATGCCCAATACATGTGTCACACTTCCGCATGTACCTTTCGCTCACCATTATATGCATCGATATGACTTAAGTTTTGGCCAAGCTGGGTTGCCTGGCTCCTGTGCTTACCCCTATGTTCCCGATTGTTCGGCTAGGTGGTAAAGGGAGCACCTCTGCGATTGTTACCGCTGGTCACCGGACGCGTACCTCAGACTGGGTGAAGCCAAAGCTAGCATTCTTAAGGGAATATTCGGTCGGTGAACTAAAAGATGATTTCTTACTTATTCATTTATCTGCCCCGGATGTTTCTTTGCTTTTATGAGTCGGGACATGCACTTTAGGGCATGCCTCCTGTGGAAAGGAACCCTTAAATGGAACTATTCTCCCTGGAAGATGTTTCTTACTAACCATGTAATATAACATACCTAGTTGGGCACTTGTCTGATACAGCACTTCTGACCCCTACGCCTGGTCTCCACGCATGCCCTGGTTCTTACATAACCGCGAGGGTATTCGGACACACTCCGGACTGTCGCATCCCGAGGTTGAAGCGAAAAGGTCCGCAGGGAGATGAATGGCCACAAGGCCTGGGCGACGCCTCTCATCACCTGCCGAACTCGTTAAATGCGATTCTTTGCTGCAACTCGGGAAGTAGGTCACCCGTTGAACCAGGCATTTCTCTGCGGGGACGACCTGTGAGCATACCTCTGAGACATATTTACATTAGTCGACTTCCTCGCGAACTCTTTTTTCAAAAGTTCGCTCAAGCACTTACTATAAATGCCGCGACGAAGCCGCCGATTCTCCTTAATGGAGTTAGATAGCTGGGCTCGAACAACTTTTAGTTCCTCACCCAGCTGGGTGTTGGCATCTTGGAGACTATTTTTCTCTTACCTCACCCTTGTAAGCACATTCTCGCCGGCCTTTAACCGGCGAGGAGTTGTTGCTTGTCCGGGATCTAGTCCGCCATCTGCAATATTATTGTCGGACTTATACACACGCCACACTTCACAAACTATTTATTTTTCAAGTATATATGGAGGAGGGTCTCTGTGCTCCCGGTGGCGGCTAATCTAGTGACCTCAAGTTGGGCCTTGCACTCTTCAAGCTCCCGGGACAGTCGAGTATTCTTTCCGTAAGATCCTCAGATAACAAATGATCCTTAAAACAGTTCTTCTAACTATTTTAAGTCTCGGGGCCTCTTGGCATATATAAGCATCCAAATTTTCTCACCGAATGTCCTTTACATCTTTGCTCCGTGGCTCTGGCTAGACCATCTTGAGCGGCACAGAGGTGCGATCTCCCGAATTGAAGGCATTCAATGCCTCTTGGGAGAAACATGTGTCACGAAGAACTGTCCGGCGACGCCTGTGATTCATGGCGCTCTCCACCTTAGAGTTGGTGGCGGACAATCTGTCGGTATCCTCTGTCGGAGGAGCATCCGACGCACGCCTTGTGTTTACCTCCGCTTCCGGACCTGGCGTTGGAGCCTGGCTGGCGGAGGCTGAGGCTCGACCATCTCTCCGGACACTGATTCGGCGGCGCTCTTTTTACGAAAGGAGCACCGGCGTTAATATACCTTCCGGAATCAATCCGGGAATATGGTGACACGCCTTACCGCTATGCGACGGAGTTTCAATCCGGACCACGCTTCTTTTTAGCCTCGTGGGTTGCTGCCCTTGTTGGCCGTCACGCGGGCTCGGCCTCCTGCCTCGAAGGCACCCCTGCGAACACCATTGGTATACGGTGATAAAAATAAGCACGGATGGCTCATTATCAAAGTATTGGGGCTTCGGTCTCGATTACGGAGGCTGGAAATATTAGGTGTCGGCCGTGATGGCAACCAAGGCATTATCAATGCTCGATTGGTGAAATACCCCATCAATCAACTCCACCAATATGTCGGACCCTCTTGGGAGGCGGATCGAGGAGCCGCTCCGGATCCTCGGGTTGTGGAGGCAGGCTGTTTATGTCTTTTACGGCTGGCGCAGTTCCTGCGTCAAAATCATAAAATGAGACACCTAACCATGGGAATGCGGATCGGATGCGCAAAGGGAAAATGTCCGCTTACCCAGCTTCGAGGATTGTTCATAGAAAATCCGTTCAATGGGTGGACGGAGAAAATCCTCCTCTTCTCCCTTATACATGGCGGACAAGATCTTCACCGGATCGGTGACCGGTCCGGCCCTTTATGACCATAACAGGTGGCATCGTCCTCCCGTTGAAATCCCACATGGGGTGGCCTCAGATCGAGTGGCTGCACCCCTCAAGATAATGCATGTGGCCATGACACCGATCATGGTCGGTCCGGAATGAGCTAACAATCTTATTCGGCTCATCAGGTAAAGGATATCCCTGCCGTCTTCCCCGTGGGGGATCCGCGGGCGCCAACTCAGGCGTTTCTTCAAAGGAGCATTGCTGAACTCCGGGAGACCGATCCGAACAGGATCCGGCAGCGGGACGCCTTCTTTGGGGTTCCGGATAGATATCCGGTCCCGGCGATGCGCCACAGCTCGGCTCCGCCCACTTGATATATTGACCCCTGATGAGAACGGGGTACAAGGCAGAATAATCTCTTCCACAACGCAAAATGAGCCTCGACGCCCAAGAACAGTTCGCAAAGGGCTAGGAAGCCCGCGATGTGCAAAATGGAACCAAAGCGTAAGGTGGTGCAGTGGAGGCCGTAGAACTCCAAGAGCCCCCGGAGAAATGGATGAATTGGAAATGCGAGTCCTCTTACTAGATAAGAGATAAAGCATACCCGCTCTCCTTTGGAGGGATCGGGGACACTCTCCGCTTGCTTTCCGCCCTTATAGGTGGCGAGTCCGGCTCGAACCGGAACCATGAAGGCCGGGGGAAGAAGTCCCTTGGTTTGGAGTGTCACTAGCTCGCTTATGCGGAATCGAGCATCTCTCCCAATTTCCAGGCTGAGGGCTGGGAGCGCGAGAGGAGGAGCCGCGTCGACTATCCATGATGGGATGGATTTTTGTCGGAGGCGCTCCGATGAGAGCTCGTGGAGGGAGGATGGTGTGACTCGTATCTAGATCCTCGTCCCTTTTATAGACGGCTCATTTGCGCAGCTAGGGGGATAAGTGTAAAAATACCCTGGCTTTTCGCATTCATTCAACACGTGGAAGATGGCCTTTATTGGGCGTGGAAGCCAAGGAGCGCAGCATTTATCAGAAGCCGGACACTATTCGACAAGTATATGGAATCGGAGAAGAACCCACCTCGCAATGTCAAGACAATCCCACGCTACGGACTCATCGTCATTGAAGCCCTGGTTTCGGGGCTACCGAGGAGTCCTGATTAGGGGTGTCCGGGATAGCCGAATTGTCACCGTTGGCGGACTCTGGACTATGAAGATACAAGATTGAAGACTTCGTCCGTGGTTCGGATGGGACTTTCCTTGGCGTGGAAGGCAAGCTTGGCGATACGGATATGTAGATCTCCTACCACCGTAACCGACTTTTGTGTAACCCTAACCCTATCCGGTGTCTATATAAACCAGAGGGTTTTAGTCCCGAGGGACTAACAACAATCATACCATAGGCTAGCTTCTAGGGTTTAGCCTCCATGATCTCGTGGTAGATCTACTCTTGTACTACCCATATCATCAATATTAATCAAGCGGGAGTAGGGTTTTACCTCCGTCGAGAGGGCCCGAACACAGGTAAAACATCGTGTCCCTTGTCTCCTGTTACCATCCGCCTATACGCACAGTTCGGGACCCCCTACCCGAGATCTGCCGGTTTTGACACCGACAGCCATCTTTATCAAATGCTTGCCACAACAAAAGCCCTTCCACTGACTTGAACTTTGCATTGAAACACTCAGCGAGGTTATTGGTCACATAGTCTACTTTGCAGATTTCATTGAATTTGCTTCTTGACCACAACTTTCCATGATATGTTCATCCATGTACTCCTTCACCAAAGGATTATGAGCATACAACACTCTCAAATGGTGCTCATGCTTCCTCAAGCTGCATGTGTATGATGTTGGCCATAGATTCTCATCATAAACTTCGCCTTTGAATTTCTTTTTAAAATTCGGTGCTAGGTGTCGCATACATTCCCTATGTTCCACTCCAGGGAATACAATTTCTACTGCAGTTTCTAAACCCTTGTAAGCATCTCGTGTGTATAACTAAACACGAGGGTGTACCTATAATGTTGCGCAACAAATGCGCAGTAAACTGCACCCAACTCTCCTCACACTCTACCTCCAACACACCAAATGCAATCGGGAATAGCCATTTGTGTCCATCAATCGCTGAGAAGCAGCCGCTAGCTGGCCTCTCCATCTTCCATTCAAAGCGGTTGCATCGACAACCAAATAGGGCCTACAACCATTCAGAAACCCCCCGCCAAAGAAGCCTTGAAACAAACAAAAGCCCTCCTGAAGCACTCCTTATCCAGTGCCTTCACTTTTAATTTGTACTTAACTGTATGCTTGTCAATCTCTACAACACTCCCTGGACTAGCCGTCTCCAGTTCAGCTTTGAAGGTGTAAAGCAACTGAAAACTCTCATTCCATGGACCATTAATCCTATCAAGAGCCCTTGCCTTAGCATAGAAAATCCTCATGTATTGTACATTAATATTGTACTTCTCAAATAGCTTCCCATGGAGTGTTGTTGGACCAATTGTTGGTGTTTCCCTCACCCAATCCAAGATTGCATCTGCCACCCACCTTGTCTTTGCAAGCTTAGATTTGTCCTTTCCCCTCCCCCTCCAAGTGGGCAAGTGTGCCCGTGTGGGATGCTTTTTATCTGAAACAAAATGAAAAATGATGTCAAATACAATTAAGAAACAGCACACATGATCTGAATATAGAACGGATAAATAATCTAATAACATTATTCAGTTGTAATACCTGAATCAATTTGCTCTTCCGCATAGTGGATGCATGCAACCTCCACCTACACCTATCATAAGGGCAATGAACAGTGAATCTTCCTGGCTCACTCCTATCAACCTCATAAGAGTTTTCAGTGAGAATGCAAGATGTAGTTAGTGCATTATGATAGTCCACCATCGATTCGAATACGGTTCATGAAGTAAGGTCAAGATTCTCCCTGTTCCACTCAATTGTTGGCATGTCCTCACCATCATATTCTTGTAAAACTAAGGAGTCGATGTTCTCCTCCCTCTCTTCATCGTCAGTGTCATCAAATCTAGCACGGCTGCTAGGCTCCTCACGGATATTCATCTTCCACCGCACATTGACTAACTCTATCTACCGGTTCAGAAATAGAATCTCATCCTCATCATCATGTCGAGGCACTTCCTCGTCGGGCTCTGCATCTACTTCTACATCAGTGCGAGAAGGGAGAGGAGAAGTGGCAGAATTAGCGGCAGCCGACATGTTGTGGCTTTCAGAACCACTAGGTTTATTTGGTCTCGACCTACAAGGAGTGCGAGGACGCTCGCTATTAGCAGAGACAAATGATGTCTGAACACCCTTCGGGATACGTTGTTTGCGTGCCTGAAGCACACCGATATGGATTTTACCAAAACAGCTGTCAACATTCAAACTAAATAGCAATCCCAGATGCTCATCACAAGTTAATGGGACAAATCTCTTCTCGGTACTGTCAAAATATCTCAGTTCAACAGCATCGGCAGGGCTCCATGGATACTCACAACAGAGTGCCTCGTGGAAATCTCTGAACGAAACGCTGGTTTCTACCACTTTAGGATAGAAAAATCCAGAAATCATACACGGTTTAGTTCCACGCAGCTCGCTAGTTTCCATTCTAACCGCCAGCTGAAAAGCAAGTGCAGGATCAACCCTATTCGGTTCAAATAAGATAAAGGGCGCAGTTAGGCCAAAAATTTTCAGATAAATTGCAATGATTCACGCCAACGGTGGTCAACAGCCTAATTTACGGATCTCCTAATCAATTTGAGAGGAAAACGATGCTTACCCAGGTGCAATCCATGAATTATCAGCCTCTGACTCAACCCAATCATCTCCACGGTCGATGGGCCGGACGCGGTGCTCCCCGACATCGCTTCCTAATCCTAGATGGGGAAAGAGGGTAGATGCGGCGGAGGCGGCACGACGGCGGCGGAGGGGGCGGCGCGGAAGCGACTAGATCTGATTCAGGTTACAACGATTGTCAGTTTTGCAGCCCCACTGGTTACCACGCAACGGTCAAAATGTGGACTCTGCCCTACATGGCCCCACTCGTCAGAGCTAACGGTCAATCCATTGACCCAACGACAACGTCCGCTGTGACCAGTTCTGAGGGTTTCGGGCAAGGGAGTGGAGAAAAGTGAGCAAAAGTTAAGAGCGTGGGGATGAATGAGTAGAACTAAGGAACCAGGGGCACAGAAATAAAAATCCCATGATGATTCTATGGTTTCTGGATATCATTGTCCACATATTTTTTTCTTTTGCATATCGCATAATTCCACGAATGTGTGAAGATGGGACGCGACATCATCATTAGGAGTACCGAAAAATTGGTCTTTCATGACAAGATTCAACAAAGCGGAATTAATATCACAAGACTCCGCACTAGTGGCGAGAGGATCAATCAGAGTGCCAATAAAATCATTGTTGTTGGTATTGGAGAAATCACACAACTTGGTGTTCTCTTGAGTCATCGTGACTACGCAACAAGATTGCACTCAAAAACGGATCTGATGAGAAAACGGCGAACTAAAAAGAGGGTGAATACAATGGCAAATTTTGTGAAGTGGGGAGATGAAAACGAGAGGCAAATGGAAAATAATGTAAATTGCAAGGAGATGATATTTGTTATTAGGAACCTGGTAGATTTTGATGATGTCTCCCCAGCAACGGCACCAGAAATTCCTTTTGACGTGGCTTGAACTACGTCGGTATTTCCCCAAAGAGGAAGGGATGATGCAGCACAACTACGCTAGGTATTTCCCTCAGTGATGAGACCAAGGTTATCAAACTAGTAGGAGAACCACGCAACACTACGTGAATGACACCTGCACACAAAGAACAAATACTAGCAACCCGACATAAAAGAAGGGTTGTCAATCCCTCCCGGGTAAAACATAGGTAAAAATTGTAGTAGATTGGATAAATAGATCTTGCGGGAATGGGAGATAAAATAAATAACAGTAAATTGTAGCAAGGTATTTTTGAGTTTTTGGATTAATATATCTGAAAATAAAAGCAAATAAAAATAGATCTCGAAGGCAAATATGATAAAGAAGAGACCCTGGGGTCGTAGATTTCATTAGTGGCTTCTCTTGAGAAAAATAGCATACGGTGGGTAAACAAATTACCGTTGGGTAATTGATAGAACTTCAAATAATCATGATGATATCCAGGCAATGATCATTATATAGGCATCACGTCCAAGATTAGTAGACCGACTCCTTCCTGCATCTACTACTATTGCTCAACACATCGATCGCTATCCAGCATGCATCTAGTGTATTAAGTTGATGAAGAAACGGAGTAATGCAATAAGAACGATGACATGATGTAGACAAGATCTACTTATATACGAATAGACCCCATCTTTTTATCCTTAATAGCAACAATACATACGTGTCGTTTCCCCTTCTGTTACTAGGATCGAGCACCGTAAGATCGAACCCATCACAATGCACCTCTTCCCATGGCAACAAAAATCGATCTGGTCGGCCTAACTAAATCAAAGATTCGAAGAAGAAATACGAGGCTATAAGTAATCTTGCATATAAGAGATCAAAAGACTCAAATATCTTTCATGGATAAAAACATAGATCTGATCATAAACTCAAAGTTCATCGGATCCCAACAAACACACCACAAAAAGAGTTACATCAAATAGGTCTCCATGAGACCATTATATTGAGAATCAAAAGAGAGAGAGGAAGCCATCTAGCTAGTAACTATGGACCCGTATATCTACAATGAACTACCCACGCATCATCGGAGAGGCACAAATGAGGATGATGAACCCCTCTGTGATGGTGTCTAGATTGGATATGTGGTTTCTGGAACTTGCGGCAGCTGGAATTGTTTTTCGTCGACTCACGTAGGGTTTCTGGAATATTGGGGTATTTATAGAGCAAAGAGGCGGTGCGGGAGGCCACCGAGGTGGGCACAACCCACCAGGGCGAGCTTGGGCCCCCCCAGGCGTGCCCAGGTGGGTTGTTCCCTCTTCGAGGCACCCTTTTGATACTTCTTTGCCCCATCGTGTGTCTTCTGGCCCAGAAAAATTCTCCAAAAAGTTTTGTTGCGTTTGGACTCCGTTTGGTATTGATTTTGTGTGATGTAAAAAACAAGCAAAAAACAGCAACTGACACTAAGCACTATGTCAATAGGTTTGTCCCAATAATGATATAAAGTTGCTATAAGATGATTGTAAAACATTCAAGAATGATAATATAACAACATGGAACAATCTAAAATTATAGATACGTTTGAGACGTATCAATCCTTACTTGGTTACAATCTTTTGAAAACCCCATCGGGTGCCCCTAATGCCCGTGGGTGATGTTGAACTAGGTAACCGCTTGATGATGAAATGGTGTACCGAAGCAAGTGTTGTGTGTGTATAAAAGATGGATTAGATTGAAGGTTTGTCAACCATTCCAACCAAACATGTACAACCACACTACCCCTTATGGGACAGGGCGTTATTGATTACCTAGTCTGATACTAGCATGGTACCCACATTACTAGTGATGGGGGTAACATGAGTTCACTCTCGGGACGGGGTTGTCCTTGGATAGCCGACCATGACTGTTTTTATAGGGCACCGGACACGCCATTGGTCCCTTCGTGTAGATGTGATGTTGAATAGGCCAGAGTCCCAATATCTTTTATGATTATAACACGAAGGTTGTGTACCAACGAGTGGAATCTATGTTAGTGTCACCTAGGGAAAGATAGTGATCGGGTGCTTACCCCGAGTACTTGAGGTACCGCGGGTCGTGGATGACACGAAAGTTCCCTAGATCTTGTGGATAAAGTGTACAATCTCTGCATAGTGTCAAACTATTCCAATAGCTGTGTCCATGGTCAAGGACAGTTGGGTAGTGCTACTTAAACTATGTCCGGAATCCTCTTACACACTCGGTTAAGTACTTTGTTGATGCAATTCGTGAGAAGTCGTGACAAGCTTGAGACTGAGTTGTGTATAACTCTTTCTCGATGTTGATGTCGGTAACCTCTTGATACATGTTACAGATGCATTCCTGACACCATTAAGTATTGATCATACTTGCATAAGAATAACTATCTTACCACAGGCATGCCAACATAGTGATCTTACCATGCATACTTTACTCTATTTCCATTCTTGGGTTGCTTACGAGTACATTCAAACGTACTCACTAGCTTGTCCCTGGCTATTTACTTGGCCAGGCATATGGAAGAGCAGGAATATGAGGAAGAATTCTTTAGTGATGATCATGCGAACTAGGACTCTTTCCCAGTTATAATGCATGTAAGGTTAAGGCAGATGGCATGGGTTCTACTTATTGACAAAGATTTCCGCTGCTTGTGTTTTATTGAAATTCAGCCCTTGAGGCTTTATCTATGTAAGACCTGACCATAATGGTCATAATTTGTGTAAGACGGTATGTATAGATGTAAGACTCTTGATATTCATTATGTGCGTTCAGTGAGATTGATCCTTGGGATCACTTTGCACATGCAATTGGTGGCTTCGACTGTGTAAGTCGGGGTCCCCACAGTCCTCTAATCCGCTTTAGCAAAATTTTAGTTATGCAGTTTACCAGTTTTAACAAATAATACTAGCTACCTACGTCCACAACATAGGCGATGATTCTTGATGCTAGATTAAGTTTCGGGGTGTGTGAGAGAAGAGACTTAATAAAAAATCTCTAGCCCCACAGTAAACTTCATCAAATATGTGTGACCCCCTAGAAGATCATCCATCTTCAGCGCCCTCTTGTGTACATGACGGTTCACTATTCTTGACTATGATGAGGCCCAAAGAACAGTTAGAAGATCGTCGAGAGGAAAAGCCAATTGTTAGAACTTTGTGCAAAGCCTCATCATGTCGTCAATGATTTGAAATGAAGCAACACTCGAGGGAAGCATGGGAAGAACATCAAACCCTCACATCCACATGTGATCTAGATTGCAACCTGCACCTACTCATATAACTGCTCATGATGCCACTCATGGGGAATGTAGTAGAAAACAAAAAAATCGCACCTAAGCACACTAGTACAGCGCGGTGCTATACAAACAGTTTTAACCCCTTTACTGTGACGGTGTTACGATGAAATGCGCCTAGTGAAATATTTGTGATATGGGGGTCCTTCCCACACGACCCGAAACCGTCGGGGATATGCCCTCTGGCACACACACTCGGCAAAATGAGGTTAGGTAATGCGACCGTGAAGCGATCAAATATGGTTATACGTATACTAGTGCTAAAAAGTACAATTATACAGGCGAAATCGTTTCCGGTCGTAAGTACATCCCACATAGTCAGTCCCCACTAAACGTTTCCATTCATATATACATCCCACACAGTCGCTCCAAGGAAAACGTTTTCGTTCGCAGGTACAGCACACACAATTTTCCCCGTTAAATCGTTTGTGATAGCATTGCCATTGCACACGATATTAACAATTTTATCGTTTGTGTTATTGAATGCATCACAGACGATGCGTAGAAGAAACTGTGTGGAAAAGGATGTCCATCACACACAGTTTTTATGTAGTAAATGTTTGCGCAAGGTGGCCTAACGCAGACAGTTTTCAAGAGGACGTCGTGTGTGATTGTTCATTGATCCAACACGGTTTATTCCTAGAAACTGCGTGCGTTGCCTGAGGTCATCGCCCATGGTGTTTTCTCAATAACCGTTTGCAATAGAAAACCCAATTAGCAGGCTAATTGCCCTATTATTAATAATCCATTTATTAATCTAATTGACATTTCATATTAAGCACACAATATATTTCATTTCCATGTCAAGGAAGTAGGAGTTCATAATTGAAATACGTCAGAGTACAACATCATATAGCTTCAGCACTCAGCTACCCCATTACACAACTGCAATAGCACCAAGTTTCACATGCAACATCTAGAACCTTTCAAAATTAGCATCATACACTACTGGAATCAGCTTCTTCGCCGTCCGCCATGGCGGACGGCAAAGGCATAGATCACGAACGGAAAACTTCTTTGCCGTCCGCTAGCGGACGACAAACTGTCCGGATGAACACGTGCCAGGAAAGGCCTTCTTTGTCGTCCGCTCCTTTGAAACGGACGGCAAAGGATTACGTCGTCTGCCATCCGAGGCGGCCAGACGGCAAAGACAATGACGGCGGTCGCGGTGGCGTGAGAGCCGTTAGGGGGTTAACGGTGCTCTTTGCCGTCTGCCAGCGGACGGCAAAGAGACAAAGCTCTTTGCCGTCGGCTGACAGATGGCAAAGAGCCCAGCTAGGCAGCACTGGGAAGCTGCCACGTGTCCATATATATCGTCCGCCAGCAGACGACAACGAGGTTTGAGTCTTTGCCGTCTGCTGGCAGATGGCATAGCTGGTCACTTTGCCGTCGGCCAGCAGACGACAAAATGACCAAATAGTCAACTAGTGTTCCCCGTTTTCACAGGTGACTGTCACGTGTCCTCTTTGCCGTCTGCTAGCAGACGACAAAGCTCTTTGCCGTATGCAAGCGGACGGCAAAGAGGCTATATATCCCTATTTTTATTTAAATCCCATTAATTAGACATGGTTTTAAACACAGATATACATGCATAGATATCCAACATATCCAACAACATGTCCACCAACATATTTCATCCAATCCAACAACATAGTTCAACAAAGTCCAACGCACACTACAAAAAAAAAGACACATCCGTGACATTTTGGGCCGAATGAATTTTTTTCTGTCATACATATGACACTTCTATGACGATAATTGTGACAAAACCCGGTATCATCATAGATGTGGTGGGCTCCTACTTCTATGACAAAAAATCATGACAGAAAATGGGCTTTTTCGTCTGGGCGGGCCGGAGACGCAGCTGCATGACATTCTTTGGGCCGTCCATGACGGAAAAAACCGTGTAAGAAGCGAGGGAGGAAAATTTGAGGAGTTGCGGTTCACGGTGGGAGGTCGGGGCGAAGCGATGCGCTGCTTTCTCTCGACGACATTGCTGCGTGTGCGAGGCATTCGCTATAATGAACCCGAAGGCGTTGGGCTCTAAGCTGAACCCGGCGGTTACCTTTGCGAGCTACTGCGTTATCGAACCCGGCGATCGATCGATGGTACGTTAATCGAACCCGATGGAGCGATTCCTTGGCTGCTGCTAAGCGAAGCCGATCGATTGGATAAGCGATGAGCATTGCGGGGGGTTGGATGAGTAGTGAGCGGTGGCGTTGCCTGCGGATGAACAGGACCCGTGGTGTGGAGGGCTGGATGAGCGATGAGACGGTGGAGGGTGGCCGTGGAGGGTGGTTGAACAGACCCCGTGGTGTGGAGGACTGGATGAACACTAGGCGATGGAGGGGTGCCCGTGGAGGGTGGTTGAGCGATGGCGGTGGAGTAGCGGCGGTGGAGGTTGGATGAACACGAGCCCGTGGAGGCTGGAGGAGGTCGGCCAGTGGCCCGTGGAGGCCGGAGGAGGTCGGCGGTGGAGATGAAACGGTATCCCGTGGAGTCCCGCTTTTGGCACGCCACACCCCTCCCGATGAACATGACCCCATTTCGACCGTGGCGCTCCAACACAGGTCCGTTTAAATGGATTTTGCACGCCACACCCCTCCCGATCAACAAGACCCTGTTTGACCGTAGGAGGTCCGTTTCCTCCGTTTTGTGGTACGCCACACCCTCCCGATCAACAGGACCCCGTTTGACCGTAGGAGGTCCGTTTCCTCCGTTGGCGATCGCGGCCCCTCGGCGAACGAGATCCCGTTTGAGCGTGGCGGTCGCACACAAGGCCCGTTTCCTCCGTTGTGCGGTACGCCAGCCTCTTTTCCATCGCTGTTCCGTCCAAGCCCTCCCGATGAACACGACCACGCATTTCGTTCCGACCCGGCCGGTTGGCTCCACGCGTTCGTTGCCTCCCGATGAACACGGCGCATTCGTTGCCTCCCCATGAACCACGACGCATTCGTTGCCTCCCCATGAACACGGCGCCGGCGCTGTTTCTCCGTTCGACCCAGCCATATGCATTATGCGCGATAGGTGTTAGAGACCCTTCCCGTATGTACGTACGTGGCCGTATTTTCTTTCTTGCACCCT